>OZ004711.1:32531754-33129254 GCA_963924515.1 Vespertilio murinus
CTATAGAAAAAAAAATGTATGTTTTATCCTGATCTACAATCAGACAGTTCATAAAATTCTAACGGGAATGAAGATTTTGCTATTTGAAGTGGTCAAATTTCCATTTTCAAACACATCACAGTTTATAGCCACTGATGGCATTTGGGTTTGCTTTTGTTTTAGGATAATAGCAAATTATAGAGAAAAAAATCTATCTCTTCTTTGTCAGTTGAACGATGAAGGGAAGAGGCCCATTATCTGCCTGAAAGAAAAGTAAACCTACATGATGTTTTTAAATGAAACATATACATTTGTTTGTAGCTGTATGCTAGTTATACATTTAAGATCAGTCCTGCTTAAGAGACCAGGAAGTTTGTGCAAGTAGATAAAAACCTTTTTCCTTTTACATTTAAATCCATTTTATGGATAAAAAGAATAAGAAAAACAATGTAAGAGGACACTTTTTCCCCCTTTTCTATTTCAATGGTCTGTGATCCATAAAATTCAAGTGGTTATTTAGAACAATCTAACCTGGTTTATAATGTGTTGTTGCATACCTTTACATTTCTAATACTTTTTCTTCTGAATATTACTTTCACCTACCTTTTTCTTTGTACCTAATTGAAATCTCCAAGGCCTCCCTATGTTATCTCAAATCCTACTTCTTCCTTGAGTATTCTACTGCCTGCCCTTCCCAGCCTTCAGTGATCTCATTCATTCAACAAATCTTACAAGAGCCAGTTTAGAAATCATGTTCTCTAATCTCCATCCAAGTTAGAAATTTTTGCTATGCATTTTCTGACACATTTAATTCCTGGTTAGGTAATAACAACTATGGGAAGCTTACTACTTTGTAATGCATTAATTTCTAAAACATCTTTACCATTGTTAAAAGCTAAAATTTACCATATAGTAGTATTAATCCTTGTTTTACTCCTAGGTACATTAAAAATGTATTTAATTCCTTTTTTTTAAAAAAAATGATGGTCTTTCAAAACATTGTTATGTTTCATTCTTGCATTTTCTGTAAGTGAAAACATGCCCCATTACTTCCTTCAGTTTCATCATGCATAAGTATTAATCACTCCATAATCTTGATCTTTTTCCATATATATTTCAAGTATATGCTTGAAATATATTGATGCTACCTTTTAAAATATCACTCTAATAACTGTTCTGTGTCTTGAAAGTCATGATGTTGTACAATTACCAAGGCAGATCAAACTGCACTTCAAATGGGTACATTTTATTGAATATAAATGATACCTTAGTGAAAAACAACAACAACAAAACATTCTGAGGAGAGAGGGAGAGAGAGAGAGAGAGAGAGAGAGAGAGAGAGAGAGAGAGAGAGAGAGAGAGATGCACCAAGAGAGCATAATGCACCAAAGCTATCACCTCCCTGGTTCTGGCCATAACTTATCTACTTTAATTTTTCAGCCATGTCAGTGCTGGTTCATAGTATATGCAGTCAAGAAAAATTGCAAGACCCTCTATTATTTGTGGGAAAGTATACGCAATTGTTGTTTTTTTGAAGTCAAATACACATTTAAATATAATTTCCAGTTTTATTCCTTCTTAATTTCTATATATCTTTAATATCCATTCATTCATCAATGCAGATCTGTTTAGTCCATTTTATGACGTGCAGAAATGAACAAGAGAGTTAAAGACCCCACCCTCATGTAGCTTACAATCACTTAGGGGAAATAGATGTTAAATAAAAACAAGAGAATGGGCAAACAAAATAAGTATCACTTGTAGTAGTGTAAAGAAGGGTGCTGAAATACAGGAAAATAGGAAATAGGAGATGGAAGGTAGACAAGCTCTACTATGAACTGAGAATTTAAGGAATACAAAATAAAGGAATTCACATTTAATCTGGGACCTATATGTTAAATTGCAAGAGGCAACAAAGGAACGATCTGGGAACATCTTAGTGCAGGCCAAGGAAAGAGAGCTTAGCATGTTTGAGAGGAAAAGACTGATGGATGAACTTGTGAAGATGACAGGGGAGATGCCAGAAGGAAATAAAGGAGAAGAGGGAGACTGGACCAGACCATGCAGGCTATCATGAAGGATTTGAGTTTGCATTCCATGTGCTATAGAAAGCCATTGTAAACATTTCAGTAGGAGAACTTATAAAGATCACTGTGCTCATGTGTGCATAGTACACTGGATATTTACAAGAGGAGACATGAAAACATATAAATAAAAATATTAAACAGGATTAAGCTAGGAACACAATACTTGAGCCATCCCTTATTGCACGGTAGGCCCCTTAGCTAACCACCTTTTGAACATGGTTATTAAACTTGTGACCTCAAATGTGATCTCAAAACTTGAGTAATGCAAGTAATTCTTTGAAATAAGAGAATAATGTGGGATTTCTATTTGTTTATCTTGTTTATTAAAAAATGCTGAGATAGCCGAGGTCGGTTTAGCTCAGTGGTAGAGTGTCGGTCTGCGGACTGAAAGGTCTCGGGTTTGATTCTGGCCAACGGCATGTACATTGGTTGAGGGCACATCCCCGGAAGGGGGTGTGCAGGAGGCAGCTGGTCGATGTTTCTCTCTCATCGACGTTTCTAGCTCTCTATCTCTCTCCCTTTCTCTCTGTAAAATATCAATAAAATATATTTTTTTAAATGCTGAGATATTTTGTTCTTATTTCATCATAATATTGCAATATAATTTATCCCATGTATATTAGATATGCATGCACATATAATGATGTGGATACTTAAAAACTTATACTGATATAAATACATCATTTCAAACTATAGAGGCCACAGTTTCAAACGGCTGATATTACACTTGAGCTATTATTTGGCATGTAAGTCTCTATTTTGTCTGTTGGTCTATGTCATCCGCATTTGCTTGAACCTCACTCTCACAAACAATATGGCCATATAAAGACTTAGAAAATGCCATGCATTTCCGCTTTCCATTTTACATTATAAACTCTTTATAATAAGGAAGAAATGGTCATAGAAGGCTAAGCATCGCCTAAAAGTGAATGGTGATATGGTCCTCCTTAAAATTAGGAGAGCAACCGAAACCGGTTTGGCTCAGTGGTAGAGCATTGGTCTGCAGACTAAAAAGTCCCAGGTTTGATTCCGGTCAAGGGCATGTGCATTGGTTGTGGGCACATCCCCGGTGAGGGGTGTGCAAGAGGCAGCTGGTCTATGTTTCTCTCTCATCGACGTTTCTAGCTCTCTATCTCTCTCCCTTTCTCTCTGTAAAATATCAATAAAATATATTTTTTTAATTAGGAGAGCAAAACAGAAGAGAACCATTAGACAACTGGAGAAATTCAAACACTGTTAGCAAAAGTTAAAACAAAATACCATTTACAATTACTCCAAAAAGTCAACTATTTAGGTATAAACCTAACAAAATAGGTGCAGGATCTCTATGTTTCAAATTACATCGCACTGATGAAACAAGACTCTAAGTGCAGAATAATTAACTGTGAAGATGTCAGTTCTTCCTAAATTGATCTATAAGTTTTATGCATATTTTAACATAAGCCCAGAAAGTATGCATAAGGAAGATTATTCTAAAATTTCTATGAATTTTACTCTACCAGCCCTAGAGTACCTGACATATTATTGACATCAAGCACACTATCCACTGGAGGAAAAATAATACATTGTATATTATGTAAATTAAATAGTGCTCTGTGAACACCCATGTGAAGAGGATGAAAAGACAGTTTCAAGAATGGAAGAAAATATTTTCAAACCACATATCTGACAAAAGACTAATATCTAAAATATACTAAAAAAAATCTCAAACTTCAATAAATTTTAAAAAATGAATTAGATAATGGGAAAAATACATGATGAAATATTTTGCCACAAGGGTAGATGAATAATAAGCCCATAAAAAGTTCAACATCATTAGCCATCGGGATAATGTAATTTAAAACCATGCGATAACACTACTTACCTAGCAGAATGCCTAATCCAAAATATATATAAATGACAATACCGTTTGCTGGTGAGAATTCGGAGAAGCTGGAAACTAATACATTTATGGTGAGAATGCTACAGCCATTCTCAAAAGTAGTGTGGTCCCTGACTAGCTTTCTCGGTGGGTAGAGTGTCGGTCTATTGACCGAAGGGTTGGAGTTCCCTCCCCATCCCCAGTCAGAGGGCGTGCATGAGGCAATCAGTTGATGTGTCTCTCTCACATGAATGTTTTTTTTTGTGTGTGTTTTTTTCTCTCTCTCCCCTGAAAAGCAATGAGAAAATTTTCCTCAGGTGAGGATAAACAAACAACAAAAAAGTAGTTTGGCAGTTTCTTATAAAAGTTAACTTGCAACTAACTGCCCTATGACTCAGCAATTGAACTCTGGTATATTTATCTCAAAGAAATAAAAACTTAGATTTACACAAAAATCTGTACAAAAATATTCATCACAGTTTATTCATGAGCCAAAAATGGAAAATGGAAAAACTCAAACATCCTTTAATGGGTGAAGAGTTAAACACACTTCACTACATCTATACAAGAAAATGAAACTTAGTAACAAAAAAAAAAAAAAAAGAAGAAGAAGAAAAAGAAAATTGAAGCACACAACTTAAATAAACCTCCAGGAATTATGCTTAGTAAAAATAAAAAAATCACCAAAAGGTTACATACTGCATGATTTCATTTACATAAAATCCTTGAAATGGCAAAGTTATAGAAATGGGCATAGTGTGGGAGGGGAAGTGTGTGTGTGGATATAAAAGGCAATGGGAGAGACACCTTCGATGATGGAATGGCTCTGTATCTTGTCTGTATTAATATTAATATTCTGATCTTATGATAATACAGTTTTATGATTCTAGAGTTTTATATGAGGTTACTATTGGGAGAAGCTAGTAAAAGGACTCATTGCTTACAAACACATCTAAATCTACATTTTTCTTAAAGTAAAAAAGTTTAATAAAACAAATGACATATGAATGTAGGGTATAATGAATGTGTAATTAATATTATCTTTAGAATATGTAGTCTTCACTCTAATCTTCAGGACACATTATGTAGTCATTTCCAAAAGGAGAGTTGCCAATCAAGATGTAATGTCCATGAAGACTTGGGAAGGAACAAAAGGGAGAGGACAAAGGCAGGATATATGTAATTCTTTCAACAATAAAGATTTACTTTTAAAAATATATATAATGTCTAAATTTATGTGTCTATGTGTCTATTATCTACCTATAAAAATGCTTATCTATCTACCTATATGCCAAGTATTGATAAAACCCATTGTCTTGCCATCCATAAGATGCATTCATTGTAAGCTTACTAGCCCATGTGGGTAATATAACAGGTTGAAAATATTCTCTCCAGAAATTTATCAAAATTTATTCCAATAATTTTAATACCAAGAAAGAATGTGAAACTAATTATTTTAATATAGAATTATAGATTAAATATATAAAATTAGTGAAGTCTTTGCATTCAACATAGTAAAGATACTTCCTAACAGATTAAAATAAATAGCCCTGTTGCCTATATGTATTTTTTCTACATGGAATTTAAAAGTTGATAAAATCTTCCTTATCATCTTGTATACTAATAAGTAGTTCATAAAAATTTGGTAATTTCAATAAATTCAAAAGCAGAAATTAATCTGGAAAGAAGAGGGCTTAAAAATTGGTAATGCTTAAGGCACATATATAAATGATTTTAGAATTGTTATTTGGCACCATAACTACAACATAAATAACATACACAGGTGAAAATGACTAGAAAGAAATCCTTACCTTATGATTAGTGGCTGTATTAGGAAGAGGATGGCATATATATAGTACTCCTTTCTGCATCATGGCAGACATTATAAATCAATTACAGGTACCGTGGCCAAAGAATCTTTCTCAATTAGTTACCTTGGAGGTATATTAAATCTGACAAATTTAGCAGTCAGGTTAAAATATTTTCCCATTCATTCCTTTGTGAAAAATTGGGTTGTGAGCTATTTTGTTTACTTTTCAAAATTTTCTGTATTAAACTTTTATAAATAATGTGATTGCATAGTATATGAATATTTAGTTAGGATCAGAACTATCCAAAGGAAATAAATTTCTTATACCAAGAAGACTTGCCTAACGAGAAATTTACAATATTAAGATTAGGAGAATAAAGCACTTAGGTTTTCCCAGAAAGAATAATTCCAGATGTGGGGAAAGGGCCAGAATTGTTGCATAAACTAAAAACATTGCGCACAAAGATTTACATACTGAGAGTTAGGAAGATGGAACTCAGGTGGTTTTTAGGTTTAAATTTTTACTTCACTAACAGTAAATATGGATCTAGTCTGTCCAAATTAGATTAAAAATTCAATGAGCTACAATGTTATACATTCCAAAGCTATGCTATGGTCTAGAGACTCACAAAAGGAGTCATCTGTACACACAGTCTTTCCTTCATGTGGTTGACAGTTAATCAAGGGGAAAGATTTCTAATTACTTGTGGCATCAAGTAGTAAATGTCCTAAAGAAATACACAGTGTCACAAGCACACAAAAATAGATAGCTACTTCTGACTGGAGAACTCATGGAAAGCTGTAATGGAGAAAGGTAACATTAAATTAGCTAGTTCTTAAAAAACAAAATGAAACTTCTCAAATATACAGATGAAGCTATTCTAGAAAGAAATAGTACATAAGTAAAAACATCCTGTGTTGAATTGTCTTCTGGCTTGGACCTCTTCTCCCTGCCCTACCTTTGACCCTGACAGAACCTGATAACTGGGTCAGCAACCTTGGAAGCTGGGCCACTACTTGGCGGAGAAAGAGCAAGGCCATGCCTTCCACTGCACCTGCAGCTCTTGTCAGTGTGATGCCATAGAGATTGGGAGAGATTTAAGATTAAGTTAAGACACATTTTAAAAATTATTTTTGGCCCCAGCATATGTCTCAGTGGTTGAGTGTTGACCGATGAACCAACCAGGAGGTCATAATTCTGTTGTGGGCATGTGCCTGGGTTGTGGGCTCGATCCCAAGTGTAGGGCGTGCAGGAGGCAGCCAATCAATGATTATCTCTCAAATCATTGATGTATCAATCTCTTTCTCCCTCTCCCTTCCTCCCTGAAATCAATTATATATATATATATATATATATATATATATATATATATATATATATATGTATATATATATATATATATATATATATAAAACAAGTTATTTTTGGAACTGAAACTTTTTAATTAGTGAATTGAAACTGAATACTGAACTTAAGAAAACAGTAATTGATCACCTTTTTAGCACTTAGAGGTAAGCAGGAGTCCATGGGCCTGCTGGAATTTACATCAAGGGGCAAGATAAGAATTATCCCACAAAGGATGGAACAACTAAACAAAGTTGATTTTATTATTAGTCTCATTGCATTTTGCTTGTTACATAGTCTAATGACCCAACCATTTATATAGAACAATGTACAAAGCTAGTTTCTCCAAAAATTGACCTTCAAATTAGCCCATAACTATAGAAAGCCACTAGGCCTCATCATGTGTCTAAATGCTTTCATTGCATGATCTCACTTCTTAATCAATGTGTCTGAGGACATGCAGCTGGTAAATAAGCCCGCAGGTCCTGGAGTAACCCCAATTTTCTAAATCAAGTATCCATGCTTGAAATATGTAAACTACATTTCTTCTAAAACCCCAAAATCCCAAATTCGAAGTAAATAATACATTTCAAATCTGAGAGACTTCGTTATAATTGTGTAATATTACCAGGCTTTCTACCTGACCAAGTATCATGTAGAAAAGTAGTTCATTTCAATGAGGCCACAGAGCTGGCACGAGCAAACAACAACAAATACTGTTATAGCTGGGGCTTTGGGGAAAATAGTGTTAAGATCCCACATGGATCAACCTTTAGACTTCTGGACATAAAGATAACTTTCCTTGATTAATATGAGAGAAGGCTTCAGGAATAAATAACAAGATTTCTTGGCATTCAAGTGTGATACACTAGCGCCAGCTCCTCCAAGCCTTTAATGACATGTAGGCTGGAATCACTTTATGATTTTTAAGACGGTGTCATTAGAATCCTAGAGACACACATATCCCAGTCTCAACGTTGGATGCCTAATAACTATCTCCTTACTTATCTAGTCTTCTGAAAAATGAGACTTGAATAAAACATGTAAAAGATAATTTCATTTTTTTACTATTAAAGACTTTTCATGTGAAATTACAAACAGAAACAAAAAATGTTCCAAAGGTTACAGAAAGTGATGCATATAAAAATGTCCATCTAAAAATGACACAACCTCAAAAAGTTTCAATTTTTTTTAACAAGTGTGTTCCAAAAGAATATGGCCACATTTCAGAGAGACATTTCTTCTCCCAACACCATGACAAGTGTTGATATCACTAAAAGGATTCTGAAAATGAATTCAAAGCAACATCATTTTTTTAAAAAAAAATGTTGGAGAAAATCAAGTGACTCTGGTATATATGTCTCGTAAAGGCCTTCATTTTTATAGACTTTTCACTCAGTTCCCTTAATACTCGAAAGAACTATTTGGACTGTTACAGGGATCTTTCTCAAAAACTTTATCAAGCCACTCACATTCACCCACGGGTGCCCGGGGACAAGACACACACACACAAATGTTCAGGGTTTTAAAGCGAACACACTGCTTTATTCGCGACCTCATACACCCCCTTCGCCTCGCAGTAAATCTTGATCCCTGCTTAAATAATGCAAAAATAATTGTTTGTAGCTAATGCTCCTGCGAGGAGAGGGAGAATTTTTCTGCAGGTACTCTCTTGAGCTCGGGCTGATTTTTTCCAAATGGTCTGTAAATTAAGCACTGGCATTTCACTTCCCCTCTGCTAATCACATCAAGCTCCCTAATTCCTAAGTGTAAAATCAAATGTCTTACTGACTTCCTCCGAGCTGAGTCTCTTCGCACGGCCTCCAATATTAAGAATTCAATGGCTGCGCGCTCTCCCTGGCAGGTGCCCGCTGGTTTTTAGGTTTTAAGCGGCACCATTACTATCATTTATAAGGATAACATCACGATGAAGAACGTATGCATCATTTAAAATCGAGCAGCCTTCCGTTTCACAGCCTGGCTGGCACGAAGGTTTGGGAGTGCGAGGAGGTCTTTATTTTTATTACAGAACACTGGCTGTCTGGGTAAGAGGAGATGAAAAGTTACTAATTTCAAGGCTTTGCTTCAAATCCTTTAATCTTGCAAATGAGCGCCTCCGACTAGGGCCCGGTTATCTCCTAAAGCCCCGCCAAAGCCGCTCCCGTCCTTTTTTGTCTGGTGCCGGGGTCCTTACCTCATCCCAGGTGAGCCACCCGAGACAAAAGGGAACCCCGCCGGAGAAAGGGATGACTTAATGGAGCTTTTCTTTTCAAATCCTGACGCGTGTGCTGTCGGCCAATATTATGAAACGCGATCGTTTCGTTTGCCATAAATAAGGTTGCGTAATTAAAATGGCATTCTGTGGTCGGGGAACAGTGTGATAAACTGTTTGCAAACTGGTGGTTCTATTTATTAATTCTGACACGTCGAATTAGAACGCAGACAAACAGATCGTGTGTTTTTTAATTAAACGCTCCGGCTGATGAGCTTCTTTAGCCGAAGATTTCCTACCAGACCCTGCCACTCGTGTGGTAGGTAGGACAGGAGACAGTCTTAGCAGGGGATGGAGGAGAGGCGCGGGCATGGCATTCGAGCCTCTCCCTGCAGCCCTGCGTCTTTGTGTCAGGCCTGGGACCGTTAGCCCGTCTGCGCAGGCCTTTCCACAGGTTCCAGCGAGGGAGGCTCGCGGTCCTGTAACGCATTCCTTGTTTCCTAACGATGAAGCAGGGCTGAATATTTTTAAAAATAAATACATAAAAGTAAGCCCTGAACTGCTCTGAGCTTTCTCCCACATTAAGCTACATTTAATATTCATTTCACATTTTTTTTCTATTAATTAAAAGTAAACCGTGTATTGTATGGTACATTATCCCTCTAACAGCCCCATGTGGAGATCATGAAGTGGAAGACTAATGGTGTAGACTTTAGCATTTAGTTTTAACCAGAATAATTTACATATCGGGGAGAAGAGTCCAAGGCATGTGTAAACAAGCAGAACTCTGAGATAGCAAGACCCTTGCTCGGTTTGCTGTGGACTGCCGAGCCGTGGGCTGTGTATTTATTCCATCAGTCAGGTAATTTAATGAGACTTACACAGCATCTATTTCTGCAGAAGAGACAAAAGTTATTATTAAGGAGAGGCATGTGGCAGTAAGAAAAATGTGTTTGCTTGTTTTATTTTATTCTATTACCCCAAGTAGCAAAGGTGACCCTATTCAATGTTCATTAAAGTTTACCTTTATAATTTATCAAAGGGGACCCACATCAACAGTTTTATGCTGAGATTTCAAAATTGGAAACATTAAAATTTGATCCAAAATGCCAGATATTTGGGGAGCCGTTTTTATTAGAAAAATAACTACATAGCTTTAATCTACAGATTTTTATTAATGCGCAACTCTATTAAGAGAACAGGAGAAAGTACATTAAAGAACAGTCATCAACTCTGAAAGGGCATTTTAACTTTAAATTATCAAACTTTGGGCCAGTTGTAACATAGGAAAGACTTTTTTTTAAAAAAAAAGAACTAGTAAGTTTAAACAAATGATCACAAAAGCATAATTTCTAGTGAGTTTGTCTAGGAAGAATTACACTGTTATGAATACTTTTAGGTAGTTACTAGAAGACTAAGATTATTTTAAGAAAACACACTTTGTTTCTTTGATAATACGTAAATCAAATGACATCAGGATTTAATATTCAAACTGGTTTAAGTAATACTCTCTTAAAATATACCTTGTATGAAATCGTTTTCTCTGCTATGAAATCATTGTAAAGGTTGCAAAATTCAATGAGGACTATGACTATGCAATAACAAACACAGTGAAGAGAGTGAAAAGCTCAGTTACTGAGGATGTTTCCCAATATTCATAATTGTTGGCATCAATGTGGCCAAACAGGAAACAAAGAACAGAAGCCAGTCTCATCCTAATGATGGTGCTTTTTTGTAATATATTCAGATCATTTGATGCCACGGCTGCTTAGATAATCTGAATGACCTAGATTTTTTTACCCTAAAACTTCTTTATGTCAAAATTAATATTAAAGTATTAAAATTAATGGCATTGATGCAGTTTCTTTAAAGAACATCATAGTCTCTTGTCACCCTACTAACAGTATGAAAGCCCAAATGCTCAGACATAAGCACTGCATTGTTACACGGACTCTTGTGTTCACACCCCTACCGAGGCTGTCAGCCCTGCTTAAAGGCAAAAGTCCTTTAAATACACAACTCAATCCATAGGACAGATTTAAGACAGATCTACCAAAATATCAGTCACTTTACATACCCTTTGCATATTATAACCTAATGTTAAACTTAGAGCAAAAAATCATAAAATTATGCATAAAAACCTGTAGCAAAGCCCTGGCCAGTGTGGCTCAGTTTGTTGGCACATTGTCCAGTTCACTGAAGGAACAAAAAGGTCTAGGGTTTGATTCAGGGTCAGTACACACCCAGATTTGGGGTAGATCCCCTGTTGGGGCATATATGGGAGGCAACCAGTTGAAGTTTCTTTCTCTCTCTCTCTCTCTCAAAAAAAAAAATCAATAAAAACATATCCTTGGGTGAGGATTAGGAAGAAGAAAAAAAAAACTTGCAGCAAAAACACATAAAATACTCTATCTTGGTTTAGAATATATCCACCCCATTTAAATCTTAAACTAACCCAGATTAAATGAAAGCATGTACACAGAATGCATCTAAATAATAAAGAGCTAATATTCAAATGATTGTGATGCCCTCATGCATAATGACTGATCAGCAAGAGGCTGTGTGTGTAGCAGGCACAGGTGGGCAGGGACTTGCAGTGTCAGAGACTTGTGTGAGGCTCGTGTCCCCACCCCCGGTGCTGGGCTCAGGACGTGAGGCTACCGGAGGCTGCCCCTGGCACTGGGCCCAAGGATGTGAGGCTCATGGAGGCCTACCTCATTGGGGCGATGGCTTATGGAGCTCCCACACTGTGACAGGGCACAGGCCAGGCTGAGGGACCCCCCCCCCCCAGTGCACAAATTTCATGCTCCCGGCCATTAGTATTCTTATAAAAGCTAATAACAAATTTTCTATGTTTTCATTCAAAATAATCACTTCAAAGCATATAGGAGATAATTTATTGGTGAAACACATATAATGAAAAATTAATCTAACAAGAGAAGACTGAGAGACTCAGAAAAATAAAGTTCTTTTTATAAAGTTCTTGTACTACATTTTAATTTTTTTTTGTTATTGTCTCCAACAGATTCTAAGTTCCTAAGGCAGAGATCATAGCTTACCTCTCTCTCTCTTCAGCACCATATATATTGCCTTGTACATGGAACATGCTTTTTTTTAAAAAACTACCTATAGCAAACATAGAATAAGTAGAACTTTCACCTGACTTCTTGCAAGAATTTCAAGTAGATTAGCTGCAACTTGGATTTCTTAACTATAAATAAAAGACAAACTGCTTTAAATAGAAAACATATACATAAATAATTTAAAATGTATTTTTTTCAAATGGGAATAGATATTCTTTATGACAGATTATTATTTTTGTCTTCAAATATCACGGTTATGACAGCTATGCCACATCTATTAAACTTAAAACAAGTATTGGTAGTTTTCTTTAATTCCACTTAGGCTTTATAAAGCATTTCAGTTTCAGAGTCTGTTCAATTTTAGGACATAATTTAGCATTTAAAAATATTGCACTTATACTGAGACCAGTTTGGCTCAGTGGATAGAGCATCGGCCTGCGGACTGAAAGGTCTCAGGTTCAATTCTGGTCAAGGGCATGTACCTTGGTTGCGGGCACATCTCCAGTAGGGGGTGTGCAAGAGGCAGCTGATCAATGATACTCTCTCATTGATGTTTCTAACTCTCTATACCTCTCTCTTCCTCTCTGTAAAAAAATCAATAAGATATATTTTTAAATATCAAAAATCAAAAAACCAAAATATTGTACTTATCCTATTCCTCAACTAAAGTGTGATAATATAGTGACATGTGTCAATTAGATGATTGCTTGCTGCATCATTAGTTGACAATGTTAATGGAGCATTCCAACAAAGTAAATCCTGAAATCATTTGCCATTCTTTTATTGTTAAGCATTTTCTATATTTCTGTCATTACACTTTGTACAGAGATTATAGTTGAGTTATTTTCTATTAAATTGCTCAACTAACAATCAATGGTTCTGAATTCCCAGAGCCTTTTTTTTAGAATACACACGCACATGTGTATGTCCCTTTATTGGCTTTTATTTTATTTTATAAACATATTTTTATTGATTTCAGAGAGAAAAGGAAAGGGGGAGAGAGATAGAAACATCAATGATGAGAGAGAATCATTGATCGGCTGCCTCTTGCACGCTCCCTACTGGGGATTGAGCCCACAACTTGGGCATGTGCCCTGACTGGGAATTGAACCAGAGACCCTTCAGTCCACAGGCCGACGCTCTATTCACTGAGCCAAACCAGCTAGGGCTATTGGTTTTTATTTTTAAATTCTGAGATGGGTCCTAGGTATTTATATGCAACTTTTATTCACATAATTCTGATTCTCTCTCACACTTATGGACCAGTGTTGACTTCCATGACATCAGGCTAGTGTCATAGTAGATGTACATTTCCATTTTTGTTTTCAACTTAACAATAATAGTATATTAATAGTATATGGCTATGCCTATATGATGTGAAACAAAGACTATATTAATTTTCTGATCCTTTACGACCAAACCTTTATAGTAAAGCAATATATAACCTTCGCTAGTGTGGTTCAGTGGATAGAGCGTCAGCCTGAAGACTGAAGGGTCCTGGGTTCGATTCTGGTCAAGGGCAATGCTCAGGTTACAAGGTAGATCCCCAATCGGGAGCATGAAGGAGGCAGCAAATGATTCCTCTTGAAATTACAACAATGTTTAAATGGTTCAAAATATATACATATGCTGCTGCTGATAAAAATTATTAAAACTTAAAGAGGGAACAAGCCCTTTCCTGTAACATGAAGAATTTTATAAAGGAATCCCATGATTGTTTGGAAAAATGCTAGCTTGAGACAATAGAAACTGGAAACGCTGTGACAGTCTCATTTCCTTCTGCATTAATAACAGTCTTCTGAACACACATATTCACTTTCAGATTTTTAAGCAATTAGTTTGCAGATGTCACTAAATAAATGGCATTCATTCCTTAAGCAGGAACCATACCTGTTAACCATCTCAGCCTATTCTAGCCTTAAAGCTGGGCTTGATGTGCACAGCATGCTCAAAAACTGTACTCACAGTTCAAATGAGCTGGATTACAGACCATGACCACTGAGACCCTCACATGACAAAGCCTTTGTGTAATTAATATGCAGGGTAAAATGCTCCCTGGACTGCTGCTAAAGCGATTTAAATCATGCACATAAAAAATGTAATCACAAATTTAGCATGGTGGACAGAGTAGTCACACTGGGCTTGATTGCATAGAAGGTTCCAAGTGTGTTTTAAATGTCCTTTAAGATTGAGATTAGGACTTGTACTTACAAGATGCATATTAATCTAAAACTCAACATTTTTCAGTGTGGGATCACAGTAGGAGAACATTATGGGCAATAGAGGTTCATTCTAATCCCAGTAGGTAATTACACTTTGAAATAATATTCTTTAATTAAATCTTGTTTGCAGTTGATTGATTTAAACACTAAATCTAAAAACCTAAATTTGAGTTTTTATCAATTTTTGATGCTTATTGCACACAACTTGGGCTTTAATTGATGTTTCTGAAGTTTTAAAGCCCTTGTCCACCGTATCCTGGTTGAATTTAGTGTCATAATCAACATCGTTTCTTAATACTCTTGATTACTTTCTCTGGAAGCTCAATACGTTAGAGCACTTTTGCAATTTTAAAGAACACCTGAAAGGTATTTGATGTGTCACAGTGCCAATATTTACATAGGAGATTCTTCTCTCACATCTTCTCTCACATCTTAGTACACATGTAGTTGAATGCCTTCCCTGAAATACTGAGAGGTTTTCTCCAAAAAAAATTTACTATGTGCAATATTATAGAATAAGAGCTGGGTCTTAGCTCTCATAATTAGCAAGTTACAAAGAAAAAAGAGATTAAATATGAGAGCTATTTGCATCTTTTACATTTGAAATAATATGGCATTTAACAACAGCAACAAAAATGATCCTTCTATGTATCCACTAAGGGAAGATATCTAACATTATACACATTACCTTTTAAGTTTACTGCTTCTTTCTCATCATTTGGCAAAGCTCTCCAAAACACGACTAAAAGACTCATCGTGGACATTTTATGATATGTTCCTCTTATATTCAATAGTCCATATGCCACCAAATCTGTGTGATAAATGCTGAAAGCAGAATGTTTTACAATATTATTTTGAAGGAAGACCATTCTGATTAGAAACATTGATATCTCATTGAATTTTAGTCTTGCTGATTTTGGAACTCTTACAATTTCCCACTCTTCGGATATAAGTGACTTCTCTGAGAGAAAATTGTGGAAAAAAAATGTCATGGCCTATAACCCACAGATAGGAACTTTGAAATATGTCCTAATTTGGCACATGATATTATCTGTCAGGGATGATCAAGGATCTTCATAATTTGTTGCGAATTTGCAAATTTCAATGAGACCATTTTATTAGGCATCCATATAACCATCTCGTTGTATAGTTTTCTGATTTATTTGCGGAAAGACAAAATTAGGTCTGGTGGCCTAAGCATTGTGATTTAAAGGTGCTGTTCAGCAGTGTTTATATTTAAATTCATACAAACAAGGATTGGCTTGGTCTCAGCTTCAGCAGTACCACATAGCAGCATCTTGGAGAGGTGGCCCAGTAAATTACATTCATGATGCCATATTTAATAACTGAAAATTCACATTTTACAACAATTGCATTTGTCACTGCTGAAAAACAAACTAGTGCGTGGAATGTTTTATTACAATGACTACATTCTTGTGAGAAATGATTAAGTCACTACAAGAGAAAAGTAAGGCCGAAAGACCTCATTCACCACAACACAAATATTAATCACACATAAATAATACAGGTGTCTTTCAGTAAGCCACATTCCCCCTAAAATATAGATTACACATCCTAGGGGCAAATAGTAGCACAACAGACTTTTGAAATAAATCCCTCCAGCCATGGTGGCCAAAAGGAAATCATTTATGTTTTGACAGTTTAATATAGTACTTTTTGGTTATGCATAACGGATGAAAATATTTACACCAATATAAGAGAGTGAAAGAAAAATTAAATCTGACTAATCGACCTGTTCCAAGTATGATTTTTAATTTCAAGGAATTATTTTATAACGACTCCAAGTAATAAATATGCTTCCTACAATCCAACCGTATCCGTTCATTTTTAATTATTTCATGGCAGCTAAAAAAACAAACCGGTCTTCCCACTCAAAGAGAACGTTCCTTGGTACGCAGACATACCCCATCTGCGGTAAAAGAGGGCTCATTGACCACCCGGAACACAGCTAAGCAAGAGGAAGATCACGGTGAAGGACGCACAGGAAGTGGAACTGGGAGTGCCTCGGGGGAGAGGGTGACTGGGGCTGAGGGATGCTGGGCAGAAGGACCTGTTTAACATGAATTTCACTTTTGTACTGATTTTAATTTTTTTTTAACATAGGTACCGTATTTGCCGGCATATAAGATGATTTTTTGGCCCTGAAAAATACCGTATTTGCCGGCGTATAAGAGACTGGGCGTATAAGACGACCCCCTAACATTTCCACTCAAAATACAGAGTTTGTTATATACTCGCTGTATAAGACTACCCCCCACTTGGAGGCATATTTTTCAGGGCCAAAAAATTGTCTTATATGCCGGCAAATACGGTATTTTACTTCTTCCAAAAAAATATTTAAAAGTGTGTCACCATATAGGAATAGGCTGCCTTAGAAAGATGGCTATTCCTACTTTTTGAGCAAGCATTTGTTAGACTCACAATACTCTAAACAGTAGGCTAGGCAACCAGCCAGCTCCTGGATCATAGTGTTTAAAATTCACTGAGAAATTAATCCAATAAATCAAGTATCAGGACAGACATTCTTATCTAATTTAAACTGTATACAATCAAACATGACATTATATTGTTCATACTAAAGCATGTAAGGGGGAAAAAAAAACACAGACTGCTCGAAAAGACAGGGACACTGGGAGGAGGTGGTAGGAATTGATAGGAGCACAGACTCTCTAATAATGAGTCCCCAAGCTGAATGATAGGATCTGAGATTGACAATTGCAACTGTAAGATGTAGTTGAATAAATTATTTGTGACAGCTATTTTAAGAAATTAAGAAAATCTATGTTAAGATTCAATGGTTTTTAACAAAATACCTTTACATGTGATATCTGTATATTAAAAAAGATGATTTATCCATAATCAATAAATAAGATACATGAATAATTACCACTATTCAAATGAATTGAATATTTAGAAATTTACATAGTAAGAGATTTCAAACTTCCTTATGAGAAGTTTTTTTTAAAAAAAAAAACACAAAAAACAGGTTCTAGTCTTTCCTACTTGATTTGCTTTTAAGTCCTTGTTTCTGTGGTTCTATGTCAACTAGTTAAAAATTCTCTTCTTTAAATAATGTCATTTTCTTTTGCCCAAATATGTATCACAAGGAGTCATTTATAGCTCCACCACCAAATCAATCAACCAGTCAACATGATAGGTTCTACCATCCCACCTACTACCTGGCAATGCCAACCCCTCCAGTTATGCCCTGGATCTTTTCTTCTTCCCACCAATTATTTTGCTCCTTAATTTTCTCCTATAGCTCTTATATCATCAATAGGAGAAGAAGAAGAAGAAGAAGAAGAAGAAGAAGAAGAAGAAGAAGAAGAAGAAGAAGAAGAAGAAGAAGAAGAAGAAGGAGGAAGAGGAGGAGGAGGAGGAGGAGGAGGAGGAGGAGGAGGAGCTGAGGGAAGGATAGAGGAATACAATTCTCCCTCTAGCCCACTTCCCTTTAAACTTTCTCTTTCACACCAACATTTCTTGAAATGAAGGTGTATATTCACATCCTCTGATATCATTCTAACCTCAGACTAATGCAATCACACTATCATTCTCACAGAGTCACTAAGACAGTTCTTAAGATCACCACATTTTCAGCACAATGATTCAGTCTCTATTCTTATCTAATTTAAATCCTCACCAGTTTTTGAAACAACCAGCATCTCCATCTTTCCAAAACATTTTTTTCTTGGCCTCAATACTTTCACATTGTGTTGTCTGTTGGTTTTGTTTTTCTGCTCCACTGATGGGCATTTCATGTTACAGAAGTCCTCTGTTTATCTCTGGATGATACATTCCTAGACCTCCAGTAGATACCTGAAACCATAAATAGTAGTAATTTCTCTGTGTTATTTTTATGCATGCATACCTATGATAAAATTTAACTTATAAATTAGGCACAGTAGGAGATTAACAATAACAATAATAAAATAGAGCAATCATAACAACATTACAGTAATAAAAGTTATGTGAATGTGGTCTCTCTCCAGTGATAATCATGGGGTTTTTTTGCGTTTTTTTTTTTTTTTCAGTCCAAACCTGTTCCTGAATCTGTGTAACTATCCCTTACTTGCAGTAAATGGCTTGGTGTTGCTCTTTTTTAGCAAATCTCTTGCTGAAGTCTTCACACAGGCTCAGTGTTTGCTGGCACAACATATTGCCTTTAATAGGAACAACTGTTCGTGTCTCCCACCCTCAAATGTAATGGTTTTTCCATTTTAACTAAGCACTTAGCATGCACTGTGGCCATCACTTCTGAAGTTTAAGGTGTGATGGCAAAACTGATGAAACTATTTTTTTCTTCTTCACAGTTTCATAGACGGAACATTTGTTCTTAACATAGTTCTTAGCAACCTCAGCATATGATTTCTTTTTCTTTAAGCTGAAAAATTGTACCTTTTTACTTAAAAGAATTGATTTATAGCTTCTCTCTTCCATATCCAAATTGTCTGCATCACTATACTTGTGTATTGGGGTTATTATTAAGTAAAATAAGGGCTACTTATCACAAGCATTTCGATACCTGACAGTAGATCTTATTCCCAAACAGACCACATAAGTGACTAACCACTGAGGAGTATATACAGCTTGAATATATGAAACAAAGGGATGGTTCACATTCGGGGTGGGACAGAGAAAGAGTGCTTAGGACTTCATCATGCTACTCAAAATGGCATGCAAATTAAAACTTATGAATTATTTCTGAAATTTCATTAGTATTTTCAGACAGTGCTTGACTGTGGGTGACTAAAAGTGCAGCGAGTGAGGGCACAGACAAGGGGGGACTGCTCTGCCATTTTTAGATTTCCCTACTAAGCTCAACCTCTACATTTTGAAGACCTGCAGAACTCTTTCTTAGGGATTCTTCTCTTTCTTACCTATTCCTCTCCCCTAGGTGACCTCATCCAGTCCCCCAATTCTAATTTTAAGGCTCAATCTTTATCTTTCTGAAAGTCAAAACTCACACTAAACTGGTTAATTCATGCTGCTTCTTAAACAGTAGAACAAAATTAACAGTAAAACACATTTTAAAAAATGTTTTCTTGTCAAAATTGCTTCTTTAATTCACTCAAAAGATGACCATCCACACAGCTTGTCAACCCAAAAATGGAAGGCCAGGTCCTTCTCTTGTTCAAATGCCTGCAATAAGTTCTCATCATGATAAAAATGAAAATCATGCTTTTCACCTGTATTTGTTTCCAGTTTCCACACAATCTGACCCTCTTACCTGTGCCCATCCTCCTCCCGTCACATTGGCCATTGTCAATTTTTGATCATTATATCTTATATCTGATGTTGGATTAGCCAACCTAATGTAGCCATGATTCATTCATCCATCATTCTTTTATAATTCCTGCACTAAAATTATTACCATCTGAAATTTATCTTGTTGGCTTGTTTTCTCTCTTACTAGAATGTTAACTCTCAGAGAGTAGAAACTTCACTTACCTGTTCGCTATTGCATTTCTGTAGTCTAGAACAGATTAATACATTAGAGATATTACAACTTCCATAAAATTGTGGTGAAAAGTCAAGAACAACATGTTTGAATAATGTGTGACCCAATGTATGTTAACTTTTGTTATTTTAAATTGTTTTTTCACTGATATCATTATTTGTATTGAACTATATATAAAAGCTTAAGCGATCGAATGACCAGTCAACTGGTTGCTATGATGAGCACTGAACACCAGGGGCAGACACTCAATGGAGGAGCTTCCCCCTGGTGGTTAGTGTGCTCCCACATCCAACCGCCTGCAGCCATCCAACCTCCTGCAGGTCCCCCCCACCTCTGCCATCCAGCATCAGTCAGCCCCAATAGGGACTGGGTGAGATGGCTCTGATCAGCCCCAATCACTGGCCAGGCCAAGGGACCCTACCCATGCACAAATTTGTGCACCAGGCCTCTAGTAGTGTTATAAGTAGCTACACATAAAAATATATATCTGTTAGGACACCATAGCTCCCTACCCTATTAAAGTGTTGACATAACAGGGGCATTTGTTTAGCCTTATACCTCATGTGTGATGCTAGCCTGCATTAACTGCCGGCAAAGACTTTAATGTAGAAGAGTATTCATTTTCTTCACTCAGCAATGAGCAAAGTAGGATTGTGTAATAGCCACAAATGACTGGTCTTCAATGACCTGGAGGCCAGCCATGAGAAGCGGAGCTCTACTCTAGTATATTTTCAGACTTGCACTGCAATCAAATGTCCCTTCCTACTCCTTTGCCTTTATCACGTAGGCTTTCCTGATGCCTTCAATTCCGGCATCTCCTCAACTTTTCCCTAAGAAAATGTCTTTAGAGTCTGCATGAGGACCTTTACCACTACTGATGAAAAGACATTAGGAAATAAAAGCAGTTCTTCCCCACAAACAAAAGGACTCTTGAGGAAAGAGAATAATTACCATTAGATATTTTTCAACTGCCAAAGAAAATGTGTTGCTTTGTTCCAGATACACAAATTAAAATTAAATCTTGGGAAAATTAAAAAGTTTCTTTTTTCTGGCATTATACCACCAGGTTTTTAAAATATTATTTCTTAAAAAATAATTTATATTTTTCAGTTTACTTGGATTCAATAACTTTTGTAGTCCTTAGGCACATTTTTATGACCTGAAAACATATTGTCTTTTATTCATATTT
Organism: Vespertilio murinus; assembly: GCA_963924515.1. Classification (NCBI taxonomy): domain Eukaryota; kingdom Metazoa; phylum Chordata; class Mammalia; order Chiroptera; family Vespertilionidae; genus Vespertilio; species Vespertilio murinus. The sequence goes on from OZ004711.1 coordinate 32,553,022, forward strand.
TAAAAGAAAGTAAGACATTTTTATTGGCTCGCAAGGTACGGTAGGCCAAGCTGCTGTGCCTACTGAGCCTAATGGACAGGTCAGCCTTGCTCAGATAAAGGCTAATAAATATTTTGAACAAAAAGCAAGGCCTATCATGTGCCCCAATTATTAGAGGAGTTATAATATTATTCTCTGACCAAATGAAAGCAAAATTTTTAAGTAATAAAACATATTTATATTTAATATTCCTGAATATATGGATTCAAAATAACACACTCTCATTTTGGGTGGGGAAGGGTAACATCTTTAAAAATTAGTAAGATCTACACCAGGAAAAAAAACAAGTTGTATTTCAGTCCATTAAAGAACTTAAATATGGAATTGGTAAACTGAAGATTTTATTATAATGACTCGTTGTTCTTCCTATTTCCCTTCTCTTTCGGAAAATATTCAGGTAAGTTTTTATTTACTACTAGAATATCCTACCTCCTTTCTCCATCTTTACACCAAGTAGGATGACTATAATTTCAACCATCAGATTCCATGTTTTTTGCCTTTGGCCCCCAAACCCCTCTTTTACTCTTATAAGTGATCTGGCTGGACAATGAATTATAGCCATTTTATTAATAGTGACTCTAGAGTTTATTGTTCATTTAATTCACTCATATTCTTGTTCATAATTTAAACTATTTAAAAACATATAAAGATAAGGAAGACATTTCTACCATTAGCTATCTTCCAGTTTAGGCCTATAAATTCCAAGCGCAAAAATTGCCATTATCATCCTATTGCCTATATAATAAGTTTCAAATAAAGTTACTCCATACATTTATCTCAACCCATGGATACTATATGGTTTTCTATTTAATCTATTCACATTTCCTCACTTGGCTTTTCCTCATAGTCTTCTCCTCATTCCTAGCTGCTTTGGATAAAATATTTTGCAAGCTTATCTCTGAGAGGCAAGTCTTAAGAGCCGGTCCATCATCCCAGCATCCAAAACACGTCTTTTTCTCCTTTCTTCTCTTCCTACTAAGATGGCATAGTGGCTGGTGATGTCCTATGGCTTCACTTTTTTCCCTCAACACCAATAACTTGCTTTTTAAGTAGGCAACATAGATGACCATGTACATAGCTATTTCAGGAATTTACCTGTGTCCAAAATATGTTTCCTCTTACTCCTCAGAGATTGCTGAGCTTCATCAAAGATCTTGCTTAAATGTACATTCAAATGCCCCAGGGAATGGCAATTTTTAAACAACTATTGCCAATAACTTATAACCTAGTGTAAGTCAAAACTTTCCACACATATTTTAATGGGAAGAATAGTTCTCCTGGGATAAAGACAGGGAAAAATGATGTTTTGCCAAGAAAAATCCTAATTTCATGGCATCTTTTCCTGCTAGCAAACAATGGAACAATTAAAGATAGGGTACAGGCATTTCAGACAGAGGCTCAAACAACTTACCTGCCAAGACCCTTTCTCAGAAAGCTATTAGAAGTTTACTCCTTCAAACTAAGGGAGAGAGAAAAGAGAATTCCAGAAGACAAGGATGATGCAATTTCTATTAGCAAGTCTAACTTGAAAACAATTGAGCCAGAATTGAGACAAGAATATAATAATTTATTATCCCAAGAAAACCATAAAAAAATATGGGTGCGCACGCACACACACACACACACACACACACACACACACACACACAAACAAAAACAAAAAAACAAACAAACAAACAAAAAACACCCATCTCAGCTATGTGGGTCTGCTTCCACCACATCTTGGAAGTGGTGCTCTCACAGCTCTGAGCTGGAAGATAATGAAGACTGTGGCTCCCTGCCCAGCAGGAAGTTCTAAGCACAGGTCAGCCCTCTTGCAGCTGAGCCCTTTTCTGTTCACCAGACCTTCTTCAGCCTTTGACTTCTGAGTAGGAGTAAGGGAATGCTTGAGAACACATATCAATCTAATAAATCCACTCTGGTCTTTGTTTTCTACTGCCAGGTTATCCCCTCACTGACATGCCGCTCCTTCTTTATTAAAGCTGATTAAACTTGGTTTACTGTATGCCTTTTAGTAATGGGAGAGCAAGTCCTATTTTTTTAGTGTTTTCATTTAGTCATATTTATTATCCAATACATGTTCAAAGAGTTAAAAATCTGTGAGCAGTTGGATTATTAACCTTACAATAAACAAGGCTTCAAGAATGAATGTCTGGGTAGTGAGAGCTGCAGAAGTGGAGTTCACTTCCAGGTTGTTGTTGTTTATTTTATTTAATATGCCCTTCCTTTATTTTATGTTTGGTGCCATGGGAAAAAATGTCAGAAAGTAAAGCACTGATTTCCTCTAATGTTAAGCCATCAAGTAAAAACAGTGGCGAATGAATAGCCCAGTATTTCTAGTTTCATCTAGGATAAAATGAGAGGCCAGGATGTACAATGTAAAGGAAATGATGGAAAACTGAGAGCCTTATTCTTTACTTCTAGCAACCTAAGGGAGAAACCCATAAGAATTCACAGCCATTGTAGTAGACAATAGAACATACACTGCGTGGCCAGATTATTATGATCTCTGAATGCATAATAACCTGGCCACTCAGTGTATATCCTATATAATAAAAGGCTAATATGCAAATTGACCCCTCGACCAGGAGTTCGACAGCAGGCAGGCCGGCCAACCACTCATGTCCCCTCCCCCTGGCCAGGTTGGCCAGACCCCACCCATGGACAAATTTATGCACTGGGCCTCTAAAATATATCTATGTATGTATGTATACTGAGTGGCCAGATTATTATGTGTTCAGAGATCATAATAATCTGGCCAATCAATGTATATCAAATCCTATATCTAAGAGGATATCTTGTGAGGATCGCCCTGATGTTGTAATGAGCTGGACAAATGAGTCCTGCTCCTTTTTCATTTTGCTGGGGTCCTCCTTTTCCTTTACCATTGAGACCTCCTCACTCACCGAACTCGTCTCCATCTGACTTGAGAACTAGTTTTCAGCTTAGTGAGCTGATTAAATTCCATGGACTGTCTCCTTGGAAGTATCTGGGAAGATATTATGATAGACGGCAGCTAGATCTTCCAGTCACAAGTCTGTGGTGAATAGAAAGGAACTCATAGACGTGCACAAAGACTCCAGGCATCACGCTCAGAAGGCTATGCCATAGGTGAATGTGCCATATGAATCCACGGGTGCCCCTGTAGGGAGTGACTTGCCCAGTGGGCACTGTCATCTGCATCATCCAGGGAGATACTTGACACATATTGCCCACAAATTCCTGTGAAGCTGACTGCAGCCCAGCAGGTGGCACAGAGAAGCTCGTGCTCCTTAAATTCATAGTGTGTTCAATATCCAAGGAGTTAATTAAAAAAATACTCTCCAGATTTACACATTTTTTTTCTGAGTAGATCAAAAGAGGGTTTGGAAATACAAGCCTAAAGTAAATAAGACCAACTGCTGATTTTTCAATTAGGTTATGTTTCAGGGATACAAAATTGCATATTCCTTTCCTATGCACGTCCCCTGCATTTCTTAAACACAGAGGAACCCATTATTAAGCTATTAATCACCTCTTCCAATTAATTGCTAGAAAATGACCCAGGTTTTAGTAGTAGAGTTGCAATTGAAAAGCTCTTTGATATTTGGCAAGGTAAAGTTACAGGCAGTCTTAATTTGAGACAGTGAGGCTATTAGATGCTGTTTAGAATCTCAATTACTCTACAGATAGATAATTACAAATAAAACAAACTTGTTCTCCTACATTAGTAAGTGCTTCTTTTTGGCTTTGCAAAATTTATGAGTGTTTTTTTTCTTCAGCCACTAAATATAATTCCTACATAAAAAATTTGCCTTAACAATATGAAATATAGTTACAAGTAAAAGCTGTGTTTTCATTGAAGAAAATAAACGCATTTCCTGAACTCTGCCTGTTAAAGCTAATTGATTTATTGGCTCTTTATGTAGTGTACTATTGTCTTTATGCTCATGGGACATAGACGTTCTTCAGAAAGAAGCTAAATTCTGCCACATCAATACAATAGTTGAAGCACGTCTTCTCTTTCTTTTAGTGTAGGGTTTCTCAGAGCTTAAAAATAAGAGAGAAAAATATCTTTCCAGGATTGGTTGGAGTTAACTGAATGCTGCTGCATCTCGTGGTTTATAGAATGTGTACTTTTACTGCTTTTATGTTCCTGAGAAGTTAATAGTTCTTTTCTTTTTAATCATATTCCTTTCATAGTAAAATATTTATTCAAGCAAATGTAAAGTACTTGTCAAAATATGAGAATATGAAATTCCCATTTTTAGGTTTCTTAAACACAGCAGTGATACAAAATAAAAAGTGATGCATTTTCCCCCAGGGCTAGTTTTTAAATTCATGAAATTACCAAATATGTTTTTGTTTTATTTCCTCTTTACCTTTTGGTTGCTATATAAATTAGTAAATATAATGAGAGAAGTTTCTCGGCTGCAGTTGATCTCAACATTGCACAATCAACTCCATGAAAAGCTATAAAGAAAAACAAAGTGAAAAGCCCACATACTGAAATGGCTCTATCTGCATTTTTCCCTGAACATAAGGTGTAGTAAACAGACTTGATGATGCTTTACAGGAGAATTTCAGTTCAGAAAGCAAAACAAGGATTTAGATCGGCAGTAGATAGTGTGAGTGTACATATCACACCAGAGAATACAGAGGAAGTCATTCCAGGTTTGAGGTATCTTATGCAAACTGCAGACCTTTGGGCCTTCGACAAGAAATTCTAATCTTTCCTTGCTGCACTCCACCCTACACATAGCTGTTGATTTGGGTGGGTTGGAAAGACATTACGGTAGATTATTTTTTTTCTCAATAGTGTGTGTTTTGTTTTGTTTTTTCACCTTCAAGATATGTGATAATCATACAGTATTCTGCATAAAATGTAATGCATAAGGACAATTTTTCCCCCTCAGGTAAGAGCATCTATACTCTCTCTGTATCTCTGTCTCTGTCTCTGTCTCTGTCTCTCTCTCTCTCTCTCTCTCTCTCTCTCTCTCTCTCTCTCTCTCCTACTGTCTGACTGGTAGCTATGATGCACACTGACCCCCAGAGGCAGGTGCTCAGCTCAGGAGCTGCTGAGCTGTGGTGACTTGGCAGGTGCAGTTCTTGGGTAACACAACTGGAACCAGAGAGGAGGGAGCCCGATTTCAGGGTGCATCACCAGAGAACAACCTTCTCGCCATCCAGGACACCTGGGGGAATGTTGAGGAGCCAGATGCAGCCAAATCCCCACAGGCCAGGCAGAGGGACCCCACCGTGCAGGAATCCATGCCCCAGGCCTCTAGTTAGTACATTATTTGCCAATGTCACCTTCATTTGGTCCAAGCATATATTAACTCTATGGGCTGAGTGCAGTCAAAGCAAAAAATACAAAGAGAAGCTTAATATCAGAAAGAATACATGCACAGCTTTTTTTACAACTAGAGGCCCAATGCACAAAGATTTGTGTAAGAACAGGCCTTCCTTCCCCTGGCTGCTGGCACTGCCTTTGCTCCAGCCAGAGCCACCTTTTTGCTTTGGTCCGGAGCCACCTTTCCACCTTCCCACACTGCCCAGAGGCCACTCAGTGCCTTTGTATGCAAATCAACCTGCCATCTTTGTTGGATTAATTTGCATACTTGCTCCTGATTGGCTGATGGGCATCACAAAGGTATGGTCAATTCACATGCTTCTCTTTTATTAGTGTAGATTGCCAATATCTGGAAACCCCCCAAGTGCCCATTGGCAGATGAGTGGATAAAAAAGCTGTGGTACATTTACACAGTGGAGTTCTATGTGGCTGTAATAAAAGAAGGAACTCTTAGCCCTTGCAACAACATGGATGGGTCTGGAAAGTGTTATACTAAGAGAAATAAGCCAGTCAGAGAAAGACTAATGTGTGGAACGAAAGAAACTGATGAACAAAATGGAACCGGAAGTATTGGGTACATGGAACAGACTGGCAGGTGCTTGAGGGGGTGGGAGTGGGGTGTGACTGGATAAAGAAAGTGAAGGGATTAGCTGAAGAGCATATGTGCCTATCTCGTGGACACAGACAATAGCTTGGTGAAGGCCAAGGGAGGGAGAGGCAGAGGTAGGTGGGGGTGGGCAAAGGCGGAGGGGGAGAAGGGGACATCTAAAATAATGTCAACATGAACCATTTTTAATAAAAAATACATTTAAAAAGAAATGATGTTTTAAAGGAAAATTAATAAAACAAATTTATCTTGCATGTAAAAACAAAGTCTGAATAATATTGGGGAGGGGGGGTTAAACTGGTGTAAGAAAACAGGATATCTCCTTTCTCAGACACTCCTATCTTTCACGTTTTTTCCCTATTCTCTCTCATCAGCATGTATTACACTGCCAATTTTCCCCAATAAACTCTTCCACATGTGTATTGTTGCCCTTTTATAGCAGCAAACCTCTAAAGCAAACCAGTGGAGTACTGCTTCCAAGTTTCAAAAGAGAACTCTTGAGGAGATAGAAATAGAGGGCTAGGTAGGCCATCAGGGACAGGAACTGTGTGGAGGTAAGGGGAAGGGAAGTCAGACATGGAGGCAAACAGGACCAAGAACTAGCTAGGCAGGAACCTGGCTGTGTGGGGAAAACTAGACCCTTGACCTGGCTGGGCAGGAACAGGGATGCCGCCTGGACCTGAAGTGGGAGTTCTCAATCAGGTCCTCCCACAGGTGGGAACGTGAACGTTGATATAATTGGATATTGCCAGAATTCCTTGAAGGGACCAGTCAGAGGCTAGCAGAGTGTATGAATATCCCTTAGACCAGTGGTCAGCAAGCTCATTAGTCAACAGAGCCAAATATCAACAGTATAACAATTGAAATTTCTTTAGAGAGCCAAATTTTTAAAACTTAAACTTCTTCTAATGGCACTTCTTCAAAATAGACTCGCCCAGGCCATGGTGTTTTGTGGAAGAGCCACATTCAAGGGGCCGAAGAGCCGCAATTGGCTCGAGAGCCTCAGTTTGCCGACCACGGCCCTAAGACAAAGAGCTTACGTGGGGAATCCATTTTGGGAGAGCTTACAGTCAGATACTCTAAATTCACATATGTTCTGTATTCTGTTTATGCTGGATCACATTAACAGGAAATCTCCTTTCCTAATAGCCAGCATAATCCTGGCTCAGAAAGTCAGACATTTGAGTGAGAAATCGGCCAGTCATGAGCAATATTCAAATTTGCTTTTTTTTCAATAATTTCAAATTCGTTGACCTTACTATTTTATTGTATCCTACATATTTTGAATCTGTAATAACGTCCAGTGTCAAGCAATTTGCAGTAGCTAAATAGTCAGCGGCTGAAGGAATGGATGAATGAATAAGTAAAAGTGTATTTCTTATAATGAGATGAAGCACTGATCAAAGCCTGGGATAGATACAGACATTTCCGAGATTATGCCTATCACCTGTAAGCAATGTTTATGCTCTAGCCACCTTCAGAGAAAAGGCAACTACAGAGGCTGAGGAGTCTCTGTCTCTATGTGTATGTGAATACACTACAAAAAGCATCAAACTTTGTAGAGCAAAGGCAACCTTTATTTTGGGATCAGAATTCTCCTCTCAATCAGGATTGTAATGGGCCCATAAAGATAATTACTGGCATTAGCTATCTATGCACCTTGAACCTGCCATGTCCTGCCTTGCTTAGCACTGGACTCCAGCTTCGGGATAAAACTTTGTATTTCAGTGTCTGTCAGATCATGCTTTCCTGTTTGGATTTCTACTTCTGATCTCTCCTTGTCAGTGATACACTGGCCTTGCATCCCTTGCATGCTAATATTTGTTCTGTCAATGGAACAAGGGGAGTTGATCAGAATCCATTCCTACTTTGAGGTCTGTATCAATCAGACCAGTGTTTCCCAAAGTGTGGTACGCGTACCCCCAGGGGTACGGGAAGAGTTTGGTGGGGGTACGCATTGCACCAGAGTTTGGTGGGGATATGCACTGCACTGTGCTTAGCTGTGCCTAATTCTACATTTTCATGAGTCAAGTCAAGACAGTCTTGTGAGGCGTGAGATGGTCCGGTGTGCAAATAATTGTTATTTATAATATAACTTTTATTTATAGTTTATTATGAATAATTTTATTTTTCATTTATTATTTTGTGTATGTACCAAAAATAAATAAATAAATAAATAAATTTTGATTGATATTAAAATACATCCTCTTTTTTTGATGAGGGGTACTCAGCGTTACGAAAATTATAGAAGGGGTATACATATGTCAAAAGTTAGGGAAACACTGAATTAGACCATTATATATATATATAATTCACTATCTAAATAAGCATTAAACTAAACTTACTTCAAGCTTGGTTACCTTCATACCTCCACAGTAACAAGAGAAAAAAGCAACATTTTTACTTATGAAACATAGTCAAGTATCTAAACCTTCACCCTCCACTGACAAAGTGAGAAGGTATAGTACAAGGGTTTCACAGTATATCTATGGCAATCCAAACTAAAATGATTCCATTTCCAATGTTACTTTCATTTTTTAGTAACTGCCCATTGTTGATAGGACAAACAGTTCAGGGAAAATGCCAGTTCAAAGTGGTAACAGGTATTAAGTCGCACACAGAAGCCTAAATATTAAAATATATATGTTATATATATGGTATGGTCAAACAGAACACTTTCAATCTCTCAAGACAGTATTTAAAGTTCTTACCTGATCATATACATCCAAGACTTGTATTAACCTAGTAACATATAATAATATGCAAGTTCTTACTTAAACATAGTCAAAGCCCATTGGTACATAGAGAATTAACTACTCCAGGGAGTGAACTTGAGTAAGATGTTCCATGAGTCTGAAAGCTTTAGAACACCGGCTCAAAGAAATGGTTATTGCTAGTTATTTAACTGAATTTCATCTTTTTTGTTTTGTTAGGGACGCTGGAACTGTTGCTAGTATCCACATCTTGTAGAAGAGGAAGAGGCAGAATAAGGTGCAAAGTATTAGGATCTTTCGTAGGGGAGGATCACATCCTGCCTGAATAGTAAGACTGTACCATAAGTCCATTGTGCTCAGGCCACGTGGTTTAAAATACAGCCTTGTTAAGACAGGTTAAAAAAGCAAATTAGAAAATGTAGAAATGTCAGAAAAAAATATGTGTTTTTTTTATTTTATTTTACCAAATTTTTACTTATTTTTTTAGACTGTTAAGAGTGGTAAAGGGGGCTTTGAAAATTCCACTTCATTTACCTGTTCCTTCAGTGCAAAGGGAAATAGAAACCTTGTGCTTAAATAGCTGCGCCTGCCTTCCTAGCATTCTTGTGTGCTTTAAAGCCTTTTATAATATCTGATGCCCAACTGAGTACTTCCTTTTGCCATTAACTCCTTAAACCATGAATATTTAACGCAAACAAAGTTTAAACCCCTGACTCTTTCACAGTTAGTATCTATAATCCCTTTTTCCAGACTAGGTATTTCTAAATCGTGTTAAATCTTTCATCTTCCTTCTGGTCAATTTCAAGGTTTTTATTGAATCAAATACATTTTTTATACCAGCTTTTTCCCTTTTCCTTTTAGACACTTCCACTGGCTTAACAAGAGCTGTTCAAATGAGGTGATTATGCTATATGCAGTACATTGATTTAAGCATTTCTTATTTCTAGTCCTGTACCTCTAAGTGAATCATTTATGTACTTACCTGTTTATTTTCAATGCTTGGAATATTTAGAATTGTTCCTGAAAAATTGAGGCCATTTTTCTTTTTTGATGACTTTGTAAATAGTTTTATTTTTTCCCATTTTAACAAATAACCTAAACTCTGCTTTTAATAATCCTAAAACATAATGTCAATAAACAAATCTGAAATTAGATATTAATTTTTTTCTGATACATTGTTAGGGTAATGCACTAAAAGCAATGTAATTGAGCTAGAAATGCAATGCTTTTGTAATGGAATATTTTCCAACTTAAATGATTTCATTTTATATAAAGTCATGAAAGCTGGTGTAGCTGATTCTGTTGTGTTTCCCTTAAATTGCAGCACCAAAGAAGAGGTAAAGAGGAAGAACAGCTAACCTCTGGTGACCAAAGGTGCACTTGCTCTGTTATTTTGTATTCCATACTCTTCAAAAGAGCAATATAAACAGAATTATTTATGCCCAGCAAAATGTTGCTTAATTACTTATGCACTACTGTTTGCTTGTATTTTAAGCTCTCTCTACCACCCACAGGCAGACGTTAAACAGCTGCTAAAAGCTAGCTTTAGTCTTGCCAGTTTGAAATTAGCATACTTGAGCTTTGAAAAAACTTTGTTACCAATTTACATATGCATAGAGACTGATATTTAGACTCACCATATGATATGTCCCTCAAGAGCTTTTCTTATTGCCTCCATCCTCAGGTCTCAACCTAGAGACTGTAAATCTAGCAGGTGATTAATTCTATACCCTTGAGAAACTAGCAATTAGCACTTGCAACCAGTAAAAAATTGTCATTTCAAAACCCTGTTTACTATGCCCATGTATTTTCTATGAACTCACAGTTAACTCTAAATAGATGTGTGTGGCAATAGATCTGCAGACATTTCTGCCTCTTTATGTAAAAATAGAATATTGCTACCAGCTAATCAACCTATTAAGTATATATAATTGGCATTCCTTTTTTTAAATATAAAATAGCAAGATGGGGCAAGCATGGAAACACTATACATGATGTTTTATGTTAGCAAACCTTAATCAGTTCATTTCAACATGATGACTTCGTAGGGTTTACCTGTTCTGTGTCAATTCTTATCTCTGGTAGCTGAAATTACCGTACTCCCAGATGTTCTTATGCATTATTGAGGTCTTCTGCAGTAGATGCTGGAAAAGGTAAGATAAGGTTTTATTTCTTTGTAGTAGTCACAACACTGAGATCAAAGACAGTCCAAGTGCAGTGCTTAGTATTGAAAACTATGATGAACCTAACATTTATTTCCAAGTCACAAACCTATCATGAAAACTGCTCATCAATCTGTAGTTAACCATTTCCTGCATAATCTGCGAGTTAAGCAAAACATGTATATATTTGGAAAGGTCTTAAAATACGTATTTGGCCACACAATAAACGCGTGCTAATTGTGTTTGTACATAACACAAAAGTTTTAAACTGAAAATAAATGTTGGATGCTTTATCCTTGTGAGACAAGGGTGAAAATGAGAAGAAAAGAAAGACACTAAAACGATGTTATACAATAACTTGCATCCAACAGTTCACTTCGGTTCGGTTTAAGAATCTGTTACAGAATAATTTACACATACACACACACATCCACATTTTTAAAAATGGTTTCTGATCAAATCTGCCAGTGCTCTGGAGGGTGCTAACTGAAGTGAAAACAGAGTAATTCCATTTTCTGAAATGTTTTCAGTTTAATTCAAGGGGAAATTTTTTTAAAAAAAAGGGGGGGGGTAGGTGAAAATAGCGAACATGCATGCTACCAGCAGTGTGTTAACTAACTATACCCAAAACATTTCATTTTGAAATATATGTTACACATTTCTGTCACGACAAGAGTAAGAAGAAGAAAAAAAAAATGACATGTGGACTGTCTTAATTTCTAACTTCAGTTAGCAGACAGCCTTCCTTTTAAAAAACAGACATTACATTTCCAGAAAACACATGCGATGTACGTTCCCAGCATCCGCAGCCCTCCTTTCTTCAGAAGGGCAACGCCGGGAGCAAAGGCAGCGTGATCCTGGAGGAGAGTGGACCTTGTTCTCCCACTTGGCGCAGTCATTACGTGGCCTGCTGCAATATCCCGCTAGACTTTCGACTAATTATATCATCGGACCATCATTCTGTTAAAAATCAGTGGCGGGGCACTTGTACACAACTAAATCCCTGCTTCTAATTACTATTTTAGTCTCTTTTTCCCCGTGACATGTTGGTGATAGATCATTATTTTTTCAGCAATTTGTTCGCATTTATATGCAATATAATTGGATCTGATTAATTATTATGATTAATGACTGCAGAATTTCCTTGCGAAGCTATTAATACTGGTGGTATCAAATGAAAGACATGGACAAATTAAAGCCAATGGATTCCTGTTGCTCACACTCGCGGCGGCTGGGCTGCAGTAACCCTTTGCTGGTCCCCAGCAAACAGAAGCCGCGAGCACAGCTCTGGGAATGGCTAAGCGGAGGCTCACAATGTAGGCTGTGTTTTAGGGCGCTCTCTGGCTTACTGGGGTGCATGGTAAACGGGAAATCTAGCAGGTCTACTTTCCAAGAACCCACCTAATCCTAGGGGTGTAACGTAGTGAGGAAGTGTGCAGCATTCAAAGTATGAAGAGAGCCAGTAAGAAGTAATTGTCTTAAAGGATATTTATAATTTCTCCATATCCCTCAACAAACGTGATATAAGGCCCTTCGTTAACGTCTATTAAATGTCAGATTATGAAATGTCTAAAGGACATACTCATGTAGAGTGTGTTTTGTGTTTTAAATTATATTCTGCCCTGGAAGGGGGATATTACATGTAAGGAGAAAAAGGAAAAAAAAAAAAAAAGCAAACAACGACTGAGTAGCTTAGGGGATCGACTTTCCTGTTACCTCCGGGACCTGACTTTAAATCTGGCTTTGAGCAAACTGAAGAAAAATCATTTCAATCTAATGGCAGTGGCAAATAAAAAAAAATCAGATAGTTTGAGTTCCTTGAAGGTGGCAGTGAGCTTTTCGCTTTATGAAGTGTCCAGAATTCCGGGCTTTAAAGGAAAGAATTGGATTTGGGGGATGCACGCCTGATTATTAATTGTAAACTGCAAAAGATGTTGAACATGATTTGCATCTGTCATAAACAGTACCAGCCCGGCGCATAGCATGAGTCTTAACAGGGGGCATGGAGTCTTGAATCTTGCTGAGCAAATGGATTCATTCTGTTTCATCCAGGAGTGGTGCTTCCATTAACATCAAGATTCTAAAATAAAAATAATTAAATACGGCTTTTTCTGGTTAGAACTGGATGAAGGTGTCTGAAAATGTTCAAAGTGAAAATGTGGACAATTATTTTTTTAAAAATAAAATGATGCTCCATAGTCAACTCTATACACAAATAAAGAGACGCATTTGCTTTATAAGCAGCTGCAATGTTTTGATCCTTCATAATAAAATAAGTTCCCCAAAAGGAGAAAGAAGGGAAACTAAAGAAACCGTGCTCAGTTGAATAACCACGCATTTTAAACACACATGACTCTGAGTCCTTTTAGTTTTCAGAGAGAGTAAATTTCTGGGAAGCTTTCATGTGATTATAGACATTGAAATGTGAAATGTTTGGTTCAACTTTATACATTTTAGAAGATATTTGGCTCTGGTCTGTATTTCTAATGGAAATGGTTAAAGCAAATTCAGGAATATCATTCAACATCTTCTAGCCAGAATAAGTAATTTGGCCTATCAGGGTTCCCAGATAAGCCACCAGTACAACCCACTTCCCTGCTGAATGGCTTTGTATAAATTATTTATATAAGGATAATGCTAGTTTTTGGTGGTGTTTTTTTTTTGTTGTTGTTTTTTCTGGGAGTAGGAAAATGAGATTAATGTGAGGATCAACTCTGAAGCTGTTTTCACAGGCTCCTTGTATATATAAACTGTGATCATGGCAATTATTTTAGAAATTAGAGCTGGCCTTCACCCCAGGTAACAGAGGAAGTTGTGGTGAAAGTCAGGAACCCTGCTAAAGGATTTTATTTTTTTTCCTATGTGAACATTACCACCCAAGAGAGAGAGGGCATTTACACACCTGATAAATAATGTGGGGTATTCACACTTACTACCGTGAGAAAGGCAATGAAACAATTAGTAACGGAGCAATTAACGACATTATTAAATACACCGTGCATGAATTGCCATTAAGAAAATTGGTTTTGAAGTACCTTTTCCTGGAAAATGCTGCCTAAAGCAAAGAAAATTTCGAACTATTCAGGGCATAAATAAGAATAGCACTGGGTCCAGGTGTTTACAGTTGGAATGAATAGATGACCTATCTGTTACTGCCAAAGGATTTCCTTTAGTTCACATTTTAGCTTGATTGCAGATTAGATTTGGACTTCATGAAATATATGTTAATATATGTATTGCCTTGTAGCATCATGCATCCAAGTGTTTTACAAAATCTCTAGAAGCTGCCCCTTGATACACAAAATTCTAAACACCCTGTCCTAATTCAGTTCTAACACCATGAATCTACTCAAACAAAGAAAGTTCTAGGAAACCTAGTTAATCCAACTCTGACCAGAGATTGAAAACGCTTCCACCCAAAATGGAATTAAACTGCTGTTTCAGAGTATTGGACATCCCTCTTAGGAATATAAAATCTGGATGATGTACTCATATCTGTAGTATAGAGGACAAAGAATGGCTGAAATGAAAGCATGCAAAGGTGTTTTCTCAGTCTATGTGCGATGACTTCTATCACCCTTGCCTGCAACAGAGTAAACAACCTAAGATGATGGGAGACTACTCGCCTTTCTCTAGAATCCTCACATCATTCGGTAATGAAGGGTGTGTATTTTTAACCACAGCAACATAGAAAATTCTATTTAGAGTTTTTTAGACTCTATAAAGACCATGGAATTAACACTAACCATTTTGTAGATGGAGAAACAAGGTTCAGAGAAGTGAAATAGTTTGCCCAATGTCATAGGATTAATAAGGACAGGGTTTGAAAGAGTTCCCTGGCTCTAAATCTACAGACCTTTCCAATGTACTACACAGTTGTTAACTGATGTATAAAGATAACATTTCTCTCTCTCTTTTTTTAATCCTCACTTCGGTCACTGAGACTTCTCTAGGAGATTAGCATTTTCCATCTAAATGACCAATACATTGGCTCATACTTAAAATGCATCTTTTGCAACTATTCCTCTAGAAATTGCATTAAAATTGAAACAAGCTAATCGTCTACTTCTAGGTAATTAATTCATTAAGTGATGACATATTCTAACAATAAAATGCTGATAGGTCATTTGCAAAAAGTAGGTAACTTTATATGCACTGTCTTGAAAAGATATGCATTATATATGGTTAAAAGTTTAAAGAGAAAAGAGCAGAAAAACATGTATGGAATAATTCCATTTTAAAATTCTATATTTTGTTATATAGGAAATAATTTTTGACATGATATACACTAAATGTTTAGTAATGGGTATGTTTGGGAATAGAAATAGAAGGGTTTGAAGTGAGAATTTCACAATGTACTAAATATATTTCTTAGCTATCTGATTTTATTTTAACAACAAGAATATATTTGTTTTGTAGTTAAAAATTAAAAAGTAAAGTGATTGAATAAAATAAAGTCCTAAATTTATAGGTATATGTGATATTTATGAAGATCAATTCTATGAGGCTGTTTTTAAAATAATTCTTGTTACATTTTCTGAGGTACAGACATTTTGGGGCAAGCAAAATGTTTAGTGATTTTTTAAAAATACTTGCTATGTTTCTTCAATAAGAATAAAAGTAATAATGTGAGGTTATAGAATGTTGATGAAGTATTACATTTTTATCAAATATGAAGAAGTTATTCTATTTTATTAAAATTAGTACAGTCTATTTTATACAGGAAATAATAAGAACCAATTAAGATTTGTCTTTTGTTGTGGCTTTTTGGTTTTTTGCTTTGGGTTATTTTGTTCTTTTTTGCTATTCTTTAATATCATAATAATATTTTCAAGGATATTGGGACACATTTATTGGTAGAAAATTTCAAAAGATAAAGCAATTTAGTTGTTTGGTAACCTGATGACTCTGCCATGCATTTCAACATATAATTGTTCAACTTCTCAGATTTTCACCTATACAGCATATTCTCGGGATAATAAGATGCAACCTCATCTAAATTTAGTAAAATCCTAGTCGTTAGAAATTTGGAACTCTTTAACAGAAGACATTCCATAAATACCACATTAGAAAAGTCCCAGAATTGCCTATGTAGTGTGCACAAAAGTTTATCAGAACATCAACCTGTAAACTCCATTCTCATCCAAATGTCTGTTTTAGCTAAGATCTTTTGAAATTATTAATATATGTCATATTACATTCTAAGTCTCTATTTAACAACAAAACACTATTCTTAATGATACAGCTGAGTGCATATTACACTTTAAAAATAATTTCTGAAATAAAATTTCTACCCATAAATAAAAAGTAAAAATATAAACTACTGAGCGATGAGACGTTATTTTCTAAATGATGATGCATCACTACTTCTCTTGATGCTGAAAAGTAAAAGAATGTGTTTTATGCATTTATTCAAGGAAAAATGCAGTAACTTTACAATTAGCAATCCCATGTTAGCAACACCTGTCTGCTTGAGTATTCAAGTCTTGTCGCATAATTATTTAATGGAAAGGACTGTTCTGTTTAATTTCTGGTGAAACAACGTACAGAGAATTTCAGTGGCTTTCCAAAGTCACAAAGCAAGAAATAGAAAACTAAGTCAAGATCCAAAAAATAGGTAATGGATTGCTATCCTCTGATATTCTTTTACTTAGATATATCATTTACATATTTGATGTTTTAAATTTCAGCATCTTATTTAAATACCCAGTAGAAAGGGCACATTGTACTAGACTAGAGTCTACATGTGCTAAATATAGTTGTTCTTTTTAAATATTGATTATGGTACATTATAAAAATATGAATCAGATCAGCAACAATAATAACAGCTAGAAATGAGTTGCTAGATACTCATTTTTTGTCTGAATGTTTTAATCCCAGAAGTAAGCATATATAGAGTGACAAACATGCAATAGAAACTGAAGTTTGTAAGTCAAATGTTTAGAATTCAAGAATCTGAGCTTCAAAGGTCACATAGCACACTCGTAAAGGAGTCCTACCACCAGTACCTTGTGGGGAATCACACATTAAATATGATCCATGAGATTCACTAATGATCATCTATTTCTAGTGGTATTGTGGCTTACAAGTACACTGCTTGTCTTCATAGTCAGGAAAATAACAGAGGTTTGCTATTTTACTGCCAATGGTCGCCCCGGATTCCAGTTCTATTGCTGTGGAAATATATCAGCCCTTTTACAATAAGAGGAAGGCTGTTCATCTTCTTCTGTTGAGCTGAGACACTCGTGTATGTTCTGTTAGATCAGAAACAGCAGAGGTCAGCTTGCTTATTACTGCCAGGAAGCATCATTGCAAAGAAATCTGAGAACAAGGAAGGAGGTTAAATAAAGGATGTTGTAAAATGCAGTGGTTAGGGAGGTAGAGAGTAAAAAGAGCAGCTGAGTAATATCCATATGAATAAGAAAAATATTTTAATACTAGAGTGCCCATGATTTCGAATGTTGTGTTAGCACAATATGAAACAATAGAATTTTCTCCTACCACAGGCAATACTTGTCAAATGAACTCATATGGTTTGTGTTCAGGAAACACATTAGCACACCTCACTTCTTTAAAAAAATTTAAGATGTGCATGAAATTCATATAATCCAAGGATAAGAATTTCTCAAACATATCCATGCTTTTTTGGTGAGTAATTTGTCTGTTTACTAAACCTGGAACCTGGTCGCCCTGTCTGGAATTACAGCAAAAATATGTCCCCCAGATTAATGCAAGATTAGCTAGGTGCAGATAAGTGTCTGCTATTTTTTTTAAGGAAGAATAAAAGAATTAAGAATAAAAGCTGATTCTGAGAAAGGCAGGAATTAAGATTAGCCATGCTCATCTGTTTGGACATGTGAGTATGTAAGAAAAACAAGGTTTCTACAACTAACAGGCATTGTGAAACAATGTTCAGAGACACACTTGATAAAGCCACGCTATATGAATTTCTAAGATTGTTCTGCCTGTCCACTTATATGCCAAACTGTTCTAGGCAAAGACCTAAGCACCTGTATTCGTTTGTTAGGGCTGCCATAACAAAGTGCCACAGACTAGTGGCTTAAACAACAGAAACGCATTTCTAACAATTCTGGAGGTTGGGATTCTGAGGTCAGGGTGTTGGCACGTTGAGTTTCTCTGGAGGCTTCTCTCTTTGGCTTGCGGATACATGGTCACCTTCTTCTTGTGTCCTCACACGGCCTGTGTGCATGCATCCCTGATGAATTGTTGTGTGTCCAAATTTTCTCTTCTTTTGAAAACACCTGTGAGATTAAATTACGGCACACCTTAATGGCCTCATGCAACTTAACCACCTCTTCAAATGTCCTGTCTCCAATTAGTCACATTCTGAAGTATGGGTGGTGGGTCTTCAATTCCTCCCATACCGGTGTCACTTGTAAAGCCTATCCTAAATATCCAGTGTAACCTATCTCAGTATGTTCACCTGCAGAAAATGCTATTTCCCTGAGTCCCTTAGTGTAGCACAAGGATATTGCACTAGATTGACATATTTCTAATTGTGTTCCTCAGAGTCTCGCACTCCATAGTCCGTATTCAGTGTCAGGCTGATAGATTTTTAAAAATGGCTTTCTAGAAAAGAAAAATAAGCCCTGATTTGCTGCCTTTGCCATTTTCTATTAACTACTCCCTCTATGACCAAGGACAATCTACCACTGCAATGTCACTGGATGTGAAGTTTGGAAAAGATGCCTACAAATGGGTCTCATGAGCTGGCTGTAGCACACCACTGTCAAGTTTGGTAGCTTTGGAGATGTCAAGCTTACTTTATCAGCACAGTGCTCATTTTCACTTGTTTTATATCCTTGACTAGAGGCTCGATGCATGAAATCCATGCAAGGGGCTTGGCCCTCACAGCCCCAGCTGCCTCCGCTGGCCCTCGCAGCCCCGGCTTCATCTGAAAGGTTGTCTGCACAGTCATTCTGCTGTTCGATCTAATTAGCATATTAGCTCTTTATTATATAGGATAATATAGGATACTCATATTTTGTGGACTGTCCCCACAAAAAAAGTTAACAGTACCTAATCTTTAAGATTTTCTAACACTATAAAATTTTACTCTTCATTCTAAAATATTGAGTTTCCATTTTATTTTGATAGATTCTAAAAATCTTTTAAAAATGGAATATTATATCCCTAATGCCTCTTTTACTTACACAGAGAAATGTGGCACTTGAAACTCTCCTTGAAATTTTTTGCAAGATGTATGATGCAGCCTTCATTTACATGATGTCAAAATAATTGATCAATGTAATAAAATTAGTCCATATATTTATTTGTCTTTAATACCTATGAAACTGCAATAGTTACTTCTCAGCAGCTGATCAGGTTTTTTACATTTTGTAAATATAGCATCTAATATAATAGAGCTTTGAGAAGAATGATGTAAGTATCTACAAAATTATAAGAAATAAATTTCTCCTTTCTAACTTAGTAGCCCTTCCCCTATGCTCTTACTAGTCACTGAAATACCTTTATTAAAACAACAATTATTTTGATCAGTAACTGTGTTGCATTTCTTTATTTCCACTAACATTCAAAGAACATATGATATTTTATCATTATATCTATAATACTTAGGGATAATTGTACATATAATAAATATTGGTGAGTCGAATAATTATTAACCATTAAATAGTTAATAATTAGTACTCAGAAGAATGAAGTATTATTAAAAACTAGAGGCCCGGTGCACAAAATTCGTGCATGGGGTGGGGGGGTGTCCCTCAGCCCAGCCTGCACCCTCTGCAATCTGGGACCCTTTGAGGATCTCTAACTGCCCATTTAGGTCTAATCCCAGTAGGATGGGGCCTAAACAGGCAGTAGGACATCCCTCTCACAATGCAGGACTGCTGGCTCCCAACTGCTCACCAATCCATTCCTGATTACTCTTAACTGCTTCTGCCTGCCAGCCTGATAACCTCCTACACACTCCCTGACAGCCTGATTGATGCCTAACAGCTCCCCTGCCAGCCCGTTTGCCCCTAACTGCCCTCCCCTGCAGGCCTGGTCCCCTTGCAACTGCTCTCCCCTGCAGGACTAGTCACCCCCAACTTCCCTCCTCTGCCAGACAGGTCCCCCCCAATTGCCCTCCCCTGCAGGCGTGATCACCCCCAATTACCCTCCCTTATAGGCCTGGTCCCTCCCAACTGCCCTCTCCTGCTAGCCATCTTGTGTGTTGGAGTGATAGTCAATCTTCATATTACTCTTTTACTAGATAGGATAAATAATACAGGATGTGCTATTTTTAGGGAAAATAAAGGGTTAAAAATAACTGTTTTAATTAAGAGAATTTTACTATATTTTATTAACCTATGTTATTTTTTAACTTTTGAAGAAATTGTTACCTAATCTTCAGTAAGAAAATTCTGAAAAACAAGTTGACAGCTT
The DNA here is from genome assembly GCA_963924515.1 of Vespertilio murinus. NCBI lineage: Eukaryota > Metazoa > Chordata > Mammalia > Chiroptera > Vespertilionidae > Vespertilio > Vespertilio murinus. The sequence goes on from OZ004711.1 coordinate 32,573,284, forward strand.
ATGACTTTAGTTAGCTTTATGAAAATGTTTTAACAAACAAAGACTACTGTGTAACTTTGAGAAAGCATGGAATAACTAATGGGCAAAATCTATGACAGAATTTAGATTGTTAAATATAATAAATGCTAAAGCACTACAAAAGCTACTTCAATACTTGCAAAAATTTCCTGATTCTAACTTTATTAACATTAAACTATTATGATTACTGATTATTATATTTCTGTTTCAAAACTATGCTTATTTTGAGTTCTCAAATTTTATTCAAAGTGTAACTCAGAAGTCCAGAAAATAAATTAGTGTCAAAAATCAGCCCCACTTCAACAGCTCTGAATAAACCATATATATGAACACTGTCCTATTAAATAAATACAGAAAAAGGATCATAAAGACACGCACACAGTCACATTAAAACAGAGGTCATTTAAAGACAGTTTGAAAAATAAACAAACAAACAAATAAATAAAGACAGTTTGGATAGCACCTCTATTCTATGACTTCAATAGCCAAATTTATTTCACTCTAAAATTAATTACTAATCATTAGTATTCAATCTTCTACTTTAAGATATTTTCTTTTTAAAATCTTGGTCCAAAGAGCACCTTCTAAAGAAGACACTATCTAAACAAAATGTAGCTGTGTGAGCCTATTGCAATCCTAAGAATGTGAAAAACAGAGGCTTGAAATCTCTATAATCACATAATATAACAGCTTCAAGGGATTCCAGATTTAAAAAAAACAAACAAGTAACATTAACAAACTATACAAAAGAATCTTCATTTTTCTAGTAAGAAGTAGCAAGTTTTCATACTTTTAAATTTGTTACCTTCCTTCAGATAAATTATGTGTCAGTTAACTTTTGTGTGGGAGTAATTTTCTCATCATCCCATCAAATGTATAAAATAGATCTGCAGAAATCTTGATCTGAAATGGCCAAATAATGTCAAAAGATGAAGTTAAAAATCAAGCAGACATCTTATGTATGGCATCAAATGGTGGCCACCATCCCCCAAATGTAAAGCAATATTTATGTATTTCCTTTTTGAATATGCACACTGTGACACTATCTTTAATGGTATGATATATTTCTTTAGGGGGGAAAGACACAGAAATGTCTATTTAAACGTTTGAAATTAAGTGGGATTTCATTATTCACTTAGAGAAAACCGGAGTCTATAGAACCTAAAGTTGAAGTAACCCGAAGGAGATGGCCATTAAACACCATGGCAGTAGCATAATAAAGGAATTAGGGTGTATGATTTAATAGGAATTTGCTTACCAGGTCTAATTGTATTCCGTATAAATGTTCAGTCTGCTTAAAGGTCACCCAACACTTAGAAATAAGAAAATGCCTGGCAACCTGTGGGAAACCTAAGGAAACCCACAGCAACACTCTTTTTAAAACAACAGTATGAAAGAATTATAACTCAAAAGTTGCTAAATGAGTAGCACTCTCCTAAAATATACTACCTTCCTTTGGTGTGACTTTCTAAAGGACACCAGTGCACTGTCTTGGTTCCCTTAAACCAGTTCTTCTTCCTCAAATGACTATAAATTTAAGAAGAAAAAATGGTCTGACATGTAAGCATATGTATCTCAAATCTAATAAATGAGAGTCAGTGTAATGTGCTGAGGAAAGATACTTTCCCCTTTAACTGAAGAAGTTTTACATTTAAAATAAAAATATTTTGTTCATCTTTTATAAGATAATAGTTTTATCATGAAGGCAGATCCTATAAATGAGAGATCAGTGAAGTTATCAGTGTGAAAATGCAATGTAGAAGGTACCAGTAGGAAAGGCAAGAATGAGGTTCATAATCTGTTAGTGCCTTGCATTGTATTAGCAAAATACCATATCATCAATCTACTTCTTTGTTCTGTGTCTGACTCTGCCACCTTCCTGGCTTGTACACCCGGAGGAGTATAATTATAGGCATGTAACATATGCATTGTGACTTTGAAGGTATGGAATTTAAATGACTTCAGTACATAAATCACCCTTAGCCTGTAAGTCCATATTACTGTGCAAATGAGGAAAGCCTAGTGCTTGTTTACCAGACTTTGGAAAACTTTAAAAAACACACACACAATACATTGCATAATTATTGGATTTAGTAAAAACATGCTTTGATCAAATGAAATGGGCATTTAGTTTGTTCAAAGCTACTTTCCATAATCCATTACACAGCATAAATTTCACATAACTGCTCACATAGCAACTTATAAATATACCCGAATATTTTTCTTCACTTTAGCATTAAAGGGAAAAAGTGATTAAGATGTAGTTGCAAATATCTTTCACTTATAGCTTTTCATTAAGTTAAAAATATCAAACTATAAGAATTAATCCAATAAGCCTGCAGTAAATATATATGTATATGTTTATGTGTATGTGAATGTGTGTGTGTGTGTGTGTGTGTGTGTATACCTGGCACTATTTCCCTTCCCTTTCTTAAACTTTAATAGTAATAGAAAAAAGGTTGGAAGGTTGGTAATTACTACAAATTCAACAAGACATAAATATATGCTAGCATCCTCCCAAAACATGAAGTAGACATTCATTATATTCCAAAAACCTAACACAAACAGAGGCCTAAACCTTAATCTTACCTTAAATTAAGACAAGGGAAGCTTGCAGAACACCACTTTGGCTTTAATTATTGTCTTCTACAATGCAGTGCAGTGTTCTCTGGGGCATGAACAACTAAGGAAGATTAGAGTTCAGCGAGAGGTTCCATTTATTTTCTTCTACCAGTTTAAGAGCAGAAATGCACATGAGTTCTGAGAAAGGGAAAATAACCCAAACCAATTAATCTATGCCCTTGTTTTTTATACAGTTCTGATGGAGCTAGTCTCCCTCAGTCACTAGGTACCAGGTCTCAAAAGAATTTTTTTTTTAAATCTTAAGGTGATTGTGGAAAAATTAAGTATTTCATGCTAAACTGAATTCCTCCACTGAAATTCATATCATATTGGAGAAAAACAACCCTTTCCCACTCCTAGACAACATCAGTTGTACGGGTTGAAATGTGAATTTTGTAAAATTCTCTCAAAGATCGATAATTTTTACATATATTTTTTTAAATGGCTACATATTTTCCACAAAAAAAAAATAAGATAAAAATGGGATAAGATAAAAGTAAAAGATTAAGACCAAATTAGTGTAACACTGCCCCCTGGAAATACAGTATAATAAAAGTCACATGTGTAATTTTAAATTTTCTAGTAGCCACTTCCACAAAATTAAAAAAAATATATAGGTGAAATTAATTTAAAATATTTTTAGTTAGCTTATTCCTAGACTCTCAATTCCAATAATTATAGGCTGTTGTTGTTGTTATCAATTGATCATATAACACATATGAAACACTCTTAATGGTATATTTCATATTTTTATACTATATCTTGAAAATCTGGTGCGTATTTTACACTTAGTCACATACTGATTTGGATACTAAATTTTCATTGAAAATACTTTATCTGTAGATTACAAACAGTGTGCAGTTGAAAAAGTAGACTTGCCCGGTGGGCATGGCTCAGTTGTTGAATGTCACCTATGAACCAAAAGGGCACCGTTCTATTTCCATTCAGGGCACATGCCCAAGTTGCAAGTTCAATCCCCAGTGGATGGCATGTAGGAGGCAGCTGATCAATGATTCGCTATCATCATTGATGTTTCTATTTCTCTCTCCCTCTCCTCTTTTAAATCAATAAAAATATATTTTTAAAAGGAAAGGAAAAGTGAACTCACTTCCCTCAATTCCCTAATCATACTTAAAAGTTTTTCAATATGGAATTAAATATCAGTTTTCAAATTAAATTAATTTAAATAAAAGGAAAAATAATGTATTAGCACATTCAGATTAGTACATTTCAATTATTCCATATCCACATATGGCTGCCATAATGGACAGATCATAACAGAGATACAATAAGGATAATACAACCTTAACAAGAAACACTAACGGCTCTCTTATCTAATTAAAAATCTAATGCTTTTAATTTCTATCACATTTGAAAGAATATATTATTGTTTATTGTTTGTCTAAATTGCTATATTCAACATTACATGAACTCATTCACATTTTAAGTCTCTAATTGGTTGACACAGTATTTTCTACCCCATATTTAGCTTAATACATTTTAAATTGTGTGGAAGTATTTTATGTGATTGCCATTGAAAATATGTAAATATAAGTAAATATAAGTAAAATTGAAAATATTTTACTTATATTGAAAATATGTAAATATAAGTAAAAGATTTTGGATCTCAGCCTAAGCTAAACCAAGCTAACATTGAGATATTATATTCATCATATACATTAAAATGCTTAAAGACTTGATGAACTATTTGACTCATTTATTAATACTTATTATATTATTGGATAATATAGGCATGAAAGCAGTTTTTTTCTTCTTTTTAGATTATCAAAGTCAAGGACAGAAACTATTTAATACATCTTATTAATGTCCCACAAGATTTGATAAAGCAATCCATGATGACTGGCAAAACTTAAACTAGAGGAAATATTAATGTCACACATTGAAAATTTTATTTGTTAGGCATTATAAAAAGCTGCTTTACACTCACTGCCTAACCTTAAAATCAAGCAGACAACCAAATCACACTTATTAGGCATTATTGTCCTCATTTTAAAGATGAGGGCATCAAGGCTAAAGTCACTCAGTACTTAAGTGCTAAAACTGAGTTTCACATAGAGATCTCCACATGTGTATTTATGGCCACCACACAATATTTTCTCCCATAACTGCCCCTTTACTTCTGTTCACACAATATATTGATTTCTAATGCTTATTTCATTCTGAATTTACCCCCTAGTTGATTGTATATGTAATCTGCCCATTAGATGATGAGTCATGCTGATGTTATGTTTGTGTCCAGCTTTTCAGATAGAAAGCATTCAATAAATTTTTGTGTGAATTTTATTTTATTTTTTAATTTTATTGAATTTATTGGGGTGACATTGGTTAATAAAATTATTAACCAATTATTAACAAGAGGTTATCATTGGCTAGAATTAAGAATATTGATTCAGCTGAAACCAGTTTGGCTCAGTGGATTGAGTGTTGGCCTGTGGACTGAAAGGTTCCAGGGTTGATTCTGGTCAAGGGCATGTACCTTGGTTGCAGACACATCCCCAGTAGGGGGTGTGCAAGAGGCAGCTGATCGATGATTCTCTCTCATTGATGTTTCTAAGTCTCTATCCCTCTCTCTTCCTCTCTGTAAAAAATCAATAAGATAAAAAAAGAATATTGATTCTTTTTAACAACATGGGAAGCAGAATATTTGGGTACAAACAACACATGCTGACACAAGATTTAATAATAGAAAAATGGGGGAATTCATTATCTATTGCTTTACTGTATGTAAAAGTTTGAACTAATAGAAATAGCATATTTAGGGTACTTAGGAAATACTAAATAGTCTAATCCACATCCATCTTTGACCAACACGTCATTCTAAAATAACCTCTAATATTTTTATGAAATGATTCAAAACTTTGCTTACTTTAACTCAAAATTTCAAATAATGTACACCAACCAAATACAGTGGGAGGCAGGGTATACTGATTAAAATTAATCTGAAACTTGTTGGTCTACAAATGTGTGATCTTGGATTAAGTTACTTATTCTTTTTGTGTTTCACTTTCCTTTCTACAGATATAATAATAGTACCCATGTTGTAGGGTGCTGTAATTATTACCATCAACATTTAAAATGCTTAGAAAATTATCTGGCATTTTGAAACAATACATAAAGTTAGATATCTATTAGAGAAGTGGTCTGAGTTTGTCTACAAAGAAATTGTGTGTGTGAGTGTGTGTGTGTATGTGTGTGTGTGTGTGTGTGTGTGTGTGTGTGTGTGTGTATTTTTAGTATAGTATTATTAATTCTTGCTCTTTCCAAGTTTTTATTACATATAAATCATTAAAAGTGTTTCAAAATATTTTATGTTAGTCTTGTCAATGAAAAATTTTAGTTGGGTTGCACACTTAATTCTAGGAATAAGAGTCATGAGAAATCATTCTTAAATGTTTTTTTACTTACCTTTATTTTCTAGAATTAAGTATCATTGCCATTATATAATAGTTCATATATAGCTACCTAATAGAAAAGACAGCCCAGTGAAATAATTCATCTATCCTTGTCTTATAATGGATTGACTTTCCTCTAGTTCATAAGTTGAGTGTGTTTTCCACTACTGCAGTATACGAAATATTATCGTAATTCACATTTCTGTTCTGCTCCAGTTTCTATCTCAGATTATTCAATGCCTTATAGCATTATTAAACTATTTAAGTTCATGGGTTACATTTAGTTTTAAGATAGTTTTTTAATCTATTTTTAATTCATGAACATGGCCAAGTCTTTTGTTTACTACTGAATTATTATGCCAAATAATAAAGAACTTTAATTTATTGTGAATATCACATTCTTCATACTCGTGCAATCATTCTCCAGCTCTCAGAAACTTACTTCTGCTACAATTGCAGAAACATAGCACCCATTATATATTAGAATCTTCCTTTACTGAGAAGATTAAGTAAAATATAAAAATGTGTGTAAAGTGTATTACATAAAAATTTTTGTAACTTTATATATTGCTGTCTGAAAGACTTTTGGAAGGATGGAACAATTTATTCATATATTTACATCTCATTACTTTCTAAACCTTGTTAAAGTGACACTAAATATTATAAGAAAAAGTAGGTAGCTGTATTATAAATGTTCAAGTTGAAACTAAAGTCAACTGTTAATAGAATGAAAATGTAATGAAAATTTTCTAAGAAACTAAGTAGAAAAGGAGCCAAAAGCATTTGACTCAGAAAAAAATAAAAGACAGAGGAAATAATTGGAGATATTTACCATTTGGAGAAATAGGTGTTTAAGAAAAAGCATCAAATTCACATTTCTGGCACTCTATTAGTCTGAGTTGCAAGAGCATTCTTTGTGGTCTCTGTTTCTTTTCAGTGTGTCCTTTGTGGTGTTTTGTGCACATGCATAACTTAGCTGCCAACCAGGGACTTAGACATTTTATGTCTAAACTGTTTGAATCCTTGGTTTCTCCCAGAGTTATGGGTTTCTCTATTAAATTTCTAGATGTTCTCCACACCCAAATACTAGTTTCTGGTACCTTTACTTGATAAATCTGTTGTTTTCTCGCTATGCTTTCTGTTTCTCAAATGCCTATTTCCTTACGCTATATGTTGGGGACTGGACAGTGCACTTGACCCAGGAAGCTGAAAACTCCCTTCCAGTTCTTTCAGAAAAATAACAGATCTGGTGTTTAAAATTACAACTCCTGAAAAACAAGGTGAACACAACATGTTGGAGATGGAAAATGAAAAGAAGTTATTTAAATATAGGTCAATATATTTGGACTTTATATAATTCTCAGCAATTATAAAGTTTGATCTGAAAAACAATGCTGTCCCAAATAGTGTGGCTCAGTGGCTGAGCATTGACCTATGAACCAGAAGGTTACTGTTCAATTCCTGATCAGGGCACATGCCCAGGTTGTGGGCTCAATCCCCAGTAGGAGCATAGATGAGGCAGCAGATCAATGATTCTCTCTCATCATTGATGTTTCTATCTCTCTCTCCTTCTCCCTTCCTCTCTGAAATAATTAAAGAATATTTTTTAAATATCCCCATAATGTTAAAGAGTTTATTTGCTTATTATTCTTCTATGAGAGTTGTAGGGTAGATGGGCCCTACAGAGAAAAGTTAGAAAATTAAATTAACTTTAGATTTATTCAGTAATTGACATACTATACATCAACATATTAAAAACATTTATTTATTTTTAAATATATGTTTATTGATTTTGTATTATAGCATAAAACTGCATGGAAAAATTTGTTGAAACAAAAAAAATAACAAAATAAGAACTATGTTGGTTTTTTTGACAGGGATATGGGACTTCCACATCCCTGAGCTGAGTAAATGGATTGATCTTTATTCTCCCTTCATCCACTCTGTGTACAGTGAAACATATGAGTTCCAATAACAACAAGGAAAATTACATTTAAGGAGCATTTGTGGTACTGCGTTATGAAGTTCAGGGTAAAGATTCAAAATATATGAGTTTGTTCTATCTTTTAAGTTTAGAAAAAACAATATATACTAATTATTCAATGCATAAAAATAAAAATGGGTTTCGTTTTCTATTCATAAGAATGAAAAAGATGGTTAAATTTTTTTAAGAATTCTTTTTTTCTACTATTTGTCACACTCAGCCAAATTTCTTAAATCTTGGTTACTTACTTCTGTAATCTTGAGCTTTAAGTGACCTATTTTTTTTACTATAACTATAGTCTCCAAAAGTTTGTTTTACATTCAAAACTTTTGATATTTTCACACCATTTTAGCTCCAAGTTGGCATAAGTAGTGATACTCACACACTATTCTATCTTAGAACTATAATTTTACAAAAAAATGTACAAACTTCTTATTTCTCTTAAGAAGTTTAAAAAAAGAATTGGTGGTGTGGTAAGCCAATATTAAGACTATGAGTAGGAAGGAAACTATTTACATATTAATAATTTATTTTTATATTAATTAAATAAATGTAATAACTTCTCCCTGGGCATGATGATCTCAATTTATTTCTATGTTGAATTCCAATGTATCAAGTGGGCAGAGGAGGTTAGATAGAGCATATTCACACAATACTAAAATGTCATCTCTGGTGGCAAACTCAACAGGACGTGATGCCACCAAGTATGACAGCAGGTCTTAGAAGAGTGCCAGAGTCCAACAAGTAAAATCACCGTGATTAAAGGGATGGTAGCCACACAATTTATTGTCAAAACAAGGACACTTTTAAGAAAGATTGTTAATTATACTAGATAGCAAATCAATCCTCGATTCCATGCAGAACAAGCAGTATGGATGGTCTTTTTTGCAATAGGCAATCAGAGAAAAGAAGGGAAAACATTATTATAAAGGAGTCAGAATTGCAATTCACCAAGTTAGAATACTCAAAAGGAGTTTGTCATAGCAACAAAGAGTGTTTCCTGAAAGACATTGGTATACTTTGATGTCTGACTGAAATCTCTAATGGACTGTAACTATTTCTTTCCCTCGACTACTAAGACATTTGCTGGAGACTAAAGAGCCTGGACCCACAGCGGCATTGTCCTGGCATTATCCTGGCATTGTCCTGAGTATAGGTTTCCGAGCCAAAAATTTGTGTCCTTTAGGCTAAAATTAAAATGTATATATCCTAAGCCAGTTTTTATTTTTCTCAAGAGAAACACTAGCACTGACATATGTAACATGTTACTGTAGAGAAAGAATAATTCCATTGTTAAATAAATTTGGGAAGTTATGGGTTTAACAAAACTAATAATATTTGGTGACTGCAGAATTTTACAATCTCTAATATGTCATGTTCACTGACTCTCCAAGAGTAGGGAGTCAGAAGCAGTTTTTCCCCAAACATATGTGTCTTCAATCAGATTTCCCACTAGCTGAGCTTGAGACAGGCTTTCTAGTGCAGGTGATTCGCTGAGAAGATGTTTGCAAGCAAACGACAGCTTCAGGGGGAGGTTTGCTTCAGGGTGACCCCCCAGGAGAGCACAAAGTAGTCTGTGGCACAGCAGCTGGATTTTCTGTACCCATTTGCCAGTGCATCATTGGCTTGTGTTGCCTGGATTGTGAGTATAGGGGAGATGCTACCTTCTATGTCAGACAGCCTGTGTTTAATAAAAGGGTGTTTCTCTCTGGAGAGGAAAAAAAGGGGCAGTGGTGGCTATTAGCGCCAGCCTTCAGGCAGCTGGGAGATGACTACCCTGACAGTAAAGGGGATGCAGGCCGAGCAGCCATCCTCTGACCAGTTAATTACGGCTTTCACACAGTCCATAATGAGAAAAGTGTTCTGTTAACACACTGGGAAGAACACTTCTCTGAGAATGCCGTGCATCTCTCAGTTTCTGTATCTACATTGCACCCTTTTATGCTAAACTCTAGGAAATCCTGTTCACATTCTGGCAGGGACACCTCAAACTCGTCATCATCAGATAGCCTTTCAATACATAAAACCACAAGCACCTGCAGCAGAAATCTTAATATCTAGGATACATGCAGCACGTATATAAAAAAATGAACCTCATTTGTAAAAGTCAAATTTCTGGATAATACAAAATCATCAGTATTTGGATTTTTTTTTTAATTGAAAGAAGCAATGGAAATCTCAACAATTTTAGGGTAACTTTAGATTAAAGAATTTAACAAGACATCATGTCACATATTTAAATATATGAGTAATTAAGCTTTCTGTTTTCAACACCACCAAAAATAAACAAAAACCTACCGGTAACTTATCCTCAAATAGAATAATGTGGTTATAATATATTAAGAAATATTTTCAATTTTAACCTAGCTCAAAACTATTGCATTTTTATCAAATTAAAATTTTAAAATAGTATTTCAATTTTTTATTGCATTTGTAACACCTATAATTCAAAGTCTAATGTTAAGTCACATAAAATTTCTAGAAAACAGAAGTGGTAAATTGAATCAGATGATATTAAATTTTCAAATAAAATTGAGAAATATATTAAGTCAGTTGTATAAATAATAATAAAACCATGTTTAGTATATGTAAACATAATGTTGTAATTCTTAAAAGTACTGCATTCTTCCACTCTACACAAATAAGTTCACTTGAGTATATGATAGGATTATCAAAGATACTAAATATTTTCTTTGTGCATACAATAAAGAACAATATTTATGCTCTGCGCTCTCGCGCTCTCTGCGCTCTCGCGCTCTCTGCGCTCTCGCGCTCTCTGCGCTCTCGCGCTCTCTGCGCTCTCGCGCTCTCTGCGCTCTCGCGCTCTCTGCGCTCTCGCGCTCTCTGCGCTCTCGCGCTCTCTGCGCTCTCGCGCTCTCTGCGCTCTCGCGCTCTCTGCGCTCTCGCGCTCTCTGCGCTCTCGCGCTCTCTGCGCTCTCGCGCTCTCTGCGCTCTCGCGCTCTCTGCGCTCTCGCGCTCTCTGCGCTCTCGCGCTCTCTGCGCTCTCGCGCTCTCTGCGCTCTCGCGCTCTCTGCGCTCTCGCGCTCTCTGCGCTCTCGCGCTCTCTGCGCTCTCGCGCTCTCTGCGCTCTCGCGCTCTCTGCGCTCTCGCGCTCTCTGCGCTCTCGCGCTCTCTGCGCTCTCGCGCTCTCTGCGCTCTCGCGCTCTCTGCGCTCTCGCGCTCTCTGCGCTCTCGCGCTCTCTGCGCTCTCGCGCTCTCTCTCTCCCAGAAGCCTCACTGCTTGCTTCCAGGGCCTGCAGACTCGGAAGATGGCGGCGTAGTGGAAGGACGCGTCCAGAGCCTAGTCCCAGAGCAGGTGGAGGGAGCAGCTGAAACGAGTGGAATTCAGCCCAAATTTGGTGAGGAGACACAGCTGGTGAGCTAGTTTACACCCAGGAAGGGCAGAAGTTCCGGAAGTAAGGTAAAATCAAAGATCAAAGCGGGAGAATCTGCGGAGCCTCAGCGACCAGAGGCAGGGGGGAATCCACAGGGTGCTGGGCCGCGTCCCTGAGGACAGGCTAAGCATTTCTGTGAGAAAATAAAAGGGAGGGGGACCAAGGGACTTAGGGAGGTCGGGGATTCTGATCCTAAGGGTCTGGATTTAGATTTGAGCAAACTCTGAAGGGTAAACTGGATCTCACAGTGCCGACAAGAGAGAAGCTCTTAGAAACGCAATCCCTCCTCGCGCTGGTGCCTGTGCCTCCTCCCACTAAACCTGGTTCGCAGGACCTTTGAGATACACTTACCCGTGGCTGAGGTGCGGGAGAGGGTGTGGGCTTGTGGAATTGGGGAAGAGTGGGTGATCTGGGGGAGGTGGTCACAGACCTGGTGCTGAGTCATCTCCGTAAGCACAGTCGCCATTTTCTCCCGAGAGACAGCCCCGCCCTCCAGTCTCCAGGCAACCAACGTAGCCACACCCCGATCACCCATTGAGTAAAACAAGGAATCTGAATAATCCCTGAGGATATAGCAACCAGGAAACTGATAGAACAATACAAACGGAATCATAACCCAGCCAAAAGAAGACACTCTACTTTTTTACCCCCACTTTTATTTTTATTTTTCCTTTTTTCTCCTTTCCTTTTTTCTTCCTTCCTTCCTTCCTTTTTTTCTATTTTTCTTTCTTTTTTCCTCTTTCTTTCTTTCTTTCTTTCTCCCTTTCTGCATTTTTTTCTTCTTTTCTTCTTTGTTTTCTGGTTCGGGTCTGATACTTTTCTTTTATATCTGTCCACCTTATTTCTCATCAGTATTTTTTATTTGCTATTTTTAATTTTTTATACCATTTTTGAAGTTAATTTCTTTATGTAAATTTACCATTTTTTAAATTCTCTTTCCTTTCATCCAATTATTCCCTTTCTACTTCCTTAATACTAAATTGAGGCCTTCCCCATAGTCATCCAATTCTCAATCTTATTTTCACTATATAAGTTTAGCCTCTACAAATTCTGCTTCAATCCTCTTATTCTTCTGTCTTTTATTCCATATATCTTCCTCTCTCCTCTATAGCATTTGTGCTCTCTTTTCGCTGTCCAATATCTATTTTCTCAGGGGGTCACTTATACTGGGGTTTTAGGTGTCGTGAGTACATCTGTGTTTAGTTCCCTCGGTGTTGAGTCTTGTTGGCCCAGGGAGCAGCAGCTGAGGGAGCATCCAGATCCATAGCAACCTCATAATCATCCCAACACCGCCCAAGGAACAGAAGCTATACGAGCAACTTCCCCCACAAACCAGAGGAGGCACCATTGCTGCGAACAGCACCCACCAGAGGAACTGCAGCTAACCGTAGCTACTGCCATAGAGAAACGGCAGATAGAGAAGCTATTGACACCCAAGGAGTAGCCCCTGCAAAGCTCAACATCTAGATCAGTCAGTAAGACCAAAAATGGGTAAGCAAAGATCTCACCAAAGGAAGGAAAATGAGGAAACACCAGAAAGACAGCTAAGTGACACAGAAGCCTGCAATTTGCCAGAAAAAGAATTCAGAATAAGGATCATGGAGGTCTTAAATCGGTTGGAAGGAAAAATTAACACCATATGCAAGAAACAAGAAGAAATGGATGAAAAAATCAACAACTTATGGAAAAATCAAGAAGAAATGAAGAATGATATAGATGCAATAAAAAACGCCATGGGAAGCTTCAACAGTAGACTAGGAGAAGCAGAGGACCGAATTAGTGAATTAGAAGACAGGGAAGCAAAACACAGCCAAGTTGAATTGCAATTGGAGAAAAAACTTAAAAGACAGGAGGAAAGCCTAAGGGAGCTATGGGACAACATGAAACGAAGCAACATAAGAATAATAGGGGTGCCAGAACAAAAGGAAGAACAAGGTTTAGAAGAAATATTTGAAGAAATAATGTCAGAAAATTTCCCTGAGGTAGCAAAGAAAAAAGTCATACAAGCCCAGAGAGTCCCAAACAGAATGAACCCGAATAGACCCACACCAAGACACATCATAATTACTATGGCAAATATTCAGGACAAAGAGAGAATCTTAAAGGCTTCAAGAGAGAGACAGAAAGTTACATACAAGGGAACCCCCATTAGATTATCAAATGATTTCTCAACAGAAACACATCAGGCCAGAAAAGAATGGAAAGAAATCTACAAAGTGATGCAAACCAAGGGATTAAATCCAAGAATACTCTATCCAGCAAGGTTATCATTCAAAATTGAAGGGCAAATAAGGAGCGTCACAGACAAAAAAATGCTAAGGGAGTTTATCACGACCAAGCCAGCAATGCAAGAAATGCTAAAAGGGCTGGTGTAAAACAAAATGTTAAGAAGGAATAGTCTCAAAAAAATAAAAATGGCTACAAACAATTTCATTTCAATAATAACCTTAAATGTAAACGGACTAAATGCTCCACTCAAAAGACATCGAGTGGCTGAATGGATAAAAAAACATGACCCATATATATGCTGTCTACAAGAGACCCACCTCAGAAAAAATGACTCATATAGATTGAGAGTGAAGGGATGGAAAAACATATTTCAGGCAAATGGAAATGAAAAAAAAGCTGGGGTAGCAGTACTTATTTCTGACAAAATAGACCTCAAAGTAAAGGCCATAACAAAAGATAAAGAAGGCCACTTCATAATAATAAAGGGATCGATACAACAAGAAGATATAACCCTAATAAACATATATGCACCCAATGTAGGAGCACCCAAATACATAAAAAATCTCCTGGAAGATATCAAGGGAGAAATTGACAACAACACAATCATAGTAGGAGACTTTAATACGCCACTGACATCAATGGATAAATCAACTAAACAAAAAATCAGCAAAGAAACAGCAATTCTGAATGACTCACTAGATCAGATGGACTTAATTGATATCTTCAGAACATTTCACCCCAAAGCCACAGAATATACATTCTTCTCAAGTGCACATGGGACATTTTCAAAAATAGACCACATTTTGGGTCACAAACAAAGTCTCCCTAAATTCAAAAAGATTGAAATCATTCCAAGCATTTTCTCAGACCACAATGGCATAATATTAGAAATAAACTATAAGAAAAACACCCCCCAAAATTTAAACACTTGGAGATTGAATAACATGCTATTAAACAATGATTGGGTAAACAATGAGATCAAAGAAGAAATTAAAAAATTCCTGGAGACTAATGACAATAAAAACACAACAATATCAATACTATGGGATACAATGAAAGCAGTACTGAGAGGAAAATTTATAGCTATACAGGCATACCTCAAAAAACAACAAAAAGTGTTAATAAATAATCTAACTCAACAACTCAAAGAGTTAGAAAGACAGCAACAAGAAAAACCCACAGTGAACAGAAGGAAGGAAATAATAAAGATCAGAGCAGAAATGAATGACATAGAGACCAAAGAAACAATACAAAAAATCAATAAAACCAAGAGCTGGTTCTTTGAAAGGATAAACAAGATTGATGAACCACTAGCCAGGCTCACCAAAAAGCAAAGAGAGGGGACCCAAATAAACAAAATCAGAAATGAAAGAGGTGAAATAACAACAGACCCAGATGAAATACAAAGGATTGTTACAAAATACTATGAGCAACTCTATTCTAATAAACTGAACAACTTGGAGGAAATGGACACATTCCTAGAAAAATACAACATTCCAAAACTTAATCAAGAAGATACTAAAAATCTCAATAGGCAGATAACTATGGATGAAATTGAAGCAATCATCAAAAAGCTTCCAGCAAACAAAAGCCCGGGGCCAGATGGCTTCACAGGAGAGTTTTACCGAACATTCAAGGAAGAACTAAAACCTATCCTCCTCAGACTACTCCAGAAAATTCAAGAAGAAGGAACACTTCCAAGCTCCTTCTATGAAGCCAGCATCACCCTAATACCAAAACCAGATAAAGACAACACAATGAAAGAGAATTACAGGCCAATATCCCTCATGAACATAGATGCCAAAATCCTCAACAAAATTCTAGCAAATCGGATCCAGCAGTACATCAGAAAGATCATACACCATGATCAAGTAGGATTTATACCAGGGATGCAAGGATGGTACAATATCCGCAAATCAATAAATGTGATACATCACATAAACAAATTGAGAGATAAAAATCACATAGTTATATCCATTGATGCAGAAAAAGCATTTGACAAAATCCAACACCCTTTCTTGATAAAAACTCTCAGTAAGGTAGGGATAGAAGGTTCATATCTCAACATAATAAAAGCCATTTATGACAAACCCACAGCCAACATCATACTCAATGGGCAAAAACTAAAACCATTCCCTCTAAGAACAGGAACAAGACAGGGATGCCCACTCTCACCACTCCTGTTCAACATAGTGCTGGAAGTACTAGCTATAGCGATCAGACAAGAAGAAGAAATAAAAGGCATCCAAATTGGAAAAGAAGAAGTAAAACTGTCCTTATTCGCAGATGACATGATACTATACATAGAAAACCCTAAAGAGTCCATAAAAAAATTATTAGACTTAATAAATGAATTCGGCAAGGTAGCAGGATACAAAATCAACGCCAAGAAATCTATGGCATTTCTATACACCAATAATGAACTTACAGAAAGAGAGACAAAGAAAGCAATCCCATTTACCATCGCACCAAAAAAATTAAGATACCTAGGAATAAACTTAACTAAGGAGGTAAAAGACTTATACGCAGAAAACTACACAACACTGAAAAAAGAGATAGAGGAAGATGTAAACAGATGGAAGAACATACCATGTTCATGGATTGGTAGAATCAACATCATCAAAATGTCCATACTACCCAAAGCAATCTATAGATTTAATGCACTCCCCATTAAAATATCAACAGCATATTTCACAGACCTAGAAAGAAGTCTCCAAAAATTTATCTGGAATAAAAAAAGACCCCGAATAGCCACAGCAATCCTGAGAAAGAAGAATCAAGTAGGAGGGATCTCTGTACCAGACTTCAAGCTGTATTACAAAGCCACTGTTCTCAAAACAGCCTGGTACTGGCACAAGAACAGACATATAGACCAATGGAATAGAATAGAGAATCAAGATATTGACCCAAGGCACTACGCTCAATTAATATTCGACAAAGGAGGCATGAATATACAATGGAGACAAGACAGTCTCTTCAACAAATGGTGCTGGGAAAATTGGACAGATACATGCAAAAGAATGAAACTAGACCTCCAACTTACACCATACACAAAAATAAACTCAAAGTGGACACAGGACTTAAACATAAGACAGGAAACCATAAAAATATTAGAGGAATCCACAGGCAGGAAAATCTCAGACATATGCCGAAAGAACTTCTTCACTGATACTGCTCCTAAGGCAATGGAAGCTAAAAATAAAATAAACAAATGGGACTACATCAAAATAAAAAGCTTTTTCACAGCAAAGGAAACCATCAGTAAAACAACAAGAAACCCCACTGCATGGGAGAACATATTTGCCAACGATATCACTGATAAGGGTTTAATCTCCAAAATTTACAGAGAACTCATACAACTTAACAAAAAGAATATAAACAACCCAATTAAAAAATGGGCAACTGAGCTAAATAGACACTTTTCTAAAGAAGACAGAAGGAAGGCCAAGAGACATATGAAAACATGCTCAAAGTCATTAATCATCAGAGAGATGCAAATCAAAACAACAATGCGGTACCATCTTACACCAGTCAGAATGGCTATCATCAACAAAACAGCAAACGACAAGTGTTGGCGAGGATGCGGAGGAAAAGGAACTCTTTTACACTGCTGGTGGGAATGCAGACTGGTGCAGCCACTGTGGAGAACAGTATGGCGTTTCCTCAAAAAACTAAAAATGGAACTCCCATTTGACCCATTGATTCCACTCCTAGGAATATATCCCAAGAAAATGGAAACACGGATCAGAAAGGATATATGCACCCCTATGTTTATAGCAGCACAATTCACCATAGCTAAGATTTGGAAACAGCCGAAATGCCCATCAGCAGATGAATGGATTAAAAAACTGTGGTACATCTATTCAATGGAATACTATGCTGCGTTAAAAAAGAAAGACTTCCTACCATTTGCAGCAACTTGGAGGGAGATGGAGTCCATTATGCTAAGTGAAATAAGCCAGGCAGAGAAAGATAAACATCACATGATATCACTCATTTATGGAATATAGTGAATGGCATAGACTGATGAATAATAACAGACCCAGAGACTGAGTAATATTGATCAGAACCCCAAACACCAGAGAAGGAGGGGATCGCTGGGAGAAAGGGGGAGAAATCAACCGAGAGACTTGTGGGCATACTCATGAGCCTCATTAATGGCCACAGATAAATGGGGGTGGAGTATAGGTGGAGGGTGGGGGATAAGGGAGGGATAAGAACACATATGTAAAACAATAATAATAATATTATTATAAGAGAGAAAGAGGAGAGAGAGAGAGAGAGAGAGAGAGAGAGAGAGAGAGAGAGAGAAGAAAGTGGGAGGTAACCAGAACCCCAAGAACACCTGAGAACGCCTTTACCGCCAGGCTAGCAGGAATCAGCTGTACGGTAATATAACCTGGGGCTATTGGGTAAGTATTTCTGGACCTATGTTCCTAATCCTGCATGGGTGGGAGCCCTTACCTGGGTTGATCCTCCTGCCCAAAGTAGTCACTGATGATACCAAACACCTTAGTCATCCAGGAGGACTACTGGTGGGACAAGGAAGTATAACTACATAGAGCGCACCACCCAGCTCCCCTTTTGTAGGACACAAAATTAAGCTACTGCTCCTTTGTGTGTAAAATTAAATAGAAGATTCTGGCTTGTGAGGACACCAAAGGAAGGGACCATCACTACTTCCTCCTGGGAAAGGTGTAGAAAATGAAACAAAAACCTTGCCTAAGCAAAAAGAAATTGACAACCAGTTTAAAATGGAATTTCCATGACCTAGAGCAAAGAATATCCTTACATGATATTATTCTACAAGGTCATTACAATTGTTCCCAGATTTGGGTTATCCCCATTACCTATAATAGTATCTCCCATCAAGGACTATCAATAAAGAATGATTTATTTTATTAATACACACACACACACACACACTCTGTTGGCGGTTGGAGACAAAAGCAACACAACTATAGATATTTTAGAATTACAACAGCATATTATACAATTATCCCCAAAAAACATACAAACCAATCCTTTGAATGTCTGACAGCAATTTAAAAACTATATGAAAGGACCTCATCCCTTCCACTAGGCAGAGGGCCTCCTGAGAAGGCACCTGAGCATTCTATATTGGCCTGTCTTGCCCTTGTGGCCAAAAATGAACCTTTTCTCATGGTCCAGATGCCCACAACTGTTACCTGACCTTTTAGTTCATGCCAAGGCTGAAGCACCAACGTGGCTGGCACCACGGATGTCCCACCCGCCCAGTGGGGGGAGCTAGGCCCTCTCTGGAGAAGAAACATGGAGTCCCAAAAATATGAGCTCAACGCCAGGACCTTGCCAGCAGGTGAGGGGTTCCCGAGGCAGGTGCTGGGTGTGGAGCCCATGGGGCATAGGTCACCAAGGAGACAGAACTAAACCTCACATCACCCTGCTTGGCCCCGGAGGATGGCTGGTTAGCCAGAGACGGGTAAGATTCCTCATGGAAGGAACAACCTAAGACAGGCACAGTCACAGAGGGGCCATCAGGAGAGAACTTGGGGAGCAACGGAGGTGGGGCACAGACCCTTACCACCCCTCCTGCAACCTGGCAGGCGCCTGAACATTCTCCCATTCTGAGGGAGGTCTCCTTCCCCCATGGCTGCTTCACTACCCATGCACAGCTCAATTTGGGACCCATGTAACAGAGACGTGGCTGACAGCAGCTGCCATTTCACTGCAACAAGACTTGTTTGAGAGGCCTTGTATCCATGGTGGGGGCAAGTGGGTTTCTAATTTCCAAGTCCAGCCTAATAGCTAGAATGCTCAGGCCCTTCTCAAGAAGCCAAACAATCAATTCCACTAATACACACATGGTAAATAAGATAGTTGCTAGAGTGTTGAGTCTGACATATGAATAGTACCCAATTTCTCAGAGAAAATCAATGTGGCTAATAGAAGTAAATTAATATTCTAGAAAAACTGAGTGTACTGTACAAAATGCTGTTCCTATAGTATTAACAAAAATTCTTATTGGCAGAGCGCCTCATGGTAAAATTGCACAACATGTTATGAACCTAATGCAGTCATAGTGTAGCGCAAATAATTAAAATGTAAAAGATATCAAGACTAACAATAAAATCCCCAGAAGTCTCCAATTATCTAAAGTAAAAAAGGGGGTGACAGTGGAAGAATATCATGTAAGGAAAAATATACTGAGAATAATTTACATCTAAAAACTTTTTTTGTACTTAAGAAAATTAACCTTTATTTGAAACGCTAACAGCAAGATATCCATAAAAATACACACATGGAGTCAAAATAAGCAAGAGGAAAATTATTTGGGGGAGTGGGGTGGGGATGAAAAAGAATCCCAAGTCAAATTTAAAGAGAATATCTCTGTATTAACTTTTGGTCGAGAATATGTTTGTATAGTTTCAGAAAACAACTCTGAGACCACCTGGAATCCAGTAACAGAGAGGAATAGACAGAAGTGCTCCAGCCATGAAGACAGAAGAGACAATTCAGAGATGGAAGATGCTGAGGACGCCTCACCATACCAACAGACAGCGGCTGCCTATTGCTGAAGGATACCCACGATCAAACAAGAGATGGTCGGACCTGCATTACCACCATTTGTCCACCAACCAGATCTGAAATATCATGGCTGACATGTACACACAAGGAACTATTTGACATTGAAACTGGGACTCAAAAGAACTGCTGGCCCAGAACGGAACTCACTACAGACTGATTCATTTGCCTCTCAGGATAACCATTAAGGCTTATCGCAGTTTAGGTTTTTATAAGGGTATTTCTTGGATCACATGACCTCACACATCTAGACGAAATAATGAACAACATAGACTGGTGAACAAAGATAGACCCAGAAAAAGAGAAGCAGCGATCAGACTCTCAAACCTCAGAGGGAAAGTAGGGGAGGGTGGGGGTAAAGGGAAGAGATCAACCAAAGGACTTGTGTGCATGCACTATGGACAATAAGGGGGTAGGGGAATATGTAGGGATGGGTTTGGGTTGGGAATGGGGGGATAAGGACAATTATGTGATACCATAATTAATAAAAATCAATTAAAAAAAAAAAAAAAAAAAAAAAAAAAAAAAAAAAAAGAACAATATTTATAATATCCTTTGCATTTTATAAACTATTTAGTTAAAAGTCATTTGTTCCCAATCCATAAAAAGTTTATGAATAAGTTTCTTTAGAATTAAGTATTCTGGAGCTTCACATTAGAGTTAAGATAATGAAACTGGGAGAAAATATTTGCATATCGCATATCTGTTAAAATAGATTAACCAGTATATATTTTCAAAACTCATAAAACTCAGAAATAATAAAATAAACAACACAATTAAAAAGAGGGGAAATGATTTGAACACATATTTTACCAAAGAAGACATAGATAAAGCAGATAAGTATATTGAAAAGATGCTCAATATCATAAGTCATTAGAGAAATGCATTTTAAAACCACAATTAAATCCTATTTAAAACTATAACCTATTATATTGGCTAATATTTTAATAATTATTATAATAATAACATTAAACAAGACCAAGAGCTGGTGAAAATGTGTACCTGTTGAGACTATAAAGCAACTGGAACTCTCATACACAGTTGGTGGGAATACAAAATGTTATAGCACCTTCAGAAAACAGCAGTCGTTTCTTATAAAGTTACATATATACTTACCACATAATCCAAATATCCCACGCCAAGGAATTAACCCAGTGTAATAAAAACTTACGTTCACAAAAAACTAGAATGCACATTTTGTAATGGCTTTCTTCATAATCATCAAAATATAGAGAAAAAATTTCCAAAGGACATTGGTTGAATAATAGACAATGGAATATTATTCACCAAACAAAAACATAAAAAACAGCTGGTACATATAATATGAATGAAACTTAAATACACAGTGCTAAGTGAAAATGCCATAATCAAAAAGCTGCATACTGTATGATTCCATCTAAACAAAATTCTGGAAAATGCAAAACTGTAAGATTAGGAAACAGACCAATGGTTGACAGAGGCTGGGTTGGAGAGAAGAGTTGACTAAAACAGACAGGGAAAGTCTGCGGGTTGATGAACTCTTCCATGTCTTGGTGTGTTTGTGTTTTAAAACTGTGTTTGTCAAAACTCACAGAATAGAACCCAAATGGTGATGAATTTTTGTGTATGTAAAGTTTGCCTGAAAAATGGGGAGACAAGCAATGTGTATATATTTAATAAAATGATTTTTAGCCGAAAATTATGGTGGTCTAATTAATGTCATTTTGATACATTATCTTGAAAGGAAACTACATACCACCTGCTAAGAACATTATAAACTGATGAACCAAAAGATAGATATAGAGACAGTAAAGCAACAAGCTGACTGTCAGATTACAGCGGGGAAGGTAGGGACATCTGGGGGAGATAGGAAATCAGCCGAAGGACTGGTATGCATCCATATAAGTATAACCAATGGACACAAAACTCTGGGGAGGGAGAGCATGAATGGGAGTGGAGGTGGATATGGTAAGATGTGTACACATATAATAATTTAATAAAAAAATAAAAAAGAAGAAAAGAAGAAAAAATAAAAACAAACACACACACACACACACACACACACACACACACACACACACACAAGAAGAAGAAGAAAAGAAAATAAAACACTTTCTTAAGCCTGGGAGGACTCTTTCAAATCATATTGGTTTGATTAGCCAGTTTTTAAACTTAAGAAGTTTATCCCATTTTTAAGAATGTACCTCAATCTACATTTTCTTACTTACATACAAATTAATTTTAAACCATGATACAAATGAATATAATCTAGAGATTTTATTATATTTCAATGCCTTACCTTACTGAAATGTTTTCTTTTAATAAAAAAAATGCTTCTTAAGCATTGTTTATTAAGAAACAAATCTGTCTTTATTGAAATACTTTAAAGACAATAAATTATTTCCAATATCCTGTACCAGTTAATATTAAATCTTGATAAATAGAAATTAGACTTAAAGTATGATGTTAGTAAATATTTTTCGCTGTTTTCATAAACCCCATCAAAATCCACTAACATAAATTAAAAAAAGGTAAGAACCCAACATGGCTACTTGTGTAAAATTCAGCTTGAACAACCTCAAATTTCTTTGTCAGTCAGACTTCCAGTAAAAGAGAAACACTGGAAATGTCCCCAGAGCATGGTCATGGCCCTCTAGTATTCTGTCCTGATTTTAGAAATGAGAAATCTTGTCATCTTATCATAGAGTCCCATAAAATCGTAGCAAACTTTATCTGTTAAGTGAACCTTAATAACCCAACTTTAACTTCAAGAAAATTACCCTTGGAAACATTTTACAGTCCTGCAGGTTGCTGAGGATATAAAAATGTTTCCCTCTCCAAAAGTTATTAACCCTCACAACAGATTCCCTGAGACCTTAACAGTAGCAGTTCAAAACATTCAATTATAATAATCACATTTTTTATTTCTTTTATAAAACTAGTTCCTTCAGATTTTACATAGCAAAATACACTCAGGTCAAAAAGCATTAACAATTTATTCACTTTGCGGCTGCCTAGTTTTTAATGTGAAATTGCTACTCTATTGACACTGCGGAGTACACATCAACCCTCGGGAAATGTTTTACAGGGAACACTTCAGATTTTTTTTTAATGTGATTCTGAAAAATGTTCTCAGAATAGCATAAATTCATACAGAAATAAGAAAGAAAGAAAAAAGTCTACCCAGAAGACTAGAGTTCTTTTTTGAGAATGAGTTCCTTTAAAATTGCTTTTATTGGAAGGTTATGTATTTAAATTTTAAGTTTGAACTTTTGGAAATCTATACTAAGAAGAAGCAACAGTCAGTTTCTACAGATACTTTATCAAACTTGTAAGAGATTAAAGCATATTATTTGATTTTAGGAAATACAGGGTATCCTCATCCAATACCCGCTACATAACAAAATCCAGACTGGTGACACATATCAATTGTATTATTCCAACCTTTTCTTCAATGAATTCTCCTCATCCTGAACCTCAGGCCACTGAGAAACTTCCATTTTACACACCTCTTTGCCATCTTTATGCCTTTGCTCAATCAGCTCATCTACATGGAATGACCTTCCTGCCTTTCTCGCTGTACCCACACCCTACTCATTCTGTGGAGGTCACTTTTAATGCACCTGCCTCCCTGAGAGTTTCCTTGACCGCCCCAAACCCGAGTGATTAATGAGATCCCTCCCTCGCTGGAACTCCTAAAGCACTTTATTTAGACCTAATGACACAATCACTTTACATTATACTAGGACTATTAATGCACATGTGTTATATCAATTACTTGACTATAATATCTTTAAGGGTCACAATTTTTTCCTGATTTATTTTTATTCTCTGCCCAGCCATGCCATGCCATGCTTAGCACATATCAAACTCTCAATAGATATTTGGCCAAATGGAGGAAGGGAGGTAATATTTCCCAGTATATTTCTAGTTTAAATAAAAATTAGCTTGAGGAATATGTACATTCTGCCTATGCACTTGTCTACCATTTCAAAGAAAATGTATTGCTACTCAAAAGAACAAAGAGAGTCATAACGGAAGATGTAGAACAAAAAAACTACCATGTGTAGCAACACTGCCTCTATACAGTTGACCCTTGAACAACAGTGGTTTCAACTATGTGAGTACACTTATATGGTTTTTATTTTCAATTGACCTGCACAATTCAAACCTGTGTTGTTCCAGTGTAAACTTTGCAGTTGGGAATTGAGTATGTGATGGCTGACTATATATATATATATATATATATATATATATATATATATATATATCTTTATTTTTGAATGTTTATGAGTGCCAATATATATAGGCACTCAAATACTTTCATTTATTCTTAATCACTTTATGAATTAAAAATATATTTATTGTAACTGAAACTGTGGCTATAAGTTCTGTCCTCTAGAATCACAAAGTCTATAGGTTTGTTTAAACTTGGGTCAGAAAGGTAATAATAAAATAAAATGTAATAAGAACTATGTTGAGCATAAATGCATAGGTGCTTTGAAAACGCATGGCAGGGCATCACAACTTTGAGTGACAAGAAAGTCTTCCCAATAAAGGGGAAATAAAGCTGTGTCTTCAAAACTAAGAACATATTTCCCAGGCAAAATTGATAGCAAGAAAGAGGCTGTGAAGGGAGGTGGAATATGATGTCTCCAGAGACTGCAAGTGTTTTCATCTGTAGAGGGGCGCGTTAGATAAGAGGTGGTAACAATCCAAAACCGTCTAGTGCCATTCGGGATCCATGGAGATGATAGGGATGGCAGCCAGTTATAGTTCTCTTCCTACTCCCCTCCTACCCCGGCATGTGGGAACATTTTGAGGTCATTGTTTGTAGACACTATTTGAAAAATTATCTGACCCTTCTTTTGTGGTCCAGCATGTGACCAAAAGCTCTATATACTTGTGTATTCTGCAGTCTTTAAGGGTAATTGTCTATGAATATTAACTCAATTTGGTTACTATTATTCACATTTCCTTTAATGCTCTGATTACAAGCTTGTTCTCAAAATCACTGAAAGCAGTGTTATGCATCTTCAGCTGTGATTATGCACTTGTCTATTTCTCCTTTTTGGTTTAATTCTCCTGTTTTGTTCTTTATATTTTTGTATTCCGTAATTAATTGCATATGCATTTAGTATAAGGTCTTCCTGCTGAATTGACCCAGTTTCCACTTTGAAATGCCCCCCATTATCTCTGATAAATTTTTTGACGTAAAGTCCATTTTATCAAACATGAGTATAGTGATATATAGGTTTTTCTACCCTTTTACCTTGACACATGCAAATACAATATATGCGTACTAGAGGCCCAGTGCATAAAACTCATGCACAGGTAGGGTTCCTAGCAGCTGCGGGCCAGGGCTTCCCTTCCCCAGCTGCCAGCTGCCACCTGAGGCCTTCCTTTGCTCCATGTTTCCCCCTGGTGGTCAGTGCACATCACAGTGAGAGATCAAACTCCCAGTTGAACTCCTGAGGGTACACTTTGCATATTGTCCCATGCTTTTATCTAGAAGGTTTCCTTTCGACCTGAATTTTTCATTTTCTATTTTCTATAGTATAGGTTTTGTTGGCAATGAATTCTCTCATTTTCAACTTTTCCTAAAATGTCTTTATTTAGTTTCATTTTTAATGATGTTTTTCATGAATGTAGAGTTCCAAGTTGGCAGATATTTGCCCCAGAAGTTTAAAATAAATATTCCATTGTAATTTTTGCTCCTGTAGTTTGTGTTTAGAAATTAGCCTTCAGTTTTATGATTGCTCCCTGCACATACTGTGTCTTTTTTCTCTGGCTGCTTTTCACCTTTTATTTTATTTTCAGCAATTTGACTAGGATATGCCTAAGTGTGGCTTTCTTTGTAGTTAGTCTACTTTGGGTTGGCTGAATTTCTTGAATATATAGGCTGAGTTATTATTATCAGTCTCAAAGACATTGCTTTTCTCAACCTTTATCTTTTCTAGCCTTATTTTTATTTCATATAATTAAGAAAATTTCTCCTCCCCCTATTTTTTTAATTGAAGTTTCATCGCATCATTTTTGATATGCAATTTTATGACAACCAAGAACATCATTTGGTCATCATGGTTTATTTTACTTTGAAGAAATTAAACGCATATGCCATTCTTGAATATGACCAATGCTGATAAGTTAAAATATGAGGATAACATCTATCTTAATCAGGACTTTAAAAAAATATGGCCAAAAATTAGTATCTTTTTGAGCCTCTGTTATGAAGCAAATATACTACATACTGAAATCAGGTCACTAATAGTTCAATATTTACAAATATAAGCAATTTAAATATTTTGCAACCTATCTAGCCAATTTATTTTTGCAAATAAAAATAATTTTTGAAACCTTACCACCAGCCAGGAAAAACTGTTTCATAAAAAGAGTCAGTACTTCAAAATAAAACATACAATAAACTCTATGTTCAACAGAATATAATCTAGAAATTGTGTATATGAGATATGAACTATCAGATGGGATTAAAACAACCACAATTCATTGTTTAGGGTTAAAATTTGCAATGTGCATGCACCTTTAATGTCACCATACAAATAGAATGCTTTTTTTATTTTGCTCAAAAAGAAACAGGTATAAAATCATAGAATAGAGATTGCATAAGCATATATAAAAGCTTTTAAACTATCCCTACAAAGCTGCTGTACCAGATATAGATTGAAAGAATCCATTATTAAAAGAGGGATCAAAACAGGCTGCAATTATGCCCAGTTAATCCCCTCAAAACAGTGTGGTATTTCTTCACCAGAGTAATTATTTGCACAGGAGAGAAAATAACAACCATATAGAACATATTAAAACTTTATCTTCAGATGCTACCTCAATTGTTATGCAGATTTCACTGTGTGCATTAAGTGACCAGCAAAAGAATAATTTTTTTTCTTCTCTAAAAATATTTTTAATATTATTTATTCCCCAAATTGTTGAAAATGGTATAACATTTCACATATTTTCTTCTTTTATATTACCATGTACATTTGAGCACCCTCAAAGGATGTCTTTACATGCCCATGTATTAAAAGGGTGAGCAAATACATCAAGCCTCCTTAGAATTTCTGTAAGCTGCACCTGAATGCATGTGCAAACACACATCAAATGACCATTGCCGTGTACAAACTGCTTGTTTAGGCTTTTTTAAATACGACGATCACATGTTTAAATGTCATGCTGGGATTTAGTTAACTAAGGTGGCAGGTTCTTAAGACGGAGAATTTATTATGTTGAAATTTTCCAAATGCAAGACTGAAAAGGAAAAAAATATATGTCAACTTTTATTTATCCCCTACATAAATATAGGCAATTTCGTTCTTCCCCAAAATACAGGCGGATTAGATGAGTTAGACAGTAGTCGGTTCATTTTGCATAGGAATGGCTCATTAAAAAGGGGGGCCCTGCATTTGTATTATGCTCTGATTGGACAGAGCACAAAATGAATTTACAGTGTCACTCAGAGATGTAGCAGGACTAATGAGGGAGGAACGGTGCGGTGCAGGGTGGGTAAATCTGCAGTGTGTTCATTCATTCCTTCAGCTGGTGCAGCTCATGGAACTGAGGTGTCCCTCATTATGCATGTGTCCCCGGGGCATTCTTTAATATTTTAATAAATAACAACATCAGCCCAACAAGAAATTAATGAATAGTATCATTAATAATGAGCTGGAGTCTTGTAGTGATAGGACAGATATTAAATTGAACCACTGTGGTGCTATCTCTAGAGACTTGGGATATTTCCAGTGGCAAACAAGGCATCTGAATGAAGCAACCACCGCTCTGTGCCAACAGCTTTTACAACAGGTTGGGAGTAATAAAAGAGGATTTTCTGCACGATAAAGTTAAGCCCTAGAAAATCTGCTGGTGTAGATCGGTGTGAAAAGTACTGCCAAACGTGATCCTTAATTAAACTTTAATTAAGATAAAGCTTTTATTTATTTTTTCCCAAGAAAAGTATCAGCCAAATGGGCCCTGGCTATTTTCTACCAAAATCCAACTTAAAATTATTTTGTTGTTGTTTTTTATATTACAAAAAATTATGCTAAAATAAGATTAAGGTGTTGACTTCAATCCTCCAAATGAGGAATAGCTAAGATGGCATGATCTAATTGCCCACCACACTATCTGGAGCTGTATAAACAATGAAGGGGTTCCCTCTCTTAATTTCTTACTCTCTATTATTTTTTATATTTAGACCATTTGAAAACTTTTTAATTATGTTTCATGATGAGCATATTTTACATTGAAAACAATGATATGGGTTTTATAAATTTTCAATTAATCTTGAATGAAGTCTTGGATTATATCCAGATTGTATAAAATTATCATAACTTTAATAATTCTCATCATTTGAAAAAAGTGCTTCATACATTTTTTTAAAAATTGTTTGGCTTTTTATTCTTTTTATTGTGTGACACATTGTGCTGCTAGTTTCAATAATGTTGATAATTTTGTTCCTGTGTTTTTGTAAACTGAAATTATATAATTTGGTTTCTGCTTTCAGCAAAACTATTGATTGTGCAGACCTGTTTTATGCTGATGGCAAAATATATTTAGAATAATATCAGTAACTATTTTATTCAAATAGTTCACATCTAGTGTTGAATGTTATTATTATAAAATTTCTATTTTCTTCCTACTTAATTTTGTCACACTGTAAAACATTAGCATGAGTATTTTTAAAATAATTTTATGTAAATTTGAAATTTATTTCAACACAAAAAAATCTACATTTGATATTTTAACAGAAGGAAACATATTGTAAGGTATACACATTGCTATAATTCTCTTAGGCTTTTTATTTGTATGCAGTCATATGCTTTATACATAGTGACTGATTTTAAAGTTTCCCTCTTTAGTATGCAATTTTTAGATTTATAAGAATTCTAATAATAAGTGATTTTAAATAATCTATACAAGATTTCCTATATTTCTGTAGTTGATCACTAAGTTTTTCACACTATAGAAAATTAAGAGCCACTATTTTCACATGTATTTTTCAGACATTGTAAAATAACATTTGATAACTAGGAACATGTCTAATTCTATAACTAAGATATTAATAAAAGGCCTTTGACCAGCACGAGCAACCCTATACTAATGAAAACCTGCTCCTAAGAAAACTTGTAATGCACATTATTCAGATTTTAGCTCTGACGATTTCAGTTTTCTCCCTTTTGTTACTGTGCCCATACAGTCACTAGTAAAGTTAAAGAAATAAACATCCCTCCAGATTCTAAAGTAATTGGATCAGATAAAGTAACTGATTTTCTATGGGGGAAGCTATAATACATGTTAATTTTTATGGTATTATGTCAGTGGAAATAGTCCAAGATTGATGGAGAAGTTCTTATCGATTTTGATTTAGATAAAAACAATGATGACAGGACTCAAAGTGTCAAGTAAATAAAATGCCTAGTTAGGTCTCTCTGACATGCTTATAAATTGCAGTGAAAAGTTATTGCTGAGAGGAAGTCTATGAGATGAAATGAAGAGCTAGGACTCTTGCCAAAACCGGTTTGGCTCAGTGGTAGAGCGTCGGTCTGCGGACTGAAAGGTCCCAGGTTCGATTCCGGTCAAGGGCATGTACATTGGTTGCGGGCACATCCCCAGTAGGGGGTGTGCAGGAGGCAGCTGGTCGATGTTTCTCTCTCATTGACGTTTCTAGCTCTCTATCTCTCTCCCTTCCTCTCTGTGAAATATCAATAAAATATATATTTAAAAAAAAAAAAAAAAGAGCTAGGACTCTGAAACTTAGCAAAAAGATATTTATGGCCATATGTGTCTTATTTTATTTTACTCTGAATCAGGTTAATTAGTTAGATCTCCTTTTTACATGTATATACATATCTTAAGTCAAATGAACATTTAAATTAGTTCTAATCTAGACAAATTTGAGCCATTTCCAAATGACAAACTATATGTTTTCTCCTCAAGAAGCTTTTTATACTGAATTCCATCAAATTTTTTAATGGAACTTTTTTACCTCAGACCTGAATTAATCCAGTTTATTAAAAGCAAGAAATTAGATTAGGTGTCATTATGGTTGCAATAACATTGTTGTCGTAACAGATGACAAAAGCATATTCTAATTGTGCAGTTGAGACCATATAATTTATTCTGTAGACTCATAGAATGTGATCTTAGCATATATGAATTATTTGTGGTCTCCAACTTGATGCCAAAAATTCACAAAGATCATAATTGGATTTTCTTACACATGAAAAACTCTAACATGTAAGGGTGTTCATCACAGAATTGTTTATAATAGAAAAAATTTCGACTACATACAAATTACAATAATGGGGAGCTATTAAGTGAAATGTACCATAGACCATTGGGGACAATTTAACTGTAGAAATAAAAAATTTAAAAACCATTTAATAAGATGTTAAATGCTTAAGACCATAAGGTAATTTTAAAATTTAAATTCAAAATTATTATAAAGAACATGTATAAGAATGTTTATAGCAGCACTGTTCACAAATAGCAAAAAATTAGAAGTCTACATGTTCATCAGAGGAGGATAGATACATAAATGTTTATAGTGCCAATTAGCATATTATATAGTAGTCAAAAGATTTAACCAGTAGTATGCAACAATATGGCTGAATACCTATTAAATAAAAAAATAAAAATTTTCTAAAACAATTAGGTTTATCGTGATACCCATTATATGTGTCCAAAGATAGCACAACCATACAGATATCACATAAATGCAGAGCAAACATATATAAAAAGGAAACCAAGATAATTGTAAGTAGGGGTTTTAGATGAAAGGACTAAGGAAAGGTTACAGATAAGATTTTTTTTGTTAAATTTCAAGTTGAATGGTAGATTCACCAGTATTTTTACATAAAAAATAGATTAATGATGATGATGATGATGACGAAAAAGAATATAGAAAGACAGATAGTGATAGATACATGACATATACCTACACAGACAAATGGGAGGGTTAACGATCAAGCATCATCATTGGAGATTATGATTACTCCATTTCAGAATGTGAAAGTGATTAGGAGAATAAAAATTTCAACTACACAGGATTAGGTTTGAGTCCCAATTAACCACTAAATAGGATTTGAACAGAAGAAGAATTATATAAACTCTCTAAGCCCCAGGTTCCTAATATGTAAATGGGGTCAGTTACCAGTATCCTTCACAGTGTTGTGCAGCATTCCATATACAAAACGCCAAAATGCCTGGCACATGGATGAGCTTCACAATAAATGTTAGGATCGTTAAAGTGGAGAAAGTCTAGAATAAAATATTTCAAATTCTTGACATTGCTATTTTTAAGCAGCATAAGAAAATAGTTTTGCTTATCTTTTTAATATATGCTAAAGTTTCCCTAATAAATATGCATTATAGAAGGCTAAAAACAGAGTCCTTACCCCTGCAGCATTAAGCGTGAGACATTACAATAGAGTAGGACATTAAAGGGAAGTTATGCCAGAGCCAAACGAATGGAGAAAACAGTCACACTACAGATGTCAGAGAGATGCACCACAATTCCCTGATTGGAGCAGCCTGGGAGTGTTCATGATGGGTCCTAGAGAAAGAGCAGAATTTTACCAACAGAGGTAAGAAGGCCTATCATCCCAGGCACACACAGTGTTGTGAAGAAATATCATAAGGAATAATGTATCATTACATTTTTTTAATGAATAAACATTTGGTTCAAAAAGTGATTCTGTAGGAGAAATGGAGGCAGGAGAAATGGAAAGACATGTCATGGTGAATTTTATTTTCCAAAGCCAAGAGTTTGTATTTTGCCTTGTATGCACGGGAACTATAGAAGATTGTTGAACTAATTTGTAAAGAAGTTCAGAAAGATTAAACTATTGTAGGATGTTGTCTTCACTTGAGCTTCTCCAAAAGCAAATGATGAGACTATGATTTGAAATAAATCTCAGGAAGCACCAGAAAAGGAGAGAGAAGGGAGAACTAGGAAGGGAGAAAAGCATTCAAGGTACATTAAGGAGCAGGCTATCATTGTGGGCAACTTGGGGCTCAGCATCTCTGGGTACCCCATGAAAAACCATATGGAATACATCTCATAATTATCCCATCCAAAGAGGAAAAACTGGAGCATTTATCCATCCACTCTGGCCCTTACCGATTAAAGGCTGTCCCAAGGGTATTCACTCCCAGCATTTGCAGCTTGCCCACCTGGGGTCAAGGAGTTCCTGGGAAGGCAGAGGAAGCCTTCAGTCAGAGAAGGAGGGAAGCCCAAGCACTTGAGCATGGCTCAGTCCACCACATGTAAGAGCAAATTCAGGAAGGTCAAGAAGAATTGGGACCATAGACCACTAACAAACATATTGAAGACTTATAAAGTTAGGAGAAAACATTTACAATAATGTTAAAGCATTTGGAAATCTGTATTAAAAATACACTTCTAAAATGACCATATTCTGTGCCTTAAAATTCCATTTTAACATATATTCTAAGAAAATAATGTGCAAATGAAGATTGTTCAAAGACACACTAACCAAAGCACTCTTTATGTTGCTAAATTTAGACTGAAGAACATTTCTGCCCAGAGGGTTGTATGGTGACATTGATAATGATGATGGTGTTGGTAGAGGTAGAAGGTGATAAAGATAAAATAATAGTAAAAGTAGCAACCATTTACTGAGTGATAAAAGACCCCAAGCATGACTCTGTGTTCCCTGATTATATAAACATTTTTCATAATAATTTTGTAGCATTAGTTTTCCCATTTTATGGATGAAGAAACTGGCACAAAGGATTAAATACTTTATCCAAAATTTTAAAGCTATGAAAGAGGTAGGTAGAGTCAAGAATCAAACTTAAACATTTTGAATATTAGAAAATGATGGAAAGTGAGATTTTCAAAGAAATTGTGGTTATGTGAAAAAGTACTTATAAATGAAACTAGAGAATATATAATTGTGTATACACAAAAAATAAATTTGGTTTTATCAACATTTTGAACTGAACTTATGTAGATTTCTTGCTAACTACAATTACATAGAAATCTGACAAATATGTAATACCCTAAAAATTAATCAAAAACAAAATTTCTAAGTGTCAAAGAGAAAATGAAACTTAAAGCAGATGGTACTATTAATAGCCAATGTTGTAGGAACCTAGGTAAGATCTCTCTAAAATTTAGGAGCTATAATAAAGAAATGCAGTTTTAGTGCTCCATAAAACTTAAAAACAACAAATCTAACAGGTTGGAGCCTTATCTTTGCCCCAAACTGCAAAACTTCTAGGTAGAAAAGAAACACACAAAAACATCCATCTATGAGAAATCAAAAATACAAGCTAGCAATAAACATGAATATACAGTAAAAATTCTACCTTCATTTACTCATTTAACAAACATTTATAATGTAAAATAATTATAATACCCTGTTTCCCCGAAAATAAGACAGTGTCTTATATTAATTTTTGCTCCCAAAGATGTGCTAGGTCTTATTCTCAGAGAATGTATTATGTTTCCATGAACTAAGTCTTATTTTCGGAAGATGTCTTATTTTGGGGGAAACACGGTAATAAATCACATTTGGTTGGATTAAAAGTAAAATGAAACTAAATATTATACTAAGCAAAATAGGCCAGTCAGAGAAAGGCAAGTATCACATGATCTCACTCATATGTGGAATCTAATGAACAAAATAAACAGATGAACAAAATAGATCCAGAGACATAAAAGTATGGAAAACCTCAGAGGGAAGGCAGGGGAGGGTGGGTGGGTGGGAAGAGATCAACCAAAGAACTTCTATGAATATATGCATAAGCATGGACACAGACAACAGAGTGGTGAAGGGCTGGGGTAGGGCAGTGGAGGGTTAGAAGAGGTTAATGGGAGGGCAGGAGGGGACATATGTTATACTTTCAACAATAAAGATTTTTTTAAAAATGAGAGTATCATAAAAATCAAAATAAGGTTTTAGTTAGTGTGATGCTCATTATATGGTATGAAGAGAACATGTCCATGGACTTACTAGGTAAAAATTAGATGCCTGATGAATTCAAGGGTAACCACTAAAAGGAGGGGAGAAAGGGGATGAGACAATAATTTCCAAAGTAGTAAAAGGAAATGGCTGGGAAAGGAAGGAGTGGGATTGGGGTGATGTAAAAAATGTCAATAATACAATAAAGAACAATAGAGGAGAAATAAGTACAGAAAAAATTATTTTAAGTGTAACCCATAAAACCATAATTCATATGTATGAGTTATCCTAATAAAGGTTAAAAAAAAAACTTTCCTTTTAAGATAGTTTCTAAGGTTAGAATTTAAAGATCTGACCACATGTTCTTTATCGTAAGAGATACACCTAAAACCAGGCGCATATTAATCCAAAGCAGCTGGCATGACAATATGAGTATCAGGAAAATTAGGTTTTAAGGCAAAAATGATTTGGGAAAGAAGGATTCAATTATAATAAAAATAATTCATCAGGAAGATAGAATAATGATAACCTCTTTGAGGCTATCATAGCCTCAACATATATAAGAAAAAAAAAGCTACTATAAGAATTTGAAACATATACAAACAGTAATAGTGGGCGGTTTTTACTTACCACTTTCATGAACTGATTGAATGAGCAGAAAAAAAAATTGTAAAATTTTGCATATTTGAACAGCTAAGTTATCTTAAAATAAAATAAAATTTTTAAAAATCACATATTTTTTACAAAATATCATAATGCAGCTCAGTGGTTTGTCCTGCAAAAATAATAATCAAGCTTCACGGTATGGCTTTGTAGCTGAGCATTAACCCAGGAACCAAGAGGTCAAGGTTTGATTCCCATTCAGGGCACCTGCCCGGGTTGCAGGTTTGAGAGTGCAGGAGGCAGTGGATCATTGACTCTCATGACTACTGTTACTATCTCTCTCTCCTCCCTTCCTCAATGAAGTCATTAAAAATATTTTTTTAAATAATAATAATGAAATCTCAATTTCAGTACATTTTATACAATCCATACTTTCTTATGGTAGCCCTTAGCTTAGCAAATAGCTCATTGGATGGTTATCAGACAACTTTATAGACTTGATAAAATACTTTGTATTTTTTGTTTTATTTTATTTATTGTTGACAGTATTACAGATTTCACTGGTTTTCTCCTTCTTTGTCCCCTTATACCTAACCCTGTACCCCACAGGCCTTCCCCACACTATCGTCTGTGCCCATGGGCTACGCCTGTATGCATGTATGTTCTCTGGTGAGTCTCTGCTGGTCCCCTTTATTCCCCGCCCCTCTGAGACCTGTCATTCTGTCCCATACATCCATGTCTCTGGACCTATTTTATTCATTAGTTTGTTTTGTAAAGAAGTACTTTCTATGAAGATGCTTCATTAATTCTTATTAAAGATAAGAATAAGGTAATGAAACTTTTTTTGAGCTTCCACATTTATTTATTCTTTAATTTTTTAATTGATTATAGTATCACATAATTGACCTCATTCCCCCATTCCCATCCCAAACCCCTCCCTACACATGCCCCCACCTCCTGTTGTCCATGGCCACTGGCTAGGCCCATATGCATGCACGCAAGTCCTTTAGTTGATCTCTTCCCCTTATCCCTCCCCTCCCCTACTTTCCCTCTGAGGTTTGAGAGTCTGATCGCTGCTTCTCTGTCTCTGGGTCTGTTTTTGTTCATCAGTTTTTGTTGTTCATTATTTCCTGTAGGTGTGTGAGATCGTGTGATCCAAGAAATATCCTTGTAAGAACAAGGTAATGAAACTTTTGTATCTCAATTGAACTTTACTAAATTTGCTGTAAAAGTTTCTTATTAAAACAAAGAACAGAATGTTATACAATTCTGTTTTTTTAAGTAATTGTATATATATATATATCTTTAAATATACACTTTTGAAAAGTATGTTGATGTATATGGTAGTAAATATAGTGGTATTTATATGCACTTATATGTGTATGATTTCTGTAGAAGAATATATAAGAAACTTGCAGGAGTGACTATTTCTGGGAGGATACTAGCTAGATGAGAGTGAGACTTAAGAGGGCGGTAAATGTTCACAGCACACTTTGTGTTTATTGAACCACATGTATATTTTACTTATCCAAATAAATAAAGTGTACATTCAAAATGAAATATTAGTGACAATAATTTGTATAGCTTAATATTTTTTTCTGGGGGGAAAAAGCCAGTATATATAACAAGATGTCAATGTTGTTAAAAGCATGCATAAAAAAAGATACTTATGCAAATAAATTAACAGTAGTATACTCTGGGTGATAAAATACTGGGGTTGTGTTATTCTTTGATTTTTTTCCAATATGTTTATGCAATTCACATTGAACATGTAATTTTTTTTAAAATTAACAAGAAAAAACTTTTTAGTCCTTTTATAATTATAAGCATGAGTATTAATAATAAACTTATAAAAGAAAAGGGACATAGAAAATAAGTCTAAATGGAACTTTTAACTGTTTAAATATTGCCAGATAACAATTTTTAAAAAGAGTTTGAAGATTCTGAAGTTTGGGTTGACAAAATAGCAATCATTAAAAGACACAGGAAAGCCGAGACCGGTGTGGCTCAGTGTATAGAGCGTCGGTCTGCGGACTGAAAGGTCCCAGGTTCGATTCCGGTCAAGGACATGTACCTTGGTTGTGGGCACATCCCCAGTAGGGGGTGTGCAGGAGGCAGCTGGTCGATGTTTCTCTCTCATCGATGTTTCTAGCTCTCTATCTCTCTCCCTTCCTCTCTGTAAAATATCAATAAAATATATATATTAAAAAAGACACAGGAAAATTAAGGAGAAAGTAAGATATTTTAATTTAAAATGATAAGAAGAGACAAAGTACAAATGTCCAGCAATTTTTGTTTATGAGAGATTTAAAAATTTTAAAACAACACTTCCAAGAAAGTTAATGAGCAGATCTTTTAGATTTCAAGTCCAATTTTAACTAGAGCCATTCTATTTCTATAGGCTTAATATAAGAGAACAATAATAAATTGATAGTTTTGAAATAAATTATTGGAAAGTTACAACCTAATTGATTACATATTATCTCATTCATACTGTGAAGAAGAAAAGCCAATTATTTTAAGAGTAGAGGCCTGGTACACCAAATTTGTCCATTGTGTATGTGTGTGTGGGGGGGGTCCCCCATCAGCCTAGCCTGTACCCTCTCCAATCCAGGACACATTGGTGGATAGGGATCAGGCTTAAACCAGCAGTTGAACATCTCTTTTCACAATCCGGGACCACTGGTTCCTAACTGCTCACCTGCCTACCTGCTTGATCATCCCCTAACCACTCCTCACTTCCTTACCGATCACTCCTTAGCCTCTCCCCCCTTCCAGCCTGATCACCCCCTAACTACCCTCCCCTGCTGGCATGATTGCTCCTAATTGCCCCCCCACCAGCCTGATCACCCTTAACTGACACCCCGCTGGCCTGATCACCCCTAAGTGGCCTCTCCTGCAGACCTGATCACCCCTAACCACTTCTGCTTCAGCTGCCACCACCCTAGCTTTGTCTGGAAGAACATCCAGGAAAATGTCATGTCTAATTAGCATATTACCCTTTTATTAATATAGATTTACTTTACCAGTGATGAAAACTGAGTTTCATTAAGTATGTGGTTTGTATGAGGGAATAGAATTTCGGTCTTCTGACTCTGCTCAGAATTGTAGATGAGATCAGGCCAATCTTTCCAGACAAAATAAAATTCGTCCCAAATGATTGATCAATGCATATGTATTTTAAATTAGAACCTTTATACACCATAATTTAATTTTTCACTTATTTATTTTTGCAATTCTGTTGTTGAATTTTTTCTTCCATGTTTCAAAATATGAAATTAATTTTTACATATTTTTCAATTATATTAGCTACTTTGGTTATTCTAAAAACACTTTACAAACTTTATAACAAAAATATGGGCATTTAGAAAAGAAACTATTATTTTTATGTTTTATTACTTCAAATATTTTAGCCATGAGCATAATGAACCAAACGCTCTTAAAATTGAAATATTAACTCTCATTTGAATCTGTTTTACAGTAGCATAACTGAATCTATGTGGGTTAATCAGTATATAATTTTGATCATGTAATATGTCTTTTCCTTTCACTTTAGATGTTAGAATTAAAGAGTCCTTGTCCTTGTTTATAACACTACAAAATGTCAACATAAAATGGATGCCAACACCATATTTCTAGAAAAATCAAAGGTGAAAAATTCATTTTGTAAATAGGAACACATCCTCACAGCATTGTCAATAGATGGGGGTCTTGTTATCATTCCTCCTCATATAAACAGATCGCTTAGAGCAACATCATTGAAAAGCATCTAATAGTTTTGACTTTAGTGTTGCCCTATTAGGTCTCTGAAGGTTTTGCTTAGTTATGGATGATGAAATGGCATCAAATATACAAAAGAAATGCCTATTTAGAGAGTCCATTGTCTAATATTTGATGGACTATGACTTCTGTGAACTTTGAGTTATAGTTTTCTACCTCTTGCTGTGGTCTGAATATTTGTCCATAACTGGCCCCCAACTTCCCACCCCAGATTTATATTTTTAAATTCTAACCACAAAGTGGTGATATTAGAACACGGGGCCTTTGGGAGGTAATTGGGTTATAAAGAATTGGTATTAAGTGCACTTACAAAAGAGAGTCCAGAGAGCTAGTTCACCGCTTCTTCTATGTAAGGACATAGCGAGAATGCACCCTCTGTCTGTGAACTAGAAAGTGGATCCTGTGGCATCTTGACCTTAGCCTTGCCAGCCTCCAGAACTGTAAGAAATAAATTTCTGTTGTTTATAGGTTACCCAGTCTCTGGTGTTCGGTTACAGCAACCCAAAAGGACTGAGACACTTCCTATAATCAAGAGCAGCATTAGTTTAGGCTTCTCAAATTCATATTTCACTCTGGGCATGACAATCTGTGCTTTCTGAATTCACACACTGGTTAAAGAAAAAACATTTTTGACACAGGCAGCTAGGTTTTGAAAAAGGTTTTCATAGACCTTTGACTTGTACTATTTATGCCAAGATCTGTACCCAGAATGGTGTGTTGTCACAAATTGGACCAAGGACAGAGAAACTGCGAGCACTTATATTTTCAAAATGAGGTCAAATGGCTTATTGCGCTGGCAACTGATCATCTGTTGGCATAACTACCTAACTCAAACACAGTTATTTGTATTTGTGATTCAAGGTCCAAATTAATTGTGGCCACAACAACTGTAGATATTGAAGAAAGGGGATTATTGCTTTTCTGATTTGATTCTTCATCTCTTTTGCTGTCAATTAAACAGCCTCCCCGTCCTCTCACAAATAGGATGCTTATTTTATCCTAGCAATAAGCATTGGGCAAGATATTTAACATGCTGATAAATTATGGAGTAAAGAAATTATTTTTATTGATGTGTATTATTAATTAGACCCTAATGAAATAGTTAGGTGGCCTTTTCAATTGACAGCTAGGAGTTAAAATTTGAGAGAGCTGTTTATTATATAGTACAAATGGCATCAAGATTCCAGAGTATGAGGAAGGTACGCCTCTATAAACACTAAATGTTCTCATTTCTGCTGACTCCACCGTGCAGCAATGGCAGTAGCCCCAGATTCATTTGTTGAAATTCTAACCCCCAAAGTGATGGTATTAGGAGAGGGGGCCTTTAGGAGGTGATTTGGGTTATACAAGTTTTGTAGTAGCCACTAAGTCCGTTTTTCTTTTTTCTTTTTTTAAAAAATATATTTTATTGATATTTTTACAGAGAGGAAGGGAGAGAGATAGAGGGCTAGAAACATCAATGAGAGAGAAACATCGACCAGCTGCCGCCTGCACACCCCCTACTGGGGATGTGCCCGCAACCAAGGTACGTGCCCTTGACCGGAATTGAACCCACGACCTTTCAGTCCACAGACCGACGCTCCACCACTGAGCCAAACCGGTTTTGGCTCTTTTTTCTTTTTTATATAAATATATTTTATTGATTTTTTACAGAGAGGAAGGAGAGAGGGATAGAGAGTTAGAAACATCGATGAGAGAGAGACATCAATCAACTGCCTCTTGCACACCCCCTACCGGGGATGTGCCCGCAACCAAGGTACATGCCCTTAACCGGAATCCGGGACCTTTCAGTCCACAGGCTGACGCTCTATCCACTGAGCCAAACCGGTTTCGGCATAAGTCCTTTTTGATAGCTCTCTCTTAGCTTTCCATTTCCTAAGTTGGGAAAAGATAGTGGGCAGTTCATTTCTCTGACACAAGTCAGTCTACACTAGAGTGATACAATAAAACCATAATTAGCAGTAATCTATCTAAAAGTCACACTTCATTTAAATGACAACTGCTTCTTTTATGCCAGTGCCGCCCAAAATTAAGCCTGAAAATGGGAATTAATCCACATCCCCTTCAACTGTTTTATGAGTATATTCAGAGAGAGTAAATGCTATGCCTGTATGTAGTTATCACGTTCAATGGCATACATATAAAAGCTATATCTATAGATATGTGCATATAACTTGATACCCTATATCCACTTAAGGATGTGCATATCTGTGATTCTATGTGTATATACACAATGGAGAATGCTATTTAATTCTCTAAATGATTTCTCCCTGCCCTTAATCTGTATTTAATCAGGAAACCATTCTGTAATGAGAAAACTGTTCATTTTAGTCTTTTATGTTTGCGATCCCAAGGTTCCTCCTTAGTGATTACATTTAGCAACTCCCTCTCGCTGTCTGAAAGCACAGGCAGTTTTTCCATAATAAAAACTGGATTAGCATGTATCAGGAAGAGACACCACCAGCTGTCACTTTGAAATCAGACTACTCGGCCCTATTTGAGATGACAACGTATAAACTGATCAG
Organism: Vespertilio murinus; assembly: GCA_963924515.1. NCBI lineage: Eukaryota > Metazoa > Chordata > Mammalia > Chiroptera > Vespertilionidae > Vespertilio > Vespertilio murinus. The sequence goes on from OZ004711.1 coordinate 32,614,342, forward strand.
TGACAGGCAGATTTTCTATATTTATCTAGTAAGTGGTTAATATAGGCTAACACTTCCTATAATAAAGCTATAAGATGGGTCAAAGCATAAGCAAGTCCCATTGAATATGATATACATTATTGGCAGAGAAAAATTCATTATGGTGCATTGAGTTATTTAATTTATTCAGAGGAGCTGTTGTTAATGTTTCTACTTCTTTTTCCTTATGTGTTGCTATCTTCTCATTTGATAATAGACAAAGTGATATTACATTTGCTATGCAAATTAAAGAATGCATATGCTTAAAGACAATAAAAATTATTAAAAATTTAAGAAATATCATCTTCTTTTCTAAGAATTTCTGCAGATTATAGTATTTTAGAGAATTCTCTGAAACCGAAATTAGTAGAGAAATTTTAATTCTACAATACTAGCAAATAGTATGCTTCATTCAGACCTCAGATACTGTTAAGCCGACTATAGGAAAACTAAGGTAAAGAATGTCTGAACAATATGTATCAATGAGAGGAAGCACTTACTACTGACAATGGCTATCAGTAATCAGAAAATTAGGAGAGCATGATACTCTAATCATCACCACTCAAAATAATGCTTTGGGGGATCTAAATAATGACTATTGGATTTAGGACCTTTTAGCTAAATAATTGTTTACAATTTTTCTTCATAAATTATTTAATTTACAAAATAGTATGTTCTCTTTTCAAGTACTGAGGAAACACATATCAAGAAAAAAGTTAATAATAATCCTCCCCATCACCTTCTCTTTATTTCAACCCTCTCAGCTAATTTATGTTATCACACTGGCATCTGTCTTTACATCACCTTCTTCATGTTAAAGGTGGTCAGACCAGCAGTTAGGTAACCTCCAATAATTACAGAACTGGAAAGTAAAAGGGGCCAAGATTTCAACATAGGTAGTTGGCATCCAACACCTATATCAAAACCATTATGCTAAAAGGCTGCTTCTGTTACATTTGGTGATTGAATGAATGAATGAATGAATAGGGTGAGGTAAAAATTAAAGTTGATTCCCATATTTGGCTTTGGGTAAATAACTCCTGTCCTTAACAGATTAGCCACAAAGGGAAAGAGTAGTTGTGACACAATGAATTTATTTAAGTGAATTCAGGCACTTCCAACAAATATTTGGGCTTCAGATATTAGAAAGTTTTTCAATAGCTTATATCTAGCTAGCACAACAACAAACAAAAGAAGGTTGGTTGGATATACAGACTAGAGAACATCAGCATGCAGATATTTCTGCTAGCCACTGCAAGATAGATATCACAGCCTTAACTGATTTGGCTCAGCGGATAGAGCGTCACCTGTGGATTGAAAGGTCCCAGGTTCGATTCTGGTCAAGGGCATGTTCCTTGGTTGTGAGCACAACCCCAGTAGGAGGTGGGCAGGAGGCAGCTGATCGATGTTTCTAACACTCTATCTCTCTCCCTTCCTCTCTGTAAAAAAATCAATAAAATGTATATATTTTAAAAAGATAGACATCATATTATTTGATGATGCCATTCAAGTTTCAAAAAACAGAAAAATATGGGAGGGGAAGACCAAAAAGAAGTAGTCAGAGACCTTAAGTCAAACAAGAAAAAGTGAGTCATAGAAGACAAGGGAGTGAGAGTTACAAAATGAAGAGTAGACAAAAATGTCCTTCACTTCTGAGAAGGAAATTAAAGAAAAACTAAAAGGAGAACATTGGATGTGGCAGTTAGAAAATCATTCTACTTTTTTGCCAGAACAATTAGTGGAGAGGTAAATACTTCGAGATGGCAGCAGAAGACATTTCCATAAAGTTAGCTAGGACAGAGATTGGTCGTCCAAAAGGGTGCCTGGTAAGTTGTATTGTTTTGCATGGTACTGTTTTCCTCTAAGTAGAAGAAATAATTGTGCCCATTTACAAGCTTCAGGTGTTTGTTGGTGTCATAGTTTTAACATACACACACACACACACACACATACATATGCACACACATCATGTGCATGTATGTATTAAAGTATATAATATCAGAAAATATGATTTTGTAAAGTTATTATACAGAAATATAAACACTCACCTATTGAACACAAAATAGTCTAATTTGTTTAAAATGCTATTATAATTCATAACTTTCAAACATAAAGTTTTAACCTTTGAATCTCCAGTACTTTAGTAAAGTTTTTGGACATAAGGTATTTTATGAAAAGGACCACACATATCAAAAATACTGTGTTTTTTAGTAAGAAAATATGTAAAAGGACTGTCTAAACATTCACTTCAGTGCTTATTTTGAATTTATGTTTAATTAAGCAGGGCCTTTTGAAATCTCAAGCACTTTCACAAATGAGTATCTATTTTAAGAGATCAATGAACAATTTTCCAACATTATGACTTGTTATTTTACATTCTTCTCATGTGTGTTATTTGGCCAGTTTCTTTTTGGTTACTTTAATGTCTGTCTTTTTTTAAGATTACAGATATACTCTTAGTCATTTTTGCCATTATTTATAGCACCCAAAAATAACATGAGTATTTTTCCTTTGCCATTGTTTCACTAAAATAAGATTAACCTTAAGTTTATAACTGTGGAAAACTTTAAATAGACTTGCTTATCAAAGAGAAGTGAAGGTTTTTGTAAAATCTGTGCATGGTCAGACTTGCACTTGACTTGTGCTGTTCCATTAACTTGGAATGTCTATTGAGATTTGATTTAGACCAATCATGGATAGGATATGGATGTTATCCCACATCTCTGTCCATAATCTGATGTACATAAGACAAGCTCAAAATAATTATTTCTATCATTCTGTGGCCAAGTATTTATAAACATAAAAAAAATTATCCTTAAAATTATCAGGAACCTGAAAAACTCCTTTGATTGCCAATTAGCCACTCTCTTCCATACTTTCTTGTGAAGAGAACCTGATTTTGTTTGGGGAGAGTCACATTCTTCAGAGGAGGCTGGGCATTTCACCAGACTCAGCAGATGAGTCTTTTTTTTTCTTTTTCTTTTTTTTTTTTTTTTTTTACGGAGAGGAAGAGAGAGTTAGAAACATCAATGAGAAAGAATCATCAGATCAGCTGCCTCTTGCACACCCCCTACTGGGGATGATGCCCTTGACCAAAATCAAACCCATGACCTTTTAGCCGAGGCTCTATCCACTGAGCCAAACCGGTTTTGGCAGCAGATGAGTCTTGATTAGTGAGAGCCAGTCACGTGAATCTGGTCCCCTACCACTGTTGTACAAGAAGGGTTTTGCAATTAAATTTTGATGGATAAGTCTTAGAAGAAAGAGTATTTTGTAAATGTCTTATTAAGAGACATCACAAAAAGCATTTTCTCATCCAGGATGTGTGTATCTCAGTCTCAGTGTAAGAATATAATGCTTGAAGCTTTTGTAGCCATTTTCTGCTTATGGCAAAATAAACCTGAAGTCAAAGCCAACATGATGGGAAGGGCAGAGGCAACCTATAAAAAAATCTAGACTCTTGCTCATATAAAATAATATTGAGTGAACCAATCTTGAAATATTTCTACCTCTTCAGTATTTGTGTAGGTAAAAAAGAGAGAGAATTTAGCAAGGTCAAGGAATACAAAGTCAAGATAAAAACTTAATGGTATTTGTATATAAATACCATTAAATAAAATATTTAGGGATAAGTTTAATAAGATGTATAATACTTATTTATTGAAAACTATAATATTCTGTTGAAAGCTAAAAGACCTAAAAAAAACTGATTGTGGATTTCAATACATTCTCAATCAAAATCTAAGCACACTTTATAATAGAAATTACAAGCTGATTTTAAAATCTATGTAAAATGCAAAAACCTAGAATGACCAAAATAATTTTGAAAAAGAAAGAACAAAGTTGGAAGACTTATTCTACTGTATTTCAACATATTTTAAAAATGTTGTAATAAGGCATTGTGGCATTTGCTAAACAGTATGCATTTAGGTCAATGGAATGGAATAGGGAGTTGAGAAATAAAATTATGCAAATATGCTGATTATGCAAATTAACTGATTTTGAAAAATATGCCAAGGTGATTCAAGGGATTAAACTAATCTTTTCAAAAAATAGTTCTAGAGGAGTTGGATACTTATATCTATATTAGAGGCCCAGTACATGAAAATCCGTGCACTCATTGGGGTCCCTCAGTCTGGCCTGCATGCTCTAACAGTTCAGGAGCCCTCGGGGATATCCAAGTGCTAGGTCTGCTTCCCAGGGATTGGGCCTAAACTGGCAGTCAGATATCCCTCTGGCAGCCTGGGATCCCTCAGGGGATGTTCGGGGAGCAAGCCTAAGCCATCAGTTGGACATCTTTAGCACTGCCAAGGAGGTGGGAGAGGCTACTACCACTGCTTTTGCACTTGCAGCCATCAACCCGGCTTGTGGCTGAGCAGAGCTCCCCCTGTGGGAATGCACTGACTACCAGGAGATAACGCCTGCATTGAACGTCTGCCTTTTGGTGGTCAGTGCGCATCATAATGATCAGTTGTTCCTGGTCATTCTGCCATTAGGGTCAATTTGCATGTTAACCTTTTATTATATAGGATTTGACTGTTCGACTAGTAGCTATGATGCACACTGACCACCAGGGAGCAGACGCTCAATGCACAGGCATGGAAACATGAATAGACTGATGAATCTCAGAGGAAAGGGGGGAGGGACAAGAGTGGGAAAAGATTAACCAAAGATCTTAGATGCATACTAGAGGCCTGGTGCACGGATTCATGCACTGGTGGGGTCCCTTAGCCCGGCCTGTGGGGATCGGACTGAAACCAGCAGTCTGACATCCCCAGCAGGATTCCAGATTGCAAAAGGGTTCAAGCTAGGCCAAGGGACCCTACTGGTGCATAAATCCATGCAACGGGACTTTAGTATAAAAATTAAGAAAACTTTATCCTTCCCATACACCACTAACATAAATTAACCTTAAGCAATCATAGATTTAAATGTAAAAGCTAAACCTGTCAAGCTAGCAAAAGAAAACAAAGGAGAAATTCATTGTGACCTTAGGACAGTCATGGTTTCTTACATGTCATTGCTAAACTTGGATCCATAAAGAAAAGAAATTAATACCTTCTACCTCATTCAAAAAAATATTATCTTGCCTTGCCCTAGCCAGGTTAGCTCAGTGGATAGAGGATTAGCCTGTAACTGAAAGGTCCTGGCATCAATTCTTGTCCTGAGCACCTACCTCAGTTGCAGGCTCTTGTCCCTGGCCAGGGGCATACAGGAAGCAACAAATTGATGTGTTTCTCTCACACTGGTGTTTCTCTCTGTCTCTCCCTCTCCCTTTCACTCTCTACAAAAATCAATGAAAAAAATATCCTCGAGTGAGGATTTTTTTAAAATTATCTTTAAAATAAGGAAAATTACAATTCAGAATATATGAATTTTTATTAAAACTCAGTGATGAAAAACAATCAACCTCATTTTAAAAGTGAACAAAAATGAGCAAAAGGTTTGCATATTCTCCCAATGAAGTGCAAATAAGCACATACAAGTCAACATCATTATTTATTAGAAAAAAATGCATATTAAAATCATATTGAGATACTCCTATGTACCAAGTAGAATGGCTATAATTAAAAATACTGACCATGCACAGCGGTTGAGAATGTGGAGCAACTGGAACTCTATTACACTGTTTGTGGGAATGACAAATGGTTAACAGCCATTTTAGAAAACAATTTGACAATTTCTTATGAAGTTAAACATACTTTTCTTATATGACCCCGCAATCCCCTCAGAGAGATTAGCTCAAGAGAAATGAAAGCATAGATTCTCTCAAAGACATGAACTTAAATATTCATAAAGTTGTTATTAACAATGGACAAAACCTAGTATTTATCAATTGGTGAATAAATTTTTGTGAAATATCCCATTCATACAATACAACTCAACAATGAAAAGAAGAAAAAAAACACTACCCATACACATAACAATATAGATGGATTTCAAAATAGATTATCTAGAATAATAAGACTGCTTACTTAATAATTCTAATCATGAAAAATTATGAAAATGGCAAAGATAGAAAACAGATCAGAGGTGGTGGTGAACTGACAACAAAGGAGCACAAGGGAATTCACTGGGCTGATGGAAATAAGTCTGTAAATCTATATGGTGATTGCGATGCATATTATCCAAAGATATACATTTCCAAACCTTATTGAATTCTATAACTAAATTTTATGAATTTTATTTTGTATGAATGATGTATCAATAAAACTGATTTTTAAAAATACCTTCATTTTACTTGTTCCTGTTTCCCTTTTGCCTTTCTTTGTCAGGCCCAACCAAGAATAAAAATACCTAATCTGTGATTCTTTGAAACTCTGATCATGTTGGAGAATGAAAACACTTGGAAAAGGTTTCTTTTCTCTCTATCCTGAGATTTTTTTGTTTGTTTGTGTTTGTTTGTTTTGATTTTTATTAAATCTCACTCTGTAAAATAGTATCTGTCCCAGGAATTACATTTCCTGGGATTAAAGCACTGACATTGCAAGAAGTGTTTTCTTTCTCATTGCAACTAATAAGATATTTCTGGAATTCTGATCAAATAATTAAATAAAAGACAATAGTATATGGATAGTCTTTTTTCTCTGGTGTTCCCTGTGATTTGGTGAACCAGAGAGCATAAATAATTGTACTATCATTGGTCCTTATCCTGAACATGACCCTCAGTCTCTAAGTAGATCTGAAAGAGATTACTAATCATTTTTGAATCTGTGTTTCTCTGTCTCTCTCTGTCTCTCTGATACAACAAACCATATGGTTTTTAATATATATATATATATTCCATTTTTACTTCTGACAATTAAAAAAGTTTGCAGCATTTAAAAATGAATTAACTACAATCTTTTTTCTAAAATTCAAATTAAAATGCTTTTGAGATGTGGATATATTTAGTTAACTCTTTATTGCCACTTTAATTGGCAGACTATGAAGAAAAACATTATTTGTACCGCATTTATAATGTTTCTACAGCCAAAGAAAGTTAACAATTTTCTGACAAGAACTCATCCTTATGCCTCAACAACAGAGACTTAAATAAATCTCAGTTTTTAATCTGAAATCGGGATGATTAAGACAAGAAAATCACACTTGGCATTTTAACACTTCTTTTTCCACTTCCATTGTATATTATAGACAATTTTCATGAAATTTTGTTTCCATGCATTTCTTATTATTATTACCATAGGAAGCTAAGTATTCAGCAGCAACAAAAAGGCTTGAGAGACAAAGGTGTGTTTTGATGCTCTGCTAACCTCAGGCATTGACTTTAATACTAACTCTGCATTTATCTTTAGTTTTCTTGAACACAAAGGGATAAAAATAGGATAACAGTCTACACATGGTAAGGACAGATCTTTTAAACAGGGTAATCACAGATTTTCCAACCACATTCTCTACATTTGCATGTACAAGATGATTCAGGCAGTTTTTATCAATGTTGTAAGTTTTTATTTTTATTTTTTAAGGCATATCTTATTTTTGTAATGGGCCAATCTATGTTTTTTGTTCTTTAGAAGAAAAGAAGGCAAAGCTCTTTCTTCTGATTGCTGGACATCTTTTATTCTTGCATACCAGCCTCGTTTTTGAAAACTCAACAAGTATCTCCAAACTGTTTTCATTCTTTTGTTGTTGTTTTGTCTTTTAATATTTTTATTAAATTATTATTTGTGACATATATAAAAGTAAAGATAGGTAAACTTGGGGAAGGTGATGAATAAGTGAGAATCTAAACGTTCGGAATTGCTGTATCTTCTCAGATGCATATAATTCTAACCATAAATTCCAATATACTTTGAAACTTTCGAATAAAAAAAAAAGTCAAGAATAAACAAAAAGCTAAAAAAAATTGCTAGTTTTATTTGAAAACTATAACATTAAGCTTTGTTTTCTTCTGTGCTCATAAAAATTTTATATTTTCTGGAACTGATTTAAGATCATTTAGTAATAAGCTGCAAACACTTCTGGCTAGTGGAAAACTGGTCTCACAGTGCAAACAATACTTCTTGGTTTAAAAGAGGGGGAGCTAAAGGCCAAAGGGTACATTCCACTGGTAGCATGCTGCATATTTTTGTGGGCAGAATCAATGCCAGAATGCTCAGCAGCCTTTACACCACCAAGCTAGCTTGTTGCTAGTGGGATCAGCTTTCTTAGATATGATAGAAAAGTCACTTTGAAAATCTAAATGTATTGATAACTTGTGAAAAGTTGACCCGTGCTTTATTTTGGTTAAGTTTGTGATTTCTGCATTTGCTTCATGAAAACCTGCTTCATGAGGTTTTGTTTTTGTTTTGTTTTTTATTCAGAGTGTAGGAAGAGAAGGAGGATGTGAGGAAGAAAAAAATATGTGAAAGAGTTTGTTTATAACATTTGTTCTTATTGTTTAGAAGAATTTTGAAGCCATTATGGAAAATGCCAAAAATAAAGAGAAGGAATAATGAAGACAATATTTGTATGATTCTTTTTTGAGAGAGGGGTAAAGAATAAATAAGCCAACTATAAAGAATGTCTCCCCAAATCCATGTTTCCTGTCTAATTAGATTCTGGCAGAAGTTACATTCTAAAGCATTGTTCAAAACATTTGGGAATTTTTAAAAATTTCTCTATGGGGGTCTGTATTATGTAAGCATAGGCCCAACAGTGAAGAAAATGCAGAAATCAATATGATGTCCCAAGTCAAAAGAGGAACATTCTTGTACTATATCTCCCTGGGGAAGTGTCTTCTACATATTAACTTCAAGTAAAACCGCAAGAGCAAGAGAGGACTACCAAATGTGGCGAAATACACAGTGTGTTGATTCAAAGCAAGTTTCAGATATTATGCTCAATAGATATTAATAGTATTTACCTCTGGAGGTAAAATATTAGTGGCAGACTAAAGTCAAGTGTCTACTGTGAAAATGTAAAATTCAAAAGACCTTGAGAAATGTTCACTTTTTTTTTTTAAATGCATGGTTCAGTCCAATAAGTGTTTCAAAAGAACAATAAAAAGATTTAAACAACTCGGCCAAGAAAGAAGATCAGTTTCTGGTCTGAATGTCAGAAGCTTGGAAGGAGCCATTGTGTTCTAACAACAAGTAAAAAGCTGAACAGACTGAAAAATCAACTCTTCTTGGATCTCTAAGAGAGGGGAGGACACAGCGCAAACAGCTGTCCTCAGGATCAGAGAGACAGAGACAGGGGAGCCTCCACTAACTGTGGGGGGAACCAGTGCCACGCAGGAAAACCTGACAGTAATTGCTGAGTTGCTGGAGGCCTTTGTGGACAAGTGAGAGCATTTAAAACTCCAGGGGAATCCAATCATAGAGGATTGTGGGCAGAATCAATGTTGAGCATCAACCCACTTGACCAGGTTCCAACAATAAAGATCAGAGGAAAACTCCCTCTTGGTTCCAGCAGGGGGACAGGAAAGGAATAATTTTAAAATATACCAGAACACTCTGTCCTTAAGATCTGTCCTCAGGGGAAACTATGGTTAACCAGAACCTCACCTGCTGGGAAGAGCCTAACTGACCTCAGAAAGGGAACTACCCAACTCCAACTCACTTTTATGATACTGGGGAGAAAAGGGCCACCCACTTTCAAAGGTAAATCCTTAAATATGTTTCAACTAGAGACCCGATGCATGAAATTTGTGCAAGAGTAGGCCTTCCTTCCCCTGGCTGCTGGCACTGGCTTCCCTCGGGCACCCGGGACCTGGGCTTCCCTCGCAGCCCTGGCTTCCTCCAAAGGGTCGTCCAGAAGGATGTGCAGAAGGATGTCTGCTCTAATTAGCATATTATGTTTTTATTATTATATATTTCTTCTATAAATATTAGTTTATGCAGACTTTTTAAAAAATAATCTTTTTGAGTCATTGTTTTTAATCTATCCACTCATATTTTATGTCATCCATTTCATCCAGGTTATAAAATATATTACTAAAATTTGGGTATAGCATTCTTTTGAACTCTACTCCATATCTGTAATTTTATGGTTTTCTCTTCCTAATGCTTGTTTTGCCTTATTATTATTATTTTTACTTAATCCAACTTAAGAATGAGCCTGAGAAATCCTTCACCCACATCAACCGCAACAAAAGCAGAAGTCCTGAAAGTAAACCTCTGTCTTTACAAAGTTTCTTAATGATAATCATGGAAGGGCATCTTGCAACCATTAGAACCACAAGGCTGGTCCAACCACTGCATTGGTTATTGATAGGCTAGGACTGACACACAACAATGCTTGTCTCAATGCTTTTTGGTTTGACATTTTTTATTGGAAATTATATTGTGCAATTAATGACCTATAAATATATTTTTTTTATTTTCATTTTCCTGGGTAGTTGTATTTTTGTGGGATTTTTATGTAGTATGTACTAGTAGTATTTAAAAAAAAAGACAAATTGCCCAGCTGCTGTTGCTCACTGGTTGAGCATCAACCCATGCACCAAGAGGACCCAGGTTCAATTCCCAGTCAGGGCACATATTTGGGTTTCAGGAAGGCAGTCAATGAGAGAAGGCAGTTCTCTCTCATCAATTTATCTATCTCCCTCTCCTTTTTTTCTCTCTTTCTCTATTAAAAAAAAAGGCAAATAAACAATGTAATATATAGATCATATATAATAGAAATGTATATAACCAATGCCACCCCCAATAAATTTAACCAATCAATCAATAAGGTAAATCAAGAGCCTCTATGCTTAAAAGGTTTACTTAACCTATTAATATTTATCATGATTCACTAGCCTATATGAGATTATTTCTACTATATTTTTTAAATGTTCTAATCACCTTCCTTTCTTATTTTTCTTATATTTTCTTATTTTTCCTGCCATTGGTTGGAATGCTCCAATTTTCTTTCTTCATTTTTCTTTATCTAAGGTTTGCTTTAAAAGTGATTGCCAAAAGTTAATATATATATATATATATATATATATATATATATCATATTTTCCTTCGCATGAAATAAATATAAATAAATCAATAATTGTGTTTTTATATTTTTCCCCAGCTCTCATGTGTTTGGACTCACAAGGATGTGTGTGTGTGTGTGTGTGTGTGTGTGTGTGTGTGTGTGTGTGTGTTTTCAAACCCAATTTTTTTCATTTTTGTTTGAACTTTTACACATGCCTTTTAATAATTTTAATTTGATGCTCCACAAGGTAGAAATTATAATAAAATATGAGCCAACTCGATACTATCAGTATTTCATTATCAAAACATAAAATAAAGCTATAACAATTCTTAGTGTTCATTTGTTGCAGAAATATGTACATTGATTAATGGAAGAGAACACAGAGTCCTGAAAGAGGCAAATACCTACATGGGCATTTAAGAATTTTAATCATTTAGAATAAATATGGGCTATTTATAAGTAACCATATTATAATTGGCTATCTAATTAGAAAACATAAAGTTAAATCTTATATACACATGAGCATACCCAAAAGTGTATTTCAGATATGTAGAGAGACAAATGTAATCATTTTTAAAGATGGCACATTTGGTCGGTAATAAAAATATTTTAATAATCTTAATATGGAAAATATTTTCCTAATAAATTGCAAATTCTGAAGTCCATAAAGAAAGCATTTAACATATTTGGCCAAATTTTTATTCTTCTGTATTTTCAAAGATCTTATAGACAAAGATAAAAAGCAAGACACAAGGTAAACAATTTTCAACACATACAAGAGCCAAATATTTAAATCAGAATATATAAAAAAGAAAAAATGCAATAAAAATAAGAAAAAGCATCACAGAGAATAAATAAAATTAGCCAATAAACACATGAAATATTTCCACTTCACTATGAATTCAAGCTAAAACAACTTAAAAATAAGATTTTATATTTCATCAAAAAAGGAGGAAAGATAAATATCCAGTTTTGGTAAAGATAAGAAAAATGGACAAATTTCTGTATTTTTAGTAAAGCCTTTTAGGAGATAAATTATTTTTATATAAAAGCAAGCATGTATAAATAAAAACCATATAGGGGTATTCATTACAGCATTGACTGCTTATTTTTAAATAAATTGGCAAGCCATCTCTATTTCCCTCACTCTAATGTGATAAAATAAATGATGATTCATTTACACAATATAATACCTTGAAGTTATTTTAAAAGTATATGTTAAAACTAGATGCACTAATGTGTAAATATTCCTAAAACATACTAGGTACACAGATCAATTTGCATATATAAAATGTATTATTTATTTGTTTGTTTATTTATTTATTTTGGAGAATGTACAGAAGAGAGAGACAGAGACAGAGAGTGAGGGGGGAGGGAGATGGGGAGGAAAGGAGGAAACACATTCATGCAAGAAATATTTGTTGAACACCTACTATACACCAGTCTTGTCCCATGATTAGGACAAACATGGTCCTTACTCTCAAGAAATTCTTCCAAAAGCTGACAATGATGTGTAGATAAATAACTGTGTAAGGATGTTATTCAAATAGTAATTATTTACACATTAAGAAGTATTGTAAATTAATACAAAAAATGCCATAGAGGATGAAAGGGGGGCTGTGGCCACAGATTCAGTGGTTACAGATGGCAGTATTGAGAGAGCTGTGTAAGGATGTTATTCAAATAGTATATACTTAACAACTAAGTATACAATTTTACCTATATGTTCCCAAAAATTCTGGGTTAGCACTTCATAGTTGGGATTCAGGAATCTGTATTTTAACAATTCCACCAGGTGATTCTCATCATGAGAGAAGGTTGGGAAACACTGTCTACAGGCTATCTGGAGCCTACGTTGTTAATGGCTAGGGAATGAAGCCATTCAGGCTCCTTCATTCACATGTCTGGTACATGACCCGGCCAACTAGAAGAATGCACTCAGGATCTGGCCTACATGAGCCCTCTGCATATAGCCATATGCACTTCTATGGCTGCCTGGCCTTCTAGTCACTTAACCTGTGAAGTCACTTCCACCTTGTTCATTGAAGCAAGCACATACCTACCTACCCAAACCCTATCCAGGCTCAGGGGGCAGGTGCTTGGAGCCTACCAATCAATGGGGGAAGGAGGTGATAAAGAATTTGTGGACTGTATTTTTTAACTCTATACCAAGAATGTACAAAGAAGTGAGACAGGACTGAGCATCGGAGCACCACAATATTTAGTGTATCTAAAGAAGCCATCAGAGAGAACTAAAGTATATGCTATATACCTAACTACATAGAAAAATGCTAGAAACACACTGTTACAAGCCATTAGCAGTAGTGAAGTCTGAATATACATAAAATTGGGGGAAAGGCAAAGGGAAATGCACTGATTCTTGATACCTTTCTAGACCTTAAAACTTGTTGAAAGGAAATGTATTAATGCTCCACGAGCATTTTGAATATTTTTATATTTTGAATATTTTGAATATTTTACTTGAATATATTTTCAAATGTATGCTCTGTAGATTACAAAATCATAATAAAAATCTTTATGTGAACTTAAATATATTTATTTCTTATTTTGTTACTTCGTGCACTTTTTAAAAACATGGATGTCGACAATTGCAGATAAAATTCAGAAATTTTGCAAATTGAATTATTTATGTTTATTGACTATAAAATAAATAAATTTAAAATATTCTCCACAATTCTGATCTTGATTCTGGGAGTTCAGATTCAGTGGATTAGGGAAAAGAGGAGAGACAGAGATTACGTTATAGTTTTTCCTTTGCTTTATCAGGTAAGGCAGGGGAATAATTTGTATACTCCATTTCTAAAATGGAGAATAGAAAAAAATAAAAAGAAATATAACTGAGTTTAAAGAAGTTTATAACTATAAACTTTGCTGAATAAAATTATTGATATTCTATGGGTTTCCAGTTTAAATTGGCTCTTCAAAGGAAACTCTTGTCATCATTTCACTATATAGATGATAGATGATAGATATAAAGATATCTTTTTATCTATGTATCTGTATCTCTATATATTATATTTTGTTCTAAAGAATTTATCGTACAGCGAATTGGAATAGAAACATGTTTGTTCATAAAACATAAGCGGCCACTAAAATATAATCAATGTTTCTCTAAAAGACTGAATATTCATTTGCAGTCAACCAAGCTGCTTCCAGGTTACAGCAGTCACAGTGATCTATTCCTAAGAACTATATCCCAGCTAGTAATTTTCTGAACAAAAAGGAGGCAAAACATTTCTTCATTCCCATTGTTCTATCTTGGGCAATGCTGTCAAAAGCACCTGACTGCTCTTGTCTTCTTCCTTAACTATTAACAAATGGTTTGGAAAGGTATTACTGTATCTGTAAAATCACTAGAAAATGGACAAATGATGCCCTTCCATACAACATCTCTTGAAATGTCTAGTCCAAATTTCACATCCAGAGCAGCTTGCCTCTGACAGAGCTCCCCCATGAAATGCCAATGTTTATTCACTCAGCATCCTTCTGCCCTTCCAGAAAGTCTCTGGCTTTGTCTCATGCAGGGAAGAATGCGCTCTTACATGTTCAGACAGCATTTGACAAAGTTCCACATCAGAGACCAAGGTCTTGGTAAAGAGATTGAGGTCTACAGACAGAGGAAAACAGAATAGACATAAATGTACATAAAATGGATTGAATGTTGACTAAAGGGCAGATGACAGTATGGCCATAAATAAAAACTTTTCGTGGTGGCAAGAAGAAACTGGAGAGAGATTATTGGATCAGTGTGAGGATTTCACTTATTAACCATTAAGGTGAATTTGGCAATTGAATTGAAAGAAAAATATCTGGTTTTCTAAATACAATTATCTTGAAAGAGTGGAGAGTAACACTGAAATTCAATTTCCTGAAGAAGAGAATGACATTTATGTGATATGTTTCATAAATAGATACAAATGAACAGGGCTTTAGTTTGAAATATTAATCTATATGTGTTTTGTCTATTGGCATTTATTTATTTATTTGTTTGTTTGTTTGTTTGTTTTGGTGTGTGTATATTTAACCTCCTAACAATTATAAAGAGGAGCATGTAGACAAGCTGGAAAGAAAATGGAAACTAGAAAGTGGAGAGTCCAGGAAATGGTAATGGAGAGAAGTCTTTTCTAATAGAACCAGGAGATGATGGACTCAGCACTATCATTGCTTGCGGACCTCTTCCTCCTCTGCCACGTCCCCATACTTTGGCTGTCAGATAAAATACAGAATCCCCAGTGAAAGTTGATATCAGGTAAACAAATGATAAATACTATAACTTGATCATATGCACTATTCAAGGGACAGAGTTATACTAAAATATATTACTTTTTATCTGAAATTCAACTTTAACTCAGTGTCTCATTGTTATTACTGCTGTTGTTTTATAAATCTTGTCATCCCAAACCAGAGACAAGCTGCTGTCCAACAGTTCTGGGCATTTGTAAGCCCTTTGGGCAAAGAAGGGGGTTACTAGGCACATTGCTTGGAAGGAAACCTTGGCTCTGATGAAAATGGAATCAAACAGAACCAAATATCATTATTAAATTAGATTTCTGTGTGAGTGACCTTTGAATTTTATCCTCTTGAACGAATCTTACTGCCTGCATTACTTTTCCTGCCCTTGTTATTATGAATAGTAGTTTTTGTATTAAGTAACATTTTGCCATAGTTAACACCATAATGCATTGTTTAGCCTTAAAAATATTTTTGTTTTGTTTTTTTCTTTTATGGAAAAATATAGTTTAAATCATTTGAAAAATACTAAAGACATTTGGGTTAAATTGAATCTAAAGTAAGTTTCTCAAAGTTTCTATCAATATAAAGTAACTAGAGGCCTAGTTCATCTTGTGGTGACGTGAGGGTGGCCATCTTATGACAACATGGGGGTGGCCATCTTATGACACAAGGGTGTGAGGGTCGATTTGAATATTACCTCTTTGTTATGTAGGATAAAAGATAGCTACATGATATTGTCAGGACTGACAGAAAATGTATCTTCTATTATTTCCATGTGGTAGTACCCTGTTTCCCTGAAAATAAGGCAGTGTCTTATATTAATTTTTGCTCCCAAAGATGCACTAAGTCTTATTTTCAGGGGATGTCTTATTTTTCCATGAATAAGAATACGGTACACATTTATTGTTAAGTGAAAATAAAGGAAATTTATCACCTGTATACGGTACAGTAGTACGGTAGTTGTCAACACAAACCAGACACACTGTGAATCCTGTCTTCTGGAACATCATCATAACAATCCAATTCCTGAATTTCCTGGTGAATTTCTTGTGACTCCATCTCTTTCAGAATCAGTGGACCAAATCTCTCATGTTTAGCAATAGCACTGTCTTTAAGTGAGTACTTCTTGTCAAGGTAGCCTGCTCGCAGTGCATTTGCAATGCAACTGTCAGTGATTTTCTCCCATGAATTCTTCACCGAAGTCACAACTTGTTGCAGTTTAGGTTTCACAAAGTTTCCACACTGATTTCTCTCCATTTACACAGCAGTGATGTCAGGACTCCGCATAACGTCACTGGTTGCTAGATGCCAGTCGGGGCGGCCCTAGAGACCAGTTTATGATAAATTAATTTTTATTCTGAGACAGAGCCTGGGGGCCTTATTTTCGGGGGGATGCCTTATATTTCACTCAGAAGGAAACCTGTAAGTAGGTCTTATTTTCGGAGGATGTCTTATTTCTCTAGATAAGTCTGTGACTTCTTTTGGCTTCAATTTATTCACATATTTAATTTAAAAAATAGTTTAAATAAATAAATTATATTAAAATAATTTTAAATTTTAAGATTTTAAAATTATACAAATATAATCCTTATATTTTTATATTGAAACCTTTATAAAATTTACCTTTGTTTATTTTATGTAACCCTTTATTCTTTCATTTATAGTTATAGGACCTATCCTACCTGAAATGGCTAGCATAGTCCAACTTCAAAATTCAGTTCCTAGAGTTGTAGCTCCAAAATAATGGCTGGTTGGTCATTGTGGAAACTTTATTTAAAAAAATAAACTGTTATTAAAATTTTTATGTACAAAATATAAGATAAAGCCTCTTAACTATGTAGCTGAGCTCCTGAGACAATAAGATTTATCTGTAGGGGCAGAGATTGGAGAAAAATTGAAGACCAGGATGGAACTGAACACAGGATTTAGCTGTCCTGGTTGTGGGTATGAATAGAGAGACAGTTGGTGGTGGATGCTAACCTTGCTGACCAAGAATTGGGTATTTAATGAACAGTAAGTGACATGGTGTAAAAGCCTTAGTCCATGTGAGCTGAAGAGTTGGAATTGAAACACCTATAGAAAGTCAAGTTCTTAAAAAAATGAAAGTGTACATTTTAAAATGAATCCTTCCTGGCAAATGGAGATGGAAAAAACACACATTATTTATTATGACCTTGACACTTGGAGCAATCAATTGTCATTTAACTATTATAATAATTTAGATATATACATATATAAACCTATACTATATATATGCATATATTATAATAATTTAAATATATCTATACACCTATACTATATATATACACATGATACATAAAATATGCATTCCCCGTGTCTTCCAAATTTTCCAAAGTGACATCAACTGAACTGCTAAGCCATTACAAGTGCATTCTCACCTTTTGGCTGCTGTGCCTTAACCAAAGAAATACATTTTAGTGGCGCTCTTTCAGATCATGAGTAAGGTTAGTAGGGATTTGGCCTTTCTGAATTTTCAAGGGTTTTTTTTTTTTTTAGTATGAATCACTATTGCCAGAAATTGATAGTAATCCATTTAAGGAAAGATTTATAAAGATGCATCATTTTGCCAAACCTGGTTTGACTCAGTGGACAGAGCATTGGCCTGCAGACTGAAAGGTCCCGGGTTCGATTCGGGGTAAGGGCATGTATCTTGGTTGCAGGCACATCCCCTGTGTGGGTGTGCAGGAGGAAGCTGGTCGATGTTTCTCTCTCATTGACGTTTCTAGTTCTCTGTCTCTCTCCCTTCCTCTCTGTAAAAAAATTAATAAAATATATATTTTTAGAATGCATCATTTTAAGCATAATTTTTGAGCATAGTATTAGCAGACCAGTGATATGTTGATTAAAAAAAAAAAAACAATTGCAATGGGATATGTCTAAAAAAAACCCCTCCTTGGAAAGCGAAAAGTTGCATGATAAATTGGTAGGCCAAATTTAAATTTTCCATATGAGATTTCTTCGGAACAACAGTACTGTTTATTTTCCCATTGCATGATCCCAATTTATCTGTGAACAATCTAAAAGGAATCCTAAAATGGTAAATATGCATGTTCTTTGAAAATAAACAAACACTTTTTAGACATGACCAGTTGCTTAAATACACTATCGATCACTGTAATGAAGAGCGAGTCTTTTACTAACACACAAAGCATAATCGTTTTGGTTTATAAATTTGGCTGTGACAGAGCCCTTCCCCCTCTTGTGTATGCGTGGCCTTTGAACATCAGCTCACTAAACTTTTATGTATATAGACTAATTAGGAGTATAATATTACATTTGATTTTCTTATTTTTATCAAAAGTGATTATCTTTAACAAATTCTTTAAATTGTTCTGCTTTTGTATCAGTGATTAATGTATTGTGCCTGGTTCTTCTTGCCTGTTAATTGTTTTATACAAGTGGATGCTAATATAAGCAATAAGGTTTTATTAATGTCCCAATCAAATATATTGAAGCATATATGTGTTAAATACATGAGTGCTAAATAGGTGATCTTTCTTAAAAGAACATTAAGTTTTGAACATTGATCCATATTTATTAATTAAGGTCTCTTTCAAAGATTTTCTGCAAGATGATGAAAAACTGATTATATTTATCATATAAAGCAGTGTGTCTATTAATATATAGATTTTGAAAATATAAGTGAAACTACAACCCTTGAAGATAATAAATTTTAATATAGACAGATTTATAATTAAAACCATGTTTATTTCTAAGTATATTCTCTTTTTATAAGTTCTTTAAAATAAAGTAATAAAGTTTAATTAAGCTAACTTACAACTGCTCTGCCACTGTAAAAATAAATTACCTACACTTAAATAAAATAAGTTGAAACGTAAAAAGAAGAGAAGGGAATGTTTATTAATTGTGATAGTTTGATGCCATAGAAATACAGTTTTTATTACTAAAAAATATCCAAAATTTAATTTAGTTCAAGCATTATTTACAGAAACACAGAGATAACACAACTTAAAAAAATTAAGAAGGGCCGAAACCAGTTTGGCTCAGTAGATGGAGCGTCAGTCTGTGGACTGAAAGGTCCCGGGTTCGATTCCAGTCAAGGGCATGTACATTGGTTGCGAGCACATCCCCGGTGGGGGTTGTGCAGGAGGCAGCTGGTCGATGTTTCTCTCTCATTGACGTTTCTAGCTCTCTATTTCTCTCCCTTCCTCTCTGTAAAATATCAATAAAATATTTTTTTTAAATTAAGAAGGATTTAGCAGAGACAGAACAAAATGTTGAAGTCAATGTACATGTGATCAAATCAAACAGTATTTAATTCATTTTCCCCTCAACTTTTTAATAGGTTACCTTGAAATCTTATCATAATGTTTTGACTGCTTAACCTTAAAATTAAGTTACCATGCCGAAACTGGTTTGGCTCAGTGGATAGAGCGTCGGCCTGCGGACTGAAAGGTCCTGGGTTCTATTCCAGTCAAGGGCATATACCTTGGTTGTGGGCACATCCCCAGTAGGGGGTGTGCAAGAGGCAGCTGATTGATGATTCTCTCATCGATGTTTCTAACTCTCTATCTCTCTCTCTTCCTCTCTGTAAAAATCAATAAAATATATTTTAAAAAATTAAATTGCCATCATGAGTGAATTAAATCTGGTCTTAGACAATCTGAAATTTCAGTTATTTAGTTAATTTTCACTTATTTTTTTAAACATCATATTTCTCATTTCAAAGGATAGGTATATAGGTAGCAGCCTGATCAAAACAATTTGCAAAATCATAAAGTACAAATGGTTCATCACCATAATAAGCAACAAGTAAAAATTAATAGGACAAAAATAAACCAATAATCTGTAGTAGTTTTAAAACACTGGGTTCATAGTCTTAGTTTAAAAGTCTTTACCACGCCTCCCGGTGAGCGATAGTGTCTATGTATCTTTCCCTAGAATGTGGACAGCCTTGTGATTGCTTCAACCAATAGAGAATGGGTGAGTAATACTGTGCAACTTCCAAGTATCTATTTATATAAAAGGCTAATATGCTAAGTGTCCATCCAGGTAATGATGTCAGGTAGTAATGCCTGGCTTCCTCTCTCTAGCAACTAGCCTCCTTGGAGTTTCTTCAGCCCTGGAATACGACTTGCTTTATAGTCAGGTGGAAACATTTTACACTGTAATCAAATGTCTGTGAAGCATTTTCCCATGCCTCATTTCATTTGATCTTCACAGGCATCCTGGAGTAGGTAGATAGGAGACTTAGTAAAATTCTATTTTCTTTTTATTAGCCAAAAAACAGAGATTTAGGAAAGCTATAAACTTGATCTGACTGAAAAGAAGTAAGAAATTGTGGACCTTGAAAATGACTTCAGGTTTTCTCACTGAATAGAATATAGTCAAACACTGCTGAAGTTAAATATTTTACCCTTATTCTCCCTGCATGATCTACAATAATAATCTCCTTTGTGTTCATATTTACTGCTGTGTTGCTAACAATTACCTAAAAGAGAAGTCGGGGTGCTTCACTGGACCAGAAAATGTTTAGCTACATCAGAAAGCAGGTCTAATTAAGCAAGTTTATTCTATATCTGTAAAAGGGTAAGTTGACTCATGCATGCATGATACATATAAAGCTCTCACTGGCACAAATTGCATGCATGTGTTTCGATCTGTCATTGTTGATCATGAATTTACTTGACACTTCTATTATAGAGAAAGGGTGAATATCGATATTAAAATATTTCTTCTAATGCTGATTTTAGCCGAATGAAACTTATTTAATTCCCTTTCAATGTGCACAAATTTATGCACTGGGCCACTAGTATATCATAAAAGACAATGCAGGTTCAACAGAATACTCATTGTTTGAACTAACCCTCTATGCAAACTGTCCACCCTTTCTGATATCACACTACTATGAGGAATCCAGGCTACATGGGAGACCTTAGTCATCAGTCCTTGTTTTTCAGACATCCCCAACCCAGGTACTAGACACATGAGTAAATGAATGAGGCTTGGTGTGTATTAGTATTAATTGTGTATATCAATCCCAGTGTGTTTTAGTTTCCTATGCTGCTGTAATCCTATATAATAAAGAGCTAATATGCTAATTAGACCAAACAGCCAAAAGACCTTCCAGACATCCTTCCAAAGATGCCATGGTGGGGGCTGAGGCTGAGGCAGAGGCGGTTAGGGGTGATCAGGCAGGTAGGCAGAGTGGTTAGGGGAGATTTGGCAGGCAAGCAGGTGAGTGGTTAGCAGCCAGCAGTCCCTGATTGTGAGAGGGATGTCTGACTACTGGCAGTTGGACATCCCTTGAGGGGTCCTGGATTGTGAGAGGGTGCAGGCTGGGCTGAGGACCCCCTCTCCTGCAGGAATTTCATGCACCAGTCCTCTAATATTCCATAATAATTCTGGATCATATTTTATGCAACATCTTTCTCATTATTATACATTTGGGTTGTCTTTCTTTTTCAATTGCAAATATACAGTAAAAATATTTGTACTAGTAACCTTGAGCAGATGTTCGAAAATACTTGCAGGAGTAGACTTATAGGGTCAAAGAATATATTCATTTTAAATGTCACTGGGCATGAATAATTTGCTCTTCGAAAATCTTTGCATAACTTATAAACACACCAAGATTTCTTCACTCTCTCTCTCAATAGCATAAGCTATTTTCAATGACTTGACAATAGGAAAGGGAAAGACCAATATCATATTATTGTTTAATTTGCATTTTTCTAATAATAAAGGTGAAATGATTTTTTATTTATGTATTGTCTATTTGTGGTCATTTTTCTGAAGTGTATGTTTTTGTCATATAATCTATTTCTACTGTACTGTGTTCCATTTGCCATTATTATATACTAAATTACACTAAAACATAACAGCTTAAAAGGATGGATTTATTGTGTTACTGCATTCTGGAGGTCAGAAATTTGGAAAGACATAACAAGGTACTTCAGTTACATGATGCCTGGGACCTCAGCTATGGGACTAAAAGCTTGAGAGTGATGTCATGTCTGTGGGCTGGGTCCAGGGCCAGTTTCATGAGTGGATGTGCACCCTGTGACATCACACAGGGATGTGCACTTACTTAGTAGGGCCCCAGATTTGGTTTAATATTCTGCCATGGCTTTCTTTAAAGTCTTAATAATTTTTAAATACAGAATCCTGCATTTCATCTTCCACTGGATCCTACTGGTCCTGGCTGTACCACTTTGTGGTAGGCAAAATGATGATTCCCCAAACTGCCCATCTTCTAATCCCTCGAACCTATGATTACCTTTTATGCAAAAGGGACTTGGAAGATGTGATTACGTAAAGAAGTTTGAGGTAGGGAGATTATTCTGGATTACGCAGCTGGCCCCAATGTAATCACAAGGGTCCTTTTATTATATAGGATAAGCTTATTTAAAAAAAAAATATATATATATATATATATACATATATATATATATCATATTTGCCGGCGTATAAGATGACCCTTTGGCCCTGAAAAATATGCCTCCAAGTGGGGGGTAGTCTTATACGGCGAGTATATAACAAACTCTGTATTTTTAGTGGAAATGTTAGGGGGTCATCTTATACACCCAGTTGTCTTATGCGCTGGCAAATACGTATTTTTCAGGGCCAAAAAATCGTATTATACGCCGGCAAATACGGTATATATATATATATATAATTGATTTTTTTACACAGAGGAAGGGAGAGGAGAGAGATAGAGAGCTAGAAACATCAATAAGAGAGAGACATCAACCAGCTCCTGCACACCCCATACCAGGGGTGTGCCCGCAACCAATGCACATGCCCCTGACTGGAATCGAACCTGGGACCCTTCAGTCCACAGACCAATGCTCTATCCACTGAGCCAAACCAGTTTCGGCAAGGATGAGCCTATTTTTATTATATTGGCAAATTTTCTGTTCCAAAGCCTTAAAACTGTAAAACCAGTATAACTAAACTGCTTTTACTTATGGACAAAGAGTTCACCACAACCAAATAGTATTTATATGTAATTATTATTTAATATGAAGAAATTAATTAACAAATTAAAATTAATTTTTGGAAAAACATGATTACTCAATGAATATTAATAAGGATCTTATTAAAATGCAAAAATCATTCCCAATTAAAAATACAAAGGAGCCAAAACTGGTTTGGTTCAGTGAATAAAGCATCGGCCTGCAGACTGAAGGGCCCCAGGTTTGATTCCAGGCAAGGCCATGTACCTTGGTTGTGGGCACATCCCCAGTGTGGTGTGTGCAAGAGGCAGCTGATTGATGATTCTCTCTCATTGATGTTTCTAACTCTCTATCCCTCACCCTTCCTCTCTGTAAAAAATCAATAAAATATATTTTTAAAATAAATAAATAAATAAAGGAAACCTAGGTAAACCAGGAAGAGTTCTCACTTTTGTGATATACCATTTAATATATTAAGAAATATTAGTGATAAAGAGGAAATAACATTATTTTCAAATTGTGTGAGGTTTTATGATAAAACTCAAGATAATCTACCTAATAAAAGAGTAATATGCAAATTAACTATCACTCTGATACACCCACCAGCAATGCCCACTAGCCAATCAGAGCGAGTATGCAAATAAACCCAACCAAAATGGCTACAGCCACAGAGAGCAGAAGGGAGGCTTGGGTTTCCCAGAGCAATGTAGGAATCCAAGCTTTCTGCCTGCCCTAGCTGGCCTAGGCCTCCACTCAAGGCTACAAAGTTTCAATTATAGAATGTAAACAAATCCAAACAGAAATGGCTGCTGGCCACCAGCAAGCAGCAGGCTTGGCTCTGCTCTAGGCAACAAAGTTTCAATTGTAAAAGGTAAATAAATCCCAGGTACCAGGGCCTCTGCTTGGGTCACCAGGGGGCGTGGCTGGCCTGCAAACCACCATAGGCCCCTTGCTCAGGCTGCCCCACAGGAACCTCCATCCTTATCCATGAAACCCTTCAGGGCAAACCAGCTGGCCCCCACCCATGCACCAGGCCTCTATCCTATCTAATAAAAGAGTATTATGCAGATTGACCATCACTCCGACACACAATAACTACCCCAATGGGGTCAAAGATCCTGCCCCCATGTGGACACAAGATGGCCACCACAAGATGGCCAGTAGGGGAGGGCAGTTGGGAGGGACCACGCTGGCAGAGGAGGGAAATTGGGGGCAAACAGGCTGGCAGGGGAGCAGTTAGAGATCAATCAGGCTGACATGGGAGCGGTTATGGGGTGATCAGGCTGGCAGGCAGAAGCAGTTAGGGGCAATCAGGAAGGCAGGCAGGTGAGCAGTTGGAAGCCAGCAGTCCTGGATTGTGAGAGGACAGTCAGACCTCTCTTGAGGGGTCCCAGATTGGAGAAGGTGCAGACTGAGCTAAGGGATATCTCCCCCCTCCCACCCCATGCACAAATTTTGTGCACCAGGCCTCTAGTTTTGAAAATAATTAGCCTGAATAATAGAGCACAGGAAGGTATCTTGTTACAACCATAAAAACCATCACTCTTTATGTGTCTTTACAAATTGTTAGTTATATAAGCTATGGATTTAATGTTCATTTTCTCTATTCAATAAACATGTCAAGTCAAATATTCCCATCATGTTTTTCATCAATTCGAAGTCTGCTGTGATCTACTGTACTTTCATCAAAATAGTCTCATCTTTCATAATATTTTTGATCGTTTGATACAAAAATGGCTTTCAAATTACTGATAAGATGACAAACACCAATATGTACTTGATTCTTCAGATATTATACTATCTAACCCCTCTTGAGTTAGATAGAATTGACACAAGCCTCATCAGTCCAAGGATAAATTTAACACTCTCCCCAGGCATCTGCAGATGCCCGCTCTTTGTGCCTTGCTCTCCTCTCTTCTTTCTTATCTCGATCTTGCAAAATTACATTTGGCTTTCCCCAGGCCAAATTTCTTTGTTTTTTATGTTGGGGGATTTTGAAGATCTCCTACAGTCTCTTTCTTTTTTATGTGAGCTTTCTACAACTGAAAAAAAGCTTAACGTCCTGTTTTTTCCTAAGCAAACTAGGAGTCCCTTTCCTACCCACCATTCTGACATCTCCTGCAAGGTCACTTCATTTCATTATAGTTTGCAACTACATATGTATATGATCAATGCTACTAGCTTGTAAGACAGGTTTTTCATGGATGTTAAAACCCCGTCAGGCTGCATATCCCCCCTTAGTAACTGTGTGACCACAAAGGAGCGAAGGAAGCTCTGTGAGTCCATGAAAAAGAAGCCACAAATTACCAACTCCGCAGGTGGGTGTGAAGACTAAATGAGGGAATTATTAGAAAACATTTACCATAGTGCACCATATTAAGCCCAAATAAATATTTTTATTAGTATTATTTTTACTAGTCTGTTGCATGAGCTTACTTTTCATTTAATGGAAATGTTTTAGTTTTATAAGAATTAATAATATGCTGAATGGTGACAAATACACAGTGCACTTTAAAATTGATGTTTTCTTTCATGATATCAAAAATCAAAATTATAAATAATAAAATGCAACACTCCACTCACAATAGCAACAAAATATTAAATAAGGATAAGTCTAGCAAAAAAATGCAGAATTTCTGAAGGAAGAGCCAACCTGGCATATTTTTCAGTAAGAAGACAACATTGATGATGACCAATCATCTAGGTTTTTAAAGTTTTTCTAATAAAAACCACTAAGTTTCTTATCTTAACTTCAATAATTTATTGTAAATTTCATCTGGAGAAATAAATAGGCTAGTATAGCTAAAAATTCTTTAACAATCTTAACTCTGTATTGAGAATGATTTGCTGGCCATTAGGAAGTACTAGTTTTTTCTGTGACTTACAGTCAGGAAATAACAATGATCATAGGTAGTAGCATCACTATTCCTGTTTTGCTGAGTGTATAAGTCCCAAATGCACTGTTTACAATACTGTTGGTGTTTGTTTTAAGACTGCAATAAAGGAAAACAGGATATAAAGATTCTAGTAGAGTGTGGAACACAATTTCTCCACCTACTTCCTTCCCTAAGAGAGTTATCCCCCCCCCACTTTCCACCAATTTAACCAGTAATGTTAAGATGAAAAAAAAAAAACATTTTTTTAAAGTATTTTCAGTTGTGGTGTTCTTGTATGACTGAGCATTTCCAAGCTGAAGAAATGTATTTTATTCAAATTTCAGCCCTCTGATTTTGACATCTAAAGGCATTTGTGATTCTAAAGCAAAAATGAAAAATGATAGGACCAGTTTCTTTATGTGTTTTTTTCTACTAGACAGAGTTCACTCTTAAGGGCACACATATGTTTTTCTTCCTTCCAAGGATGCCATTTTAGCTCTGAATAAACAAAAATTGAATGTTTTCTGAGTAAAGGAAGACATGGCCTCAGAGCATTCTACTGCTTACCAGATTGTTTATCTTCTAACTGAAATGGATTTATTCTTTTCTGAAACTCTACTCAACTTTTGCTTTTGGAGAGAGAGTGAGAGTGAGAGTAAGAAGGAGGAGGAGGAGGAGGAAAAAGGAAAAGTGTTGGTTAATGGAGAAGATAGAAAACTTGCCTAGGATGAAGATTTGCAAGAAAGGAGATTTTAATATTTTTTAGGCCCTTAGAGCTCAAATCCATAGTTTCTTCTCAGCAATATAGAGACCATAAAAGAAATATGTAAAAATTAAAAATTATGTGAACAAGTATTTTATTCAAGAAGCTTGTTTTGTCATACACAAAAACATATCACTTATATATGAAAAAATAGAGGTAGAAAAGAATATTTTACCTTGATTAATTTTCTCCCTCAGTTCTTACCTTCTTTATTCTCTCTGAATCTTGGTCTATTTTAACTAAACTACCTTGAAAAGCACGTCTTAGATTCTGGGATGCATCACCTTGGAATTATTTCTTTTTCTCCCACCATCTTGGCAATGTAACTATTCCCTAAAGTTCTATTCTTAAGACCCTTTCCTTCTCTTTCCTTACTCTTCCATCCAGAAAATATAATCATTTATGAAAATTATTCCCAGATATAACTCTTAATTTCAGCCCCAAGTTCCCTCACTGCAATAACAAATTCAACATTTCTATATTTTTCACATCTCAGCCATACAACTTCTTAACAAAAATTTGACTTACCTATATTTTTTCTTATTTATTTACATTTTTAAAACTAGTTTCCAAATCTCAGTGTGTGTTTTTGCATTACATATTATCCTGCACATTCTTACTGACACTACCCGGGTTCAAACCTTTTACCTTTCCTACCTGGACTGCCAGAACCACCACTCACATCTTGTCTTGCCCCACTCATTTTTATCCACCTTCTGCCCTATGGTTAGATTTTGTCTACTCAAAAAACTACTGAGATCTTCACAGCCAGTGGAAATTCTAATCTCTACTTTAAGGTCCATTTGAAATGCCACTTTTCCTGTGGCATTTTTCTTGGCATATACACTTCTTATAATATCTCTCTCCTTTTATACACCATAAAAGTTTGTGTATGTGTGTTTTAATGTCACTTGTCTTACCCCTGCAGCTATTTATATGAAAAAGCACATAGAAAAGGAGAAGTTCAAAACTTTTCAACAAACCCATATGACAGAAATGAATCTAAGTCTCCCATGATTACAGTTGGCATTTTTCATTTAGATAAACTTTCAACAAGTATTAATCTGTGTTTATTTTTAAACTTTCTTTTAATTCTGATTCATTAGTTTGTTTTTGTTTATTTTGTTAACCCTCCGCCCAAAATATTTTCCATTGCTTTTTAGAGAGAGTGGAAGCGAGAGGGAGAAAGTGAGAGAGAGAGAAACACCGATGTAAGACACAACAATCGGTTGCTTACTGAGCCCCTACCTGGATCGAGCCTGAAACCAAGGCACATACCTCTGACTAGAATCGAACCCAGGATCCTTCAGTCCACATGCAGACACTCTATCCACTGAGCCAAACTGGCCAGAGCCCTGACTCACTGTTTTAAATGTTACCCATCAAGACTGAACTTCCTTAATTATTTAAAAACTGTATTATCCAGTAAGATTTTTACCATTCTAGAAAATGGTAATTTGGTACAAAATCTTGTAGGTAGAAAGAGAGAGAGAATGCAACAAACTCAATCAGTATGTCCTATGACAGTTTTCTGTAAAGTTTACATTGAGATTCTGCATAAAAGTAGTTCACTTTTGCATTATCTGGAATCTGTCCGAAATGAAACCTCAACCGCTTATGATTGATAAAGGCCACACAAAAGCTCAACTCTAATGATGAACACTAACCTCCACTCCTGGTTCTTGGCCTACTGTCCCTGGTGACTTTTTAAATTATTGTAAAAGTCACAAGGGCCCAACTCCCAGAAAAAGAAAAAGAAAAAGACGTGCTGCTAATATCAATGGCATAACTAGCTCATTTATATGGATCAGAAGTATCAATATTCTTTGAAGTTATCATCCCTGAAGATATAGCATCACTAAAATCTAGCAATCCAACAAATTATACCTTTTATTATTATTTTATGGTTCAGAATTGCTCTCATATGACTGGCAATCTGAAAGACGGGTTATGTGTTCATAGAGCTTCAGAAAAATAGTACCTTTGGAGTCCATGTGACCATGTTCACGAAAATGAACAGCTTGCCTAACCTTATCCCTTACTCCTTTGCTTTTCTCTAAGATGAAAGAAGTATGCTATTTAAATTACATATTCTAATTAAATACTTTAAGTGAGAAATCTATAGGACTGATTGGGGAACAGGGAAGGTTGGTTGAAAAGCAGAAATTACTTATAATCAAGTTTTGTGTAGGTTTTTTATTTTATTTTTTTATTTATTTCATAGAGGGAGAGAGAGATAGAAACATCAATGATGAGATATAATCATTGATCGGCTGCCTTCGCATGCCTCTCACTGGGAATCGAGCTCACAACCTGGGCATGTGCCCTGACCAGGAATTGAATCATGACCTCCTGGGTTCATAGGTGATGCTCAACCACTGAGCCATGCCGGCTGGGCTATAGTCAAGTTTTGTGTATAATTTATCAAAAAACAAGCGATGCCAAACCCAGTATCTGCAGGCTACATAACAACAGTGTTATCTTACTGCATTTTTTTTTTTGGTGGGGGGAGACAGAAACTGAAGCCTCCTTAATTCTTAATTTCTTATATGCTTACAGGCAGACATTTTATGTCCAAATAGAGCTTTGAGCTAAGGGTATAAATCCTTTAGATTTTTGGAATACAGAAAAATTAAGTAATCTAGAATGTAATAAAGCAATATCTCAAATTCTTTCTTATAATTAATTCATTTCCCTAATAAAAACCTCTCCAGATTCAGAAAATCCCAACGATCCCCAAATTTGAATTTTTAAGTCACCTCATTAATATTTTTGTGTAATATTTGTGTAATAGAGAGTGATAAGACTTTTGGTAAATGACCCATGGAATATTGTCAGACTTAATCTTAGAACATTTACTTAAAGTAATAGAATTAGAAGAATCTGAACTTCACTCTCAGTAGAATTCTTGCTTAAAAATAAGAAATGCCTCTTCCCCTTTTTTTCTCTTTCCTATAAAACCCACTCTTAAAGCCGCTTTGCTTTGTTAACTTTCATAGCATGTATTCTCACTATAGCCATCAACACCTGAAAAATTAGTGGAAGAATTTGACTGATTATAGAGGCTGTTTTCCTTGTTTCACGGCTTGTTCTAAAAGGGATACTCAGCAGAACTTGCTTTTTTTTCCTTTCATTTTGTGCTGTCTGCATGAGTAATTACCTCCCTGATTTCTGAGATGCAATTGAGTAGCTTCCACATTAGAAAAATCCAAAGATTGATAGAGCCATCGCTCCTAAAGGATTAGTTTGCTGCTATAATTCCACAGAGGAGGTCATTCAAATAGCAAAATGCTGCAAAGTTTAATTTCCCCTGTTTTTAAAAGCCAGAGATATTGTTACCAATTTCATGGAAACGGGAAAGTTCCCATGGGTCTTTTAAGCAGGTGATGATCTTTAAAATTCCCCAGAGGGTTGTTTCTTGTCCTCATGGGATGTGTCACCCCGGAAAATGACTTTGTGATCAGCAAGGTGCAGAGTTCACTTTCTTGAAAAAATAAAGCTTATGACAATTTATTTGCTCGTCTGTTAATTGCAATTTCTACATACTTGTGCTAATAACTTCATATCAAGTTTGAAATCAATTATGCAAAACTCTTAGCAGCATTTGAACTATGAAGAAGCTTGATAACCTGGTTCGATGATGAAGAAGTGCATCTTTTAAAACAGGGGTCATCATTGGATGAGATTGCCTGTCTTAGCCTGCTTGAGCCACCATAGCAAAAATACCGATAGACAACAGAAATGCATTTTGCACAGTCTGGAGACTGGAAGTCTGAGATCAGCATGCCAGCTTGGTCAGGTTCTAATGAGAATTCACTTCCTGGCTTGCAGATGGCTGCCTTCTTATTGTTTCTTCATATAAGAGAGATTTTTAAAAATAGGAGTCAATCATTACGACCTCATTTAGCCTCAGTCACCTCCTGAAAGGCCCTACCTCCAATACAGACACATACATGGAGCTCAAACATGTGATTTGGAGATGGGCACATTCAGTACCAACATATCCCAAAGCAAAATAAAGATCTACTGGTTTTCTACACATTTAGGTATTTACCAGCTGCATAACTACACATTCATGTTATGTGTGGAATCTGGACTTGGACTAAGCTTTCTGCCTTTTTTTTCTTCTTAACTAATCAGTCTGGTGGTTCTTTGTATCAGCAGGTATCTAGAGAGATTGCAAAAACCATTGCAAATGAAATTATTTGTAGCTAGCCAATGAAAATGGAATCTAGTTCTGTTCATCCCCTAGTACTTTTCAAGTTAGCTTATTTATTGTATTTACAAGCTTATTTCATTTGTTGCAGATGATCAGGGGAAGTTTTGTAAGCATGCACTGTTAGAATGTTTTTTTGTGTGTGTGGTTTTTTTTTTGTGTGTGTGTGTGTGTTTTCATAAAACCCATTTTCCAAATGTCTGAATAATGACAAAAAAACCCTAACAGAATATTAAGCCAGGAAATTCACCTAAGCATCACAACTATAATCTTAAGGGGTATAAGCTGCAGTTGCTATCTGATTCATGTTGGCTCAGAATAATGTTGGAATGAATATTTTTGACTTCTTTTTTTTCCTCTCTTATATAAAAGTAAACATCAAAGCAAAAAGGACACAGGAAGAAATAGTGGCACTTAAAACTAAATTTAAATCAAAGGGCTTAATTTCCAGTTAGTTGATGATGTGTTGTTTTCTTCTAGTATTATTGAAAGTTGACTCATACTTTCTAGATGGAGTGACAGTGGGTTTTTTTAATTTAAATCTAGAGGCCCAGTGCATGAAATCTGTGCAAGGGAGAGGAGTGTCCCTCAGCCCGGCCTGCAATCCAGGACCCCTCAGGGAATGTCCACAGTGGGATCGGGCCTAGACTGATAGTCAGACATCCCTCTCACAATCCAGGACCACTGGCTCCTAACTGCTCGCCTGCCTGCCTGATCACCCCTAACCCCTTTGCCTACCGGCCTCATCTCCCCTAACCACTCGCCTGCCACCTGATCACCCTTAACCACCTCTACCTAGGGCCCCCGCTGCCTTGGCTTCCTTAGGTAAAACGTCCGGAATGACATCCTGTTAGGCTGTCTGGTCTAATTAGCATATTACACTTTTATTATTATAGATTTCTTTTTACTCTATCTGTGTAGTCTGGAGTATTTGGGTTTTTTTAAGTTTTGTTATATTTATTCTTAGCTTTTAAAATTAACTCAGCTCCATAGTCTTAAGTATGGAGCAAGATCTTTGTAAGTTAGCCACACACTTCATTAATTGAAATTCAACCTCCCGAAACAAACCACAGATGCTCTATATATTTAGCACAGCCTTCTAACCAGCTGTACTGATCTGGGCAGTAACACTGCCCTGTAGCTAAACATCTGGACTGAGCTAGAAAACAGAATAATAAATAGTTGTAGAATTCTCTCTGACAGATGCCTACAGGTGACATCACAAAAACCTAAAAACAAAGAAACAAAAAGAAATATATATATATATATATATATATATATATAGCCAAATACATTATTATAACTTGAAAGACAGATCATGCACATTTCCCATTACTGTTTTCAACGAATTTGACTTAAAGCAACAAGATTTTCCACTTTGTAACTAGCTGTCAGATTGCATAGTACAGATCTTAGAGTTTAAACAGATGTGAGGTTGTACAGTAATAAAAATTGCACCACATTGCCTGGCCAGTGTGGCTCAGTTGGTTGAGCATTGTCTCATGCACCAAGAGGTTAATTCCTGAAGAGGGCACAGGTCCCGATTGCCTGCTCCATCCCCAGTAGGGGGCATGCAGAAGGCAGCCAATGAATGTCTATCTTCATTGATGTTTCTCTCTTCTTCTCCCTCCCTTATTATCTCTCTAAAATCAATAAAAACCCATTTTAAAAATGCACTATATTTTTAGAGGTGAAAGCAATGGCTCCTAACTACTTAGTCCTGTATTAGGAACCATGTCCTAACCCTGCCCACTGCATTAAAACACCACTGAATTCACCACAGGAATTGTGAGAATGGGGTGCTTACTTCTGAGGATTCTACTTGGGAAGCTTATTTTTGTATCTGTACAGAACTCCCTATGATAATTGTCATTATCTGTTTTCACATTAACACATTATATTTCACACAAACACATTATTTGTTTTCCATCAACAGGTGGAAGTTTGAAAGAACTACACTACTTGGTTTGGATGGCAGGTTTCCAGGATAACCAAACAACTTTAACATCCATGTTCCCAGAGCAGATTTAGGAATTTGAATTATACACAGAGGGGGGAAAAGAATGTCTTGCCCGGACAGTGTGGCTCAGTGGTTGAGCATCAACCCATGAACCAGAAGGTCACAGTTTGATTCCCAATCAGGGAACATGCCTGGGTTTGGGGGTCTATTTCCAGTGTGGGGCATGCAGGAGGCAACTGATCAATGATGCTCTTTCATCATTGATATTTATATCTCCCTCTCCCTTTCTCTCTGAAATCAATAAAAAATTATTTTTTTTAAATGACTCATGTCTAGTGGTAAATTTCCATTGTCATAGATAGGAATTCAGAGGTTATGGTGATCTGAAAAAAATCTATTTTATACCGAGATTAATTGGAAAAAATATTTCCAAGTTTCTTATTAGAAATTATAAAGAATCAAGTCAATGTAATACTCAATTAATTTGGGCCTGAAATTAATAAAACTAATGCATATAAAATGGAATAAATAAAAATTTTATTTTATTCTGCAGAAAGACCACACATTCAGAAAACTTTATATTTTCCTTCATGCCAATACTAGTCAATCTGAGGGGGAAAAATATTATAAAACACTTTTTAAATTTGTCTTTCAATGATTAGGCATAACATTTATAATACAAAGGATTTTGGTTTTTTTGTTTTTTTCTCTTTCAATATTTTTTCAAATGTGTAGATAAAGTGACTGACCATTTAGGATTTTCTTATAGATATAAACCTCACTGTAAACACCCATAGGAGGCAGTATTGTTCTTTTGAGTGATTAGGCTGGGATTGTTTTTCTAGCTTAGCTCTCAGGTTTTATTTCCTTTATATTCAAATGAAAGGGATATCTTTATATAAATAAAAATTGAGGAGAGGTGTAAAATGATTTTATCCTTTCCATGGGAAAATAAAGTAGTTGAGTGTGTGCTGTTAAGAACTCACAACATCACTGCAGCTGAAATACACATACCAGAAGTTTACCATTTGATAAAGAAGGAAGAAAGAATACCCTTAACACTGGCAGTTTTCTGAGCATCATTTTTGCAGTAATAAAAAGGGAAATACATCTCTTAAAATATTTTTAGAAAGGTATCAAATGAGGAAAGAGGATTTTCTCATTCTCCCAATCAGTGTCTTCATTAAAAGATGAGAAGAGCCCTAAGAAAAATCTGTCAGATAAAGATCATATCTATATAAGAACTAATACAGTAAAATTATATTAGGGTGATAATTGTAAGAAAATATAAAATAAAGTATAGATAGGAGAGTTAACATTTACTTACTTAATTTACAAACCCACATATGTGTGGTTTTATATAATTATATAGCTAAATGGTATTTAAGTAGATATATATATATATATATATATATATATATATATATATATATATATATACTAGATGCCCCTTTCAATAAGATTCCTGCAATAGGGCTTCCTGATGTGGTCTCCGCTACCCTGCTTCTCTCCCTTCTCCCCCACCCTGCCTGCTTCCCTGCCTTCTCCACCTCCCTGCTTGCTTCTCTGAAGCTTTGCTCCCTTCTGCAGCACTTGGCTTCTTTCTATGCTGTCTTCAGTCTTCACTCTGGCTTGGATATGCAAGTTAACTGCCATATTGGTTGGTTAATTTGCATACTCATCCTGATTGGTTGGTGGGCGTGACTTGTGGGTGTAGCAAAGGTGCCATCAATTTGCATGTTTCTCTTTTATTAGAGAGGAGATAGATAGATAGATAGATAGATACATACATACATACATACATACATACTTAGATACATAGATAGATAGATAGACAATTATATCCACAAATGTATGCATATGTTTATTACAGGAGCTAAAGTCTAATTTCTAGTTGAAATCAACATAAAATACCTCCCTATGTAACAGTAAGTAAATCATACTTATACAAGCATAATAGTCAGTTAATGTTTTATCTCATTGTAAGTGACATATTTACAATAATATAAAATTTGTTAAGAAAACAATTTGTAAGGAAAGTAGTTTTGTCAAATTACTCTGAGTAACATAATTGAGTCAAACTGTTATCTGGGAACTATCCAACCCAGACACATATGGAAGGAGGGTATCTTCAACGACTATTTGTAATTTTTTAAATGTTTACTTGGAAAATATTAATGCCAAATTGTAAAATAAGGGCTATGCACAGTATAATCAAAACATTATGTAAATATAAGCATGTTGGTTATGTATTTACATATTATATATACTTATATAGTCTATATACCTAAATAATATATTTTACATGTAAAATATAAGTATACTTATTGATATATAATGGCATGACTTAAACAAATAAGAACTAAGGTTTGAATATGGCAGTGTCAGCAAAGAGATTATCAAACATTCAGAGAGAAAAGTAGTTAATCCAGGGATAACTGTGTTCCCCACCCAGTTACCTCTCTGACCATTATGCTGTTTCTTTTTTTAAAATATATTTTATTGATATTTTACAGAGAGGCAGGGAGAGAGATAGAGAGTTAGAAACATCGATGAGAGAGAAACATTGATCAGCTGCCTCCTGCACAACCCCCACCGGTGATGTGCCCGCAACCAATGTACATGCCCTTGACCGGAATCGAACCCGGGACCTTTCAGTCTGCAGACCCATGCTCTACCACTGAGCCAAATATAATTTTAAAGTCCACACCCCTTCAAATGTTCTGAAAAAATATCTACTATAGGATTCATGATTACAAGAATGGCATTTCTCTATTCCCATTAAACTGTCATCTTTTCTTCTTGCTCTGAGCCCCCAGGGTTTCCCTGTTGAAAAGGCGATAATTCCGTGGTAGAGAACATCTTCCAGATGAATTCAAACTTCTGAAATATTTCCATCTGTACAGTGCTCATGTTCCATGATAGCTCTAATAAAATACTCTCAAGCAACCTTGTCTGGCTACATCCAACTGTGTTTTACTGTCTCACTATTTCATGTCTACTTTTCTATAGGCTTCGTACACCAGATGGGATTCCTTGTGAAAATGGGACATCTTCATGGTTTGAGGCTGGGAGCGATTTAAGACATAGAGATGGCATATCCAACTTTGTAAAATGTAAATTTGCTACATTCCTTTACTAAAAAGCAATACCTCACATTTCTACAGCACTTTATTTCATTGAATCTTCACAAAAAAATGGAGGGTGGGCAGATATCATCTGTCTTCATTTTTTAGATGAGGAAATGGGTTTAAATAAATTAAGTCTTCCAAGGTCAAATTTATAGTAAATGAAAGAACTGGGACCATAATATGTCTTTTAGTTTCTACTCCAATGCCATTTCTTCTAAATCATTCTGCTACCGTTACACTAAATCCCAGGTCACAGCAACTCTGATATACTGAGAGAACGGATAACCAATTTGAGAGCAATCTGACCCACTCCTCATTCTAATTCATTTCTAGTTCTACAACTTTGGTTTCTATAAGTTTTATATTGTATCACTCTCTTCAAATAACCAAGATGTATTGAGAACCTTCTAAGGATCATCATTACACTCGTTGCTTTATACATATTGCTTCATTTAACCCTGCAGTACAGAAACCCCAAAAGTGGGGAGATAGAGAAGATAGAAAGAAAGAAAAAAAAAAAGAAGAAGCAGAAGGAAGGAAAATTCAGTCTTATTCCAGGCATTCTAATAAATAATGGACTGGGTAGATTTTAAACATTCACACTCCTAATTTTTTTCAAATGCATCCAAAACCAATATAAACATATATGATACCCATTAGGATGGACTAAAATTATTCTCTACATTTACACTTAAAACAGAATTTTTAAATAAGCAGAACAGAAAAAAGAAAAGGCACATCATTCCATGTCCCTAAAGATCCAAGAGAATGTCCTGTTCATGAAGCAGTAAGCCTTAGACTATTGGTAAAATCTCACTAAAGCATTCCACATCACTTACTGGTATGAATTCATGTGGGAGAGAGCACATGTCCTCTACCTTGGTGAAATGTCCTATACTGGCAAAGCTATAGTCAAAGTTTATTGAAGGTTAACTTGGTGCCTCCTCTCATCTTATCACCTATAACCCTATATGCAGATTCCTGGTTCAAGCCCTGCCCCATCTGGTTCTTAAGGGATTAAGAAGATTGAGTAGAGGCATGCTAGTTCCCAAAATGGTTGAATGCATTTCCTGAATACTAAAATCTTACCATCACACCTTATTTTCTCAAGGAATTTTTCCTTTAATACCCTTAAATGAGATTGGGAACCCCTTTGTTGAGAAAATGAAAACTAGCTGCTATCCTGTTCATTCACAAGTCACTGGGAAGCTTTAAATTGCTTGAAACCGTCTAACAGTAACACAAGCTTCACTGGCGACCAAAGACACCCATCTCATGGTCACTTCAATCACCTCTCCCCAGAATGTGACACATGGGAAACAAAGGCATTGCTTCTGAGTATCTTGTACCTATAAAAAGGCACTGCATCTTTTTTTTTTAAGGAATCAATTTAACAAAATAAAACAAAAAAAGGCAATAAGGCCAAATACATTGTAATGAAGATAAAAAATAAGCATTTTTATTTATACACTTAAGGATTAATAAGTATAATATGCATATCTTCACAGTTTAATATCTCTGAATCATGATCATAATGTTACATCTTACAAATAATGAAATAATGAGTTACTATGCTTCTCTCTCATTGATGTTTCTAACTCTCTCTCCCTCTCTCTTCCTCTCTGTAAAAAATTAATAAAATATATTTTTTTTAAAGAGAGGGATAGAGAGTTAGAAACATCGATGAGAGAGAATCATCTATCAACTGCCTCTTGCACACCCCCTACTGGGGATGTGCCCTCAACCAAGGTACCTACCCTTGACTGGAATCAAACTTGGGACCTTTTATTCCGCAGGCCAACGCTCTATCCAATGAGCAAACCAGTTTCAGCAAAACTTTCTTTTCAATACAGTATATAACATCAACACAATTTGGTAAGCCATATAAATATTATTTTTATTATTTATAAGAGCATAGTAACACATTATTTCATTATTTTTAAAAAAAGAAAGTTTTTAACACTACACTAAATATCTGAAATCATCTCAACGTCAATCAGACAAATAACAATGTCTGGTTATTTATTTGTTTTTTAATTTATTTTTAATGATTTCAGAAAAGAAGGGAGAGGGAGAGAGAGACAGAAATATCAATAATAAGAGAGGATCGCTGATTTGTTGCCTCAGTCTCCAGGCCAGTGCTCTATCCACTGAGTCAAACTGGAAAGGGGTAACAATGTGTGGTTTAGAAAGAATTATTTATGCTAAAATTATATGAGTGAATCGAAGGCATTAGAGTAGGAAGCAAAACTCTGGGAAGGTGATTAGTGATTTAAAATGTCCAGTTCCATGGTAATATTAATACCACATACTAAAGCACCAAAATTGTGTTTATGGTGATGATATTGTATCACAAAACAATAAATTTATGAAAATAGGCTTTATATGTTTCAGGAAAATAACACAGCATAACTGTCCTTAAAGAATCTTCATCCTCGTTATATGAGTGTTATTTTAATAAGTTGAATAGAGGTCAGGTCAATCCCCAGTAATGAGAAAACTCAGGATAAAGTAAACGTTTTACTATTATAATAAAATATCAGGGACATCAATACTACTAGAGTTGGTGTTATGTGTGTTATGTGTTCTGACCCAGGTATCGGTGATAGAGGACATCTTCATGGACCTAACCACCTCCCGAATTCAGCAAGGCTATTGTAGGAGACTTCAAGTTACTGTGGGGCCATGGTATATTTGTCTATAAACTGACTCGGGAATTTGCACAATGTAAGGATGTTTATTGGTTTATTAGTAGCCCATTTAATTTTAACATAAATATAGTACATTCACTAAGTAAAGGGCTAAAAGTAGAAATGAATGGCAGAGTAAATGGAAAGAGGGTGTAACTGATTGAATAATGGCCTATGAAATATGACCAAGTCCTAACGTGGTACCAATCTATACTAACAAAAGGATAATATGCTAATTAGGATGTCCAGATATCCTTCCAAAGTGGCAGCAGCAACAGGGAAATGGGGTGGTGCTTTCCCCTGATCCAGCATGTTGCCTCCCGCAGAAGGAGGCCAGACTGCTGCTTAGGATGGGGGCTGAGGCAGAGGCCGTTAGGGGCAATCAGGCTGGCAGGGGAACAAGTTAGGGGTGATCAGTCTGGCAGGGGGCAAGGTAAGGGTGACCAGGCTGGCAGGCAGAGAGATTAGGGGTGATCAGGCAGGCAGGCAGGCAAGTAGTTAGGAGCCAGTGGTCCCTGATTGTGAAAGGTATATTCAACTCCCAGATTAGGCCTGATCCCTGTGGATCAGATTTTGTTTTGTGCCCATCTGCAACTCTAGAACAGAAATTCTTTTGCATGTAATTTATTTTCAAATTGCAGTTGACATACAATATTATATTAGTTTTACATGTGGGATCAGGCCTAAACTGGCAGTCAGACATCCCCTGAGGGGTCTCAGATTGGAGAGGGTGCAGGCTGGGCTGAGGGACTCCCCGTTCTGTGCATAAATTTCATGCACCAATCCTCTAGTGTGTAAATAATGGTCTTTGTAGAAATAATTAAGCTAAGGATATCAAAATGAGATCTTGCTACCTGTAGCATGGGCTCTTAATCCAATGATGAGTGTTCTTATAAAAGAAACAAAAAGAAGATTTGAGAGATGAGTTGCACAAGAAGAAAGCAATATGAAGCAGCGATTGGAATTATGTAGCTGTAGTCCAGTGAATACCAAAGATTGCCCAGCTGCCACCAAAAGCAAAGAGAGAAGCATAGAATAGATTCTTCCTCAGGGCCTCCAAAAAGAATCATCCCTACCAGACACTGACATTGAACCTGGGCCTCTAAAACTCTGGGGAAAACAAGAAAAAAAAACATGAAGAAATTTCCATTTTTCTAAGCCACAAAGTTTATGGTAATTGTTTATAGCAGCTCCAGAAAACTAATAAAGAGATTGAGCATAAAAGAATGGAGAATGGACAGAATAGATATGAGCAAATGAAATGAGCTAGTAGCCTATGAGCCATTACTCACTCCAGAAATTTTTAAAAATATTTTATTGATTTTTTTTTATAGAGAGAAAGGGAGAGTGATAGAGATTTAGAAACATCAATGAGAGAGAAACATTGATCAGCTGCCTCCTGCACATGCCCTAGTGGGGATGTGACTGTAACCAAGGTACATGCCCTTAACAAGAATCGAACCTGGGACCCTTCAGTCCACAGGCCAACACTCTATCCACTGAGCCAAACCTGTTAGGGCTAGAAATTTTATAAGAAGCACTGAAGGTAAACAGGAAGCATTAGCACTGGCTACATTTTTTATAAATAAGACTTCCAAGTGCTACCCAATAATCTGCTTTTCAGTTTCCATTTCCAAAGCAGTAAGTGTAGCAGAGAAGAAAAGCATATGAACACTTAGGGCTAGATTGCCTAATTTCAAATCCTCTTTTGCCTACCCAGTGCTTTATTCTGTGTGTTTGCTTCATCTGTAAAATGGGGATGATGAATATATATGTATTAGGGTTGTTGAAAGGGTTGGGTGCATTAATATATAAAGTGCTGAAAACATTGTGAATTCTATATAGTCTCTATGTGGTCTCCACTTTCGGTTCTCGGTTAGCAGGGTTCTCTCCAGCGAGTCTTCCATTGATTATTCAAAGTAACCACCATCTTGACCTCTGTCACCAATAATTATCTTGGCCTATTTTTGATCTCGCATGAATGAGTCATATTATTTGTCCTCTGGGCCTGTTTTTTCCACTCAATATGATGTCTGTGAGCTCTATCATGTTACATGGAACCATACTCTGTTCTCTTGTATTGATATACAGGGTTCTGTTGTATGACACAATGGTTTACTTTTCCTTTTCCTCTTCTGGTTCACGTATATGTTTAGTTTTATTGGTTCAGATATCATGTCTACCAAAGTTTGCAAATTCTCTAATTTTAGCACAATAATGTCACGAGTCTAATGTGCAGATCTAATCCGAAAGTGAATAAGTCATATCACATTACAAAGAAAGCAGGAATGATGGGAGGAACTCTGCAGAGGTAATGAGAGAATCCTAAATTTAATCGGTGTTCCCTTGAAAAAGCTGACTGCTGTGCTCTGCTTCACAAAGCAAGCGTCAGCTGACACAGCACCGAGAAGGGCTTCCAGAAAGAAGCTGGGCCATTCGGCAGCACACTGTCACCGCTCAGGTCATAGGCTCCCTTCCACAAAGAATGTCCCCTCTTCCTATACTTTGTCTCTCTGTGGTTTTGAATTATATCCATTACCCCCGCCTCCCCTTTTTTTCTGTGCAGGATCCTTATTCTTCCCTCTGTTGGACTCTTAGTTTGATCCATTATCTCTATGTTCTTATCACTTTTCATCCAGCTTGCTAAGTGGTTCATTATGCTCTAACTTTTTACTACTCAGAAATACCACAGAGTGGTATCTACTACTAAATAACTTTGAATGAGGGGAAAGAATATCAGGAAGGAATGAAAAGAAGGGGAAAATGGACAAAAATAAATTATATTCATCTTTTGTTTTGTTCCCGTATGCAACTTTAGAACAGAAATGCTTTTGTATGCAATTTTATTTTTATATTACAGTTGCCATACAATATTATGTTAGTTTTACATGTACAACATCACACTTAGATATTTATATACCTTGTGAGTGATCCTTCCAATAAGTCTGGTACGCATATGACATCATGCAGAGTTATTACACTATCATTGACTATATATTCCCTATGCTGTACTTTTATAGCTCTGTGACTATTTTTATCACTGATAATTTTTACTTCTTATTCCCCTTTACCTTTTTTCACACACATCCCAACCTCCTTCCTATCTGGCAACTATCAATTTGTAGAACAGAAATTATTTTACCTACTAATAAATTATGTTTATAAGTCTGCTTATAATGTTATTTATTTATGAGTTCTTAGTGACACTTTCTTCACCTGTTGAAAGTGAGCCTTAACTGGTTTGGCTCAGTGGATAGAGTGTCGGCCTGCAGACTGAAGAGTCCCAAGTTTGATTATGGTTAAAGGTAAATGGCCATATTGTGGGCTCAGTCCCCAGTAGGGGGAGTGCAGGAGGCAGCCATCAATGATTCTCTTTCCCTTCCTCTCTGAAATCAATAAAAATATATTTTAAAGAAGAAGAAGAAGAAGAAGAAGAAGAAGAAGAAGAAGAAGAAGAAGAAGAAGGAGGAGGAGGAGGAGGAGGAGGAGGAGGAGGAGGAGGAGGAGGAGGGGGAGGGGGGAGGGGGAGAGGGAGGGGAAGGGTGGGGAGGGAAAGGAGAAGCAAGCAAGTGGAATTGGAACAACTTTGTTTCATTATATTCAAATTTAAGAAAGTAAATAAATTTAAACTCAGAAGAGGAGCTGCTCTTTGAGGTCTGGAGGTGTGTGCTGTATCCGGGTGTCACTGCAATGGAGTGAGATTGCACCATAGATCTCCTTGGCCCTGGGTTTGGAGCTGCTCCTGTTGCCTTTTGAACCAGCTGGACATTCTGAGTGCTTTTTTCTCACCCATCCTGACTTCCACGTTCTCCAGAAAACGGAGCTTGCTTTCTTAAGTCCTTTCGTTGCATCCCTGTAATAAAATTATGTTAAACGTCAAGGGACAAAAAACAGTGAGCTTCTGGCCAAGTCAATATGCATCTTTCTCCTTGAAGATTCTCTTGTTTTTCCCATTACAGATAGGCAGTCAGTTTTGTGTGTTCTTACCTTGGGGATTTTGAATTAAGTAGATGGAGTGAAAGACATGAAGCAATAAAGACAAAGTGCTCAAGAATGGGAGTTCAGAGGAAGCAGGATTTGGAGTCAAGGAGATAGGTAAGAGGTCAGGTTTGTTTTCTCTGGAATAGCAGTGACCCTGTGGATATGTGAAGACCTACCGTCAAATCACAGGGTACCTATGCCCCAATTGGAACAAAATTTAAAGAATCTCCATACTGAAAAGGACATTTACAAACTTACCAATGTGAACCAATGAATGTACGGTATCTCTAAACAAGCCTCCTTTATATCTTGGTTCCAGAGGGTGACCTTCATTTAATCTTTAAGGAAAGTATTAATAGTAAGGTTAATTCTTAGTTTTGCAGAAAGAGCATCCCAGAGTTGGATTTAGGAGCCTTTTAAGGAAATAAAGGAACATGTTATCTTGTACATACTGAGTTGGTGAGCTAAAACCTGTAAAGCACTAAAGCAACATGTCCTGAAGGAAAACTGTCCTGGGATCTTGGAGAAGCGAGCAGAGATTTTTTTTAAAAAAAGTTTATTATCAAAGTATAATTACAAACGGTGCCCTTGAATAAAACAGAGCAAAGTGCAGAAATTGAAAGAAAAACTACTCTTTTTTATAAAGGTTTCAGGGAAAACATTGCTGTAAAAGTAAATTTGTATACTTCAAATATATACACAAATCAAACTACTGTAGTTTTTATAAGTGTAAAATGTGGAAAGTCCATTACAATTACATTATTCTTTTCAACAAAGCAGCCCACTGTTATTGTAATCACATAGAGTGAGAAATAGCCCACATCTAATAAAATGTTAAAATGGAAAAGAGTAGGGTTACCTTTAAGATGATATACAAAGATTTTAATAGATAGTTATGACAATAAAGTCTGCATTGACCCTATATGATCAGATGTACATTGGGTCAGAATTATAGAAACTTAAAAAATGAAGTAAATATTGTTCTGTTCTTCAGGATCACAAACAATACTCTATGAATAAACAATTTTCAAGCTATCATCTGTCCAAATGGTAGCATGTGTGGTAGAAATTATAAATGAGTGTTGTTTTTCATTCAGAGATGAAAAAACACATGGCATAAAATCTTCCCAGAAGATAGGGAAAATATAGTCAAGAAGAAATTAAGCCCAAGAGAGGTTCTTCTAAATGTGTATTTCCTATTTTAATAATAGATAAGTAGTGTCACTGTATTCAAAATTAAAGTAAAAATAAAAATAGTTAAAACAGAATCATTGATGGTATCTTTAATACATCAACATTTGAGGACAACTAAAAGTAACTATGTCACAATTTTTTTATGCCTTAAGTGTACATTAATTAATATGGCAAACATAAAAATTTAAATTATGAATGTCCACCGGGAGACAAAGTGATCCTATCTCAGAATTCTATATTTTGCCTCCCTTTTATTCCAGATACATCTTGACATTCATTAAAACACATAGTATGACTCCTCCAAATAAAATGTATGCAAATGAAAAATATCCCAGCACTAGAGATGCCCCACAATATTAATCATCAGTTTTGAGACAAGAGCAATTGAACAGACTTTATACTAGCCATTATGAATCTTCTACGTAAACTCGGAGGATTTGGTGAAATTATAAAAATCCATTCCCTAATGGGAAGTCTAGTTGAGTATAATAGCTAGACATGAAGCTCTAATCATCATTCAACGTGTCTTATGAAAAGGTCCAAAGTCATTGGAAAACTCTTTTTTTTCCTCACTAAAGTGGCACAGGAGGAGGTGAAAACCTACAAAAGCCATTGAACATACTAGTAGTTCTTATTAACCAACATTAACTGCTTGCCCTGGGAATTCAGTCTTGGTTCTCAAAAGCAAATAATAAAAAGTAAATTTCATCACACAGGTGTGTTTTTTTCCTGTTGGGTTTATAAGCATGGGAAGGAGATTAAGCAAAATGGCCTTAAAGGCCACAAATATCCTACAGAGAAGGATTGCTTCCTAGGATTCAAATATATTGCAAGAATTGCCTGTTTTTTAGAGACAGCTTTCTTATTATCTCTTTCCCTTATGCTTCCATTGCACA
Source organism: Vespertilio murinus (assembly GCA_963924515.1). NCBI lineage: Eukaryota > Metazoa > Chordata > Mammalia > Chiroptera > Vespertilionidae > Vespertilio > Vespertilio murinus. Next base: position 32,659,154 of record OZ004711.1, read on the forward strand.
CCAACCTTTTATTGAAACTCCAATTAGTTTCATTGTTTATCTAAGTGAATAATAATCTACAACTTCATGGCAGGTAAGTTAAATAAAGCATTTGTGTTATTTTGATAATTGGTAGACTTGATATTTAGCATTTACATGCAGTGTATTAAAGAAATTTAGACAAGATTACTAGTAGGTATATTCTGATGGATTCTTTGTGGTGTCAGTTCATTGATAAAAATATGATTTAGGCCCTAGCTGGTTTGGCCCGTGGTGTGAAGAGTTCTGAGTTCGATTCTGGCCAAGGGCACGTATCTCGGTTGCAGGCTCCTCCCTGGCCTGGGCCCTGGTCAGGGCTCATGCAGGAGGCAAGCAATCAATGTCTCTCTCACACATCGATGTTTCTCTCTGTCATTCCCTCTTTCTGCCACTCTCCCTAAAACATCAATGGAAAAATATCCAAAATATCCTCCAGTGAAGATTAACCACCCAGATACGTATATAATGTAACATGTAATATAACAACAAATATGACCAGCTAAACCTTTTGATATCCCCAAAAAAGTCAGAATTCCAGGCTTTATGGAAAAATTAACATGTGATTTTTTCAATTCTGGCATCAATTTATTTTTTAAATATATTTTTATTGATTTCAGAGAGGAAGGGAGAGGAAGAGAGAGATAGGAACATCAATGATGAGAATCATTGATTGGCTGTCTCTTCCATGCCCTCTACTGGGGATAGAACCTGTAACCTGGGTATATATCCAGACAGGGGATTAAACCATGACCTCCTAGTTCATAGGTTGATGTTCAACCACTGAGCAACACAGGTCGGGCTCTTGCACCAATTTAAACATTTTTAAAACACAATTCAAAATAAATGCATCTGCTGCCTGAATTAGCACCTTCCACATGTTAAACAGTACATACAGGGAGTGTTGTATAAGTTATAAGCATCCCACCCCCCAAAAAAAAGGTTTCACTTCCTATCATATTTGTTATTTTATTGTTTGATTTCTCACCTGGAAGGCTAACTGCAGAATTAGTCATGCACAATATAGACCAACCTATTCAGTGTCAGTTGATATGCCAAAAGTCCACTAGATTTTAGAGAACCAGTGCTAGTTAGCTAGGGAAAAGTGCTGGTTATAGACTTTGGGGGCCAATTCTAGGGAAGGTGGAGTCCAATGTCGTTAACCATAAATATACTAATGTATCCTTATGATTTTAGCGTTTCTTGCTCCAACACGCCCTCTTCTCCCTTTCTGAAAGGACAGGGTACAGAGAGCCACAGCTTATGAATTGGTCCCAGGCCAGTGATACTGCTGGGGTGCCTGGCAGAAGCAAAGGCCAAATACACAGCAGGGAAAGATTTCCTCAAGTGCAAGATAATTTCCTAAGTGCAGTGTGGCATTTTGGGAAACTTTTTCTAATTGTGTCTCCTTCTTCTCTTTAAGTTTATCCTCTATACTGTGAATATTCAAGACTTGATCTCTCATAAAGAAATTGAAGTCAATATGTTTACTTCTCAGCCCTAAAATATTAAAACCTTAAACCTGGAAAAAATATCAAATATGTACTTTACAGCTGTTCATGCCTCTCTATATAATACAAAATGACTATTCATCCCTAATGTTTTATGTCTTTGATATGATTCCCTAAAAATCTTAAGATTATTCAAGAATATAGAAAGTTGAATTGCAATAGCAAGTAGATGTCTGCCCTATCTTGTAGCTCTATTTTAATAGAAGAGGATGATGACTTGAACAGTTCTAAAGGTAGACTTGGAGAACTGAAATCTCATATGAGGGTATGTGACTAAGGGCATGACCTTTCTGAGTTCAAATCCTGGCTCTGCCACTTTAGAGCTATGTGGTGCTGGGAACGTCACTCTGTTTCTTGGCCTGGATTTCCTCATCTGTAGGACAGGAAGAGTACATACAATATAGGATTATAGTAAAAATAAACTGAAAGCTGGAAACAAGGTAGACTAATCAGAAAACAAGCTGGTTCTGTGCAAAATATGACAAACATATTTTAAAACTTCTCTCCCAGGAGAGAAAAAGGAAAATCTCAGAAGATAGGAGCAATAGGGAAAATAAAGCCATAGCAATAATGCCACATCTGATTCTTCAATTGCTGTTTGGGGATATGGAGCCATCAAATTTAGTGATAAACAAGAGTTCAGATTATATTGCCCACACAGGGAAAGATTATGAAGGACTGGGGTACCAGAAACAAGATAAATGGCACGCCTTAATTACCGAGACCTTCAGAGGACTGCATCTTCAATAAAAAGAGATCTTGGAGAGGGGAAGAGTCTTTGAAAAACCCAGCCTTCTATAGGTTTGTAGTTTATATGGATATTACATGCATGGTATCCTAAAACCTAAAGTGGATAGGATATGAGAGCACAAAGGTAAACAGTTATGTTAATCCAATAAGGAATATTTACATACAGGAGGACATAGAAGCATAGAAATTAAGGGTGTTGGAATAAAAGGGATTCGGGGCTTAGGTTAAATAAGATGGGAAGTGAAACTATTTGATGCTAAAAAATAAGAAGTTCTGGGCATCACAATGATTTCAAAACAGATATAATGAGAAAAAGGTGGTCCCACTGAGAGATCAGTATGCTACATCCAATATGCTAAAAGTTGGCGTTCCTATGATGGAGTATGTTCAGGATAAGGCCATAGGAGATGTTATAATTGTTAAAGAAGACATTGTCAGGTGCAGGATGCCTACTGTTCTCCTTCTCCCCCAGGATTCTGGCTGATAGAAACAGGGTCGGTGGGGATCAAAATATCAACTCACTAATAAGAGTGGCATGCCCTCAAAATGCCCAATTCTGTGACAAAGCTGACGAGCATGATGCTGCAGGCACCAGAGACCAAAGTGAAGGCCTGGACCTGCCAGCACCAAACAGACTTGGGATCTACCTGTTACGAGAGCTAAGTCTGCAAAGCAGTCTGACTTACCCATCTGGTTTTACTTTCAAAGAGAGTCATGATCAGAAAGAAAGGTAGGAGAGTTGTAACCTTATGATCTGATTATGTTTACTACATAAAAAGAGAAAATAATGAGTCCTAGTCCTTTTTTTTACTAGTTCTTGAAGCAGGTAAAAATGAGAGAGGGAAAGAGAGAAGGGGAGGGAGAACTAGGAAGAGAGCAAGAGAGAAAAAAAGAGAGCAAGAGACAATGTTTGCTATAGCTGTTTTTGAGGCTAAATAAGAGCACCCACCAAAAAAGAAAAACTTTGCTTCAATGAATGTCAAGGTCTGCTTAGTTTTACCAATATGTTAGTTAGTTAGTTAGTTAGTTAGTTAGTCAGTCAGTCAGTTAGTTTGTTGAGAGGGACACAAACAAGAGGAAGAGATTCTCTCCACAACTGCCCTATCCCTAATAGAGAGGAGAGCAAAAGTCCCTCCCAACAGAAGCATGAAAATGAAGTCCCTCCAGCATTTGAGGCAGCCTATTGATCATCCAGATGATTGCCATTGTCATCTAAGGTGAAAGTGGAGCTAGAGTTTAAAAAGCTATAGTAAGTCTATATATTTGCATATTTTATCAGGTCTCAGACATTTTACCCACCAGGTTATAATTCTAGACCATCAGTTCCCAAGTACTTTAGTAGATTATAATCCTAAAGCCCATTAATGGTTTCCTTGGACCCTCTAAGGCTTTCCTACTTAGCATTGGGCACTGCCTCACAGGGATCGTCTGAGACACCTGAAGATGACAATACCTACTTGTCCGTTGTAGTTGGAATCTAGGTACGTTAATGTTCACATTCACTTACATCACTAATCTACTTCATCACCATACACATCTTACGTTTTGCAAGTGTCAATCTAAGATTTATGCACACATCATCTTTTTTTCCATATAGGTTGAATTCTGTAGGAATAAAACAGTTGTAGTAGCTTCCCTACATAATCTATATATCTTAAATTATAATTAAAAAAAACTCTTATCATAAACTAGGTGTGTGTTTTTTAAACTGTTGCCTGTTCATACTGAGTCTCCATCGCAGATACCCTGCTATCTGGCATCTATCCCAGTTCCTAAAGTTGTCTTTCAACTGTCTGGCCCCTTTTTTTTTGTTGTTGCTCAAACAGCCTATTACTTTTCATTGGCAGTTGCTTGCCTCTTTATTTATTACGAGTTTCTAGCCTTCTCTCCCAAACATGACCCACAACCTAATGAGATCAAATACAGAGTGGTAAAAAGAGCTTACATGGGCTTTGGGTTAGATTCAGACAAAACAAATGCTTCAAATCCTACTTCTACCAGCCACTAAAGATATAATCATGTATAAAATATCTCAATATCTAAATATATGTAATAATACTTCCATCATAGGTTTTGTGTATAGAATAAATGAGATAATGTATGCAAATATTAAAACATCTGAGTCCCTGCCATAGCAGACATTCAATAAATTTCCTTTCACCCTCCAACAAAATGTGGGTACCATTTTTGAAAAATTGCCCACTCATGTCACTAGGTCTGAAAATCATTCTATGTTGGTCATGTCAGTTTTTTGGTTGTCTTAGACAAAATATATATATATATATATTCCCACTGAAACCGATTTGGCTCAGTGGATAGAGCGTCAGCCTGCAGACTGAAAGGTCCCAGGTTCGATTCTGGTCAAGGCCATGTACCTTGGTTGCAGGCACATCCCCAGTAGGGGGTGTGCAAGAGGCAGCTGATCGAAGATTATCTCTCATCGATGTTTCTAACTCTCTATGCCTCTCTCTTCCTCTCTATAAAAAAATCCATAAAATAATATATATTTCCATTGTCAATTGGCTCAGAGCTAAGTTCATCCCATAAGTACATTAACAAAACATAAGAGGTCAGGATGAAAGGAGAAGCTGGGGTTTAGTTTAATTTCTTTACGTAGCATCTCCAGCAGCAGCAGCAGCAGTAACTTCCACAGGATAGGATCTCCCTCATGGGCCCAGCTGCTCCAGGCAGCTGCTGCCGTGGATCTCCCTGCTGTGGGTAGTCCCACCTCCGAGGCTCTAATAACAGCACGTCTTTCCTCTGTCCTCCGGCCCAGATACGGTGGTGTTTTCACATGTGAACAAAGCCTAGGCTTCCTCACCTAGTTCTTTGGTTTTTAGCTCTCTGACAATTGGGTAAGTAGGCCCCTGTACCCATTCCCTCTATGATGGCGCATAGCATGGGCTGTGTTTTCTTGATGAAGTCAAGTTAAAGTTTCTCATTAGGTTAGCAATGATCTTTTTCCTATATAATATTGACTCAATGCGCATATGATTTTAATAATATTTATAGCCTTATACTAAGACTTTATTCCTAGAAACGAAATACCTATGTTTGCAAAGCTTACAGGGAATAAAAAGAATTAAAATAGTTTCTAAGGATTAAGGACATTGCTGAGAACCATGAGTAATCCCTTCCTTTGACATAAGTGAGAGTCAATTTGTCACACCTATCAACTCTTTCACGGGCAGCCAAAGACAACTCTATCTCGGGCTGCCCCAGAAAATCACCTCTAACTGAGCAGCTTAAACAACCGAAACTTGTCTTACAATTCTGCAGGCTAGAAGTCAGATCAAGGTGTTGGCTGAGTTGGTTCCTTCTGCGGAAGCCAGGGTATAGGTCAGTTTCCTCAGCATTTCCAGCGGCAGCAGCTCCCACTGGACCGGCTCACCCCCCACAGTCCTAGCTTCCTCCCAGAAGAGCTGTGAGAAAGAATCTGTGCTTCACCACAGCCTCTGGCAGGCTCCCAGCAGGCTTAGGCATCCCCTGGCTTATAGAGGTATCACCCCAATCTCTGCCTTCATCTTCTCATAGTGTTCTTCGTGTGTTCACATCTGTGTCTAAATTTCAGCTTCTTATAAGGATCTTAGCCATATTAGATTAGAAACCCATATTGCTCCATATGACTTCATGTTGACTAATTACATCTGCAATGACACTACTCAAAATAAGGTCTAATTCTGAGATACTAGGGGTTAAGACTTCAACATAATAATTTTCAGGGGTGGGTGGGGTAGTTGTAGGACACAATTCAACCCATACCACAGGCTAAGGTGCACATTGGAAGAACACATTTTTTTAAAGGTTTTTGCATAATCTAGATAATTTTTAGAACATAATATTTCTTCCACAAAAATAGAACATCTGCAAGCATCTTCCTTTCTCTGTAGATCATTTGGAAGAGAAAAAAGAGAATATCCAAATGTAATCAGATCTCTCCTTTATTCATAACCCTAGATACTAAGTGATTTGTGAAGATATCACTTTATGTTCCACTTACACTATGGTACTGAATGACGTAATTTGATATAATTTATGATGGCTCTTCCAATTAGTTGAGTTCCTTAAAAAGCCAGGTCACCTAGAGAGGTTCTGGAGGCTTATTAATTAGAATCAAGTAAGACAGATTGGCATTACATGCCACCACGATAAAAGGCATAGTGGAATCAGAGAAAGAAGAGATTTGTTATGAGCTGTAACAGAAAGAGGAGACACTATACGAGGGGGGAGAACACAGGACAGAAATAAACTGAAACCCGTTCCCTGCATCTAAGAAAGAATTACAATAAAATATTATTGCTTAAGACAGCCTGGGAAGTAGAAAGATATAAAATGTTTATAACATGGAAATAAAGCTTAAGACCAAGTGGGAATGAACTGATACAGAGACATCAAAAGCAAAGTCATTAGAATAAAGTATTTTAAATTTGTGCTTGCATTTTGCTTGGGGGGGAAAGCAATGGCATATATATGGGATGGGTAAAATCAGTGGTGTATCACCTTCACTCCAAGGCAAAGATCTTCTTTATGCTTTAGGTGCTTTCTGGGTGAAGAGGGAGAACTATGGAGGAAGAGTACAAATTTCTTAAGCTCTGACAAAATGTGTCCCCCAAATCTTGGAATTTTGAATGGAGAAACTTTATTTCCAAATGTTCACAGTGAATTTAAGGGGGACTTAAATTTACCTTTGAGGCACATATTTTCTTTGATTTCTATAGTAGTATTTCTAGTTAAGAAAATGCAAAACAAAGTTCCTCTTCTGAAATGAAGGATTTTTCTATGCTCTAAGAAAGTAACCTGTTCTCTATTATTTTATGAAACTAGAGGCCCAGTGCATGAAAATTCATGCACTGGAAGGGGGGGGGGCCTTCAGCCCAACCTGCCCCCTCTCACAGTCTGAGAGCCATCAGGGGCAAGAGGCAGCCTGGCCATCAGGGGAAGGTGACACCCCCAACACACCTCTGCTGCTGCCACTGCCAGCAGCACAAGCCTCAGCCAGGCCTGGTTACCTGAGCCTTGGGAGGCCCTGGTGCCTGGGAAGCTGCCATCAGAAGCTTGCCTACAACTCGAGCTGGCCCTGGGGTCCTGGAAGACTGAGGTAACTGGCTGACTCCAGAGGCAGGTGCGGAATGACCAGGTCTGCCATGCCACATACCTGCTGCCCCAAAAAGGCTGAGGGGACTGGGCACTGCCATCTTGTGGCTGTGGGCGCTGCCATCTGGTCAACCAATCAATATGGTGTGCACTGACCACCAGGGGGCAGACACTCAATGCAAGATCTGCTCCCTGGTGGTCAGTGCTCTCCAACAGTAGGAGCTCCTGATCTTAAGGAAAACGCTTTTAGTTTTTGCCCATTACGTATGGTATTGGCGATGGGATTGTCATATATAGCCTTTATTTTTTTTTTCTTGAAAAGTAAATAATTTTAATGATGAAAAATGTTACATTTACTCAAACTTACATTATTGGTAAAAACATTTTCAAGCCGAAACTGGTTTGGCTCAGTGGATAGAGTGTTGGCCTATGGGCTGAAAGGTCCCGGGTTCGATTCTGGTCAAGGCATGTACCTTGGTTGCGGGCACATCCCCAGTGGAGGGTGTGCAGGAGGCAGCTGACCGATGTTTTTATCTCATCGATGTTTATAACTCTTTATCCCTCTCCCTTCCTCTCTGTAAAATATCAATAAAATATATTTTAGAAAATATATTTTCAAGTTTTATAAGCTTTGAGTACATATACATGTTCTTTCTTTTTTTAATTTCTTTATTGATTACGGTGTTACATATGTGTACATATGGCCTTTATTATGTTGAGGTATGTTTGCTATATTCCCACTGGCTGAGAGTTTTTATCATAAGCTAGAGGCCCGCTGCACGGATTTGTGCACTGGTAGGGGGCATGGTCTGTGGGGATTGACCTGCTATGGGAGCACCACTCATCCGGTCAGCCAAATGGCAGTGGACCTGCCCTCTGAGCAGCTGCTCCTACTGTTGGAGAGCACTGACCACCAGGGAGCAGATCTTACATTGAGTGTCTGCCCCCTGGTGGTCAGTGCACATCATATTGATTGGTTGACCAGTCATTCTGGTCATTCCACCATTCGGTTGCTGGGATTTTATAGATAGGTGATAGATGATGATGATAATGATAGATGATAGATAGATGATAGATAGATAGATAGATAGATAGATAGATAGATAGATAGATGATAGATAGACAGATAGATTGGTGCTGGATTTTACCAAATGCTTTTCTACATCCATTAATATGATCATGTGGTTTTTATCCTTTATTTTGTTTATGTGATGTATCACATTTATTGATTTGAAAATAATTGTACTAACCTTGCATCTCCTAAATAAATCCAGTTGATTGTGGTGTATGGTCTTTTTAATGTGTTGCTGAATCCATTTTGTTAATATTTTTTGAAGATTTTTAGCATCTATGTTAATCAGGGATACTAACCTATAATTTTCTTTCTTTTTAGTGTCTTTATCTGGTTTTGGAATTAGGATAATTCTGGCCTTGTAAAATGATCCCGAAAGCCTTCTCTCATCTTGAAATATCTGGAATAGTTTGAAAAGGATAAACATTAGTTCTTTGAATTTTTGTTAAAATTTACTTAAATGAAGAGATTAAGAGGAGAAAAAACCTCATAGACACACACAACAATGTGATTATCAGAGAGAAAGGGGGAGGGTAGAAGAGAGTAAATGGATACAATATACAGATGATGTATTATAGAAGTGTTCACCTGAAACCTATATACTTTTATTAATTAATGTCACCCAATAAATTCAATTTAAAAATACTTAAGAGACAATTTGTTAAATGCTACAGTCTGTGTTTTTAGAGAATTGGGAGCAGAATCTATGTTCGTGTTTGGGACCAAGTAGTAAAGAAAACAGAATCTTTATTATTCTTCCAAAGGTTGAATATTGACAACAACGTCTTTCCAAAGTTAGTTTTTCCAAAAATGTAAGTGATGAGGAGCAAAGCAAACAGGGGTCCTCCTGAATTATTATCAGAGTAAAATTAAGCTTAGGAAGAACTTTCCTGGAGATTGGTAGAAAAGCTATTTGCCAGAATTTCTAGAAGGAAAGAGATATCTAAGGAGAATAGGAGTGTGGGGAACAAGCTTCCATTATAACTCATAAGATATTTACTGAGTAAACAATAGATATTTCATTTATGTGCCCTTAGAAGTTTCTGTGCTTTGTATTCGGTTTTAAATGGAGCATTATTTGATTCATCATTGATGAATAAGTTAATGTATGTTGTTCTTATTAAAATGTGTTTTTAGAAAACAGAGATAATAGTACATTCATATTTCCTTTGCACTTGAGAAGATGAAATCCCTCAGCAATAAATAAATAAAAATCTTATTTCAGCCATAGTTTCCTTTTCTTCTCTTGTCAACCACCCTCATTCCTACATGTAAACTTTTTTAATCACTTCAATATAAAAGCCAACCTTTTAGCACAGACATTCCTTCCTAGTGCAAATCTAGGTTATAGTTGTTTGCTTCATTGACAGTCTTTCCTTTAGGATTATTCCCAAATTGACACTGTCCCTTAAAGAAATGTACCATTTCTTTTTTTTAGCAAGCTTAACATTTTTATTGAATTTATTGGGGTGACATTGTTTAATAAAATTATATAGTTTTCAGGTGTACAATTCTATAACATATCATCTTTATTATATTGCATTTTCACCATCCCAAGTGGTCTCCTTTCATCACCATTTATTCCCCCCTTACCCTCTTCTAAACTCCTATCATGTAAAGATTAAATAATTACCTCTTGATACTTTTTAAATTAAGGCATGTCCATGGTTTAGCAAACAAGTTAATGTAAAATATGTATTCTATCTATGTCCCCCTGAAGGGAAAAAAAAGGGTTAGTTAGGAATTTTCTGGACTAATATATTTGTATTATTTCCTAATAAGATAGTTTACCTACCTAGACTGAAATTTTTACTCATCCTCAGTCACTAGTGCATCCTATACTTTATAAAAGGAAATGCATTTTTTTTTTCATTTAAATGCTTATCTTTGTGATCACAGCTAATTAGTGGCAGGGCTGGATCAGAATTTGCTCTTAACTCTTCGTTCAATGCTCTTTTGATTGTACTACATTGTCTGTTTTCAACTCTGCTCTGTTTTTAACTCTGGGTTTTGAGCATTCCCTGGATTTAAACATTTCCCTCAACCAGTTCCCTTCCACCTTCTACCTGGTTCTCCACATTCTCCCAATTTGTTAATCTCCACCATAATGCCCCACAAAGGTAACCTGTAAAAAGAATTAACATTATACCAAAAGGAACACCAGTAACCAACCCTAATTTCTCATTTCTTGAGGAAAGATTGCGATGCCCTCTATTAAGACCAATAGGTCCAGTTGTTTAGGAGAGACAGCACTGTCATCAGCCCCAAAGGCCAGCACTCCAGAAAGGAAAATCTGTTCTTAAGAACTCAGAATTAACTCAAACACTGATGTAATACAAAGGTAACAAAAATGTTTTTTCTTTTTTGTGTGTGCCATTCATTGATTTGCATTTTTCTAGGCCCATTGTCTGCAAACTGCTGCTCACGAGCCACATGCGGTTCTTTGGCCCCTTGAGTGTGGCTCTTCCACAAAATACCACGGCCTGGGTGAGTCTATTTTGAAGAAGTGGTGTTAGAAGAAGTTTAAGTTTAAAAATTTGGCTCTTAAAAGAAATTTCAATCGTTGTACTGTTGATATTTGGCTCTGTTGACTAATGAGTTTGCCGACCACTGTCCTAAGCCAATTGGAGAAATTCAGATTTAATTATGTGTACCCATTAAGATTAGTTCACTCATGATAGAAAGAAATTATGTTCAAATGAATAAAAACCTTTTATGACTAGCTCTGATCCCTTCATCAGGAGAAAAAGAAAGATAGAGGAGAAAGGGAGAAGGAAAGAAGAAAGGAAGAGGAGAAAGAAAGAAGGAAATGAAGAGAGGAAGAAAGAGGTGAAGGAAAGAAAGTAGAAATGGGGGGGAAAAGCTGATCGATAATACCAAATAGAGATCTCAGGATTTTTAGGACTTTACTATTAAAAAGTGGGAGATTATATATTGCTTTACAAAGAAACCTCATTATTAGACTTTTATTGCATTTTAATTTTTTATAGACCCTTAAATGTCTCAGAGAATAAAAATATTCAGGTATCAAGATACGGTGTCTGGTCCAGGATAAAACAGATTCCGTTTGACTAAAGAGAACTAGAGCTTTGGTTCTTTTATGGGAAACATATTAAATCCCCCAAACCAATCTGGAAGCCAAATTATTTCTCTGTAAAGAATGGAAGAGCAGAAGGGAATGAGAAAACATTTGTCATGCTAACCCTACTCTAATGCTTTCTGGGACCTATTTATCTCTTGCTTATTGTGTAGTCAATATAGAAAATGCAGTCTCTAAAAGCTGTCCTACAGCTCTGAGGAGTAGTGAAAGGTCATATTCCATAGACCTCACAGAAGGAACAATCTCCCCCTTGGACTCAGGTATGGTTCCCCATGGCTGCTGAGCCTTAAAACTTGTGGAGTGTCCACGGTCCAGGAACTACCAAGGCAATTTTGCTCTGGGTAGAACTCAGAGAGGAGCTGTTCTTTACGTGCTATTGATCACAGATGAAAATATATCTTCTTTAACTGGGTATGCTGCCCTTTAAAGTCTCCCTCTTTGATGTAATGGGACAAACCGAATATTTTTCCATGTCAGTGGGTGGAAGTTTTTCCGGTGCCACCCAGTTGCTCTTTTCTTACAGAAAGCAAACTTCAGATCTCCTTTGGATGCAACAGACATCAAGAAATAACACACACACACACACACACACACACACACACACACACACAACTGTCTCCTAAGGAGTGAGAAATGACATCCAAAGAAATCACACATGGCAGAAGTAGCCTTCCTTTTTGAAATATTTGGTACCGGACACAAGAGTAAAAGACTTGCACAGACCACCTGACAAAAAAAATGTTACAAAAAATAATTAAATAATATATTCCTTACAAACTTGTCCTGAAAATACAGATTGTGGGCTGCCTGTTCAAACAAAATACTCTGGGAAATATATTTAACAAACCAAGAAATAATAGCCAGCCCTGTAAGAACAAATTGTAGCTGGTCCAAATGCCTTCATAATGCAAAATCTGTTTTAGTTGCTAAAACCTAAGCAAATCGGGTACAAATGGACTCAGACCAAGATGAAGGCTTACTGGTTGAAATAGTCAAATAGTTTCCAAGACTTAAAATATCTCCTACACAGAGAAAGATTCCCTTAGTTCATATTCAGGTGGATTCTAATTTATTTCGTTAGATAAAAATCCCAATATGCAATTTCAATGGGCGAATCATTTATCTTAAAAGCCATCGGTTCTTTTTGAAAATTTCCCAATGCTTCTTCTAGAGATAATAGACTTCTCTCCCCCAAAATAACTCAGATGGTGATGCCTGAAAGCAGATTAAGGGGAAGCATGTGCACTGCTCCTTGAAAAGGTGTGTTTTTGTATGTCTGCAAATAGTAAATACCAAGAACCTTTATATAGTACATCTGTGTGAAATATTAATGAGACAAGTTCCCAAACTGTGTGTAACTTAATGAAAGAGTTACCTAGCGAGGAAATTGGCTCAGGAACACCTAATATATTGGTTGAAATGTTAAAGGTGATGTTTGAAGTCTGCAGCCTGTCGATGCAAGTAGGGATCTGAGCTAGTTTACTTGCTGCAATAGCTTACATCTTTTTTCTGGATTCTTCTTAATAGCTGCACAACTGAAATAATTTTAGTATATAAAGTCGTCTGAATTATACATCTGGTGTTGTTGTATGTCTCCTGGTTTTTCTCCAAGGTGAAAAAACTCTTTGCAAAGGATAAACAAAATGTTCAAATTTTCCTTCTGATTCTTTATTTTTATTCTAATTGTAGTATGACAGAGCCCTTGGTTTTTCTGTAACCCATGGCTATATATATTATTGTGAATTTAATATTGTCATACTAAAATTTTTGAATGAATATTAATGTGAATTTTAAAATACCACAGCACAGAGGAGAAAGCATAATTCTGCCCAAAGAGATTTAGAAGACTGCACTAAAGAGGACATTTGAGCTCTGGAGCATGCTTAGGAATTTTTGGTTAAAACAAAAGAGGAAAATAATTTCAAACTTTAGGAATAGCATGTGCAAACACATGTGCTCCTACAAGGGCCCAGTGTAATCAGAAAATACCAAGCCTTTTTGACCAGCTATGAAATAGAATACATGAGGGCAAATGATGGGTAGGCCAGCATAATTACAAGCCAACATTAATTTATTCTCAAAATGATAGCATTAAGAAAATGTTCACTTTTATGGTGATTCCTGGTATGCCTAATTCCACTTTGCTTTACAACCTTGCTCAAAATGGCACAACATATATGTTTTTGTGAACTGCCAGCTGAAATAACAAATAAAATTGATAGAATATACTTTCTTGTGCCAAGTAACTGAATTAGAAAGGAATAGGAAGCAATATTCTAGAAATAGAATGAGGAGATATATGTTATGTCCACATAAAAATAATATCATAGAAAACATTCAGATGGAGGAGGAAACATTAATACCTAGCATTAGCATTAGATGAACTAAATTGAGTCAATAAAACTGTGTCTGTGCAAAGATAGGGATGGACACTATAACAAGTATTTGAAAAAGGAAAGGAGATATATATATATATATATCCCTCTCTCTCCCTCCCCCGATGGCTGACCCTGATCAGCCCTAATAGGAACTGGGTGAGATAGCCCCAATAAGCCCCAATCACCAGCCAGGTAGAGGGACCCCACTCGTGCACGAATTTGTGCACCAGTCCTCTAGTAAGAATATGAATGACAATTTTCTTATGTATCTTAGGCCTAGACAAAAAGGATATTAGTTGTTTTTTTCCACTGTTATTTTTTTGTTCGTTTGTTTGATTTTGGAGTGAGCTTATATAAAGCTGTATAATACATATAATACCTTCCAAATATTTGATTCTAAGATACTTGAACCATTCACTCAGTTTGGCCCATTGGGTGATTTCTCTACATGTGGGAAATACCCATACTCAATGGGACATCATGGAAGACCTTTAAAAAATAGAATAATGTGGTCAGTTTGGTTTCTTAAAAGATAAACACTGGTATAATGTATCCAAAGTTATAAAATGAAGAGAACCACTAGACTCTATGATGCATAGAGATGGAATGAAAATTAACATGGCGGGTGATGGTTTGTAAAGGAGCAAAATTATGAATGAGAAATTAGTAACTGATTACTTACTAATAGTCTATCCAAGGCCCATGAAAATGGAAAAGCCAATAGAACTAACAACAGCCAATACAAACTATGCTCTCAGTTGGGACTACATCTTTCACTGCACCTGCCAGTTTATGAGAGGACCTAGGGGAAGTTAAAGTTACTGGTCAGAAAGAGTTTTAATTGTGCAATTTTGCAGAATGGGTTTGAAGAGAAAGCTGAGCAAAGCATTAATTTTTATGAAAAGAGATCAGCCTTTCCAATAACTCCTAAAAAGTTGGCACCTGCTCTGGAATAAATAATTTAGGCACAATGCAATGCCACTTAAAAACGTCACCATATGAGAAAAGAAAACCAAAGAAACCCGTGCATATTATTTTGTGTATAAAAAAAGTATTTGAGGGCCAAAACCGGTTTGGCTCAGTGGTAGAGCGTCGGTGTGCGAACTGAAAGGTCCCAGGTTCGATTCCGGTCAAGGACATTTACATTGGTTGCAGGCACATCCCCGGTAGGGGGTGTGCAAGAGGCTGCTGGTTGATGTTTCTCTCTCATCAACGTTTCTAGCTCTCTATCTCTCTCCCTTCCTCTCTGTGAAATATCAATAAAATATATTATTTTAAAAAAGTATTTGAGGAAACATCACATTGTCTTGGTCTTTAGCCTTTGAATCTTTTCCTTGGCTGGCAATGATTCATAACGTAGCATAAATCAAGATCATTAAGGACTTCGAAAATCATCTATTTAGGCTTATGCCTTATATAACACATATGTTTTTAGATATTCCTTGAACATCAAATATTTAAATCTAGTAACTTTAAAAGTCCTAAAAGGAAACTAGTTATTTAAAGATATCCTGTGATAGATGCTTGGTAAAGGAAGGATCCTTTGGTAACATGAATAATTCTCCCATATTTATAGGTTAGTCACTTTGAATTTTCATGTACTGAATTATGCTTTCTTAAAATGGAGTATATCCTGACTGGCAATGATTTTATGTTACAAAGTGTATATCTTATACTTATTTCAAATTTCAGTGAAAAATAAATGCAAATATTATTCCAATCACCTTTACACCATAAATATGCCAAAATAAATTAGCCAATGAAAAACTCCCCACCACTAAATACATGTTTTCATGAAAAACAAATTAGATACATTTTTTTCCTAAGGAAAAGGATTTAAATGTATTCTTTGAATTATGCTCTATTTTTTTTTCCAAAGCAGCTTATGCTGCTCCTTACAAAGTCAATGTTTACCAGTATATTTATATAAAATTTTTTCTTTTGTTTTCCCTCTATTTGGCAGAACACACAGTACTATATAGGCATGTGTCTGAATATTTAGCCACAGTATGCCAGGAGTCCACACAATGCTTGGGACTGTTTAGTTTAACAAAGAATGCGTGGCTTTTGCATGTGCTGGCAAATTCATATGAATGGCTCCAAAACTCGATTAATGGCAGAACATACTTGTCACTTAAAATTCATAAAAGTGCAGTGAGTTTACACAAAACACCACCAACTTTATAAATATTTCTTTTGTAAACTCAATGGGGAGGGAACCCTGATGAGAAATGGAAGCATGGTGCAATTACATCAGAACTTTAGGGCTGTCTCTTTGTGGGCATTTTTTAAATTTGCCCATGTTCTGCTTCTAATAAAGCAGATAACATGTGGCTCTAAATATGATTTATAACTTTCCATATAAATCATTTACAAATGCTGAAAGAACCAAATATTTAATAGTCAGCCAATCTTCCCATAGTTTATATCTAATTTGTAATCTTTGGATTGGGATATTGTGCAGTTAGATTGGGTAAACCTTATTTTTAAATTAGCTAATTATTGAGTTAAACACAATAAACTATTTTCTCTTACACTATGGAGAACTGATGAGAAACTATCTTTTTTGTCTTTGGATTTTTATGGATAACAAGACGAAGTTCTAATTAAGGCAGGTGTTTTGGGTCTTATTTTGTTCATTAGAAGCATGGAGGCATAGAACAAACTGACATATCTTAATGTGGGGTTGGGAGACAAGAAGAGATAAACCAAAGAATTTATATACTTACGAGAGGCCCGGTGCACAAAATTTGTGCAAGAGTAGGTCTTTCTTCCCCAGGCTGCTGGCACCAGCTTCCCTCCGGGACCTGGGATTGAGCTTCCCTCAAAGCCCCAGCTTCATCCGGAAGTTCGTCCTGAAGGACATCCAGTCTAATTAGCATATTATGCTTTTATTATTATAGATATGCATAACCCATGGACACAGGAATTTGGGTAGTGAAGACCTGGGTGGTAGGTAAGGGCTGGGAGGTGGGAAGTATAGGGGGAAAATAGGAGATATCTATAATACTATCAACAATTTAAAAATAATATTTAAATAATAAAAT
Organism: Vespertilio murinus; assembly: GCA_963924515.1. Taxonomy (NCBI): domain Eukaryota; kingdom Metazoa; phylum Chordata; class Mammalia; order Chiroptera; family Vespertilionidae; genus Vespertilio; species Vespertilio murinus. The sequence continues at coordinate 32,676,121 of OZ004711.1, forward strand.
TAAAAAAATGTTAAAAGGCAGGTGTTTGACACATTCACTAGCAGAAACAGTATAAATGCCAAAACACAATTTTATCTGTATGGAGAGGTTTGCTTCGTCATCTACTAGTATACTAGTGCTTCTCTAACTGTATTGAAACATCTATGGTATTGCTAAAAATTCAAATTCTGAGTCAGTCAATCTGGGTTGGTGGCCTGAGTTTCTGCATTTCTAACAAGTGATGTTGCACTTTGGAAGTAAGGAAATGGATAGGTTTCAAAATTTGGGAATCTAGTCTGTATCTCATATTTGATATTGGATGGCTCAGTTAATTTTCTGAACTTCATTTTGGCCCAGTTGACTCGGTTCTCTTCACAGATTTGCATGGATAGAGCATAAAGACTATGTACTAGCAATAGTATAGAAATAACATAAAGGTATTTTCAGAGGCCTGTGTTTGGGTTAATTCTGCCACAAACGACAGTTATATAGTCTTTGTCCAGCAGCATGCACCCTCTAGTTGTAGTTTTATTCTGTGTTATTTTAGAACATATTATGTTCCATTCACTTTATCGGGAGGCTGGAAAAACAAGTGAGATAATATATGTGAAAAATATGGATACTTTAACGCACTAAAAACATTTTATAAAAATTATTCTTGTTGAAGTTACTTATCGTTATATCACTGACATCTCTGACATCATCAGCAGTCAGCATTAATTATTATTCTGTGTTTTACATCACGTTGGGGTGTATCTTATATTCACTCAATCACTATGCTGAGTCATCTGCCTTTCTTTTAAATACTAACAATGATCACTCTGGAGTTGCAGCATTGCTAATGGATACTCAATGATTCCTCCTCACATTGTTTAGGGAAGGAAACAAACAAACATGGATTCTGGAATCATCCCTCTGTATTCCTGAGATTTTTATGAGTAGACAAATTTTAAGAAGAAATATGTGTTGAGAATCTAAAATTTTGTTTCTTTAAAAAATATGTATGCCTGAGCACCTCCTGCAAATTCTTCATGTACCAGGAGCTTCACGTTTGAAAACTCTTGATCCGGATTACCCTTCTTACTTAATTTATTTTCACAGGTAATATCTACCTTATGTTCAAGACACAAGTCCAAAAGTACCACTTTCATTAAGTTTTCCTGTTCCATGTCCTCCCCTACTATCCCACCATATAAATACACAGCTAGATGTAAAGATTCCCTGTTTTGAAACCTTATGATAGGATTCTCTATGTAAGATCTCTTTTTATAGAACAGATGGAAAATTATGCCCCTAGTAAAGAGTAAACTATGAAAGATCAGTATTTGTCATAATTGTTTGTGGGCCTAAAATATTTAGCACATTGTTTTATACATTCTGGGTACTCATATAGTTTTAAGTTCCTATTCTCAATGCATATTTATTTATTTATAAATTTTATTTATATGTATACTTGCTATTGTATTAATATAATATGCACATATAAAACATGTGAAAATTTAAAGGTAATATCATGCAAAATAAAAATAGAAATGTGCCTTGGCCTGATGGCTCAGTTGACTGGAGCTTCGTCCCATAAACCCAGAAGTTGTGGGTTCAATTCCCCATCAAGGCACAGACCTTCGTTGTGGATTTGATCCTTGGTAGGGGTATGTATGGGAGGCAACCAATAAATGTTTCTCTCAGATCTCTCTCTCTCTATCTCTCTCTCTCTCTCTCTCTCTCTCTCTCTCTCTCTCTCTCTTTATTTATCTATCTATCTCTCCCTCAAAAATAAGACAAAAATAAAACACCATATCTTCATGTGAGGATAAATACCGTATTTGCCGGTGTATAAGACGACTTTTTGGCCCTGAAAAATATGCCTCCAAGTGGGGGGTAGTCTTATACGGCGAGTATATAACAAACTCTGTATTTTTAGTGGAAATGTTAGGGGGTCGTCTTATATGCCGGCAAATACGTATTTTTCAGGGCCAAAAAATCGTCTTATACGCCGGCAAATACGGTAAATAAATATGCTAATATTTTTGCCTGGTACTCCAAATGCTCTCATTGGCATTTGCATTTCTCTGTCTTTGAGAATATAAAACACATAAATATCAACTTTTCTGATATATGATTATACATCTAGTGTCAGTATAATTCCTTGAGACACTATTCTATGTGAGTTCTCTGAGATTTTTTTTCTCCAAAGTTTAAGATACAGAAAAATGGAAGGAATCTGAATCAAGAGCTGTTCCTGTTTTCTGTAAACCCTAAGTTCATTTAAAAGGGTGATAGTAGGTGCCTTGGGAGAAGATAGGGGAGAAAAGGGGGAGGAGAAAGGAAGAAGGAAACTGAAGCAAGATCAAAGAAGACAGAGAGAAATAGACCTACACTGGTAGATTCCTCGGAGATGGAGACAGCAGTGGCACGCCCCGCCCCACCCCCACCCTGCCCTGCCCTGCCCACCAGAAGTCTTACAGGAATATTCCTGCAACGGGTGCCTAGTTAATGCATAATTCTGTTCTATGTCTTGCCAGGATTTTGGTGAGAATTTAATTTTTAGAAAAGCACATTATTTCAAGCCATAGGAGCTCACTGGTTACAAAAATGTTCACTTTTTGAGGCTTTATTAGAAATCCAATATAATTTATCACATGCATTTCCTAAGGTCAGATATTGTTCAGCCAATTAAATTATGTGAGAAAATAACTTCTTGGGACCACCTTTATTTTCCATTGAAGCCCAGATATTTTACCCAGCAATATCTTATCACAACAAATTTTCAAGTCACAATGAGAAAGGTCTAACCAAATATGGAAATTTTGGTTCTTTTAAGGCTAAATGCATCAAAAACAGGCTCCCAAAACAGTATTGGCTAATAAATACATTTCATTGGTGAACTGTTTGAACATGTACTGCAGGGGGCTATAGCTTAACAAAGAGCTTTCATTTCTTTGCATTTCTTTGCATCAATGGAATGTGTTAAAACCAGCTACATATATTGTATGAGTAAAGGGATTATTTTCCTGTCCACTTCCATGGTTAATGGGGTTAACCACCAATATTTGTCACTGGGAAGAATAACATATAAATCTGTTCAAAGAGTTTAGTCATCTGAGTTTCCTAGTTTGGAGGTTCACTCTGCTTGCAGATTCCTGGAGGATTAGAACCTGAATAGTTTAAAAACCAACCTTGCATCAAATAATATGGCTAAACCCACTTTAATGATATGAAGAGTTAAATGGTTTGAATGTTAAGTAAATATACCTTTGGTCTTAGAAAGAACTTTATTAATGACCTCAAAGGTAAGGGAAGTAAAAGCAAAAATATATGAATGGGACTACATCAAGTTAAAAAGCTTCTACAGAGCAAAAACTAACAACCAAACAAAAACAAACAAACAACAAAACAAAAAGGCAATCAATTGAATAGAAGAAGATATTTGCAAACAACAGCTCCATCAAGGGGTTAATATTCAAAAAATATAAAGAACTCATGAAACACAACACCAAATAAATGAATACTGCAATTAAAACATTGGCAGAGGACCTGAACAGACACTTCTCCCAAGAAAAAATACAAATGGCCAGCAGATATATGAAAAGATACTCAACCACTGGCTATTAAGGAAATGCATCAAAACTATGATGAGATACCACCTCATACTATCAACAGGATTAGTAGTAACCAGTATAGTAGAGTTGTGGAGAAAAAGAAACCCTCATTTACTGTGGGGATGTAAAGTGGTACAGTCATTATGAAAAACAGTATAAAGTTTCCTCAATAAATAAAGACTACAATTATCATATGACCCAGCAATCCCTCTTCTGGGTATCTACCCCCCAAAATTGCACATTTATAAAGATATGTGCACCCCACCGAAACTGGTTTGGCTCAGTGGATAGAGCATCAGCCTGAGGACTGAAAGGTCCCGGGTTTGATTCCGGTCAAGGGCATGTACCTTGGTTGCGGGCACATCCCCAGTAGGGGGTGTGCAAGAGGCAGCTGATAGATGATTCTCTCTCATTGATGTTTCTAACTCTCTATCCCTCTCTGTTCCTCTCTGTAAAAAATTAATAAAATATTTTTTTAAAAAAGATGTGTGCACCCCTATGTCCAATATAGCATTATTTGTGGTCGCCAAAACATGGAAACAACCAAAATACCCTTCAACAGATGATTGAAGAAGATGTGGTACATAAACACAATGGAACGCTGCTCAGCTATAAGGAAAGATGAAATACTGTCATTTATGACCACATGGATAAATCTTGAGAATATCATGTCACGCTAAGTGAAATAAATCAAGACAGAAACTTAAGAAGCATACTATTTCACTCATTTGTGGGATCTAAAATTGAAAGCAAAAAATGAACAAACAAGAAAAGCAAGCAAATACAAACACATAGATATAGACAATAGTATAGTGGTTACCAGAGGAAAGGGGGCAGGGGGTGGTAAAAGGTAAATGAGGTCAACCATATGGTGACAGATTTGGTTTTGGGTGGTGATCATCCAATGCAATATACAGTATCATAGAATTGCAGACTTGAAACCTATATATTTTTATTAAGCAATGTCACTTTAATAAGTTTTATAAAAATAAAATAAATTTAAAATGTCTGTTATTCATATACTTATGTTTCACTCTAAAAATTACACTGTGACCCAATATTATTAGCCAATTATCATTACATTTTTACCTTCATTTATTAAATGGAACTCCTATAAAGAGCAACTATATCTCTTTTAGAAAAGTATGCACAGTCGTTTGTTAAGAAAAAAGAACATATTTTTAAAAATACATTTTTTTTTATTTATTTCAGAGAGGAAGGGAGATGGAGAGAGATAGAAACATCAATGATGAAAGAGAATCATTGATCAGCTGCCTCCTGCAGGACCCAACCTGGGCATGTGCTCTGACCAGGAATTGAACTGTGACCTCCTGGTTGACACTCAACCACTGAGCCATGCTGGCTGGGCAAAAAAAAAAAAAAAAAAAAAAAAAAAAAAAAAAAAAAAAAAAATCCACAGTTTTTTACTGTATTTCTTAAAGGTTCTAAAGGAGTTTTGAGGAAGATACAGAACACATGACTTTTAGAGGCTGTATCTTTTAAAGGATGCTTGCAATTTTCTAAGACTTCACATAAATACTTTTATGTAAATTAATATCACATTATGATGAGGGATGATTTCCCCATGATACTTTTCAAGGGCCTAGTAATCAGCATTGTGTATTGAGATCTTGGTACTTCCCTTTATGAGCTTTAACAAAGGTAAATAATATTTTAAATATGCAACTATGTGCAAAACTGGATGAAAAAATCTGCAAATGCCTCTGGAATATTGACTATGAAGGTGAAAGAGAACCGGCACAAATAAAGAATTCAAGGAGGAGGCAGAGTTTAACCTAAACCTAAACCTAAAAAAAAACAACAAAAAAAAACCAATGAGGTAAGATTTGAGTATATAAAGGAAATTTGGATCAACACTCTCATTAAGAAGAATAGGTCTTCGCAAGTCTTACTTACTGTTTAGAATACAGTTAAAACCTCAGCAAGAATCCCTAATATGCTAGGAGAGGGTAGAAAAATGATGTTCTTTCTGCTGAAGAACTGTGACTCTCTATACCCTGCATAGTAAGAAGGGAGACATAGTGAATGTCATTAAAAATAAAAGTAAAAAGACATTTCTATGAAAAGCCAATACATATTGACTCTGTTTGAAACAGGTATTGAACAATTTATTTCTATGAAAAGATTAAAATTTCCAATCAACAGGTATCATTATATATATAATCCAACAAAGAAAACATCAACACAAAGTAACATGTTTTAGAAATGCCAACAATGATTAAAGATCTTTTAAAGTTATTTTTAATGAATCTTCTACTTCTTTCAACAAACTATTTTTCATTAATTTTATACAGTTTGGATAAGAGTTATGAAAAGCCAACGCTTACTGGAATTATGACACAGATGTTTTAGGTGTTCCTGACAACTCGTACATAGTAAATCTCTGTCAGTTAGCTCTTTTTATTGTTTGGAGTACATCCTTAAATAAAGCAAATAATTGAATATTTTTATTATTTAAATGCTTAATTAAATGCATAGTTGAATTTATTGTTTGGAGTTTTAGATGATGCTGGCTTCTTTTTTTAAAACACTGAATATGACACAGCATTCTCTTTAACCAAGAGAACACAACCCCTTCCATAAGAAGGAGGTAGGCGTGTGTATGATGGGCTGTTAAAGCAGGGAGTGGGGATGTGAAGGTGAGGCTGTTGGTATGTTTCTAGTATGATATAACATCAAGGCTTGGATCATTTATTTAGTTTTTTTCTCTCTTTTTATCTCCATGATTGTAAACCAGTAGCATTAATAATCAATAGTATTTATCACACTTATTAACAGAAAGACGCCATGCTTTTCTGAATCAGTCTCCTACTTTAGGTGCCAGTGGATATATGTGGAATACTTGGTACTCTCCAGAAAAGACTTTCAAAACTATCTGCTATATTAAAAAGAAAGAAGCAAAATTGATGTTATATGTATGCAATAAAATATGACCAAAAAGACCCTCTCCTATCCTTTATATTAAGTTGGAGTTGTTGGGTTTTTTTTAATTTCTTCTCATGGCATATTTCAACAAGCCTCATTTCTATTCTCTCTCCCTCCGCAACGAGAATTACTCATGTAGCTTTGTACAAGTGAATTCATTTGAAGAGTTCAGTTGAGTCCTTTACTTACAGCTCATAGATAGAAGCCATATCATTGTTGCCACATTCTAGATTATCATCCTTGGCAAATTTAATGGACATTTTATAGAGTGCTTGAAAATGTCAAGCAAAAAAAAAAAAAAAAAGTCAAAGCAACACAGTTTATATAAGCTCTCCCCTGAATGTGAAGGGCTGGCTGAGACATGTAGCTCTGACTGCTGGGTTTCTCATCACAAAGCTAAGTGACTCAGGTGTTATCAAACTTATTTCTTCCAAGTATTCAAGTACCAAAATGACAACTGAAAGGGATGACTGTTAGCCTGAAGACACTTCTGTTCTATTATTTTATGTCTGTGGTGGGTTTTTTTTTTAATGTCTGAGATTTCTATGTGGAAAAAATAATGAACTTTAAAAAATGTCACTTTTACTAACAGAAATTATGGCTTGAACACCTGAATATGAATATTAAATATAACAAGGTACATTTAAATAATGTTAAGGTTGTGACACAAACTGACAAAAGCAGCAAAATTCAAAGTTAAGGATGACACTCCACCTTAACTCACCCCGTTAGGAGGGGAAAAGGGCACTAGAGTGTACAGCCGGAAAAGCTACCTTGGCCTTCACTCTCTGTCGCCTGATTGTGTCAGTTAGTGCTTTACCCTTCATATTATTTAATTGGTGTTTGGCATTTGGTTCCCTCTATTTGCCTAAGAGAATTCTTGGTGCCCATTTATAGTGTCACTTGGAAGCTTACACATCCTGGTACTGTTCGTTCAGAGTTCATTCTTAGGCGGAATATCATTTGAGGTTTTTAAAGAATGTGTGTGTGTGTGTGTGTGTGTGTGTGTGTGTGTGTGTGTGTCTGTCTGTCTCTGTGTGCATTGTGAGAGAGGCATTTCTCAAACAACGTGAGACTGAAGAGTAATAAAGGCTAACGGTATTTTAGTGCTATGTGCAGGGATAATTTTAAGTGTTGACAGGTATTCATTTCTTCATTCTTCACACACACACAAAATCTGTGAGAAAATTACCACTGCCATCATCACCACCAATCGACATACTCGTTTTCCATATGAGGACATTAAGATCACTTAACTAATAATTACCAAAGTCAAGATTCAAACCTGGACCCCTGGACTCTTATTCACCATGGGCAACAGAAGTCAAAGTTACTAAGAATGTCACAAACACCTCAACCAGAATTTGCATCTATAGCAATTAATAAATGGCCATACCAAACTCAGACATGCTCGGTCCCAATAAGCAAGCAACAGTTATATATCAAGCACCTGCTATACACAAAGCAATGAAGTGGGTGCTTTGGATAAACAGAAGAAGGTAAGAGGAACAAATAATATTTACAAGAAACCTGCTATATGCCAGATGCTTCACTGAGGAGCATGCATATTACATCTCTCCTACTCGTTTCAAATTTCCTCTGCTAGTTGTATTGTAAGTCTTGTTTTTGAAGATAAGTAAACTGAGGCTAAAAAAGATTAAATAAATTGCCCCAAAACCACACAATCCTGGCATTGCTTTACACTAGCTGTATAAGGTAATTCAATATGCATGTACCTAATTTCTCTGACTCTCTTATGTTCTTTAGGAAAGAGATTAAAAAACAAACCTATAAGGTGATTGTAGTTTATTCTATCTTACAGATTCCAAGAGAAGCCTATTGCCAATCTCCAAAGCAACAAATATTTCCTTGAAACTAACAATGCCTGCTTCATTTTCTAGTACTGAAACTTTTAAAGATGAATTAACAAGTGTCATTGCATAACAGAGACTTTGTTGCTGAAAAATGGTGATTATAGTAGCCAACTCTGTCTTGCCTCCATTTTAGTTAATATCCATCCAATAAAAAAGCAAATGTGGCTTTCAAACATTGTATTACGTTACCAAAAAGAACTCTAGAGGGTATCTCAAACACACTTCTTTTTACTGATGCATAAACTGAGCCCCCCCCCCAATGATATCGCCTGCCTACAGCAGACCAAGGGTGAGAATTAAGGTCCCTGGTTCTCGGCTGAAGACCTTTTCACTTCACCATTCTTTATTTTGTCATTACTTACAGAGGCTGTCTTTGCTTTAGGAATTGTGCACTCTCTCTTTGTCATTTTCATCCAAATTTATTGAGGCAAAATTGTCTGATATTGATGACAACAGTACCAAACAAACTATGATGATTAAGAAATAAACACTGATTGAATTCATGATCATTAAAATTGTAATTAACTCAACAGGACATCAAGCCTTTATAAAGTGAGATATAAATATAAAGATACAAACTTTCCTGCATAGTCAATTCTCACATCCTCTGACTAAAGAAGGGATGTAAGGACCCAGACAACTAGACAGCATGTAAATCAAGCCACAGATGATAACAACTTGTGCACCGGTAATCACCACCCCTGCACCATCCAAACTCTACACGATTCTGCCCTACTCTGAACCACAGTAGTCTGACTAGAGCAGGCACAGATGGAGTGTGGAGGTCTCGGTTTTTGTGTCTCTTTTCAGCAATGGCTAAACCCACCCCTACCTCATATTTCCTCTCCTGCTGGGTAGCCCGCTTCTCTTCCATTGCTCCAAATTGTCTTGGCCTCTAGTTACTCTGTCTCTTCCCTTTATTTATTTATTTTTTTTGGGGGGGGGGCTGGGAGTGATAATGGGTGGCACTATTTTTCATCCATATTCAGGGCACTTAGTTCTAGATGAAATACACATCCTTGCATGTTAATGTTGGTCCTGACCACATGACCAACTTTGGCCAATAAGACTAAAATGACTTCTCTACCAGCCTGCACAATGTTCTCATTTCCTTCTGCTGTGTGCACAAGCAATATTGTCAGTAGGAGTTGCATCATCAGCCCTAGGTCCTAGAAGGGCAGCAAGTGACTATAGCAAACATGTCCAAAATGGACATGTAGCATGAGCTGAAAAGAAATGTTTTTGGATTCATTTGTTTGGAGTTATTTATTACCTTGACATAATTTTTAAGTACTATCAGATCCTACTAGGCTGTTTGTTAGTCCCACAGCTAGAGATTCTGATTCAGTGGGTCTTGTAAAGCCTGAGAATTTGCATTTCTAACAGGTGATATGGATGCTACTAATTCAGGGAAGTGATTATTAGGATTACTCACCTAGTAGATTCTGATTGATATTGTCATGATGCTCTCATGCTGTTAGTTTCTTACAGCCTCCACTAGGTTTGTTTGTTTTGTTTGTTTGTTTGTTTGTTTTTGCTTCTTTCAGCCAACCTATAAACACCTATATAAAGAGTAATTTAGTTAAATTCTCTTCAAGTGAAACTATCAAATGGAGATTCTCCTTGATACTAGGACTCTGGCTGACATACTCCATATAAAGTTGCTCTTGACATTATCCCAAAACTATCAATATATTTTATCTCCCAAGATCTACACAATGACCTTAAAAGTTGACAGGGCAAATGAAACTTAGCAAGTAACTAGTCCCTCCTTGATGGCTAATTTGTTGCAGACCTTGGGTTGGATTTAGGTAGCTCCTACTTCCTTTTATTCATAGCATGCTGTAAGCAGTGTTGGAATATATGCTATGAATTTCTTTTTGGTTTTCCTCATACCCGTTTATTGCATTTCTAGTTAAATTTTACTGCAAAATGGCAGGAAATTGCTTAAATTTCCAGAGAGGAAAACAACCACAGTATAAGCTTTCTGAATGATGCACAAAATAACATATGTTCTGGGAACAAAAATAGCTTGACCAATAATGAATTCAGCAAAGAATGGCAAAGCACATAGCAATGGAATTTAACTCTACCTGAATTAGGTTTCTTTCTCTGATCACTACAAACTGGGCACCAGGAAAAGGCAGTAGAGTGCTTAGCAGTGAAGTAAACATTTTGATTACTAGTCTATTAATCTTGATTCCTTCCATCTGGACCATTATTCACAAATGTAAATTTTGAACATAAAAGGGAAATCTTCACTTTTATGGCAGAAAATGTAAAAAAGCTATATAATAGAAAAGGTATTAGATTGTTTTATACTATATATGTTCAAAATCAATATCAAACACTAGGAATTATCTATCTATATAAAATTCCAATATGCAAATAGACCGAACGGTGGAACAAATAGCCAGTCTCTATGACATGTGATGGCCACTAGGGGGCACACACAGAACATGGTGGGCATCAACCATGGCAGGATGGTAGAAGAGGTGAGTGGGGGTGCCAAAACAAAGCAGGGTGCTGGTCTCTGACATCTGGTGGTTACTGATAATTCTTTGCTCCTGTGCACTGCTGTCCCACCCAGCACTTGCACCTGCTACCAGCGCCAGCCCCAATCACTCCATAACATCAGTGGGTGCAAGCGGAAGCAGCTGGCCCCATTTTTCTGTCTGGGCTTCTCCACCTCCCTCTGCTCCTAAGGGTTGATAGGGGCCTGCAGCCACGTCTTGCACCTACTGCCAGCGCTGGCCCCACTGGCAACCGCAGCCAGCACTTGGAGCTGCTGCTCACACCCACTAGCAGCGCCCAGTGCCCATCCTGACCAGTTGGTGCCATCAGCAGCTGCGAGTGGTGGCTGCTGGCCCTGATAGCCCCTGAGGGCTTCTCTACCTCCCCCTGCTCCTGATCAGGGCAGCAGCAGCTGCTCACACTCTTTGATGGCACCGTCCCCGCTCGCACTGCTGCTGGCACTCACCCAATCGCTCTGTAGTTGCAAGCAAGGCCAGCACCATCAGTGCAAGGGAGTGGTGGGCAGCAGGAGCAGGGCTGCCCCAGACAAGGGACCAGAGTCCATGGTGGGAGGGGCCATGTGGGGGTGTGGAGGATGGGCCAAGACCTTTCACTGTGCCCACAGCAGCCTTACAGCCCACAGTTCCTTTCAAGGTGCGTGAATTCATGTACTGGGCCCCGAGTACAAATATAAAAGGTATGAGTAGAGGGATGTCCATTGCAATGAAAAATTGAAGATAATCTAATATTCATCAATAATAAGTTAAGTAATTTCGGGTACACTTATTCAATGGTTGCACATAGTATATATTTAAACAATGCAAATTATGCCCCATTATTTTCATGGGGATGTGTCTACAATGTGTCTATAAACAATTATATTGTAAATATTTGGAGAAAGTTCCAGTGTATGACAAAATGTAAATAATGGTCATCTTAGTGTTGGGAAATTATTGAATATTTATTTTTACACTACATTTTATATATTTTCTGAAATTATAAATTTTCTGAATTTTTGACAATAATTATCTTTATAAAATATGCATAATAGTGTGTAAGGAAATATTATAATATTTCAAAATAAGAAACAATAAAAGAGAAAGGGGCAGATGTCATAAGAAGCTCTAAGAGTTAATACAAAATAAATTAGTGGTCCACAACTTCAGAGAATAGCATGAAACAAGAAAATGTTAATTATAATTATAAATAGTGTAATATTTAATTAATACTTATTTGGGATATTTTTGATTATATAATTATCCCCAATGTAGAAATTCTGAAAAATATATAAAAACTCAAGAAAACATTTAAAACACTAATACAATTTATTTTTAGAAGGGCAATTTTAATTATTATTTTAAATTTTTTAAATTAACTTACAGATTAAAATATATAATTATAGCTTTCAGACATTTACAGTTGAATAAATGTGTCCATTGTCTCAAAAATATATGTTGTACAGAAAAATACTACTAGGTTAGCTGATGAACCAGAAATTGGCTAAATGATTAGAAATATAGGAAATTGCATCTTCAGTATGCCAGGCAAGATGCAACTTGGGCCTCTCTTGAGTTATCTTCTTGGTTATTAAAACATTTTTAAATGCAAAAGCAAGAAATAAGTCAATATAGAAAAATTGTTTTTTAATTAGAATTTAGGTTTGCTGTTTTACATAAAGAAGACCAAATTTTGTTATCACCCAATCAACGAAGGAAGTAAAGCGGTATCATTTAAAGGAACAAAAGTAGAAGATTTCTAATTTCTCCCTATATTAAGACCCCTTCCAGGGTAAGTGGCTTGTTCTGACAGAAGGATGATCAGTTGTGGACGTAGCTGTGCAGATCTGGCACACAGAGGTGCCTATTTTTTCCAGGTATGCCAGCTCTCTAACTTCCTTTACCCCATGGTTGCTGGGAGTTCTCTAATCTTCCTCTGAGAACACATGATTTTCACCTGGAGCCTGCCTCCCCTACACGTTCCCCGAGGATAACCTGCCATCTCAGGCAGTGAGAACATTTTCTCTCTGCTGTTTTACAAACTCTTGGCGGGAGGGTGGACTAGGGGGTGAGGGAGAACCTTCGAGTAAACATATATTATGAAAACTTCTATGATCTCCACTTGTATGAAACATGTATCCTACTGCCTTTTGAAATTTTGTCTTTCATTATCACTAATGCAAGCTAATACAACGTATTCTGTACAAGTCAAAAAGGAAGAATATTGGTTTCAGGATCCTACTGCATTTATCTAGATGTCAAGTATCGCCATAAGATTATAGAACACAACAAAAAAACAGCAATGAATGCCAAAGCAATGTTTTAACTATACAACAACTTACATTGTGATCATCTCAAAGCTATGCTATTTATCTAAAAAGAAGCCAATGAAACAATTATCTCAATTAAAGCTGGATTTTTCTATCTTGTAAACCACTAGACTTGGTTAACAAAAAAGGTCTCAATTGATTAATTTTTTTATCAAACAAGTGGGAAATATTTTACTTTTATTCTTTTATCCATTTATTCACTCATTTGGCCAACAAATATTTATTAGCCACCCGTTTTATGTCAGCAATGTCCCAGGTACTCAAGATACAACAATGAACAAAAGGTACAAACCTCTAAACAACCAAACACCCGGGGCCTCTCTGAATTTAAATTCTATGATAAGCTGAAACCGGTTTAGCTCAGTGGATAAAGCATCGGTCTGCAGACTGGAAGGTCCCAGGTTCAATTCCGGTCAAGGGCATGTACATTGGTTGTGGGCACATCCCCGGTAGGGGGCGTGCAGGAGGTAACTGGTCAATGTTTCTCTCATCGATGTTTTTAGCTCTCTATCTCTCTCCCTTTCTCTCTGTGAAAAATCAATAAAATATATGTTTTTAAAATAAATAAATAAATAAATAAATAAATAAATAAATAAATAAATTCTATGATAAAATAGAGACATAATGAATAAACTATTCGGTATTTTAAAAAATGAAATATGCTCTGGATAAAAGTCAAACGGGATAAGAAGGACTGAAAGTTTTTGAGGGAGTTGCAAAATTAAATAGTTGACCACTGTAGGACTTATTGAGAAACTAATATTTGATCGATGACTTTAATGAAGGGAGTTAACCACGAGTTATTCTGGAGGAAGAACACTTTATTAGGGGAGAATATGAAGCAAGAAGGGCAGTGCCACTGAATAAAAGAGGATACGTAGGAGAAAGGTAAAAAATTGAATGGGATGAAGATTTCAGGGTGTTCAGGGCCCTGTTGAGCATGATTAGGATGTTGGCTATTTTCCTCTGAAATGGGAAACTGTGTGAGGACATGAATATAGGCATAAGTGATCTAAATTGCTTTCTAAAATATCTTTGGGTACAGGTGCATCCAGGAAACACTGAGATCAGTTAAGAGAGTTTGGATAGGAGACAAAAAGCACTCTACCACCAAGAGTGAAAGCTGATTTCAATATTTTTTGCTGAATAAAAAACGTTTGTTATTTTGCAAGACAGCTTGACAAAAAGATCACCAAATAAAAATTCTAAATTGTGATCCCCAGAGCTGGGCAAGTTGGAGATTTAGGCCAAGTTGTGAATTTGCATCTTTCTATTGGGGTTCTGAAATGCCTTTTCTTCCTCCAAATCTCTAATGGCTTATCATGGCAGCATGGTGGCCCTACCAGGTCATTGTGAATATTCTCAGTACTTGGGAAGGAAGATAGGAACTTATAACAGTTTAAATCTCATCTGTATATCTGATAAATATCTCAAATTGTGTAGGCAGAGTTTTAATCAGAAACCTGAAACAAAGAAATGAAAGCTTTTGTTTAATCTTGGTAAGTAAACTGAGTTTAAGGTAAAGAGGCAACTGTAGCCCAACATTTCCCAGTGATGATTCCATCAAATAAAGTTGGCTGGATAAATTAATAGTTGTCTTACAAAGGAAGAATCCTTGTAAAATTGTGTCTTCTACAAAGTTAAACAGATATATTTCCCTCAGAGCTTGTCAGAACTTTTAATATGCTAATTTTATTACAAATCTGCAAAAGTGTTATATAATACTAGAGGCATAGTGCATGAAATTCCCCCAGCCCAACCTGCACTCTCTCCAAAACGAGAACCTGTTGAAACTGGTTTGGCTCAGTGGATAGAGCGTCGACCTGCGGACTGAAAGATCCCAGGTTCGACTCCAGTCAAGGGCATGTATCTTGGTTGTGGGCACATCCCCGGTAGGGGGTGTGCAGGAGGCAGCTGGTCGATGTCTCTCTCTCATCAATATTTCTGGCTCTCTATCCCTCTCATTTCCTCTCTGTAAAAAAATCAATAAAATATATTTTTTAAAGGGAAAAAAAAGAGACCCCTCTGGGTATGTCCAACTGTTGATTTAGACCCGATACTCATCAGGCCTAAACTGGCAGTCAGATATCCCTCTCACAATCCTGGACCACTTGTTCCTAACTGCTCAACTGCCTGCCCGCTTGATTACCCCTAACTGCCACCACTGCTGGCCTGGTCACCCCAACTGCACCCCCCAACCGACGCCAGCCTGGTTGCCCCTTACTGTCTCCCCTGCTGGCCTGTTTGCCCCCAATTGTCCTCCCACCCCCACTGGCCTAGTCACCCCTCACTGCTTCCCTCTGCCGACCTGGTTGTCCCTAACTGCCTAATATAATATACAAGATCATTCACAGTAATTAGTCCATGAATACTAAATACTATAATATATACTAACACACATATCACATAAACATTCTTAGAATGTAATGTGCCTTTTAGAAATGCAATCTTAAGGTCAAGGCCTACCAAACACATGATAATTACTTTAATTTATCCATTTTCTGTATAACAGGTAATTGAAACAATGAACATACTTGTCCTCTGTCATTCACTATTCAAGGTAAATTGAGTTAAAATCTAACCCGGCAATTGCTCTTCTCTTATAAAACAACTATGAATTTCTCCAGCAACTTCTATTCGGTGGAACAGATGTTAAAAAATGTTGGGCCGCAGTAGCCTATTTCTCTTAGTTCAAACCCCAACTTCCCCACCTCCTGTACCCAGTCCTAGTTAGAGAGACACTGTGGGGCAAATGTCCCTGAGTTGCACACCAGCAGCCATAGCTGGTGCTGAGATAGAGATTTTAAGTTTACTTACCAAATCAAAAATCAATTTTTTATTAATCTACTTCTAACAGGCATAACATGAATACAGAATGTGAAATAGATTAGATATTAAACCACTTTTATAACACACTTGCAAGAAGTGATATAACACTCATATTTACCATAGATTTTTAGTCCATTGAGTAGTTTTATTTTAAATAACTATAGATATCATTAAAAACCTCTGCGTACCAGTCTTCTATAATTCTTCAAGAACAGACATGTGGGCTTACCATTGTAATCAACAAATTTATATCTGTAATGAGTGTAAAGTTATTGTACACACACACACATGCATGCACACACACACATACACACATACACACACACACACCATATTGGTAGGGTTTTCTTTCTTAATATCCTGTCTCAACTATGAAGATTACAATGAGTACATTCCTTTGTATAAAATAGCAGCAAAAATGGCCCTTTGTACAAAATAAGAGCAAATGTACCTCCCTCTATTATGTCATGTTCATTTTCAAATTAACAGTACACGAATAGTTAGATCCCTTTTACTATGTAATAAGAAACAGATCATTTAAATGGTAAAAGAATTTTTTAATTAACAACATCTACCCCAAAAAAAATCTGCATTCCAAAAAAGAAAAGAACTCTTGAAAGCTTTTGAAATCTTAGCCAGACACCTGGTCAATATACTGGCCACGGGAGAACCCAAAGAATTCTATGTGGCTCTCCCCAGGAAGGGCCCTGCAAATACTCCTACAAGAACCCCCCTCCCACATTGGGAGAGAGGCATCTTCCTCTAAAGCCCATGAGTACCTTATTGTATTGATGGGAGGGGCACTCAATTTGAATATGAATGAGGAAAAGGCAATGATTATTTTGACATTGAGTGACCCTTTATATTAATACAGTTGACAGCACTTTGTACTTTGTGGACTTGGCTTATGAAATTGTGGTATTTAACACCTTTATGAATCACCTATTATATTATAATTGCCAAACCCCTTAAAATAAAGAAAAAAAATAATGAAAAGGAAAAAAAAATGAACACTTTACTCTTTTTTCTTCTGATTTTGAACAGATGTTTTTTGGGAGGGGGAAATGGTGATGTCCTTTTGTTAAACCAGAATGTCAGCTGAGTATTAAACATATCTATTTAAAAAAGTAAAAACTCCTGGACTTTGTCTGAAAGGTTAAAATGTTTTAAGTAAATTTAGTCAAAGTAAAGACATCTAAGTGAAAAACACAAGAAAGCTACTGTGTATTTATTTATAAATGCTTTCACTTAAATTCTGGGCAAGTAATTTACCAAAGCCATAATTTTGAGACATTGTGATGTGATTCTGGTAAAGAATATCAAGAACTTTAAATGGTAAAAAAAGCGTTGGATGGACAAAAGAATTCAAGTTGGTAAAAAGATTAATCTACAATCTCCGGCATCTTAATGTTACAATCTATGGTTATGAGTAATCATTTGGAAACAAAACCCCCTCTAAGTAGCTCTTGTCCTTTCCCTGCCCTCATAGAACCTAACCAGCTGTAGCTGACATCACTTTAGGAAGAAGCCATGTTTCTGCAAAGCAGAAGCTGTAAAAAGAGACACAAACTGTCAGCCAATCAACCAGATTCTGATGGAGTACAGAGAGGCAAGCGAACCAGATAGGAAGTTCGTTTACTTGTCGCTTTAAAAAGTATTTTATATAGCAGATCTTTAAATTTAACCAAATAGAAATAAAATCAATATGAAATGCAAGGAGGAAAAATAATCATGTAAGTAGGTTATTAAGAATTAACATTGAATTGAATGCATCCAAAACAGCATGTTCCCAAATGAGTCTGACATCAATTTACCAAGATTAATTAGTACATTTGATATCATGGACATCAATGCCACAGATAGAGGAGGTCTGATCTCATATAGGAAGAATAATTCATAACTATTCAGCATTTTCTTTAAGATAAATTTGAATTATGGACTGTACTTCCATAATCCTTTCATCCTTAACAAAATACCTTTTGTCTTTCTATGTCATTTGAACAATAATACTCAAATTCAGATATTCAGGACACTTGGAACTTTCTGTGTGTTATTAAAACAACAGAAGCAGCAAAAAGGTGTTGTATCACACATTGTGTAGTCTCTTACAAACACCATAGTGCCAGGGGTCTTTCCCAGCATCTGGAAGGATTCAGGAATCTGGAGAAGGCTCTTCATATAAATTAATAAAAAGACTAGAAATATAATATAAATTTGTAATCCATGGGGGAGCCAGAAGAAGCCTAGCTATAGTAGCTAAATTCTCCCTATCTCTGGACCCAAGGCTCTTTTTATTCCCACATTTTGCCCTATAACAAAGTAGTAAAAAGTACATATCAAAGGTAAGGTTTAGTATAAATAGGCATTGTCAGCTTTGAGGGAACTGCCTTCAGCTCTTCAGATGTTTGAGGCAATAACATGTAGATTAAAATGCCCTCATCTATCTGGCAATAGGTAATTATTTATGTATCTTCATGTTTGGGAAAATGCTTTTGGCCATTCCAGTAAGTAATAATATGTATCTTCAGCCTTTGCTGAAGGCTCCAGGTCCACCAACCTTTGGTGAACTTCTTGCATTTATGACCTGCTGGAATTAGCCTCCAGCACACAGGCTCCCCTTCATGTTTGAAACACTTGAACTCTAGGTTCATCATCACTCTCCTCAGGGTTACTTTCATGTGTCTGAGTAATGTCTCTATATACATCAATGGGTCTTTCAATTCTCCTTTTCTTGTCTTCTTTCTTTCTTTCTTTCTTTCTTTCTTTCTTTCTTTCTTCTTTTTTTTTTTCAAGAGAAAATAACCAAATTTAATTCATACACATGTATGGGAACCCACATATATGAGAGAGTCAGAGATCCCAAATGCAAGAATTGTTCAGAGATAGGAAGAGGAATGAAAGTTGCCAAAACCGGTTTGGCTCAGTGGATACAGCATCGGCCTGTGGATTGAAAGGTCTCAGGTTCCATTCCAGTCAAGGGCATGTACCTTGGTTGTGGGCACATCTCCAGTAGGGGGTGTACAGGAGGCAGCTGACTGATGTTTCTCTCTCACTGATGTTTCTGACTCTCTGTCCCTCTCCCTGCCTCTCTGTAAAAACTCAATAAATATATACATATTGAAAAAAGAAAGTATATAAGACATCCTGAGTTAGGGATGAGGTAATGTACCCTAGAGGCTCCCAAAGATCATTAAAGATGCCCTTATATATGCCATATAGGTAGATCAAATGGAAATTATCTGCAATAATTATGGGCAAATCTCTCCTAATTCAAGTTCTCCAAGGTAGTTAAAGAAACAAGCAAGCATTTTTTATACCCTGAAGCTAAAATTGCCCTCAGCTCAAAATAATCTGCATACCACTGAGGCATATCTGGGGGTGGCTTGTTCTGAACCCCCACAGTTCCCTCCTCTGAAACTTCATATTTCAAAAGCTGATCTGCTAGGCCATTCTATATTCAGTCTTGAGAAAAGTTCAGTTCAGTTACACGGTTGTGTCTCTTGTCAGGAGGCAGTGATGCTGGTGCGCTCCCAAAGTTAAGCCTGTGGTGCAAGCAATCGGTATTTACTAGGAGGCACCCCTATGGAAACAAAAGAAAAGCAAAACAGTTAATCATTGAAGCATACCATGATATCTGTTTCTGAGTTCTAAAGACAGGCAGTCGAGATTTATAGATGTCTATCTAAAATCATCTTCGAAGTGAAATGAAGACACACAGTTACAGTCGGATAGATTCTCCTGTGCTGCAGTTTGGATGTCCCTAATTATCTTTCTGCCGAGGCACAAAGATTATCCATGGATGAGCTTTTGTGGTGATTTTTCTGAAGGCTATTGCCATTTGTCCAACATTAACTTGCATGGACAGGTACTTCATTTCTTGACTTCTTCTCCTTCAACAGTCTTGTCTTCCATCCTACTACAGTAAACCAGGTTCATGGACAAACCATAGACCAGAAGTTAGCAAATGATGCCCATGGGCCACACACTTATTTTTCTCTTAATGAACTATTTTTTAAGATCTGTTTTAGGCTTACAGAAAAATTGAGCAAAAAATAAGAGACTTACCATACATACACCTCCAGTCCTTATATATGCACAGCCTCCCTCACCATCAACGTTTCTCACCAGTGTGGTGCATTTGTTCCAATGAACCTGCATTGACATGTCAATTAGCATCCAGTCCATACTTTACATAGGGTTTACTCTGGAATAGTACATTGTGTGAGGTTTGACAAATGTATAGTGACAAGCATTCACCATTGTAGTATCATACTGAATAGTTTCACTGCCCTAAAAGTACTCTGTGCTCTGCCTTCCCCTCCCTCTCTCACCCCTAATACCTAGCAACCACTGGTCATTTTATTGTCTTCAAAATTTTTCTTTCTCAAGAATGTCACCTAGTTGAAATCATGCAATATGTAGACCTTTCAAATTGGTTTCTTTCAGTCAGTAATACCCATTTAAGTTTCTTTTATGTCTTTTCATGGCTTGATGGTTCATTTTTAATGCTGAATAATATTCATTATTTGGATCTATTGCAAGTGATTTATCTACTCACCCACTGAAGGGCATCTTGGTTGTTTTTAAAATTTAGCAATTATTAATAAGTATACTATAAACATTTGTGTGCAGGCTTTTGTATGGGCATAGTTTTCAATTCATTTATGTAAATACCAAGGAGTACAATTGATCCATCATATGGTACAAGTAAGTTTAAATTTGGAATAACTTCCAAACTCTCTTCCAAAGTGGCTGTACCATTTTGTACTCTCACCAGTGATAAATGAATATTCCTATTGTTCCGTATCTTCATCATCATTAGGTGCTGTCTGTGTTCTGCATTTTGGTCAGTTTAGTAGGTATATAGTGATATCTCATTGTTGTTTTAATGTGCAATTCCCTCATGACATATGTGTGAGATCCTCTGTCCCACCAACTGATGGGCGGAGTTATGACTTCACTGGAGTCTGCTAAGAGACATCCCCAAGGTATTGAACCACCAATCAGCATGTGCCAAGCGCCCTGGGGCCCACCCCTCCAGTTCTGCCCTGGACCCAACCCCTTCCTGTTCCCTTAAAAGGGTCCTCCATGGGCCCTGCATGGGCTGCTTTCCATTTTTGTCTGTTGATCGTTCTCCTCTCCCTCCTCTGCTAATCCTGATTTCTCTACCTCAGTAATGAGTCTCACTGGCTACTGCAGAATAAACCTTCCTTTAATATGTCTTGGTGGTCTCCAACTCCAGTTTCCTCCGACTCCAGTTTTCTGCGCCTCAAACCTTACAATATGAAGTAGAACATTTTCACAGACTTAGTACTTTTGGTGAGGTATCTGCTCAGGTTTTATTGTTTGTTTTGTTTTCTTTGTTTTTTTCTTACCCAATGCATTTTATTGTATTTTTTAAAATCCTCACTCCAGGATATGTTTTGTTTTGTTTTGTTTTGTTTTTAATTTAAATTCTTTAATGTTTAAAGTATTACATAAGTCTCCTTTATTCCCCCACCTTGACCTCTCCTTGACCACCCCCAGCCCCCAACACATGCCCTCACCCACCCCCCATTTGTGTCCATTGGTTATGCTCATATGCATATATACAAGTTCTTTGATTGATCTCTTATCCCCTCACTCCCCACCTTCCCTCATAAGTTGGACAGTCTGTTTGATGTTTCTATGACTCTGGTTCTATTTTTGTTCATCAGTTTATGTTGTTCATTATATTCCACAAATGAGTGAGATCATGTGATATTTATCTTTCTCTGACTGGCTTATTACACTTAGCATAATGCTCTCCAGTTCCATCCAGGCTGCTGCAAATGATAATAATTCCTTCTTTTTTACAGTAGCATAGTATTCCATTGTATAGATGTACCACTGTTTTTTAATCCACTCATTTGCTGATTGGCACTTAGGCTGTTTCCAAATCTTAGCTACGGTGAATTGTGCTGCTATGAACATAGAGGTGCATATATTCTTTCTGACTGGTGTTTGTTTTCTTGGGATATATTCCTAGAAGTGGGATTATTGGGTCAAGTGGAAGTTTAAATTTTAATTTTTTGAGGAAACTCCAAACTGCTTTTCACAGTGGCTGCACCAGTCTGTATTCCCACGAGCAGTGCATGAGGGTTCCTTCTTTTTCACATCCTCACCAGCCCTTGTTGTTTGTTGATTTATTGATGACAGCCATTCTGCAGGTGCGAGATGGTACCTCATTGTTGTTTTCATTTGCATTTCTCGGATGATTAGTGAATTTGAGCATGTTTTCATATGTCTCTTGGTCTTCAGTATGTCCTCTTTGGAAAAGTGTCTATTTAGGGCTTTCACCCAATTTTTTATTGGATTATCTTCCTTTTGCTAAGCTGTATGAGTTCCCTGTAAATGTCTGAGATTAAACCCTTATCATAACATTGACAAATATGTTCTCCTATAGTGTGGGCTTTCTTGTTTTGTTGATGATATCTTTTGCTGTGCGGAAACTTTTTATTTTGATGTAGTCCCATTTATTTATTTTCTCCTTTGTTTCCAGGAGTTGTGTCGGTAAAGATATTGCCATGACAAATGCTGCTATTATGCTGTCTATGGCTTCTTCTAAGATTTTTATGGTTTCCTGACTTATGTTTAAGTCCTTTATCCATTTTGAGTTAATTTTTGTATGTGGTGTAAGTTGATGGTCTAGCTTCATTTCTTTTGCATGTGTCTGTCCAATTTTCCCAAACCATTTACTGAAGAGACTGTCATGACTCCATGGTATGCTCTTGCCTCCTTTGTCAAATATTAACTGAGCATAATGACTTGGGTCAATTTCTAGGTTCTTTGTTCTGTTCCATTGGTCTATATGTCTGTTCTTGTGCCAGAACCAGGCAGTTTTGAAGACAGTGGCTTTGTAGTGTAGCTTGATATCTGGTATTGTGATCCCTCCTATTTTGTTATTTCTCAAGATTGCTGCAGCTATTCAGGGTCTTTTTTTGTTCAAGATGAATTTTTTTAGAGTTTGTTCTAGGTCTTTGTAAAGTATTTTAATGGGGAGTGCATTAAATCTATATATTGCCTTATGTAGTATGGACATTTTAATGATGTTGATTCTATTCTGCTCAGGTATTAATCCATTTTTTAATAGACTAAAAATGTTTAGTCTATTTTCATATTCTTTTCATATTACTGAGTAGTAAGAGTATTGTGCATATTTTGGATAAAGTCCTTTAACAGGTATGCCTTTTGTAAACATTTTTCTCTCAAGCTGTAGTAGTATTCTCATTCTCTTGACATTGTCTTTGACGTGGAAGTTTTTATTTTTAATGAAGTATCATTTATTTCTTTCATGGATTATGCCTTTGGAGTTTATCTAAAATGTCATCACCAAACCCAAGTTCAAGTATGTTTTCTCCTATGTTAACCTGTAAGAATTTTATAGTTTTGTGTTTAATATTTAGGTCTGTGATTCATTTTGAGTTAATTTTTGTGAATGAAGTAAGGTCTGTGTGTAGATTAAATTTTTTGCATAGGATGTTTGGTTGCTCTAGCAACATTTGTTGAAAGGACTATCTTTGCTTTATTGTATTTCCTTTGTTCCTTTGTCAAAGGTCAGTTGACTATGTTTATGTAGATATCCTTCTGGCTTCTTCATTCTGTACCATTGATCTATTTTTTTTTACCAATATCACACTGTCTAAATTAGTGTAACTTAATAAATCTTGAGTTTGTAGTGTGTCTGTCTTCTAAATTTGTATTTCTCCTTCAATATTGTGCTGGCTATTTTGAGTCCTTTGTTCCTCCATATAAATCTTAAAATCAGATTGTTGATACCCACAAAATAACTTGCTGAGATTTTCAATTGGATTGCATTGAATCTGTAGATCAGGTTGAAAAGAACTGACATTTTGACAATATTGCCTTTCTATCCGTGAACATGAATATCACTCCATTTATAATCCTTCCATGATTTCTTTTTTCAGAGATTTTTTTACTCTTCCTCATATAGATCTTACACATATTTCATTAGATTTATATCTAAGTATTCCATTTGGGGGTGCCAATGTAAATGGTATTTGTTTTTAATTGCAAATTCCACTTCTTACTTGCTGCTATATAGAAAAGCAATTGACTTTTATTACTTTTCATATTAATCTTGGATCCTAAAACTTTGTATATTGTATTTTTTTAAATAAGTACATTTTACTGGAATATATCCATGCCCACTAGTTTATCTATTGTTTGGAACTGCTTCCCAGCTACAACAGCAGTCAAGCAGTGTGGCACAGACTCTATGGCCTGAAACTAAAATATTTATGATTCTGACAGTAGTTGTACTCTTTCCCTATAATTTCAATTGCAGGCATCTGACTCTCCTGGCCTCTACTTCCTGTCTTTATAGTTTACCTCTTCTAGACTCCTGACTCCAATAGTTGTATGGCTATTTGGAACTTTCAATCTGCTTATCTAATACCCATGTCATTTTTACTAATTTTTTTTCTTTCATCCCTCATTCACCTTATATTCCATGATCCATCATTTCAATCATTCTTTTCCATACATTCTCCTGCTTGTTAACATATTCACATAGGAAAAATTTCAATTCTGAATAAATGTAATTGCCCATCTGTTTCATGCCTCTAACTTTGCAGTTGAATATAAATGACAAGAAATACAAAATTATGTCCACTGGTTTCTCTTTCATTTCATGAAACCTAAACAGACTTTAAGTTAAAAGAAAAGTTTTTATTTCCCTAACCAATTTATTCTCCTTGATGCCTACTTTATACTTTTTTTCTGACTTTCTGCAACTGCCATACTTCCTTCCCTTTTACGAATGAGTGAAAAATAGAGATTATCAGAAAAGTTATTTCACATACTTCTACCACATCTACCCACTAGTCCAAATCTGTGTCCTTGTGCTGTTTTTTTCTTAACTTCCCATAGATGACTACTGTCCACGCTCCTGACAGTTTATTCATTTAAATACTTCCCTTCTAGACTACTCAAGCTCATTTTTCCAGAAATTGTCCCTTCTTTTTTCCTGCACCATCATGTTTCCCTCTCTCCTGGATCAGTCCCATCAATACACAAACACATTGGGATTTCTCTCCTTTTAAAACAGAACAGAAATACTCTATATTTCAAACTACCTTCCAACTATCTTTCTGCTTGTCTGTTTCCCTTCACCACAAAACTCCCTAAAGAGTAGAGTATAATTGATATCCCTACTTCATTTTCTTTTCTTCCTTTTTGAAAGCAATGCAATAAAACTGTCACATAAACCTTCCACTGGAACCAGTCTTCTCAAGGACGTTAAAGCAACCTCCAAAGATCAAGCATGGCCCTCATCTTACTTAACTTTTCAGTAATATTAGTTTGGAGTTTTGCTGATGCAGACCCTGAGACAAGGGTTTAAATGCCAGTATTTACTTAGGAATTGCAAGGAATACTAATAGATTAATGAAAAATGGTACAAGAAAGAAAAGCCAAACAATAAATTAAACATTGTTAAAACACTTATTGGAATTTAATCCCATGAAGAAATTCTTAGAAACACTCACCTCAGCATTAATACTAGTACAGAGCTGGAGTATGTACTAGTATATGCCACCTTCTTGTAGCCATTGGTTAAGGGCTCTTAAGTGGCATGTTTATATTAATTTTCTAGCATTTCTGGCTCATGCTTGGGCAGAATATTTTTTCCTGGTTTTGGAAACAATCCTCAGGTGTGAAGATGTGGATATTGAAACCTAAATGTTGGTAAGAACACTCAGAATAGCAAGGTCTAAATGGTGTAAACGAGGCACCAAGTCTTCTGTTAAAACATGTTTATTCTCTTATGTGAAATGCTTTCTTCAATTGGCTTTGGAAATAATACAGACTCTTGACTTCACCTTTATCATTCTAGTCTCTCTTTTCAGTCTCCTTGCTCTTCCTTCTGGTCTCTAACACTAAATATTCTCTGTTTATCTTCAACGTTGAAAGTGTTACAGATGCCCCCATTTTCCTCATTGAACCTTTCTACCCTCCTACCTTCCCACCCTTCTCCCCCACCCCACACCCAAGCCTTTGCCACACTATTTTTTTAATCCAGAGTTATATATCAAAATATCTACTTGGCATCTCCATTTAGTGATCCAAGAGGCATCTCCAAGATATTATCCCCAAGACCTGATTTCCCTGTAGTTTTTCTTATCTTCATTGCATTCTCATTTTCTCAAGCAAAAACCTTGGAAGCAAGTTTAACAATCCTTTCCTTCATACCCACACTCATCAGTAAATTCTATGATATTGATATTCAAAATATATCTATAATCTAAGCATTTTTACCATCCCCATTATCAGTGACCTGGTCCCATACTTTGCCACCTAGACAATTGCAACAATTTTCTAATGTGTCTCCTTGTTTTTATTCTTACGACTCCCCTTCCATACACATACACACAGTCTCTTCTTAATATAGCAGCTAAAGGGATCTTTCAAAACATTAGTTAGATCATATGATTCCTCTCTATATAATGGTTTCTATTTTACTCTATTAATATTATTCCAAAACTAATAAAACAATTGCAATGTCCTTAATTGGATGGAAAATAGCAAAATGTGAACAACCATACAATGGAGTACTATATATATATATATATATATATATATATATATATATATATATATAATGCTAAGTGTCCATCTGACTGGTAGCTATGACATGCACTAACCACCAAGGGGCAGACACTCAATGCAGGAGCTACTGAGCTGCAGTGACTTGGCAGCAGTAGTTCTCCGGTGATGCACCCCAAAACCAGAGAGGAAGGAGTCTGATTCCTCAAGGTGTTGCATGATTCCATCTTTGGCCATGGGTTATATTGTTGCTGGGGCACTGCCGGCCCCAAATCCAGTTTACTGCACATTTGCATTTGTGTTCTACACCCTGTACAACAGCAACTTTGCAGAGTGCCCTCTTGCACTCCAGGACCCCCTCAAGGGATGTCAGAGAGCCGGTTTCAGCCCAATCCCTGCAGGCCAGGCTGCTGGATGGAGGAACCCTACTAACTCCACAGATACCCTTTGAGCCCAGCACCAGCTGGCTGTGAAGGGACCACAGGAGGTTGGCTCCAGGGCATGTCCAGCACATCTCTCCCAGTTCCATCTCGCTAGTCACCTTCTAATTAATTTCCTTTCAATGTGCACAAATCCATGCACTGGGTCACTAGTTCAGCAATAAAAATGGATCAAGTATAGTTGCACACAACACCTTAAATGAATCTGAAAGGCACTGTGCAGAGTAAAAGAAGTCAGTCTCAAGGGTTATAATCTATATAACTTTTTTTATATGACATTCTGTAAAAGTTTGTCAGAGGTTAAAGTAGGAAGAAGTGTTTTACAACAGTTTTTTTAAAGCAATGGAACCATTCTTTAACCTGAATTATTGTGTGATGTTTAAATATATATATACTGGAGGCCCAGTACTAGTGGAGTCCCTCAACCTGGCAGGTGGGATCAGGCTGAAAATTGGCTCTCTGACATCCCCCCTGGGGAATTGCAAGAGGGCATAGGCCAGGCTGAGGGACCCCACCGGTGCATAATTGGGGCCACCCAGCAGACACCTAGGCCAGGGAGGGATGTGGGAGATTGGCTAGCCAGGGAGGGACCACAGGAGGGCTCCAGGGTGTGGCCAGCCCATCTCACTCAGTCCTGATCGACCAGACCCCAGCAGCAAGCTAACAAACAGGTCTGAGCATCTGCCCCCTGGTTGGTCCGTGCACATGATAGGGAGTGGTTGAGCAACCTTAGCGTATCATTAGAATATTACACTTTGGTTGAATAGCTGACTGGTTGACCAGACACTTAACCACTTAGCATATTAGGCTTTTATTACTAGTATATAGGGTGTGTGTGTGTGTGTGTGTGTGTGTGTGTGTGTAAAAAATAATAAACTAAAAATAAAATACAGCTAAAAATTTATCTATATACCAGAGGCCCAAAGCATGAAATTCATACAAGAGTAGGTCTTCTTGTACCTGGCTTCCCTATGGCACCCAGGACCCACGCTTCCCTCCAGCCACCAGCAGACACCTAGAATCTGGGCTTCCCTCACAGCCCAGTTTTGTCTGGAAAGACGTCCAGTCTAATAGCATATTACACTTTTATTATTATAGATATTTTCAAGTAATTTTTCCAAACAAAGCATAACCCTAACTGGTTTGGCTCGGTGGATAGAGCAGATTGAAGGGTCCCAGGTTCATTTCCGGTCAAGGGCATGTACCTTGGTTGTGGGCACATCCCAGTAAAAGATGTGCAGGAGGCAGCTGATCGATGTTTCTCTCTCATTGATGTTTCTAACTCTCTATCTTTCTCTCTTCCTTTCTGTAAAATAATCAATAAAATATATTTTTTTAAAACATACATCTAACCTACGTATGACTCACCAATTCCATTCACTCATATGTATTTACCAAGATAAATGGCAAAATGTCTACAAAAGGTTTGTATTTAATTGCCCTGTAGTAACTGGATACAGCCCAAATAACCTACAATTGAATCGTTAAAGAAATTGTAGTGCTTTAATATAATAAAATACTACTCAGAAACAAAAAAGAAAAACAAGAGTATAGGTATGTGTATGTGCGGAGGGGTAGGGAGTATTAATGTGGGTAGGGGTATAGGTGTGGGTGATATTAGAAATCAAAACATTGATTCCTTATGGACATGGAAGGAAATTAAAAATTGTAAAAAGAACACTGAGAACTTTTGGAAGTGATAGGTACGTTATATATCTTGTTTGAGAAAAGGCAACATGGATGTAATTGTCAAAATTCATCAAACTGAACATGTAAAGTATGTCAGTATAACATAAAATAAAATAAAACAAAAACTGTAGCAATTTTTGTATTAAACTGGGGATACTATTATTGCTTCATTCCCACAATGACCACAAACAAAATGAAGCATACATGGGGGAATGTGGATCAAAAAGTGAGCTTTAGACATGTATTCTCTGACCAATTATTCCTTAAATGTAGTTTATTAAAATAACATTAACCTTAATTAATTTCAATATCTTGCAGTAATAAGAGTTGAATTATGTTTTGGACAGCCGACAGTGCCTTCTAAATTATATCTCAGATTTTTTTAAAAATCACTATATTGGCTTTAAGAGGGCAACCCTGCATGAATTCTAAACAAAATATTTCCTTTTCCCCTCCCCTTTCCTAAACTTAAGGATATAAAAAGCTTGAATCCGTAGGCATGAGATTTTAATTTTCTTTATGTTAACCAC
Organism: Vespertilio murinus; assembly: GCA_963924515.1. Taxonomy (NCBI): domain Eukaryota; kingdom Metazoa; phylum Chordata; class Mammalia; order Chiroptera; family Vespertilionidae; genus Vespertilio; species Vespertilio murinus. Next base: position 32,705,431 of record OZ004711.1, read on the forward strand.
AGCTTTTCAAAATAGCTCCAATTATTTGGGTCATAAAGGAAATGAATAGTGTTTGGAAATAATCAATCTCTGTAATGTTAGTGCCTCCAAGTAAATGGGCACTGGCCCCATAATACCACCAACCTGTTTCCTTCCCAGTGGCTTTAACGTGCCAACATCATTGTGGTACAAGTGGTGTGAGTGCAGACCCTGGCAACCTAGTCTCACCAGCACCAAAAAAATGGGTATTTTTGAAATTGCTAATTTAAAAACAAACCGCAGCTCATATAAATTGTTCCCAATTGACTATGCAGCCATTCACACTGTCAGTAATGCAATCTTTATATGTAATCAAAGAGCAATGAGCATCCTTAAGTCTGAAGAGGTTTAAATAGAGACTTCAGTCCCATTAAAAGGATATTTAAAATTATAGAACTCTTTTTTCCAGTTCCACAAACAAAATATCCACTGTTTAGGTTTCTTAGAAAACTAAATTGATATTATTTATAAATGTTCAAATTCTCTAATTTCAAGAAATCATAAAAAGACATCAAATGAATATGATGTAAGAAAGCAAAGGTTCAATGAAAGATACTATAATTTTAATTCCCAAACTATTCTGAAATCCATCATGTAGCATTTTCGTCTCAAATACACCAAGAAATCAAAGCGTATCTGACTTGCTGCAATTAAGCAAAAGTACAGCCATTATGGAGACATTGTGTTTCATGCACGCAGCCTAGTTTTAAAGATTTGTTTATTTTGTTTTGTTTTAAAAGCAAAGGCATTATCTGCTCAATTGCCCGGCAAGAAGGTTTTACACATTTCTCTCAAGTTTCCATAGAAATGGATTGACTAAGGCATAATTTCTGTTAATATTTTCTTCTTCTTCAGACTCCTCTGCTCACTTAAACTAACAGTGCACCTGCCCTTGCAGTCATTTTCGCCTTTTGTTCGGCTCAGTAGGTTACCTAACTGGTGGATTTTATTGAGTTAAATCAAGCTGTCACTTCATCTGCCTGAAGGATGACTCAAATACTACACATAATAATAAAAGAAAAGTAGGATAAAATAATCTTGTCAAGCCAGAAAAACTGATTGCTTGAAGTTGTAGCCTTCAATCAATACACTAATTCCACAATTTATACCTTTTTCAATTGAAGAGGAAAGAAACCCTGATATGGTATTTCTTGGCTCACTGACCAACTCTGACCTTCTATCTGCGTGAATGTAGGATTAACAAGGGCTTCTCCTTAGTGAAATCATCTATGAAAATAAGAAAACAAATGTGGGCATTTGTGGCGCCAAGTAACTATTAATTTCAGAAATGTGAGGAACACATAGTGTTTATTTAGTATGTCTACTAAAATGAAGATTTTATTTAGCTTGAGGCAAATAGTCTTTCTTATTTAGAAATAATTTGAAGCTAGAATTTATACCAAAAGAAAAAAAAACACCTTAGAATTTGGCATAGTGTAATCCCTGAAGGATTTTTTTTCTATTTATCTACTCATTAATAGTTTACACAAAAACAATAGACCACTCTTTCAAACTGTATACATACTTGACTTCTTACAAAATCTATAATCTTTAATAAAATACATCCTTCTTTTGAGCTAGAGCTATGATTTCTTATTTGGTATAATAACAACTTTCAACTATTTTTAAATAATTTATCATATTCAAAATCTTGGGTTTATTTGTAAATTATAATTAATATGCATACCTTTTAAAATCAATAAAAACACTTCATTTCAAAATGCTGGACTCTCTTTGGCTGTCAGATTTCTGCTTTCCTTTCATAATTCCTCCCCTGCAGGCACCAACCAGGAAATAAAAATTCTTTATTTAGCAAGCCCTTTATATTTCACTAGGCCACCTGCTCACCTTGAATTGTGGCATGCAATCAAGCAGGGTCCCAAAAACTACCACATTTTCTCAGCCCATGCCTTAATGTGTGTGTGTGTGTGTGTGTGTGTGTGTGTGTGTGTGTGTGTCTCTGTGTGTGTCTCTGTGTGTGTGAGGGTGTGTGTATAAGGGTTTGTATGTGTGTGTGTATGTGTGTGTGAGTGTGTGTGTCTGTGTGTGAGAGAGTGTGTGCATACTACAAAACAACCAATAAATTGGATCATTTCAATTTTTCTCTAAAGCATTTGTTAATGACAGAAACTAAGATGTATTTATCCAAATATTTTGGCTTTAAATTAAGTACCTTCTTACATTATCACCCATTAATGTTTTCATTAAAATGAGATTGAAATGTTGTATATATTACATGTGTATTACAAATAATACATATTATATGTATAATACTATATACATCTTCCTGAATTAAGCTTCTTTACATTCTGGCTGTTGAGGAAACACGAGACCATCTTTGTCCGTCTGCTGTGCTCAGTCCCAGCGCACTGCCAGCTTCAGCTTCTTCAGCCCAGATTTGAACTTTTGAGAGGACTGTGTGAGACCATTCTGTCATGTAAACCATCTGAACAGGCTGAGCTCCCTGAATGAAGTAGAACATAGATATCCAAATGCTGCTAGCCTTTAAGAGCACTAACTCAGAATTTGAAATGGGTGAAAAAAAAGCCGGGTGTTTTTTTTGTTTTTTTCTTCACAGCAAACATAAAAATACTTGCCTGACACGGGGCATACTCCTCAAACCAGACCGTGACCTCCTGCCTCCTTGCCACTTGGATTTGCTATCAGAGGAAAAAGAAGACAAATTTAAAAAGTTAAATCCTAAGCATTTCTCCTTCCTACAGTCACCTTCACACACATACACACACACACACACACACACACACACACACACACACACACACGCCTTACCTTCAGTAAGGATTAAGCCAAATCATCTCTTTGAAAAGCTTATACTCACACATACGGAAACATATGTTCATTTCTAAATGGTGAAGAAGCACATTCAAACTAGGACCAAAATTATTGAGCAAGTAAATTCCAGATGCAATTAAAGGTCAGCAATGGCTTCCTGTTGGCACAGTCCAATGGACTTGCCTCGCTCTCTATTCTCAGTGATATTTCTGTAGAATTTCATTCAGATGACTACTTTTTTCTTCATAAAAATATTTACTCTGCTTCGCTCTTCCACCTTTTCTGTGTATTGTTCCCTTTTTATTCTTTCCTTTTTGCCCCCAATTTTTAGCGTTTTACATCTTTTGACCCAGAGACCTGTACTTTAATTAATGTATGTTCTCCTCCCTTTGAGAATGCATTTATTCTAAAGGCCTCTATCCTCTGACTGACCTGTGGACAGCAGTCAATCTAGGAATCAGACCTTGGTTCCTAAGAGTCAGGGAGAGGTCAGGAATTTAGCACAGGGTCAGGCCAAGCAGACAGTGTGGAACCAAGAAGAGGACAGAAGTCAGCAAAGGCCAATTGGAAGATCAAGGCTGAGTGGAATAAAAAGAAAGGGATCATGCCTCAACCAGATGTCAAGCTAGCAGACTGGGTTTTAAACTGGGACAAGCAGCAGAGACCAGAAGCATGCCTAGCTTCAAACCCCAAACACCTTAAAGGGGGAAATACTTGCCTCTTCTACCCTTCATGCCAGCCAGAAACTCGTGACTGGTTTTCCCAGAGAATCAACACCCAGTATCTGGATATGCTCATCATTGTTTTTATGTCCTCAGAAACAATGAAAAGACCTCAAGAATTGTCTCTCCTATACAAACGTCTCCCAGATTCTACCTCTGATCTGACCTCTCTCGAGTCTCATATTTTCAAAAGCCAGCTCTCCCTGGTGGCTCTGCTGTCACTTCAAGTTGACAGCAGCTATTCAACTCTTTCCCTTGAGTTCCGTATTTCTGTCCATTCATTCATTTAATGAAATGTATCAAGTAGCTACATGGTAATAGGCAATATTCTGGAAAACACCAAAGAACAAAAGTGAGAAAAATGTCTTCCCTTGTGGAGCTTGCTTTCTAGGGGTGGGAGGAAACAAACAATGAGGAAATCACAAACTGTATTTCATTAGCATATAATACATAGACAAGACAATGTGGATAAGGCATCAAGATAGACAAATGGATTTGAGGAACAGAATAAAAATTCCAGAAATGGATCTACATATGTATAGACAATTGATTTCTGACAAAGATGAGAATGAAAATTTAGTGAAAAAATAATAGTATCATCAACAAAATAAGGTAAAATAGTTGAAGATTTGTATGCAATCTTAAATAAAATAAACTTCAATCTATACCTCACATCACATATAAAACTTAACTTAAAAAGAATCATAGACCTAAACATAGCCCCAAAACTATAACTTTTTTTAAAGAAAATATAAAAGAAAGTTTTTGTGACTTTGACTTGGGCAAAGATTTTTTTTATGATATCCTACAATACAAAAGTAGGATACCTAAAAGAGAAAAAGAGAAATTTGATTTTATCAAAATATAATACATCTGCTTTTTTAAAATATACTATTAAAAGCATAAAATGCAAGCCATGAATTGGAAAAAAATATTTGCAAATAATATATCTGATAAAAATACTTCTATTTAAAATATTTTTTCAATCCCTCAAAACTCAACAACAACCAAAAATCAATAAGAAAATGGACAAAAAATCTTAAAGAATCTTCACTGAAGAAGATATGGGGGTAAAAAAATAAGCATAGAAAAGATGTTGGACATTATTAGTCATTAGAAAATGCACAACGAGACATTTATTCCCAGTCAGGGCACATGCCTGGGATGCAGTCTCAATCCCCAACAAAGAGCATGCAGGAGGCAGCCACAAATGAAAGACACAAGACAAGAAAATACTAATTTGGGAATTGGGGGCCAGGCAGAAACCCAAGAGAGGACTCTGCTTTGCTCTGGCCTTGTGATCCCTTTTATTCAGGTTTGAGATCAACCTATAGCCCTTATAGGGGCAATTTCCAGTAACAGGCAAACTATCTTAATAGTAATTATTTACATGAGACTAAAAGGTGGAAGTTGCTTCAGATCCCTTTGTCTCCACCCCACAGTGGGTGTATGACTTTGACCCTCGCAGCCTCAAGATTGACCAGCCTTCCGGACTACTTGTTCTCCCCTTTCTCCTAGTGAAGGCAAAGGGCAACTTCCAACACCAGGTCATTGTGGATGTGGACAAGCACAAGAGTTGAGATGGTATCTTATAAATAATGCCTTTTAGAAAGCTTACTTGAAGATTGAAGGCTTAAGTTCCTCAATATTCCACAGGATATAAAACAAGGGCTTGACTACAGAAGGAACTATATTACAGAAAAGAGAATGGATAATAAGGATGGTAAAGGCAAAAAATTGACCCAATTTGGTTTGGGATAAAAGAAAAAAAATGGACTACCATGATTCTATAGTTTCTTTTTTTTCCCCTTAATTGATTTTTATTGTTGAAAGTATTACAATGTTCCCTTTTTACTGCCATTGACTATAGCCTGCATCCACCCTCCACCCAAGGGTCTTCGCCATACCATTGTCTATTTTCCATGGTTTATGCATATATATACATATAGATTCTTTGGTTGATCTCTACCCACCCACCCCACTACCCACACCTTCCATTTGATATTCATCAGTCTGTTCCATGCTTCCATAACTCTGGATCTATTTTGTTTATCAGTTTATTTTGTTCATTGGATTCCACATAAGAGTGAGATCATGCAATACTTGTCTTTCTCTGAGGGGCTTATTTCATTTAGCATAATACTCTCCAGGTCCCTTCATGCTATCTCAAAGAGTTAGAGATCCTTCTTTTTCACTACTGCATGGTATTCCCTTTTGTAAATATATACTATAACTTTTTTATCCACTCATCTACTAGTGGGCACTTGGGCTGTTGTATATTGTGCTGTTATGAACATAGGGGTGCATATATTCTTTCTATTATATGCCTTAATAAAATTGAAAAATGAAATAAATATATTTTTAAATTTAAAAAAAAAGTTTGTAACTGTTAAAAATTAAAGGGTATTAAAGAGATATGATACCTAATTGTAATGTGCAATTAATATCCTTCTATAAAGGAGATTATTACAACATTTGCCACAGTTAGCATAAAGTTTATTGACTAGATAACAGTATTATATCATTGTAAAATATTAAAAATGTGTGTGGGTTCACATTTGGGTCTTAAGTGAAGGATTAAAATAATTTTTCTTAATATAGCAGTTAGACCAAAATTTAATTAATTGACTGATTGCCTTTATTTTTTTTAAATACTATGTAAATTTTACCTTTTCCTTATTATCTGAAATAGTCATCTATTGATATGTGAAATAAATTATCATAAAACTTAGTAGCTTAAGACAATAAGAATTTTTTTAAAATCTCAGAATTTCTCAGGGTTAAGAAATGAGAACAGCTGAGCTGGGTGTCTCTGCTTGGGGGTCTCTCATGATGATGCAGTCAAGATGTTGACTGGGGCTTGGACTGGAGAATCCTTTTCTGAAGCAACTTATTCACATGCCTTACATACTGGTGCTGGTTGATGGTGGCAAACACAGTTACTGGCCAGGTTGGCCTATCCAAAGGACTGCTTAATTATCCTCACAAGTTGGCTGACCTCCACCAGAATGAATAATGAAAGAGAGAAAGAGAGAGAGAGAGAGAGAGAGAGAGAGAGAGAGAGAGAGAGAGAGAACCTAGTAAGAGAAACCTAGTAGAAATGAGGCTTTTAGCAGCCTAGCCTCAGAAGTCACTTGGAATGCCTTCCCTACATCCTATTCATCCGAAGCAAATCACTAAATCTGGCTTTTTCCTTTGAATAAGAGGCAGATAGTATTTCATATAAAGGCTTATTAAATAGACTAACTTGATAAGAAAACTAGTTAGAACATGGACTCCACCTTTTGAAGGAAAGAAGAAGGTCAAGGAATTTGTAGACATTTTTAAAACTACATTTTGAACTTAGCTTAGAAGTTAAAATATCTTATTTGAACAACCAAAAATATTTTAAAATATGCTTTTATTGACTTTATTTTAGAGGGAGAAAAATGGAGATAGAGAGAGAAGCATCAATGTGAGAAACACCAATTGGTTACCTCCTGTACGCTCCCTGGCTGGGGACCGAACCTGAAACCTGGGCATGTACCCTGACAAGGAATCAAACCAGAGACCTTTTAGTGCATAGGACAATGCTCAACCAACTGAGCAACACTGACCAGGGCAGAAACATAAATTATATATATTGATATTAAGTACTAGAGACCTAGTGCAAGAAAATTCATCCACTGGAGAGGGGGTCCCTCAGCCCGACCTGCCCTCCTAACAGTCTGGGAGGCCTCGGGGGTGATCAGGGGAAGGCAACGCCCCATCACACTGCAGCTGCTGCCACTGCCAACAGCACAAGCTGTGGCTATCCCTGGTTGCCTGAGCCTCAGGCAGTTCCGGGCAGCTAGACAGCCATCATCTAAGGCTTGCCTGCACCTCAGGATGGCCCTGGGCGGCTGGGGGGCTGAAGAGACTGGGGGACTCCAGAGGCAGGCATGCAGAATGGCCTGGGAGGGCCTGGCCTTGCTGCACACCTGCCGCCCTGGTGGGGCTGAGGGGATTGGGTGCCCCCATCTTGTGGCTGCAGGTGCCGCCATCTTTGAGGGCAGGGAAGTCAATTAGCAAATATTCCCTCCTTATTGGCTGTGGGCACTGCCATCTTTGCAATAGCATGAAGGTCAATTAGCATATTCCCTCTATTAGATAGGATAGTTCAAGTCCTTAAAGAATTTGTATAATTCAAATGTCTCTCAACATACTTACTTAGATTATGGACAAAAAGGAAAATGCAGAAGAAGGTGTTTGCAAGAGTTTAAATATAAAGTGACTAGAATTTGCAGATGAAGTTTGATGCTTAAAATGAGACAGAAAAAGATCCTTGCAAAATAGCCTGCAAAACCACCAAACCTCAGTGGCTTTTGAATCTTTTCCATTCTGGCCTCACCCTTGTATGATTTCTCTAATCATTCTACCACATATCACATTTACAGCTACGTTTTAATTATATAAATATTTAGTTCATTGTGTATCAACCAGCCTTTGCTGCTGACTTAGTGGGGCCTTTAAACAAAAACAATTTATTATTACTCACACTTCTGTGGGAGACTTGGCAGATCTGGTCTGGGGTTGTTAAGCTGAGGACTGACTGAACTAGTTTGGTTTCACTCAAATGTTTGGGCATCAAATGGGCAGTATGACCAGGGAATTTGAGCCTCTCTATATACATTTTTTTAAATAGAGAGAATGGAATGTTAAGAGCCTCTCTTTCTGGTCTCTGTCCTGGAAGCTAACCCAAGCTTTTCCACTTGGAGCGCATGCATTAGTCAGGATTCTCTAGAGAAACAGAAGCAATAGGATATATGTAGATAATATGAGATTTACTAGAACCAATAGGATATATGTATATAATATGGGACCCTCCGCCTGGCCAGTGATCAGGACCAATGGGGCCATTTCACCCAGTCCCGATCTTAGCTGGACAGCCAGGGAGAGGGACAATGGGAGGTTGGCTGGCCTGGGCTATAGGAGGTTGGCTGTGGGAGTGCACTGACCTCCAGGGGGAAGCTCCTGCACTGAGCATCTACCCCCTGGTGGTCAGTGCACATCATAATGACTGGTCATTCAGTCGACTAGTCATAACGGTTGCTTAGGCTTTTATATATATAGACTAGAGGCCCAATGCATGAAATTTGTGCATGGGGAGGGGTGTGTCCCTCAGCCCAGCCTGTACTCTCTCCAGTCTGGGATACCTCTCACAATCCAGGACTCCTGCTCCCAACTACTACTTGCCTGCCTGATTGCCCCTAACCACTCCCTTGCCAGCCTGATTGCCCATAACTGCCCTCCCCTGCTGGCCTGGTCACCCCTAATTGCCCTCCCCTGCTGGCCTGGTCTCCCAAACTGTCCTCCCCTTCAGGCCTGATCACCCCCAACTGCCCTCCCCTGCTGGCCCAGTAATTTCTAACTGCCCTCCCTTGCCAGCCTGGTCGCCCCTAACTGTCCTCACCTGCAGACCTGGTCTCTCCCAACTGCCCTCTCATGCAGGCCTAGTTTCCTACCAACTGCCTTCCCTTGAAGGCCTGGTCCCTCCCAACTGCCCTCCTCTGCTGGACTGATCACCTACAACTGCTCTTCCCTGCTGGCCATCTTGTGGTAGCCCTCTTGTGTCCACATGGGGGCAGCCATCTTTGACCACATGGAGGCAGCCATCTTTGTGTTAGAGTGACAGTCAGTTTGCATATTACTCTTTTATTATATAGGATTACAGAAACTGACTCATTGTTATGGAGGCTAAGAAGTCCTACAATCTACCATCTGTAAGCTGGAGATCCATGAAAACTGGTGAAGTAATTCAGTCTGAGTTGGAAGGCCTAAGAGAAAGAGTTGGAGAAACCATGGGGGTAGTGTTTTATGGTGTAATTCCCAGTAATCCTCAGAACCAGAAGTAGGAAGAGGTGAGTGTGAGGTTGGGTGTTTCAGCTCAAGAAGAAAGAGAGGAAATTTGCCCTTCCTCTGCCTTTTGGTTCTATTCAGATCTTCAAGAGTTGAATGTTTCCCAAACACACTTGAGAGGGCCATCGTCTCATCTCCTCTTGAAACACCCTCACAATTACAACCAGAAGTAATGTTTTACCTGCTATCTGAGCATCCCTTAGCCCCACCAAGTTGCACATAAATTTAACCACCACAGGCCTCCATATATAAAGACTTATCAAACTCTGCTTGAGTTATGTTAGAAAATGTTCCGTTAACCAAAGCAAGTTACATGGGTAAGAGTCAATGGGTAGAGAAATATAGTTCACTGCTTAAGAGAACCAGCAATCAATCACATTGCAAACATGTGTACATATAGGAATTGGAGGAGGTTTTAATTATCTACTGTACATTATTTCTCACTTAGTTATTATTACAATTTTCTATCTTTGCCTTTTCTTTAACTTTTAGTACTCCAAAATTTAGTGAATACCTTCAGCAATCAAGTGACTGAAACACTACAGTGCGTGGTGATTCAAGAATTGTTCCCTGACTTGGTAACCCCACAATTTTCTCTGAGTTTTCTATGAGAATGAGCATTTACTATTTTCTGGTAGTGCCCTTTACTCTATATCTCTATTATACAATGAGCAGACAGGTGAGCTAGTAATGGGCTTGGTTATTTTCCATCAAGTGATCCATACTCTTGGCTTCATTTACCTGCTTGAATTAATAAGTCCACAAGTTTCCTACCTTCAAGAATTTAATGTCTAACATGTACTCCATTTTTTTTCCACTTTCTTGATGATGTGACAATACTGGCAAGCACATATGCACACTAGTTACTTAAGTGCTTTGTAGCTTATTAATGAGATTGTACTGGGCTCCATTTGAGATTTTAATTATGTTATTTTTCCCTTTTGCTTCCAGCTTGTTTTGGCTAATAAAATTACCCACAGCTGCTTCAGATTGGTCATTCCTTCTGGGAGGAAAACCATATGGAATAGTTAGAACAGGTGCTTGGTACTTGACCAGCTTCATCAGTTTAAATGAGTTTGACCTGTGGTACCTGATGTTGGGGCACCAGCCTACAGATGTGTTCACAAGAATTGGAAAATTGCCTCTCTTATATTACAAGGACTGGTGGACAATGTTAAAAAAAAAAAAAAAACTTTTGCTTTCATAGAAGAATTTTCTCAGTGTGTGATCACTGTGTAGTAAATTTGGAAATATTGAGAGAATTTAAATTGGTCACTAAGTAAGGAGAGAAAACAATGCTCGGGTCTCTCAGCCCTTATATTATCATAACCTTGGGCATGTTACCCTGTCAACCAAAGAGCAAAGAACAGAATTGTTATTGTCCAAGAAAGCCTGCAGTAATGAGTTTTTACACCCTTAAAAGAGGCACTTGGAGGAACTGGAGATTATCCAGAGAAAGGTAATTGGGGGGGAAGGGGGTGAAGGGGTGAATTAATGCTGGGTGCTTTCCGAGAAGTAAAGGCTACTTAACCTAGAGGGGAAAATAAGTCTGAGGGTTTTCTACATTAATGAATTGAAATTACAAAGAAGATGTTGAGCCGCTGTTCTCTAATTCTATAGAGCACTGAATTAAAAAATAAAATATTGACAGGCAACAATAGATGGGTATATCAGTGAAACACAACCTCAAAAAATCTAGACTCTGAGGAATGTTCATCAGTGAATGGTACCAAATCCACTTAGGAAGTCTCCAAGAATAAAATTAAAAAATCAACTTTCTGAGTTCTATAGCTTATAATTCAGCCCTGGGGAGGGTCACTGAACTCCGCTTTTATATTTTGCTCAACATAGTACATTGCTGAGCCTCTACTATGTGCCAGACCCTGTGTGTGTGAGCATATAAAGGAAGGCTTGGTTCCAAGTCTCAGGCTGCCTTCTAGAGCTAGAATGTCTCCTCCACTCCAGTTCTGTGCTCTGTACCCAATGATTTCTAATAGTCTGGTCAAACATGTCTTTGACTTCTTGGCTAGAATACAGTTTCAGGGACATGTGTGTTATCAAATGAAAAGTATATAAGAATTACTTACCAGGCTCTGGCTTATGGGCATGGTGGAGTTTATGTCTCCTTCAAAGAAATACACAGCAAAATAGATGGCCTTTGTTTTCTTCTCCCTGGAATCCTACTGAACCAGAGTAGACTATCTTATATCCATGTCTGCTCATGTCCATTAATTTAAACCTGACCTTTGGAAATCGCAACGGCCGATTCCTTGACCAGGGATATCATTTGGTTTCTAACTGTGGCCAGAAGGCCTGTAGGTATTGTTTGTCACTGGGAAGATTGGATGAGAGAGAATGAGTGGACACAGGTACATCTATAACCTTTTATGTAGCCCAAATTTCCTAGGCAAAAATACAAGCTTAAAGATGAGAATGTTGATGGAAAATCATTAGGATTAGATAAACCTGCAACTCCAAAAACACATCCTGCCATCTGTTAAATAAGTGGAACTGCCATCTATTTTTTAATCAGTGCCCACCAAAGAAGCACTCAGAAAAAGTTGTAAATTCAAAAAGCGATGTTGCAATATTTTCCCCCAAGCTTTTGATAAGAAGCCAAATGTTATCAAGCTTCTTTACAGACTTTTATCCTCAGGTGATTACCATCTTATTATAGAATAGAATAGAATATGTTAGTGAAAATATGTTTTTAAGTGGTTGAGGTTTATCCTTTAAAGAACACTGAAAAGTGGACATTTTGCAAAAACATTTTTGTTCAAGAATATCAATATCTTTCTTCAAGATATTATGCAAGAAATTCTATTTCTGACTTTCAAATGAAGGCAGATGATTTCATTTTAATTCAGCAGTAACTATCAAATATTTACTAAGTGACCACAAGAAATCAGTGGGTCAATACTTTAGGAAGTTTTGGAAATTAAGGGTACCATGGAGGAAACACAGGGCTGCAGAGCAGCAGAAGATATATTTTCACAGAATAGGGGAAGCTGAAAAGCTGCAACAGATATATTTCCATAGAATGAGGGAGCTGGGAATAGCAAAAGGTCCATATTTACAAAATAAAGGGAAGGAAGCCCTTCATCCAGAAGGAAAAGAAGAAAGCCCAAAGAGAATAGGAAAACAACAAGGAAGGAAAAGGAAAGAACATGAGACCTATGAGCACAGGAGTTACTATAGTAACCAGTCCAAGGGAATAGTGACCAAAGAGAAGGGATATCAAGGCACCAAAATCTGCAGCCTTCATAAGCCATAGTGAAAAGGAACCCAGTGGGACTTTTTCCCCCCTCCCCATGTGAGTATCCATTCTGTGGGACTCTCCCTCTCCCCACATGGGAGTCTGTACTTATTCTTTAATAAATCTCCATCTTTGCTATACTATCCTTTGTGCATGGATTCATTCTTCAATTCTGGTGAACAAAGAATCCGGGTTCCAGTCCAGAAATTCTGTTTCAATACTATATGAAATGTAAAGATGAATATAAGGCCTATTATTTACTCTCAGTTAGTTTACAGTCTAACAGAGTAGCTACAAAGTTTCTAAACCTATAAAATGCTGTACAATAAGAGTACAATGAAAGCCTTAACTTTGCAAATAACTTAACACTGCAAATGACTAAAATTGGCTTAAGGGGGGGAAAAGTTTTGGGAAAGGAAATATATTGCTTCACAAACTGCAAATTCCACTGTTATTAGTAATTCCAGACCAGCTGGGTCCAGTCATTCCAACCCTGTTGGTAGAAATCTGTCTTTGGTTAGCTCTTTGCTCCTTTTGGCCCAGGATTGGCTTAATTTTCAGGCAGGCTCTCATCTGTGGTGGCAAAATAACCAGTGTAGATTACACTCTTATATTCTACCACATGGTCAAATACAGAGATAAGCAAGCCTCTTTCCAAGCCTTGCAATAGACAATGGCTGGTATCATTGATTTGTTCAGTCATTTAACAAATGTTAAGCACATACTGAATATTAGATAGTTCTGGGCTTAAAGATATGGTAGTGAACAAAATAGGCAAAGCTACATTCAAGGGACTCCTATGCTAATGGAGAAAATACACATTACACAAATACATATGTGAGTTACTTAGAAGATACACAAAGAAAATTAAGTCAGGATGAGAGATAAAAAGTAACTCACACTGGGGGGGATGTGAGGACAATGGGAAGAGAATGGCACATTTATAATACCCTAATCAATAAAAAAAATGAAAAGGAAAAAAGAAGAAGTAACTCATCTGCCCAGTTTGTGTCTTCTTGAGGCATTTAGTGAGACTTTGGAGCCAGTTTGGAACATGTGACCATCTCTGTATCAAGAGGGATGCCCTCAATACCACCCAAATCATCCAAGGGAAGAATATGAGATAAAGAGCGCCCCCAAGAAAAACTCAGAGTGTTGTTGTTACAAGATGTGGTTTCTCAGCTTACTCAATAACCAAAGCCCACTGAGTCATAAGAAAAGTTGATGTAAAACCTTCTCAGGGGCATGAAATAGTTCATGTGGACTGGAGATTAAGAAAAAATGTGTGGTTCAGATTTGAATGCCACTTGTGAACTGGGCTTTGAAAGAGTTGGGTTTTGCACAGATTAGCAAGAAAGGTAGAGTGGCAGTAGAGGGACAATGGGAAGAGTTTGGTGTCTGCAGGAGTATGTACACAGAGGTAATGAGCGTTAGACTGTAAATTAAGATGTGGTTGCATTTGGAAAAGCCTTGAAGTATTTCGTGGAAAGGCCAAGAAGAGACATTGAAGAGTTTGGGAGGAGAATAATATTGCTGAGATCTGTTTTAGGAAGTTAAATGTACAACAGTACACAGGTTTGGCTTAAAGGGAAAGCTAGACAAAGCAGAAAATTAGTTTGGAAACATATTGCAATGGTCCAGATGAAACAGGGATTTTTAGGGGTGAAAAGGGCAGGTTTTAGGAAAATTTAGAAATTAAGGGTACTATGGAAGAAACACAGAGATACAAAGAAGCAGAAGGTATATTTCCATAGAATAGGGGAGCTGAAAAGTTGCAACAGATACATTTCCATAGAATGAGGGAGCTGGGAACAGCAAAAGATCTATATTTACAAAATAAAAAGAAGGAAGCCCTTCATCTAGAAGGAGAAGAAGAAAGCACAAAGGGAATAGGAAAAAAATAAAGAAGGAGGGGGGAGAACCTCATATGTGAGGTTAGACCTTTGAGCCAAGGAGTTACTATAGTAACCAGCCCAAGAGAATAGTGACCAGTCAGAGGGAATACCAAAATCTGCAGCCTTTATAAACCATAGGAAAAAGAAACTCAATGGGACCCTTTCCCCCTCCCCACGTAGGAGTCTGTACTTGTTCTTCAATGAATCTTTACCTTTACTATACCACCTTCTGTCCATGGATTTATTCTTCAACTCTGGAGGACAAAGAATCCGGGTTCCAGTCCAAAAATTCTCTATCACAGATGAGGGTTATGAGAGTCTCAACTATGATGTTGTCAGGATCAATAGAGAAGGAATCATGTGTGTTTTTAACGTTTCAAACCTGAGTCACTGGGGGAATGGTGCTGCCATTGTCAGAGTACAGGAGTGAGAACAGAATTGGACAAAGAGGTTGGAAGAAAATTGGCAACATAATATATTGACTTAGAGGTTCTGCCAGAACTAAAGTATGGTATTAGAATGACAGTGAAAAATGCTATTTGGGGCTTAGGGAAAGGTTGGGGCTGGTGATATAGATATAGTAATTACCTGCCTAACAAGGATAATTAAAGCCATCAGAATGGTATGAAATCCTTGGTTGTTTCTTCTCAGGCTCCTTTGAAGCCTCTCAATTCCCCAGCCTCTAAACATTGAAATATTCCAAGGCTCAGACTTTGTAACTCTTCTCAAGCCTAACCACATATTGATGACCTCACAAGTCTCAGAGTTTTAAGTACTATCGTTTTGATGAATCCAGGACACTTCCCTGAATACCAGGCCAGTATATTCAGCTACCTACTCAATCCCTCTCCAGGGGTGGTAAATAGGTCTTTTGCAGTTATCTCCAAAACCAATAAGATGTTCATTATTAGTCACTAAAGAAATCAAAACCACAATGAGATACTACTCCACACCTAGTAGGAAGGCTATGAACACACACACACATACACACACACACACACACACACACACACAAAACCAAACAAAATAAAATATATAATACAAGTTGTTCCAACTCACTCTCAGGTGAGAATGTATACACAGGTGACTGGGGTCCCTCAGCCAGAATCTGGACTTATACGGATTGCCCACAGTTCTTACTAACTTTGAACGAGCATAAACTAAAAACAAGAGACAAACATTTAAGATGCACGAATCAAGAGAATGAAGATGGTGGCATAGGTAAACACTCCTAAATGGCTGCCAGGCACAACAAGTTCAAAAAAACTATAAAACAAATGTCTATCTCCCAAAAACCAAATGAAAGCTAGCTGAGAGAAAGCCCTACATCTATACTGAAAGAGAAAGAGGAGAATACAGGGCACAAGCACTGAAAAAATGAGGTAGGGGGACGAGGATGTGATAAGAGCTGGCAGTGGATCCAGGCTGGCAGAGGGCAGTGCTTTCTTCAACCTGAAGAGAGACAAGAGCCTGGTCTCTCTGAAATCCAATTTCTGGGGAGAGGCTAGACTGTCTTCCATCTGGCCAAAAAGTGAGGCTGGTTTGCTTCCAAAGCTGAGGTTGCTTGCAGTGCTGTGGTGCAAGATGCGGGATGCCATCGGAGAGGTGGCCTACAGGCAGCCATTACTGTTGGCCACACCCCAGCCTAGTAATGCCCTGAGACTCTGCCCTGAGCCTCTGCCCCTCATATCCAAGCTCCAAGCAGATTTTGCATATGAATGGCCATCTCTGTTGCAGTTTAGCAAAATTGCAACCTGGGGCAAACAGATCCAAGGAGGACAGGACTGTGGTTCACGCTATAGCTTCTGCGACAGTACTGGCCTCAGACAGTAGCTGAACTGCACCTCACTGAGATCCAGAAACCAGAGTTCTAGTGCTCAGTTTCAACCCCTCACACCCAAAGTGACACATTCAGGAGATGGTCTCAGTGAGCACCAAACCCCCACTGAAACAAGGTGTGTCTCCAGCACAGCTGTTCTTCTTTTATAGACACAGCAGATCCTCACAGGCAATTGGCCTGGAGGTCAATTCTTCCCAGTGTACCAACAGCAATCAAGGCTTAATTACACCAAGACTTTGCACTAAGCCCACAAAGGGATATAGCAAAAGCAACCACTTCAGGTGATTGGGAAAGCTGAGCTACTGGCCCCTGTAGGTCACTGACCACACAAAGCCACTCTATCAACTCAAGGAGGCAGACAAAATGAGGAAACACAGAAGAATTACACGAATGGAAGAGATGGAGGAGAGTAAACTACTGGATGACACACAGTTCAGAATCACATTTATAGGATTACTCAAGAATCTTCTAAAACCTTTGAGAAACTTGATGAGGCAAGAAGCTTGGTGAGACCTTCAAGTACCTTAAAGAGAATACAAAAAAAAATGGAAAAGGACCAGCCAGAAATTAAGTATACAAAGTCTGAAATAAAGAATATACATAAACTCAACTATAGATCAACATACCCCAATAATCAAACCCAAGATCTGGAATATAAGGAAGCAAAAATCACCCAACCAGAGAGGCAAAAAGAAAGAAGAATCCAAAAGTGTGAGGATAGTGTAAGGAGCCTCCAGGATGGCTTACAGCATGCCAACATCCAGATTTTGGGGGTGCCAGAAGAATAGAGCAAGCTGAATATTGAAGGCTTAGTGGAAGAAATAATGACAGAAAACTTTCCCTACCTGGTGAAAGAAATAGATCTACAAGTTCAGGAAGCACACAGGACCCCAAACAGGAGTAATCCAAAGAGGAACAAACCAAGACACATCATAATTAAAATGCCGAGAGCAAAAGACAAAGAGAAAATCTTACAAGCAGCAAGAGAAAAACAACTAGTTACCTAAAAGGGAGTACCCATATGACTGTCAGCTAATTTCTCAACAGAAACTATGCAGGCCAGAAGGGAATGGCAAGAAATATTCAAAGTGATGAACAACAAGAACCTACAACCAAGGTTACTCTACCCAGCAAAGCTATAATTCAAAATTAAAGGTCAGATAAAGAGCTTCCCAGACAAGGAAAAGCTAAAGGAATTCATCAACACCAAACCAGGATTACATGAAATGTTGAAGGGTATTCTTTAAGAGGAGGAGGAAGAAGAAAAAGGTAAAGATAAAAAATTATGAACAACAAAAAGGCATCAAATACATACCTATCAACAAGTGAATCTAAAAAATCAAGAGAATAAAAAAATCTGAAGAACAAAATTGACTGGTGAATATAATAGAATCAGGGACATAGAAAGGGATTGGACTAACAATTCACAGGGGGAAAGGGGTCTGAGGAGTGCGGGAAGAGATTGGACAAAAATCTTACACCTATGGATGAAGACAGTGGTGGGGGTAAGGGTGTGGGGTAGGGTTGGGAATCAGGTGGAAGGGAGCTAAAGAGAGGGGGGGAGAGGAACACCTGTAATAATCTGAACAATAAAGATTTTAAAAAAAAAAACTGTCAAACTCATCAAATGTAAGACATTTGTAGCCAGAGTGTGGATTTTGAAAATTTTAAAACATGACTTCCAAATTATTTCACTCTACTTCCATCAATCTGATTATGTGGATGCTTGACTAATAAAATATGCTACAGAATAAAGATTCTGCATTAAAAAAAAAAGATGCACAAATCACATGGTTTAGTTACCAGAGTCCTGATGGTTTCCAGAAGCCTAAGCAAGTCACCTGGAGATCCACACTGACAGACACACACTTGGACAGGAACGATGCCAGCAGTGCTTTGGTCACTGTTGAGGCCTCAGAGATTTGGCTCATGGGCAGAGTAACAGCTCACTCAGGCAGAGCTTCACGCAGTATTTCGAACAGGAAGGGAGAGGAGAGTCACCGTCAGTGGAGGAGCATCAGGTGCCTCTGACCAATTCCTTCAAGTCCTCTTCTTTTATGGCCATTTCTTGCTAAGTCATGATGTTTTCTTCAGTGTGTTTTATCGGGGGTCTCACAGGCAGGATTATCTGATGCTCTGGCACATTTATACTTGTTTACAACTTTAGAGATTAACACATGTTAGGGTGTTTACAACTTTAAAGATTAGCACCTGTTAGGGTGTTCACATAGTTACAGGCTAGTATATTCCATTTCAAACTATAATATTCACTCTTAACAAAATAGAATCAGTTATGCTAAGCACACATCACTCTATGGCATTCACATAGTTACTATTCATTCTTAATAAATCAGGTATTGATAAGTCAAGTATTAAATACTAAATATCAAACACTTCACACAATTATAACTATGCTAAACACACTTTAATTGTTAAACACACTTCACACAATTATAACTATAACACAAGTGTTGGTGAGGATTGATATCTACTGGTGGGAATATAAAAATGGTTCAGCCACTATGGAAAGTGCTCCTCATTTGTCAGTCCTCCTCATCTCAGCAAATGGCAACTCCATTATTTCCAGTTGTTCAGACTAAGAAAATTAAAGTTATTCCTTCTTCTCCTTTTCATAATATAACACCTATAGTCATTATCAAATTCTATCATGTACTCTATAGCCTATCCTACATATTCATATAAAGTGAATCATACAGTAGTTGGTATTCTGTGTCTGTCTTCTTTCACTTAAAGTAATGTTTTCAAAGTCAATCTGTGGGGAAGCATGGGACTTGGTTGGGAAGTCTGTAAGGAGGATTCTCTGAAAGGTCAGGGGCCTCTTAGGGGGACCTTGCTGAAGGCAGCAACTCCTGCCTTGACTTTTCCAAACAAGTCTGAGCACCCCAGTGTTTTACTGGAATGTCTATATTTGTCTTTAAACCCAACCTTGTAGAAGCATGCACTTTCTCAAGGATAATTACCCTGCTGATTGTATCTAGAGGCTAATTTTGGTTCAAACTAAATTTATAGGTTGTTATAATAAAAGCCTAATGAGGCAGGCAGTTGAAGTTGTTTTTGGTTTCTAAAGCCAAACAGCCCCTTAGCCTTCTCTCGTAGAAATGTGTGTCAGAGTAATCTATTCATCCTTCATTCAGGGTCTGCTGGTCAGCTCCAGCATGTATCCACACTGTAGCATATATCACTATTTCACTCCTTTTTGTGGCTAAATAATATTTCATTATATCATATTTTCTTCATCCATTTATCCACTAATCACCTTTGGCTATTGTGAAAAGGCTATGAACATTCATGTACAAGTTTTGTTTGAATACCTGTTTTCAAATGTTTGGATATACATCTAGGAATAGAATTGATGGATTATATGTTAATTCTATATTTAACTTTTGAGAAATTGCCAAATTGCTTTCTATAGTGACTGCACCATTCTATATTCCCATCAGCTATATATAAGGATATCAATTTCTCCACATCGTCACCAACACTTGTTACTATATATTTTATTTGGTTTGGTTTGGTTGTATTTTTCATAACCATCCTTATACATATTATGTGATATTTCATTGTGGTTTTGATTTGGATTTCCTTGATGACTAATGCTGTTGAGCATCTTTTTATGTGTATCTTGGACATTTGTATATCTTTTCCAGAAAAAGGTCTATTTCAGTTCTTTTCCAATTTTTTAACTAAGTATTTGTCTTTTACATTAAGTTGTAAGTTTTTTATGTGTTGTGCATGCTCAATCCTTGTCAAATATATGATTTGTAAATATTTTCTTCATTCTTTATACTGTATTTTGACTTTCTTGGTATCCTCTGATGTATGAGAATTCTTAATTTTTATAAAATCCAATCTATTTTTCTTCTGTTGCTTATGTTTTTAGTGTCATATCTAAGAATCCTTTGCTAACTCCAAGGTTATGAAAATTCACTCATATTTCTTCTAACGATTTTGTAGTTTTAACTCACATTTTAGTTGTTTGCCCCATTTTGAGTTAATTTTTATATAGTATAAGAGAGGAGCAAACATACTATATTTTGTAGTTTACTTATTTATTCTATTTTCTGTATCTGTCACTTGAATGTAATCTCTATCAGGGCAGGAAAATATTTTGTTCACTACTCTATTGTTAACCTTACCAATAGCCACTTGCACATAGTAGAAGTACATCACTTGTGAAATAAAAAATTAGTCAAATACTGTTCAAAAAAAAGGGACATATAAGTGATCTTGTATCAATATATTACTATTTAAAAGGTTATCTGATAAAAAAAAGAAAAAGATTCAATGAAATGTACCACAGTTCTATAACAACATGTTATAAACACAATAGCTCATTTGATGTTTCTTCTATAAGCTAAGTTATTTAAATTCTTTCCAAATTTCTTTTTCTTTATGATCTGAAGAAAAATTCATACAACATTTGAAGTGTTAAAAAGTGGTAAAGATGCATCAAATTACATCTTTACCACCTTGGATCTTAAAGTGCCTGAGAGGGATTAACTGGCCAATAACTAAATCAAAATCTGTTGTACAGAGTGGCAAAGAACAAATATGTAATTTTTGAATTCCCTCACTGTAATTTGTTCATTTACTAATAATATGTCAAATACTGTGGTAGGTACTGGTGGGGAAAAAATGTACTATAATCCTCAATATAGTTCACAGTTGTAAAAAAAAAGACACCCAGAAAAAAATATTAAGCTATACCCTTAGTATTAGAAATAATAAAAATCTACAGTCTATTACATAAAGCCCTGCTATTTTAGACAATCAAGCATGCAAAGTGTCTGAGAATTGGTGCAAAATAGTTATTTGTGCCAGCAGTTGCCTGTCAGTCACACTGAATCTGTTTCCTATGGGCACAGGGAGCACCTCCCTCTCTGACCGCCCCCGTCCTGGTTCTCTTAAATCTCCTTGTACTCTATTCCTCTGAGGCTAACCAGTGTTTCCAGTATTCCATCCCAGTGCTTTGACCCATGGAGTCCATCCTAGGGGAGTTGAAGGAAAGGGAGAAGACTTCCAGAATCCAGTAAAGGAGATGAAGGAATCATATCCTTCCCAGTCCAATCTCCATGAAAATAATTATCAACACAGACCAAGCTCTTACCTGAGATTGTCCCAAATGCAGAAACCCTCTATCACTATGCTTACAAAATATATTTCCTTTGTATCTGCATTCTCAAATGAAACAGAGAACAAATAAATAAAATAACTATTATCTTAGTTGTGTCTGGATAATGTCCTCAGAAATGAGGTGGATATAAGCCCTTTCCCCAAAACATAAAGAAGGAGTACCAGAAAGCCTCATTTTTAAATCAACTTTTTGGATTACTATTGTCAACCCTAACAAAAGATAAAGCAAGCTGAAGTTATTTAGCCTAAACCAAGGCTGATAATCTTTCCTAATCACATGTGGTTGGTTTCAATCTATTGTGGCCCTGATTGGTTGGTGATAAGACAAAGCAACTGATAAACATTTTAAATCTTCCTAGCAGCTAACAGTAGGGATACAATTATTGGAGGAGAGTTTTCAAAAGAATTAGCAAGAAACAAAAGATGAAACCAGAATCTTAGCAAAATGATCCAACTTTTAAATTACTGCTAGAAATTTCAATTAGTGCAGATATCCCATTTTCTATGGAAAAATCTCAAAGCAATTTTGTTGGCCCTAGGTAACTGACTCATTGACTCAGTGAAAAACATCTAGGCCTCTACTTTCAGTACATGGTTGTATGACCTAGTACATTTGGAAACAAAATGGACTCCAACTCATAGCAATAAAACTGATTAATTATTATGAGCACTACGTGTTCAAAATCTAAATGAATCATGAAAGTGATCAATAAAGCATAAAGAGCTCCAGCTACACAGATTAATTCAATATCCATGAGGGCATTCTTCTTTTAGGGTTGAGAAAACAAAAACAGCACACAGATTTTACTAAAGCTAAGTTACTTCAGCTATAAAGCACCTGGTTCTGTTCTGAATCAAAACCACTTCATTGAAATTTTGTCAGAAGTCCTGCTTTATTTAGATATGTGTATATGGAGATAGGAGAATTATTGCTAACTACAAGCTTAGACTCAGGGGGGATAAAAATTGTTTTCTTTAAAAATAGTTTTCTAGCTCTGGCTGGCATGGTTCAGTGGTTAGATTGTGTCTCCCCCCTCACCACCACCACCACCACCACCACCACCACCACCACCACTGGGCCATACCAGCTGGGCAAGAAAGCTTCACTTTTTATATTTTATCTCCTTAACTTAAAATTGCTTTTGAAACTTAACCCTGAATAATAACTTCCTTGTTTTCTCTGAGTGGACTATGGACTCCAGGGAGAGTGGAATCACAAGGCAAAATGGTTGATGGAATAGAAAAAAAAAGAAAAGGAAAAAAAAGGCAAACATTTTTTATATAATATATGTTTTTAAATATGTATTAGATTTAAACTTCTGAAAGACAGTGCCCATGACAAATTCATTTTTGTATTACCCAAAGTACATATGTAGGTCATTGATTAGTGTTTGAGTAAGCCTATGAATTAAAGAAACTTGTTCCTTTATAAAAAATATACTTTTTATTGATTTCAGAGAAGCATGGAAAGGGAAAGAGAGAAACATCAATGATGAGAGAGAATCATTGATTGGCTGACTCCTGCATACCCCATACTGGGGATCGAGCCCACAACAAGGGCGTATGCCCTGACCTGGAATCCAACTGTGACCTCCTGGTTCATAGACCGATGTTTAATCACTGAGCCATGCCAGCCTGAAAAAGCTTGTTCTTTCTTTATCAAATCCAGACTCTAATCTTAATAAAGATGGAAACTATATATACAAAAAGCCAATGTCCGTGACCACCAGGACGATCAAACGACCAGTCACTATGAGGTGCATTGAGCACCTCTTGGTCCTTCCCCTGTGGGCCAAAGGCTCTGATCACCTGGTGGCGGGTGGGGGGGGCAGTGAGCAAGGCAGTGAGCAAGGTGGGTGGGGCAGTGAGTAGGGGGGCTATCGTGTGCGATTTCGCACACTGGGCCTCTAGTACATAAATAATGTGCCTCTCAGTTAAATACAACTATATTAAATGGAACTGTAGTATGTACACCAATCACAGAAGGTTTGGAATGATAAAGGATAGAGAGAGAAATTCTACGTAAAATCCAAAAGGTGAGAAAGACACTCACTGTCTTTTTAAGACACTCAGTACCCAAGATTTGCTAATTCCAGAGAGAATGAGCAAAATTGAATAGAACTTAAATAACAACTGCTTAATCTTCCTCTGATCTTGCTAGATCTCTAAGTAACCCAGGCTTTTGCAAGAGAAGAATTATACTGGAGACATGGTTAACAGGGAATCCTTTTTCTTTTCAACTCACCAACCTTCTTTTCTTACAAGCTTAGCTCCTTGTATTCATCTTACAGGTTTTCTCTCAAATTTTACCTACTCTCCAATCCTTCCCTAACACCTGATGCAATATAATTCCTACCTTCTTTCACCCAAACTCCATAACTTTGTCATATCATCCATTTTTATTTTTTACGTGTATTAGATTTTCATGTATGTGTTGTTTACTGTGTTTTGCTCCTCTCAACTCCTACACACATCATTTTCCAGCTATGTCCTTGCTAATTTAATGTCTGTGTTAGTTATTTCATTCTGTAAAATGTGAATTATAATAGTACCTATCTCAGAGAGCTATTTAGAAGGCTTAAATGAGATAACACAGGTAATACAATTAGGACAATACCTGGCACATAATAAACTTGAAAATGTACCTATTGTTACATAAAAGAATGAACAGATGAATATAAAGAAACCCATTAATAACAAAGAACCATATCCTCCAAAGTCATATGTATTAAATACTGTATAAAATCTTTATACCTCAAGCCAATTGCTCTTATTTATGCTATCTCGGCTTAGAGTCTATTCTATACAAACTGATGAAGAAGGCAAAACTGTGAAATTATTTCTCTTTCTGCAATTAAACTGGATTTTCCCTGCAAACCACGGAGACCCTATCCTTCACCCATTTCCTTTTCAGCAGCCATACCTTTGCTGGCTTCAAATGTTAATGGCTCTGTTAATGACCCTACATGTTATCCTCACAGGCCTTTCTAGGAATAATGAGTTAATGGTAAGATAGCTCACTTGATAGGAATTTCAGTACTTGTTTTATGACACTCAGCGATGAAGGAAGTTTTAGTTTGTCCAGAGAGCCTTTTGGCTGCCCCTCAAATACAGCACAAAGATGACTGCTCCTAAAGTCGATCCGGACTAGACTGCTTGGGAAATGTGAAAACAACTCATGATAAACTGAAATGTAATGCCTTATCTAAAACTCAATACAAACCTTGTAATATCTTAATTTCATATACAAAATACTCCCATAGCATACAGATTTTAATCTGAGATAATTTAGAAAATAATTTAAAAATGCAATAGGCTACCAAATTGACACAATTTAGTACAATCTGGTGATTTGCTGAAGATAAATACTGCATGTTTGTAATGATAGGTTGAGAAGAAATTATAAAGAATTGCTTATAAAATAGATTTATGATCCTGAGTCTGTTCAATCCCCCTGTTCTAAAGTCTAGAATTTAGAAATTCTCATAAAACAGTGCTTAAAATCATGTTGGGAAGAAAATATTTTGCCGGAAACAATAGAATATAAATATTTTTTTAAATGTTGTATTTCAGAAGTACTTCATTGCCAGAGGATAAAACTAAATTGAATAAGATAAGATTCTGAACCAAGTATAAAGTATAAAATATTTTCTTCACAAAATACATTACATTTAATTTATTCTAGAATCCAGATCTTTCAGATGCTATCTTTTTCTTACCTATTAACTCA
Source organism: Vespertilio murinus (assembly GCA_963924515.1). Lineage (NCBI taxonomy): Eukaryota > Metazoa > Chordata > Mammalia > Chiroptera > Vespertilionidae > Vespertilio > Vespertilio murinus. Next base: position 32,730,716 of record OZ004711.1, read on the forward strand.
TGTTAAGAGTCTAAAATAAAATGCTACTTCATGGTTTTGATGAGATCTTATAGTTGTATATTATTTTACCTAATCCACTGAAACTCAACAAGGCAATCATTTTTCTCCTCTTCCCATTCTGATTCACTTTTATCCCTGACATTAAAAATAATGTCCTCTAGGGGCAGTGGAATTTAACGTGATGTGATCAGTCAGTATATGTCCCCAGCGGATGAGTCTCCTATTAGTGGGAAATATGTTACTTCTGCTCATCCCAGCTTTGACTCCCAGTTGCCTTCAAAATCAAAATTCAGATTAAATTAAAAACAAGAAAGTCTGTTTCTTGTTTTTGCTGGGTTTTCTCCTAGTTTGGCTAGCATCAAATATTATGTATTGGCCATATTTCTCACCTACAGATTTTAACATATTCCAAAATATTTTGATAGACTTGAATATTTAAGTAATGTTCTACATTGTTTGACATAATAACTGGATACAGTCTTTGAGAAAATTTCAGTCATTTAGTAGATATGATTTCAGAGCATCTGTAGGCTTTTAGTCTTCGTAATTCTTTTTCTAATATTTCCTTTTTTTTTTTCATCTACACTTCTTTCAATGTACACCTATAGTTCCTATGACTTCAAACTCCATTCTTTCTTCTAAAAATGTAACTTTATGTTTCCTAGCGAGCCATCTTCCATCACACCCAATTCTGTGATTCAGTTCACAAGAATCCAAGCATTAGATGTAGGACACAAGACAGAGCCTCACAGCTCACTGTCAACAACACAAATTGAATTAGGGTAGCACGTGTGAGCCAGGTATGACAAATGGCATATTCCATGTGTCTGGCCAGAGTGTTTGGGTCAAGAATGGGCACAGGACCCAAGCAAGTCAATGAAGGTCAACTTACATACAAGCTTTTAGTAAGCGTATTGGAATGGAGATTGAGGTTGATAACAAGGCAGCCTTGAGTCGCTGAGGGCATCTAACCTTTCTGTGGGAGGAGCTACCTGGATAGGAGGCCAGCACAGAGGAAATCACAGCCAAGAGATAAAGAGGGTCTGAATTCTGATCATATTATTTGAGATCCTGTAGACCTCCTACCAAATTTTCATTACATATATAAACTAATATTTCTTTTTTTCTACAGCCTATTTCACTTGGGTTTTATATCACTTAAAATAGAAAGATTCCTCTCAATATATTTCTTCATTCTTTTTTCAAAATGTCAGAAACTCATGACATAATATTCAAGCAGATAAAAATGAAGGCCACTGAATTACTTCAACAGAAAGTAGTTTGAAAATTTTACCTATTAATCCGTATAATACTGAGGAAACAAATAAATTAACCTAGTGTCCATTGCTCCAGAGGAAGGTTATTATAACCTTTCTGGGTATTTGACAAATATTAGTAACATGACTATAATTAAATAAGTGTTCATATGTGATTAAGCCATGTGCATGTTCTTCAAGGATAGGCTCTCCACCAAACAAACCAAAATTATGTAGCAAGTTTTGAGCATTACAATTTCCAGATTTCAAAAATACATAGTTCTGTCAACTAATAATTCAAGTATATTTTCAATTCTCTGTTTATTCATTGAATAGATTTGTCAGAAAGCCCAGGTTATGATGTTTATTATAAATATTTCAAAAATTGTCACCTCTCAAATATTTTTGTCTACACTGGAATTGGAAACTGAACAACTTTGTAAGATTATCTGCATAATTTAAGTCAAGTATCCTAATTATTGATGCAGAGTGAGGTTCTTTTTTATTATCATAACATCATAACAAGTTTAACTTTGGAAAATTCAATAAAATAATGCGGTTTGAACATTATATGGTGAACCATGATTCCAGAAATCCAAAATTTGAATCTTTACCCCCAACCACTTGAAAGGGGAGTTATTCAGTGCTAATAGTTGCAATCATTATATTTCAAAGGCAAAGAGAAAATACCATCAACAAAGCAGGAAAATATTTTTGGTGTGTAGTAAAAATACGCAAACAATTACCTTAAAATGTAATCTTCATGTGACTTATTAAAGTAGATTACATTTTAATGTGCATTGCAATTTGCACATTATAGAGAGCACTCTATATGCAGCGTTAACTGTGTGACCAGCCTGACAACCTGCACAAGTGAAGATATAAAAAAAGAAAAAAACCCTCCGCTATCTTCCTCTAAATGGATGTATTTGGTGTTGATAGTCAGATACAGTTTTCACCTTTATCCCAGCTTGTTTCTGACCCAGTGGGTTAGTGTTAATCACCACTGTAGGCACCAATAATTTCCCCATATGTGGAATTTGATAAGTTAGAGCACCCACTTCAATTCAAGAAGATTCCAGCTGACTATCCAGTTATCGCTATGGACAGCTTCAAGCACATCCATGACTGGCCTTGTATTCTTAGCTTTATCAAGTGCTTTGCACTTTTTGTCTTTTATCTCTTAATTGAGACCCGACTGCCAGAAATGCCTATCTCTTCAACTGGGTTGCATTAAGTATTAACTTTAACTGCTTTGGGTACTTGAGGTACAGAAGAGGGAGGGGGGAGCCTTAAGAAGCTGTGTAGAGTGGAAAATCTCCCCAAATCTCTATTTACAAATTGTGTAAATGCTATATAGTTTTTTTAAAAATAAATCTTTATCGCTTTTCCAGAGTTATTTTTTTAAATGTTTATATTACCAACTAGAGGAAAGTTTATGAATCCTCCATCATCTTTAGTGGTAAGAATAATTCTACAATTCTGGTCAAAAGAGATAATATTTAGGAAGAGTAAATAATTCAGTAATAATAGAAGAGAAAGAACATTATATTTTATATCTCTGGGATGTCTATAGACTGACTCCTTTCTAAAGAGTACAAAAATGGGTTATTATTTGAGCTGAGAATTTGGGATAGCCTGCATAGGTTCCAAGTCTTGAAATTCCCTTTTCTAAATGTTTCCTATTTCTAAATATTATACAATTTGTACTATTTTGTGTACCTTTTTGAGCGCTCTTTCTGTGCCCTGTTTATTTTTTTATTCCAGGTTCCTGCATATAGTAGACAGTCAAGTAACGTCCATTGACTTAAATGACATTTGCATGGGTTCCTGCTCTGCATTTACAACCCACCCACCCCCACCCCCGACTCCTCTTTGTGTTCCTCTCGGAGAGATGTCTGTTTCTGCCAGCACTGTGGCACCTGTAGGTGCTCCTCCATGAGTAATAAAAAAAGTAATACTTGGAAAACATATGTCATGAACAAGACAATAGCTTTACACAATAGCATCGAAAAACTGAAACTCTAGTAAAATGGTAATTTACTAGTGGGAAGGAGACACAATTGTCATTCATTAAAAGTTGAGAATGAATGCTAGATATTAATGTTTAGATAATTCTTCAGTCAAAATGTATTCAACTAAGTTTAATATAGACAAGAAACAGCTCCCTAATAACTAAAAAAGCTTCAGAATAAATTTAAAGCTAGGAATAATGAAGAAAATATAGAATTACAAATAAGACTGTTAAATTTATAATAGTTATAAAACAAAATTAATGTTATTAATAATGAAAGTAAATTTCTCATATTGTATGTAATTCTAGTTAAAAGTTTAGAGAGGGGTGCATAATGAAATGCATCTACACTAGGCAGATTTTTATGTTTTGAGTTTTTGATGCATAGCAATTAGTACTCAGGTCCACTTTCCAACCAGAAGTCTCAGAACTATCCAGTTCTGAAAAGGGGGGAAAGACAATCATAAGAGAAGACAATAGAACGTTAAGTCAGATGAGAAAAAAATTATAACTCATGTGTTACCAGAACACCATGGGATGAATTAATCTTTCATTCACTCATTCATTCATTTCATGAATTTCTGAGCATTTTCTATATGGAGGCACTACAGCAGCAAAATAAACAAGTTTTTAATGATGTTCTATGGGTGTAGCTTACAAAGCACACTGCTTATATTTTAAACTGTGATTCATTAAAATTTGAATAAAAAGAGTTTTATGAATGGTTTTCATTTACAGAAAATAGCACAGTCTATTCATCACCCATGCTATATACAATATAACCTAACTTTTCTTCATGATTCCTAATTCACTAATTGAGCAAGTGCATTTGTCCTCCCTTATACTTACACCAAGTCCCAATCACTCCAAGAATCACAGTGTAATATCATTAACATTCATTAGTAAAACCTATACTTACTAGAAGGGACAATAATACTATTAACAAGGGTTTAATACTTAACTTTTCTGTAGAGATGGGGAATATGTGAAAAGTATTTTTTTCTTTTATGCTTTTACCTTCAACTTCTAAAAATCTCCCTCCCCACTTAATAGGAAAGACAAAATACTCTCATTTTATTGTTTTCTTATAGGCTCATAAAATTTTAGCTTTGTGTTACTTTTTCAAAGACTCTATTAAACTTGATACATGAGACCGGTAGGCTGCCACAAACTCATAAAAAAAAAATCTTTTCAAAGAATTGCTGCCTAGCAGTGGAAATTGAATGGCAATTTCTAAGAATCAAGCTAATGGCTTAAACTATAGAAAATGTGAAGCCTACTAATAGATAATTTAGGATTTCCCCCTTTCCACCCTACCACCGGAGAGAACGGAACATGAGCTTGAATAAAATTGCACCAAGATCTTATTAATCTTCTGTCTGTAAAAGCTCAATTTTCCTAAGCAATGGGCTGTGGTACACATACCACATTAAAAATCTATGTTAAAATGTTCTCCATATTTTGGAGCTAAAAATTCCGTTCCTTTTGACTGTGTGGACACTCGCATTATTGTCAGTTTCAAGAGTTAAATATTCCAGCAGGAATTTGTTACTACACAGCGGTACATAATGCCTCAAAACCCCCTGCACCAATATTGCTCTCAAATTGGCAGCAAGTGAACAAGGGACATGAAGGATGCTTCAGCACAGTAACCTATCCTTCCTTCTCTCCTGGGAGCCACTTGGCCAGCTTTCATCCTCATAATTATAATAAATTTGACATTTCATAGATAATATTGATTTCTGTATTTTAGCATTTCACCATAGGTGACAGTCTAGCGTCAAGAATGAAATTTCTATTGATCTCCTGCGCATTAATCTCTCATGTGTATGTGATCATTTTTATAAGACCTTTTACTGCACATAAATCAATATTTCATATTTCCAGCTATGCCAGAGGAGATGTCATATTTGTAAACTGTGAGTTGACACCTGCAATTCCTTCCTGTTCAGCTTCAGCTGTTCAGTAACAGTCGATTCAGGGTTGGGAGAGGATCAAGCTCAAGAAACACGGTAGATGAAAGACATGAATGTAGACTAGAGTAATTAGCTTAATGAACAAAGAAGCCAAGTAAGTGAAATAATGTTTCTTCTGTAAAAATTGCTTCTGTGGACAATAAGCATCTATAAAACAGTTTGGCTTTCCATGCTTCTAGGGAGGTGACGATAATAGATTTATATGTCTATGTTAATAGGAAACACTGAGATGCTATTTAAAAATTGCTTAAAAAGAACAAATCTTGTTGGTTACAAAATGCACTATAATTTCAATAATGTTTAACAATAAAAGTGTATGATTTATTTTTTTTTTACCCACAACTCCAATAGTGTGCCAGTGCTGATGAAATAGATTTTAGGACAGAGCTCTTTATCCTAATTTAATAAGTGGTTTATAAAGCAAGAAACTATTTTCCTATTTAATGATTTTCATATTTCAACAGTATGATTTTAGGATTATCTAGAAACATTCTGATGAATCAAAATACAATAGCCTTATGAAGAGAATGTGAGCTCTTCTTTGTATAAAGTTGAATGCAGAGTGAGAACTAGCAGGTATTTGTAATGAGTAAATACTTCACTCTAAAGAGATGCTATTCTTATAACTACTTAGGGATCCACTAAAATATTCATATTGTTAATATCAATGGCATGTAAAAAAATAGTGTGTGTTTCTATTTAACTTTGTTGGATGTTTCTATGTCTTACTATTTTCAAAACTGTTTCCTACCTATTAAATAATGGGAGTTTATCCATGATATATTTTAAGCTTTCAGAATAACCCATTGAACACAAGGTGATCTTATGGGGATGTTTATGTTTGTTTCTCTTCATAAATTTTTTCCCTGACTATCCTTATGTTTTCCAATAGAGGTTATTAAATGCAAAAGTCAATTAGGATATGCTGTAATAGAAATGAAGAGGTGTTGAAAATAGAATGCTCTCTTGTATTGCGTTAACATTTATTCTTTACAAAATAGCTACTCTACATACTGAGAGATGCTCAGAACTCCAAACCTTGGGCAATACACATTTTTAGATTCTGACGAAATGCTGTTAATTTAATAAAGTGTTTGCTGGCTTAAAAAGAGCTACTTTTTCCCCAGATAAAAAAATGGACTTGGAAGTGTCCACTTTCTAGCAATTTCCTATAGCCACTATTGACACACTATTACTTCAAATTATATGTCGTTTCACTAGAAGGAAATGCTCTTCTAGCTTATTTCTTAAAGGCCAATCCTTTTTGCTGGTTTCTGAAACATGTTCATGGCCATAAAATATGTCAGCAAATGACTGTTTTAACATGATGACGGACACATTATTGGAGTGAGACTGACTGGTATAAGAGTGACTGTATTTCGACAGTCGTGTCAGCTCTTGACTGAAGGAGTACAATTAAAAAAAAACACACACACACAAAATAACACCTAGACTGGGTAGTGTGGGGTGATTACTGGAGAGAGTTAGCAGGTGAAAATGTATCTTTACAAATCCTTTCGCTTTCTCGGGTGTCAAAAAATATTAGTTGGGAGCTCGAAGCATTATAAAATTTATTTTCGTTGAGAACAAATTAACATTAACAAAGAGCCGAGCTGCAGGAGTTTGTGTACTCAAAACTGGAAAACGTGGATGTCATATCCACGTTGACTGGATGTCACACTCCCACTCTGACGTGGTGGCATTTCATGGTTTTAAGTTAAACATGTATGAACCCTGAAGTCCCAAAGTTGAAATGACCACTTACATTCCTCACCAATATCTCTTCCTTAAGCACGTTGAATAAAGAACTACAGATTTAGTATCCTAAAGGGGAAAAAAAATATCCCTCCAATTATATGAGCAAAAACGTATAGCAATGATAGGGTATGTGAAGTAATGCTGCTACAGTGATGGAGGGCATTTTCCCCATCTTTAAAATGGTGTTTTAATTTACACCTGATAACTTTGCTATACCTTTGTGTCTTTTCCCCTCCTCACACTTGTCAGTTGCCGTCTATATTCCAGAATCCATAGAGATTTCTCCCAGACACAAAACACCATTACATTTGCTCTCATGCCTCTCCCTTCAATTGCCTGCATAAAATATTTACTATTCTTGATAAGGCTGAATTGTATATGTCCTTGGTTCCCATGGCCCTCGTGGACACTTTCAATATTGCTCGCAATTATACTATTATTTTAAGCATTTCTATTACTTTCTTTCCCATAAGCTGAAAAATCTTTTTTTTTTCCCTGTCACTATTCCCAATGTCTTGTACATAGTATGGGCTTAGTAACCATTAGATAAATAAGTAAGCCACTGTGGAATGAATAAATGAATGAATGAGACAATCAATCAGTGGTGCATTTAAAATATAATGTTTTGTAATGAGAAGGGTGGATTTATACAAAAGAATTCACTCCCTTATTTTAATAGTACTGTAAACTTGAACTCCTTAATATCATCTTTTAAATCAAAAGGTAATTAAACAATAGTAGGGACTAGGTAAATAATCTGGACAGTATAGCACAAAGAATTTTTTTTTAGCAATTAGCTCATATATAAACAACATTTTAACATTTATAACTAAAAAAAAATGCCCCTTAGGTTTGGTATTTTAAAAATATGCATGCAGCCGAAACCGGTTTGGCTCTGTGGATAGAGCGTCAGGCTGCGGACTGAAGGGTCCCGGGTTCAATTCCGGTCAAGAGCATGTATCTTGGCTGCGGGCACATCCCCAGTGGGGATGGGGTGTGCAGGAGGCAACTGATCGATGTCTCTCTCTCATCGATGTTTCTGGCTCTCTATCCCTCTCCCTTCCTCTCTGTGAAAAATCAATAAAATATATATTTTTAAAAATATATGCATGCTGCTAGCCCTAGCTGGTTTGGCTCAGTGGATAGAGCATCAACCTTTGGACTAGAGCATCCCAGGTTTGATTTCAGTTAAAGGCATATGCCCAGGTTGTGGGCTAACATCACACAGTTTGGAGACAATTTTGGCTTAATTTTTTAAATAATTTTTTATTTAAAATTTTATAAAATGTTTAGTCATAATTTTCAGTTCTAACTAAAAAATTTGAGAAGAAAAATAACACAGAAATTATTTGAGGCCATAAAAAAATCTCAAATTATGGTAAAATAGAAATGTCTAGAAAGTAAACATAGATTACAGAATTTTAGGACTACAATAATTTTGATTATTTCGAACCAATTAGTTGCCTCTGCATAAAATACACATTTTGGAATAACTGACAAAAGGGCAAAAGATTCAATTTTTAAAATTAATTTGATGTATTAAAATTAAGAGATTATTAATGACAGTATGGACACTAAGAGAATACATGCATTTTAGCATGAAATTAAGGAAGATAAAATTAATGTTATGGTAGGCTTCATAATATATAAAGACAACCAAAGTATTTCAAAATATACGGTCTAAAATAAAAATAAAAATAACTGTAAGGTCCCAGTGAAATTCAAAAACATATGTGCTATAGCAATAAAAATTCCCAGGATTAATATTTAAATGACTAGAGGCTCCTTGCACAAAATTTGAGCACTCAGGGGGCCCCCTCAGCCCAGCCTGTGCTTTCTTACAGTCCAGGAGACCTGGGGGGATGTCTGACTGACAGCTTAGGCCCACTCCCCACAGAGAGCAGGCCTAAGCTGGCAGTCGGACATCTTCAGTGCTGCCACAGAGGCGGGAGTGGCTCCTGCCACCTACGCTGTGCTCTCCTACCATGAGCCCGGTTCAGGCTTCTAGCTGAGCAGTGCTCCCGCTGTGGGAGTGCACTGACCACCAGAGGGCAGCACCTGCTTGAGCGTCTGTTGCCCGGTGGTCAGGGTGCATCATAGCCACCAGTCGTTCTGCTGTTTGGTCTATTTGCATATTACTCTTTAATTATATAGGATGACTTATTATATTATTTTCCATATGAACAACTGCAAACCTATTTTTCCCAGCCCTGTATAATATAAAGTGGTAGTAAAACCTATAAAAGAGAAGAGTACCAAAAAAGACTTATCATGTAATAAGACCTTTTTTGCTTCAATTAAGTTTATTCCCCTCTTATTGTATTTCCTTAGGAGCTTGCCATCTAATAATTTCCCTTATAAAATCCTTCTATTAAAACTTTGAGCAAAGTTTTCAATAAGGCATTAAGGAATAGCTTTATCTCATTTTATAGACCTGTTTACAAAGTTCTTTAGTGTAAGGCCAAAATTATCATCAAGAATCCTATATAATAAAAGAGTAATATGTAAATTGACCAAAAGGCAGAATGACTGATCGCTATGATGTGCACTGGCCACCAGGGGGCAGACGCTCAATGCAAGAGCTGCCCCCTGGTGGTCAGTGCACTCCCACAGGGGGAGCACTGCTTAGCCAGAAGCTTAGCTCATGGCTAGCAAGAGCAGCAGTGGTGGCAGGAGCCTCTCCCGCCTCTGAGGCAGTGCTAAGGATGTCCGACTGTGGAGCGGGCCTAAGCTGTCAGCCGGACATCCCCCAAGGGTTCCCAGACTGCAAGAGGGAGCAGGCCAGGCCGAGGACCTACCTTCCCACCCTCCCCCTGCCAAGTGCACAAATTTTTATGCACCACGCCTCTAGTGTTTTATAAAAGAAAAACATTAAAGGGTAATACAAAGCTCAAAGAAATAAGTAAGGTAACATACAGCCCAAGGAAAATGGGAGTGAAATTTTATAGTAAACAAAATAATAAAAATGTGAGGTGTCCAAACTCATTCACAATTAAATAATAAAATAGGATACTGGTTTTTGCCTATCAGATACATGGTTTAGTTTCAATTAATTCATAACCAGGGTGTGGGGAAATGGAAATTCCCATATTCTATTGGTGAGCATATAAATCAATCACCTTTTAGAGTAATTTGGCACTATCTTTTAAAATAAAAAGTGTAGGGGGGTAGACAAGGGTAAAGGGGTATAAATGGTGATAGTAGGAGACTTGACTTGATGCCATGAACATACAATACAATATACAGGTGATTTATTATAGAATAATACACCTGAATCCAATATAACTTTATTTGTAAACTAGTGGCCCAGTGCACTCTTTAATTATTTTCTCAGAAGTGAAACTGAAAAACATACAATGCATTCATATAAATTTGCATGCGTTTAGTGACTATTTCCAACAAAATTTAAATTTTATTGAAGAATAGCTCTCTGGTTTACAAAAAGAATTTATAATATTAGGTTAAACTGAATAAGCAAGTCTTTTTAAGGAGTAGAAGTTTCTGATTTATAGTGAGGAGAAGGGCAGGTTTTGATGTTTATTTTTCTTTCTGAACCATTTTCTAAACATATGCAATTATTTAATTTTCTAAACGCATTCAATTATTACCTTTATAGCATTTAATAAACCAATAGATTATTTAGGCAGACTGATTATAGATTTTTTCTCTTTCCCCTCTAAAAATCTTTGTCTAAATGCTTTTTAAGAAAAACAACAAATATTATATACACAAAAAGTTTTAATGAACCAAAAATGATCTTATGTATAGTCAAACATTTAATTGGAAATTATGATGTGTGGTTTTGTGTGCATGTATATATGTATATCCAACATGTCTAGGTCAACACACATGGAAATGAATATAGAGGGTCATCACAATTCTTTTATTCCATTAAAAATGCCTGTAGCTAACATGTCCCTCTTTATCCTGGGGTTCAAAATATGTATATGTCTCTTTAAATAGTTAAGTCAATCTATTTCCACCCCCCTGCCTTCCCCCACACACACACATACACACCATTCATCATATAGGAAAGGCACAATAGTAAGTTAAAAATGCAGATTCTAGAACCTGCTTCGGCTTCTTAGTAGATATGTTTTTCTGTGTTTTGGTTTCTGTAACATGAGTAACATTTCCTACCTCTAGTTTCAGATATTGTAAGAATAAGATGTTTTAATATAAGTAAAACCTTTAGAAGAGTAAATTGCTATGCAAATGTTAGCTAAGATTAGTACTCTGCCTCCAGATGTTCCCAAAGATTCCCATAGATTTACTCACTCCAGTTCAACCTTGATGTTATCTATGCATAGTCTGGTCAGTCCACTAAAAGAACCCATTTTCTCAGCTATGCCAACAAATATGGGAAGTTGAGGCAATAGAAGAATAACGCATTCATTTGGTAAACATATATGTTGAGTCTTTTCTATGTTCCAAACATCTCCTGTATTAGTGAACAAAACCAAGCCACTGCTTGCATGGTGTTTATATATATTTTATTGAGCCAGTTTATAGTCAAACCCCACAATATAGAAGGCAAAAACTGAGACAAATATTTTGTAATTGACACTAAAACCTTAAGCCTAAGCACAAACATATACCTATATAGGTTTTCTCCCCCAGGAAATATATATATTGTACAGTTTGTCCATGGCAGCTATCCTTGAAAAACTGATTCTACATGCCAGTGATGTGATTTCACAGAATTCAAGGAACAATGCTGATCAGCAAACCTACCAGTAAGACTCTAGCCCAGCCAAATTGTCTCATAATTCCATCACCACAGAAAAAGGAAGAGTGCAAAATACCAATGCATAGTTCTCCTTAATCAAATTTGCCTTCCTTGGAAAGAAAAGTTTCAATTCTATAAGACAGGAAAGGAAAAAGGTGTCTACCTATTTGCTAAACTGAAAATTATTTTTGAGCACAACCAGACTGTGATTATTCACATGCTTATATACTCGCAATATTTTCCTAAGTGGGATTACATTTTCTATTTGAAAAAGAGAGAAACATAGCACTGTATTCATCTGAAAAATAGTATGCTGTGACTCAGTACATTCCTACGGCCTCAAATGGCAGTTACTTCAACATGAATTTGCTTATTCCACACATTTCAAACCAAGTGTTTTTTGTACTCTTTAGTCAATATTTTAGGAATTATTTGTACCTATGGTGGGAAATATTAGCAACTCAAACCAAAACCATGTAAAGTTTACTGTTTTTTAATTCAAAATGTATGTGTCCATATAACATATATTCCTATATACAAAATATTTCTAAATGTATCATATACTAGACACAATTATTCATATAGCAGTGTATAAAACACATGTGAGCCTGGATGGCATGCTTCAGTGGTTGAGCATCAACCTATGAACCAAGAGGTAATGGTTCAATTCCCAGTCAGAGCACATGCTCGGGTTGTAGGCATGGTTCCCAGGGTGGGGCCTGCAGGAGGCAACTAATCAATGATTCTCTCTCATCATTGATGTTTCTGTCTCTCTCACCCTATCCCTTCCTCTCTCTTAAATCAATCAATATATATAAAACGCATGTGAGCTTTACCTTCATGTAGCTTGAAGTGAAAGTAAATACACTAATAAATACCTCATTACTAATTCTGATAGATGCAATAGGATTATAAAGAGCATTGAGGGAGGAGGCCCACTTCAGACTATGTGGTCAAAAAAAGTCTGTAGAAAGAAGAGTGTTTGAAAATGACACGAGAAAGATGAGAAGCTTTTTAGCAAAATGGGGGACAAAAGTATGTATGAAGGCCTCACGGGGAGATTATTTGACTTATTTATGGAACTAAAAGGTCAGTAGTTGAAGCTTGATGAGAAGTCGGGAGAACAGTTCTGAGAGAATATGGACAGGGAAGTGGGAGCCACCACAGGCAGCTCCTTGAGGCCAATTGTTTTAATCAGTGAATGCCATTTTCAAATTTATGATATGAAACCATCACACCTGAGAGAGTTTAGAGGAGGGCAAGAGTAGAAGGGGGGCCAAGAGAAAACAACATCAGCAATGTACAAAAATGCTACGAAAGTCTTTGGTTTTTCCTTCTGACAAGTTTTCTAGATGCCTGTGTTGGGTTGGTTTCTGTAAAAATTAATTTTCTTTGGAAACCTAATTCTGAATTGCTATCAACAATAAACAAAACCAGTCTCCATATTTGAAAAGTGTTATGGCTTTATATGGATTGGCATGGGACCCTAAGTGACATCTATAACATTTTCAAGCAGGAGATATGTTTCATGTGAATGCTAGAGGTGATGGCTAACCAGGAGTATGTGCTCCATCAAAAAAGGAAATTCATTCCTCATAGTCACCTAATTTTTGTTTTGAAGGAATGAGTGTTCAGTCTTGATAAATTTCTAATTTTTCAAGATAAGATGGAGATCTTGATTTTGGTGTGAAACCTTCCAATATTGGTGCAATTTAAACACACACACACACACACACACACACACCAACTTCTAGGTGTTGTCAGTAACTGAATTCTTGACCATTAAAAGCTTTGTGTGGGTTCTGTGGTGAGCTGACTATGAATAATTTTATAAATATAAGAGGAGAAATTTGAGTAAGCAACAAGGTTAATCCACAAAGTACCTTTCTAATATTAAATTAGTCTCTAAGAAAATTTCAACATTTAATAGTTTGTTCCAAATCCAAAATTACAACTTTTCTGCAAATAAATTTTACGAAATATGTTGGCAAGTAACCTTTCTCAAAAATGTCTACTGTACCCAATCCTTTGGAATGGAGACTAAATGATTTTAGGATACTCAAATAATCAACCATTCAGTCTGGCACAAATATGATCTATATATATAAAAGGCTAATATGTTAAGTGTCACTACGATATGCACTGACCACCAGGGCCAGATGCTTAATGCAGGAGCTGCAGTGACACACACAGAGAAATGGCACTATGGAGCTGGTGACCACAAAGCAACACTCGGCTTCCCCCAAGCGGGACACAGGCCCCAATAGCTTCCATGAACAACAGCCCACAAAATCACAGCCAACACTGCTAAGACCCCGTGGTGCAAAATGTAGCCCACAGCCAAGCCCAGCCTGAAAACAGTGGCTGTGGGCACCGGGTAATAATGTCACATCGCAATGCCCGGCTTCCTCTCCTTAGCAATGATTAGCCTCCTTGCAGTTTCTTCAGTCCAGGAGCACGACTTGCTTTATAGCCAGATGCAAACAATTCACACTTTAACCAAATGTCTGTGATGCATTTTCCCCATGCCTCATCTCATTTGATTCCCTCAGAAGTCCTGGAGTAGGTGGTTAGGAGATTCGCGGGAATCCTATTTTCTTTTCATTAGCCGGAAAAACAGAGTTTTAGAAAGTTTAGAAACTTGACCCGATTGAAAAGAAGTAATAAATGGTGGACCTTGAAAATGATTTCAGGTTTTCACTCTGAGAAGAATCTAGTCAAACACTGCTATAGTTAAATATTTTACCCTTTGTTCTTCCTGCATGAACTACAATAACCGTCTGCTTCGGGTTAATACATACTGCTGTGTTGCTGACAATTACCTGAAAAAGAAGTTGGGTTGGAAAAAGTTTAGCTACATCAGAAAGCCGGTCTAATTAAGCAAGTTTATTCTATATCTCTAAAAGGCTAAGTTGACTCACACATGCCAATCGCATACATGTGTTTCTACCTGTCATTGTTGATCGTGAATTTGGTTGACATTTCTATTATAGAGAAAGGGCAAATAGTGATATTAAAATATTTCTTCTAATTAATTTCCTTTCAATGTGCACAAATTTGTGCACTGGGCCACTGGTACAAGATAAAATTCTTGTCCTCATGAGGCTTGTAATCCATGGGTGATAGAGGTAAGTTAATAGGTAGCTACAAGGTGTTGAGTGCTTTAACATAGAAGAATACTGTATGCTGTAGAATTAGATAGAAGGAGCACAAACTCCACATTTGGAAGTGAAGGATAGAAAAATGGGCCAGAGATTGTTCCTTATAGAAGTGCCATAGTGAAAGGATACTAGTATGAATTGCCCAGGTGTGCATGAAGAATGACTATATTTAAAGATCCATTCACTGCAATGAATATAATGCTTGAAACAAATTGTTGAATGGCAAACAAGAATAGGCCAAGTATGAGAAAGAGAACATCAGAACCGGTGCCATACCCATGAGTAATAGATTCAAACAGCATGGCATTTGAGCAAGTAGCCATGAAAAATAGAGAAGGTTTATCCAAACCAATACTCCCAGCAACAGCACATTTTATAGTTGAGAGTACAAAAAAACAGATTCTTCAAAGATCCCTGAGGTTGAGGATTAGTTTCTTATGCATGTTGTAGAGTAAGGAATGCACACCTTTTCAGTGACAACATGCATTTAAAAAAAAATCACAGCAACTTCATTTGAAATGGACCAGAATTTGTATCAGCAAGAAAGGGCCATTGGGAAATCACCACCAACACAAGATACTCAGCCCTAATGAACCACCATACTTATTCTGTTGAAATTCTCTGAGTACCCAAACCTCCCTAGTAGGAACTCCCATAACTATTGAAACTGGTTATATACCACTACACAATTTTTCTCTTCAAATGTTCTTACATTTTCATAGCACCTACAGGCTCACTTGATTTCAGGGGGAAGAAGTGCCAGAGATTTAAAAAAAAAAGATACTCATCTTTTGCTTATTTCTATCGAGCTGAATGATATCAGAAAAGTAAAGATACCATGGGAAAATGGTTAGATATAATGACAAAGAGGAGGACTAGGATGCCAACTACACAAATGCTGTGGCGAAATAGGGAATATGAGAATAGCTAGCTAGATCCTGGGGAAGACAGGTCAGAAAGAGAATAAGAAGTGAATAGTAAGTCTAGTTGCAGCTGTGACATACAGTTGACTATATGCAGTAATGTAGATACCTATGTAGGTATCTATCAGGATGTATCCATTAAGAGACTTTTATTTCTAAAACCTAATTTAAAGTGGCTTATGCAAAATTATATATTGGTTCACATCACAGAAAGAGCCAAGGAGTATGTTGGGCTTCAGATATAGCAGGAGCTCAGACGTTCCAATGATGTCATTGAAACCAGGGCTTTCTCTTTTCTCTGCTTTCCAGTCTGCTGGATTCAATCACTAAATACAACTTGTTGATTTTGACAGTCTCTCCAGCATTCCCTTTTTACAGGGAGATGATTAAATGTTTTGTAGTTTTATGCCTTTATTTTAGTATTTTATCTTCTGTTCTTATTTTACCTTTCTTTTCCTCCAAATTTTTATTGTGATGAAATGTATCACATAAAATATGATAACATAAAATTTAACATCTTAACTATTTTAAGTGTATAGTTCAGTGGCATTAAATACATCCTTAACACTGTGTTACCATCATCACCATCCATCTCCAGGACTGTTTTTGTCTTGTAAAACTGGAATCCTACACCCATTAAATGGTAACTCCCCATTTTCCTTACTCCCTCTACCCCTAGCAACCACAATTGTTTTTGGCTTCATGATTTTTACTTTAAGTACCCTAAATAAGTTTTAAAAAAAAAACCAGTAGTTGTCTATTTATATCTGGCTTAGAGGCCCTTAATGTTTATCTATGTTGTAGCATGTGTCAGACTTTCTTTCCTTTTCAAATCTGAATGCTATTTTATCGTATGTATATACCACAGTTTGCTTATCCATTTATCCATCAATGGACACTTAAGTTGCTTCCACAAACAACTATGTGAATAATGTTGTTATAAAGATGAGTGTAAAAATATCTTTTCAAGATCTTGCTTCCAATTCTTTTGGGTATATACCCAGAAATGGAACTAATGGATGATACACTAATTACGTTGTTAAGTTTTTGAGGAACAGCTATATCATTTGTGACAGCAGCTGTACCACTTTAAATTTTTACATTCCCAACAACAGCACAAACACAAGTTTCCATCTCCTTCACATTCTCATCAATACTTGCTATTTTCTTTGTTTTTTGTATAATGGCAATCCTAATGGGGTGAGATGGAGTTTCATTGCAGTTTTGATTTGCACTTTCCTAATGACTAGTGGTGTTGATCATTTTTTCATGTGGTCATTATGCATTTATATATCTCCTTTGGAGAAATGTCTATTAAAGTTCTTTGCTTATTTTTTTTAGTCAGGTGGCTTTTGCTGCTGTTGAGTTTTAGACATTCTCTCTACCTTCTTGGTATAAATCTATCATCAGATATGTAATTTGCAAATATTTTTCCCCTTCAGTGAGTTGCCATTTTTTACTCTGTTCATAGTATTTTTAAATTTTCATGAAGTCCAATTGTCTGATTTTTCCTATGTTGTCTGTGCTTTCGTTTCACAAGATGTTTAATTGTAATGGAAAAAGTAACAGATTCTTTCCCGGGATTTAAAAAAAAAAAAAAGATTCATTGGCTCCCTGGCTCTGCTTAGGTGCCATGCACTTAACTAATGCAATCACTGTGACAAGATCTATTTTTAGATCATATACTGAAATAGGAAGTATTAGAAAGAGGAAAAGACTTAGAGGTGGGAGAGAATGGGGTAAATGTCTCTTATCTGAAAAGTTCTGGAATGGTAATACACAATGCAACCCACAAAATTTCCCAGATTTACATTCAAATCAGGATTCAACCTTTCTTTTGTATGAGCCTTGTTAACATCTTAGCAAAAAGACTTCCTATCAACAAAGCCTTCCTCTGCAGCTACAGCCTAAAACACACTCATCTGGTACACCTTGCTCAGCAGGTCACTGTGCAATCAAGAGGCACTAAAACACAGCACAAACACTCAACATAAGTCCTATTAAATACTCTTCTAGAACACTATCTTTCATTTCAAGAATGACATAGTGAAACCAGAATAGTTTCAAAGATTAAGTAAAGCACAGATTGAAGGGGGGGACGGAAACTTAGTCTTTACAGGTTGCTGAAACAGAATACCATAGCCTGGGTAGCTTATATACAACAGAACTTTATTTCTCAGAGAGTTAGAGGCTGGGAATTCCAAGATCAAGGCACCAGCAGATTAGTTGTATGGAGAGGTTTGCTTTCTGGTCCATAAATGGCCATCTTCTTGTTGGGTCCTTACATGGCAGAAGGAACAAAGGAGCTCTTTGGGGTCTTTTTATACAGTCATTAATTTTATTTATGAGGGCTCTATCTGCTCAACCTAATCACCTCCCAAAGGCCCCACCTTCAAATACCATTACATAGAAGACAGGATTTCCAACATACAAATTGTACTGGAATAGCAAACTGAAAATTAAAGAATGTACACTTTTGTTTGGGTAAGTGCTGACTAAAAGAACAGACTAATAAAATCCATGAACTCATAAAAGATATCAAGTAAATATAGATTTAATAAGTAGAAAACTAGACTTTGTTGAAAAATAGTGTGCATAACGTAAGAGGTAAAGAACACTCTAATTTGAGAGATTAGTTCATAGTAATGACCTTTACACAATTCAGAATTAATAGAGCATGAGATATCCATTGAAATTGAAGCCCATTAAATTTACAGCAAACTAAAAAAAAATCACATTTACCTCAGTAAATAATAAATATAATGAAATTATTAGAAGTTCAAGAGTGGTGAATCTGAAAATGTAAATGAGTCCAAAGAAATTTTTTAGTTATGAATTATAGACCATTAAGTGAAACTGGCATTGATAGAATATTACGGACTCTATAGACAGTATAAAATGTACTATAGTTTCATGTTCATTTGTTTTTTTCATTATTTCACAAGGTAGCACATTGCATTATAGAGCAACTGTTATGACTGAAAGGCCTTCTTCATTTGAACTAAAACTCCCGATTACTTACATCCTTCCTTAGAATCACTCAGAAGGGGGAAAAAATTAAAGTTATACTTTTAATTAAACCCACTGTTCTCTATGTGATCCAATCAATGCTGACTAGACCACAAAAATGGCCTTATTTTTTTTTAGGAGACATATCTTCTTCAGTGCCCCAATATCAAACTCCATTAACTTTATTAACAACCAACTGTTATTGAACTCTGAGCTGGATATTGATTGTTTGAGAACCAGTATTCAGTTTCACTTCCTTAAATGTTCTCCCCTATACTTCTGAATAATATTTCCTATCCTTAACCTTTATTCCACCCCCTCCCACCAAATATCCATCCCCTAATATGTAGTATTTTAGAGTATTACCTTATAAGGAAACAGAAACTTTGCAGATATTATGAAATTAAGAATACTGATATATCCTGAATTACTCAGGTTGACCCTAAATATAATCAAGCACATCCTAATAAAAGGGAGGCAGAGAAAAATTTGAAACACCCTGAGAAAAAGGCAATTAACAGATGAAAGCAAGAAGAGGAAAAAGATAATGTGATATAGGGTCTTAAAGGAAGATATAGGGACATTCTCCAGAAACTAGAAAAGTCACAGAATTGGATTCGCCCCTACAATCACTGCGAGAAGAGTGTCCCTGCCAACATATAGATTTTGCTCCATTGCAAACCATTCCAGACTTCTGGCCTCCAAAACTATGAGAGAATAATGCATGTTGTTTTAAACCACTACATACTTTGTTACAGCAGCCACAGGAAACTAAAACACCCTATCTTTATGAAGGGCACTCACATGAAATTTGGAAGACTGAAGAGAATTCAAGCCATTATTACTCTTCCAGCAGGCACATGAGATTTGGCAGTGACTTCAAATATTTCTCCACTATCTCACTCGCTTTCATGCTGAATCCATTAACAATGGATATCTGCAATTCCTACAAATAACTGATGTCCAGAAACCTACCAGCTTTCCATGACTTTCACCACATCCTCAGTTTTTTCAACTGACTTTAAGTTCCTAAAACACTTTCTGAACATTATTTTAGCAAATAATGAAATAAACCCTTCTTGTTTGAAACACCTAGAGTGATATTTTCCTGACCAAACCTTGTCTAATAATATTCAAGCTCTGAATGTTCAGCAACTTACTTAGAATGAGCATAAAATATTTTGTTTCCAAACACTTCACAAAGTCCTCACACCTGTAATTAAGAGTTATGGGAAGCATTAAATATTTTCCAAAGCAATGTAAATAAATGTACATAAAGAAAGTATAACATCTGGCTCTGCAAAACCACAGTCCCTCTATGCTTGAGGCTCAAATGTCCTCCTAATGTTAAAATTATTATCCCTGCCTTTTGGTCCAGAGATGGTCTTACCAAAACTGATCTTTCTAGAGAGAAGGAAAGAAGGAAAGGGGAGTCAGAAATAACAATTTCCCAGGAGTTGCATATAACCCTCAAGAAACATTCCAGGAGCACATAGCACAAGTGATCTGGAGACTGTGGTACTGATCCCAAGAAGACCCCTTCATCATAAATCCATCACAAGAAGTTTGGGGGTCACAGCAGATCTATCTAATATACAGAGACAAAATGGAGAGAAAAGAAAAATCACCCAAACAAAAAAAGAAGAAAAATTCCCAGAGGAAAAATAATTAAATTAAATGGGTAAAACAGAAGCAACCAATAAACCAGATGCAGAGTTTAAAATAATGGTTATACTAGGGCAATGGAAGCTAAAGAGAAAATAAACAAATGGGACTACATCAAAATAAAAAGCTTTTTTACGGCAAAAGAAACCATCAACAAAACAACAAGAAAGCCCACTATAAGAGAGAACATATTTGCAAATGTTATCACTGATAAAGGTTTAATCTCCAACATCTACAGACAGTTTATACAACTTAATAAAAGGAAGATAAATGAGCCAATTAAAAAAATGGGCAATGGACCTAAATAAAATCTTTTCAAAAGAAGACAGAAGGAAGGCCAAGAGGCATATGAAAACATGCTCAAAGTCACTAATTATCCGAGAGATGCAAATCAAAACAACAATGCGATACCATCTCACACCTATCAGAATGGCCAAAATCAACAAAACAACAAACGACAAGTGTTGGCGAGGTTGTGGAGAAAAAGGAACCCTCGTGCACTGCTGGTGGGAATGCAGACTGGTGCAACCACTGTGGAGAACAGTATGAAGCTTCCTCAAAAAACTGAAAATGGAACTCCCATTTGACCCAGTAATCCCACTACTAGGAATATATCTCAAGAAACTAGAAACACCAATCAGAAAGGATATATGCACCCCTATGTTCATAGCAGCACAATTTGCAATAGCTAGGATATAGAAATAGCCTAGATGCCCATCAGCAGATGATTGGATCAAAAAACTATGGTACATCTACACAATGGAATACTATGCTGCCATAAAAAAGAAGGAATTCTTATCACTTGCAGCAACCTGGATGAAATTAGAGAACATCATGCTGAGTGAAATAAGCCAGTCAATGAAAGAGAAACACCACATGACCTCACTCATTTATGGATAATAAAGAACATTATAAACTGATGACCAAAAGATAGATATAGAGACAGTAAAGCAACAAGCAGACTGTCAAATTACAGCAGGGGGGTAGGGAGATATGGGGGAGATAAGAGATCAACCGAAGGACTTGTATGCATGCATATAAGAACAACCAATGGACACAAAACTCTGGGGAGGAAGGGCATGTATGGGAGTGTGGAAGGGGGGCGCAATGGTAAGCTATGTACACATATAATACCTTAATAATAAATAAATAAATAAATATTTAAAAATTAATAAAAAATAAAATAAAATAATGGTTATAAAAATGCTCAAGGACCTTAGCGGAAGAATGGGTGATCTCAATGAGATCTTAAACAGGTAGTAAGCATTTTAAAAGACATAGAGGAGATGGCAGGGCAGACCATGTCAGATAGCCAGTGTGGGTCTGAGCTTCTGACAGAAGGGAGGTAGAAACTATATTAAACAACTCACAGGACCAACTGAAATTATTTTTAAAAATTGTCCTGACTAACCAACTGAAGACTAGCTGGAGAAAAGCCTTATAATCACAGACTTACAGACGAAGCCACATCGAGACTGGTAAGAAATGTGGAGGTGTCAGAGGGCTGGCCGTGTTTATACAGGCAGCAGCTGAAATTCCGGAGGGATATCTCAGTTTAAAGGCAGGTTCACCCTGAGAAGTGTGGGACTTAAACCCCAAACCAGGCTTGCAAACCTAGAGGACCAGAACTAGGAAAAGCACCCATATAACATCTGACTTCAAAAAAGCAGCAGGAGTTCTAGCCATCAGGGAGAGATGGCATAGTGACACAAATACCCTCTTAAAATCTCATTCACAGCCACTCACCTTGGGCTTCAGTAGGGGGAGGGTAGAGCAGACTAGGGCCACATGATGGAAGTCTGGGTTTGATGGCTATGGGGAGAGAGCTAAAGGTCCAAGATCCTTGTGCTGCATACTGCAGAAGCCACATTTCTTGGGCAGAGCATTGCCCTCCATGTGACATCAGCCTGGGGGGAAACAAAAGCCCCACTCCCTGGAATGCTTCTCACCTAACCTTGTGGAGTTTACACCCTGCTGAGGAATATAGCCAGAAGCTCTTTCGGTGACTAAGCCTAAGAGGCAGTCTGCAGACAGAGGTAGATCTCTGGGTGCTTTGAGACTTTTGCTAACCTGCCCCTGGGCCCAGTACAGGTAAAAGCCAGCCTTGCTACACAGCTTGCTGCTTTCCACACACACACAGGGCAGGCAGAGGGAGCCATAAAGTGGATCCCTGATAGCTCCAAACAGCTTGCCCAGAGCTAGTCACAGGCAGTCTCTGACAGGGGTCTTCCCTGGGGTCCCTCTGAAAAGACCCAGCACGTTCCTACAACAACAGAGTGGGATTCAAAAACGCTTCACAAGCAGCAAATCAATAGGAAGATATAAGCTGGCCCCAAAATGTGCCAAGGTGAATTCTGATTCATGTGATCAGCACCTGCACTGCAGCTTACATCTGTGTTGGGGGTTGAGTGTCACAATCAGCCTACCTGAAGGTTGACTCCAAACATGAATGAGCCAATATCAATCAAGACTCAATTATAACAGGAGGGTCCACACAATGCACACCAGGGACATTCCTAGGGCAACCAGCACAGGTGATCAGGGAGGTCGCACCACTAGGTCCCATAGGATTCCTACTACATAAGGCCACCCTAACAAGAATGGGTTGCATAGTAGATATACCTAATACATAGAAACAAACACAAAGAGGCAGCAACAACGGGAAGACAAAGAATCAGGCCCCAAATTAAAGAACAAGAGAATTCTCAAAAAAAAAAAAGAGCTAAATTAAACAGAGGCAAGCAATGTATCCAATAGAGAGTTCAATGTAATGATAATAAGATAGCACAAGAGCATGAAAAAAATACATAGAAATCATAAAAAGGGGCCATTCAGAAATGAAGAATGTAATGTCTGAAATAAAGAATACACTGAAAGGATTAAACAAAAGGTTGAATGAAGCAAAGGATCAAATAAGCAACTTGTAAGAGAAGGTAGGAAAAAACACCCAATCAAAGCTGCAAAAAGAAAATAATTATTTTTAAAAATTAGAATAGTTTAAGGAACTTTGGGGACAACATGAAGCATAATAGCAGCTACATATAGGGGAGAAGAGAGAAAATAAGGAATCAAGAACCTATTTCAAGAAATAATGACCAAAAATTTTCTTAATCTGATGAAGGAAAAAGACACAAAGTCCAGGAAGGTCAGAGAGTCCCAAACAATCTGGATCCAAAGAGGCCCACACAGAGACACATCATATGTAAAATGACAAAGGTTAAAGATGAAATCTTAAAATCTGCGAGAAAAAGGAAGTTGGTTACCTATAAGGGACCACTATAACACTGTCAGCTGATTTATCAACAGAAACATTTCAGACAAGAAGGGATTGGCATGAAATATTCAAAGTGATGAAAAGCAAGGACCTACAACCAAGGCTACTTTACCCAGCAAAGCTATCATTTAAAACTGAAGGAGAAATGAGATCTTCCCAGACAAAAATAAACAAACAAAAACTAAAGGAGTTTGTTATTACCAAACCAGTATTACAAGAAATGTTAAAGGGCTTGCTGGAAGAAGAAGGAGAAAAAGAAGATTAAGAAGGAGGCTATAATAAGAGACAGACAAAGAAGGACACTACATAATGATAAAGGAAGCAATCCAACTAGAGGATTGTAAACATTTATGCACCTAAAATAGGAACAGCTAAAGATGTAAAGAAAATCTTGATGGACATGAAGAAAAAGATTGACAGTAACACAATCTTAGTAGGGTTTTTAAAACTCCATTGACATCTATGGCTAGATCTTCCATACAGAAATCAACAAGGAGACTGTGGCCTTACATGTATTTAATTGATATTTTCAGAGCATTTTACCCCAAAGCAGCAGAATATATACATTTTCTTCAAGTGCACATGGAATGTTTTCTAAACTAGACTACATGTTATTACACAAAACAAGTCTCAATAAAGTCATGAAGATTGAAGTTATATCAAGCATCTTTTCTGACCATAATGTTATGAAATTAGAAATAACCGCAAGAAGAAAACAGCAAAACACAAAAAGATATGTAGGTTAAAACACACACACACACACACACACACACACACACACACACACACACATGTTACTAAACAATAAATGGGTTTAGACTTAAAGGAATATGAAAAATAAATAAATAAACAAAGCCCAAAGTGAGTAGAAGGAAGAAAATCATAAAGGTCAGAGCAGAGAGAAACAAAATAGAATCTAAAAAAATATATATACAAAATATCAATGAAATAAAAATCTGGTTATTTGAAAAGATAAACAAGATTGAGAAACCTTTAATCAGACTATCAAGAGAAAAAGAGAGAGGACACAAATAAATAAAATCAGAAATGAAAGAGGCAAAGTAACAAGTGAGACCAAAGAAATACAAAGGATTTTAAGAAAATATTACAAGTAAAACTATATGCCAAAAATTTGTACAATCTGGATGAAATGGATAAATTCCAATAAAAATACAATCTTCTAAAACTAAATCAGAAAGAATCAGAAAATCTGAGTAGATAGATTATAACTAGCGAATTTGAAGCAATAATCAAAGAAATCCCAACAAACAAAAGCCCTGGAATGATGGCTTCACAGATGAACTTTATCAAACCTTCAGAGAAGAAATAACACCTATCCTTCTCAAACTATTCAAAAAGTTCAAGAGGCAGGAAGTCTCTCAAGCTCATTTTATAAGGCCAGAATTATCCCAATTCTATAACTAGATAAAGATACTACAAAGAAGGAAAATTATAGGCCAATATCCCTGATGAACACAGATGCTAAAATTCTCAACAAAATATTAACAAACCAAACCCAGCGATACATTAAAAAGATCATACACCATGACCAAGTGGGGTTTATTCCAGGGATGCAAGTTTGGTACAATATCTGCAAGTCAATACATGTGATACACCACATAAACAAAATAAAGGGTAAAGGCCATATAATCATATCAATAGATGCAAAAAAAATGGTAAAATCCAGCACCTATATACAATAATAGCTCTCAGCAAAGTAGTAATAGAGAGAACTTACCTCAATATAATAAAGGCCATATATGATAAACCTACAGCCAACATCATTCTCAATGGGGAAAAACTACACGTGTTCCCCTTAATATTGGGAATAAGATAGTGATGTCAAATTCACCACTCTTATTTAAAATAATACTGGAAGTCGTAGCCACAGCAATTAGTCAAGAAGAAGAAATAAAAGACATCCAAATTGGAAAGGAAGATGTAAACGTGTCATTATGTGCATAAGACATGATACTATATTATAGAGAACCCTAAATATTCCATTAAAAAAAAACTACTAGAACTGATCAATGAATTCAGTAAAGTAGCAGGATATATAATAAATATCCAGAAATCAGTTGTATTTTTATACACCAATAATGAACATCAGAAAGGGAAACTAGAAAAACAATTCCATTCACAATTGCTTTAAGAAAATAATATACTTAGGAGTAAGTTTAAACAAAAATGTGAAAGACCTATACTCAGAAATTGCAAGACACTGAAGAAAGAAACTGAAGAAAATACAAAAAAAGTGGAAGCATATAATGTTGACAAGATAGGAAGAACTAACATCTTTGAAATGTCCATACTACCCAAAGCAATCTACATATTCAATGCAATTCCTATCAAGATACCAAGGGTTGCCGAAACCGGTTTGGCTCAGTGGATAGAGCGTCGGCCTGTGGACGGAGAGGTCCTGGGTTCAATTCCAGTCAAGGGCATGTGGCTTGGTTGTGGGCACATCCCCAGTGGGGGTGTGCAACAGGCAGCTGATAGATGATTCTCTCTCATCAATGTTTTTAACTATCTATCCCTCTTCCTTCCTCTCTGTAAAATAACCAATAAAATATATATTTTTTTAAAAGATACCAATGGTGTATTTCACAGAAGTAGAAAAAATATTCCAAAAATTTATATGGAACCACAAGGGACTCTGAAGAGCAATAATGATCTAAAGTTGGAGGAATCATGTTATGTATTATCAAACTATACTACAAGTCCATAGTTATCAAAACAGCCTATAGCGCTAGCTGGTTTGGCTCAGTGGGTAGAGCATTAGCCAATAGAATGAAGGGTCCCACGTTCGATTCCGATGAGGGGCACATGCCAGGCTTGCAGGCTGTATCCCCAGTAAGGGAAGGACATACAGGAGGCAGCTGATCAATGATTCTCCCTCATTGATATTTCTATCTCTCTCTCCCTCTCCCTTCTTCTGAAATCAATAAAAATATGTTTTAAAAAAACAGCCTGGTACTAACAGCCAAACATATAGATTAATGGAATAGAATAAAGATCTTAGAAATAAACCTACACTTTTATCATCAATTAATATTTGACAAAGGAAGCAAAAACATACATTGGGCTTAAGTTAGTCTCTTCAATAAATGATGTTGGGAAAGCTGGACAGATACATGCAAAAAAAATGAAACTAGACCACCAACTTACACTATGAAAATAATAAACTCAAAATGAATTAAAGAATTAAGTATTAGTCTTGAAACTAGAAAAATCCTAGAAGAAACGTAGGCTGTAAAATCTTGGACATTTCTCACAGCAAATATTTTTTTCTGATTTATCTCTTTGGGCAAGGGAAACAAAAAAATAAACAAATGGAACTACATTAAACTAAAAAAAATTTGCACAGCAAAGGAAACCGTCAACAAAATGAAAAGACAACTTCCTAATTGGAGAACATATATGCCAATACATCTGATAAAGAGTTAAATCCAAAATTTATTAAAAAAAAAAAAAACTTTTAGAACTCATCACCA
This sequence comes from Vespertilio murinus, assembly GCA_963924515.1. Lineage (NCBI taxonomy): Eukaryota > Metazoa > Chordata > Mammalia > Chiroptera > Vespertilionidae > Vespertilio > Vespertilio murinus. The sequence goes on from OZ004711.1 coordinate 32,757,975, forward strand.
AAAAAACAAACAACCCAATTAAAAAATTGGCAAAGAACCTGAATAGACATATAGATTGCCAATACATATGAAAAGATGCTCAATGTCACTAATCATCAGAGAAATGCAAATTAAAACCACAATGAAACATTGCCTCACACCTGTCTGACTAGCTATCATCAATAAGTCAACAAACAATAAGTGTTGGTGAGGATGTGAAGAAAAGGGAATCCTGGTGCACAGTTGGTAAGAATAGACCGGTGCGGCCACTATGAAAAACAGTAAGGAATAACTAAAAAAAATTAAAATGTAACTGCCTTGCAACCCAGCAATTCCACTTCTGGAAATTGATCTGAAGAAACCCAAACCACTAATTCAACAGAAATATATGCACTCCTATGTTCATTGCAGCATTATATACAACTAGAGGCTCTGTGCACAAAATTCACGCCTGCACCATCCCACAATCTAGGATCCCTCAGGGGATGAGGAATCAGGACTAAATCGGCAGTCAGATATCCCTCTCACAATCCCAGTCTGCTGGTTTCTAACAGTTCACCTCCTACCTGTCTGATTGCCTCAAACCCCTTGCCTGCCTGCTTGATCATCCCTAACCACTCACCTGTCTGTTTGATTGCCCCTAACTGCTTCCTACCTGCCTTATCACCCCTAACTTCTCACGTGCCTGCCTGATCATCCTTAACCACCTCTGCCTGCCTGCCTGCCTGATCACCCCTAACCACCTCTGCTTCAGCCCCTGCTGCTGCAGCTTCATCCGGAAGGTCATTCAGCTGTTTGGTCTAATTAGCATATTGCCCTTTATTATTATAGATAACCAATATTTGGAAGCAGCCCAAGTGTCCATCAGTAGATGAGTGGATAAAACAGCCATGGTACTTTTACACAATGGAATACTACTCTGCTGTAAAAACAAACAAGGAATTCTTGCCTTTTGCGATAGTGTGGATGGACCTGGATATTATTATGTTAGGTGAAATAAGCCATTTTGTGAAAGACAAATACCATATGATCTCACTTATAAGTGAAACCTGATGAACAAAATAAACTGATGAACAAAACAGAAACAGAGGCATGGATACATGGAATAGACTGACAGCTGTCAGGAGGGAGGGAGAGGGAGTGAAAGGAAGTGAAGGAATTAGCCAAAGAATATATATCTACATAACAACAGTGTGGTGGTGGCCAGAAGGAAGGGATGAGGGAGTGGTGATGGGGAGATAGATAGGCAAAGGGGAGGAATATGGGAACATCTGTAATAGTGTAAAAGATAAAAATAAAGTATAAAAATAAAACAATATAATTGTTGAAAGAGTTTGTGGAATAGTTTAAGATGCCTGTAATATTTTCACAGTAGTTTTGTGAAAATGTGTAGCAATGTTTATCAGATAAGAAACATTATTTAATAATTTTACTAGGAGAGCAAAGGCTATAAAACCTCAATTTTAAATTATGATAATAAGCTTTATGGTACATAGATATTTTTAATATGTTATATTTCATTTTTATGTGTTTGTTTATTTTGTTACATATATAAATTATTTTAATATTGAGAAGAAAAAAAGAAAGTATAGCACTAATATTTACTCATTCCCTCGTTCATTATATAAATAGCTCAGAGATGCTCTACACAGTATCATATGCAATGATGAGCAAGCTCTATATATAACCAACACAAGAGTTGGTTGTAAGAGGAGAAGAAAGGCAAGTGAATAGAGTTAAACATTCTATGAAAGGGTAAGTGCAAGATGCTACAGAAGTTCACAGACACAGAAGGATCTAGGAATGCTTCATGGAAAAAAGTTATGTCTAAGCCAAGATCAAAAGCATACTAGGCATTACTGTGGAGGATGGAGGATGAGATGATTCTTTCCCCACTTTTTGCTTCATCTGCCATTTGTCCCTCCTCCTTCATCTATGAACTCACACGTGACCCAAGCCGTCTTCCTCTTTTGTATAACCCCACCTATTCATAGAAAATTATACAGCAAGCAAAAGAAAATATTTTTGAAAGGCAATAAATAGTTCCTCCAGTTATGAGTTCCTGAAATAAATATCTAGAAAACAGGGTAATCATTTAAAGGTAGAGTTTAGTGTAAACCAGCGGACACCCCAAATGTGAAAAATAGGTCCCACAACTGTTTTTGGCTCTTGCTGCTACTGTTGTTGCTATTGCTGTCATTTGAATTTTATTATTGGCCAGCACAGAATTTTTAAAAGTTCTGAAATCAAATGTCTTTACTCAGAAATTTGCAATTTACCACAGTCCTATTATTTAGATTAAGTACTTCACACATCTGTTTTATTTGCCAGGCCCTTCAAGGCATTTGCTCATAAATCCTAGTATAAAAGAAAAGGTACATCAACTAAAGTCAGACAAACCTGGATTCAAAGCTCAGTTCTGCACTGACTGCAAGCAACCTGGGGCAGAGCACTTCATTTACCTAGCCTTCCTTCATATGTAAAGTCAATATAGTAATATCTGCCATATCCTCTATAATAAAAGGCTAATATGCAAATAGACCAAATGACGGAACAACCAAAAAACCAGTTGCTATGACATGTACTAAGGGGCGCTCGTGAAAGATGGAAGGAACCAGCAGCAGATGGTAGAGTGCAGAGCATAGCGGGCATCTGCCACAGCGGGATGGGGAGCAGGTGAGCAAGGGCACCAGCCCATGGCAGGGTGCCGGTCACTGTCACCAGGGCAAGCCTCAGGTGGTGACTGAAAATTATTTGCTCCCCTGTGCTGCAGTCTCGCCTGACACTCACACCTGCTGTTGGTGCCAGCCCCACTTGCACCTACTGCTGGCACCAATCACTCGGCACCATCAGTGGGTGCAAGCAGTGGCTGCCAGCCCTGATCACCCCTCAGGGCTTCTCCACCTCCCCCTGCTCCTGAGGGGTGATCGAGGCTGGCAGCCACCTCTCCCACCCGCTGCCAGGCACCAGAGCCACCAGTTGCATGCACTGCCAGTGCCTGCCCCCACTCGCCCCTGCTGCTGGTGCTGGCCCCAATCACTCAGCGCTGTCAGCGGGTGCAAGTGGGAGCAGCAACAGCTGGAGCAGGACTCTTGGCAGGCAAGGGACTGGGGGCCGCAGTGAGAGGGACTGGATGAGGGCATGGAGGATGGGCTGAGACCTGTTCCTGTGCCCACCACAGCCTCACAGCCCACAGTTCCTTTCAAAGTGCACAAATTATGCACTGGGCCCCTCATAGAGAAATAATGCCTGTGAAACACCTAGCTCAGCTGCCCGACTTTCTTCCTTCCTTCCTTTCTTCCTTCCTTCCTTCCTTCCTTCCTTCCTTTCTTCCTTCCTTCCTTCCTTCCTTCCTTCCTTCCTTCCTTCCTCCCTTCTTTCCTTCCTTCCTTCCTTTTCCTTTCCTTTCTTTCTTTTAAGAAAATGAAGTATGTAATCAAATTGTAATAATTATGTGCTAGAATCTCAGATATAGATTAAAACATTTTTCAGCTTGAATGTGAGTTTATAATTAGCAAACTCTGAAGACGTTAGATTTGAAACAATCTTTCAAATTAATCAAATAAATGAGGACACTTGGGCCCCTACTTCCACCCTTAGAGAAACATCTCATTTAACATGGTCCTCTTTTTGAATTATTAATGGTGACAGTAAAAAAAATTCTTCCTGATTATACCAGCAAACAAATTTTCTACTTCCTACTTCAAATATTAATTCGAACTCTAAATAATGATTGTATTATATCAAAGTAATGGACAAATAGCCTACATCATACAAAATTAAAAATGTAAATTAATTTTCAAAGAAAAAATATTTTAAGTGCTATTAGTTCTTTCATTCTTAATGCCTACTTTGATGAAAAGAACTGCTCACAATCATCTGATGGATTGGTCCTAGAGAAAGCTGTAAGAGCTAATTCACCAATGAAGCTGTGAAAAAGATTCAAGGAACTGAGCAAACACATCTCATAAAAGGAACATGGATCCCTGAAGATAAGAAGAAGAAAGAGAAGGATGAGGAGGAACAGAAGAGAGGGGACACTAGATAGCAAAGGAAGCCTATGAGATCTAGTGAATGAAACATTGCATTGAGTGTAGGAGGCAGTGGGCATCATTGCCATGTGACACTGGAGCAGACATGTGCTATTATTAGGGTCTGAAAAGTAGAACTGGGTATAAATGAAATATCAAGAAACTCATAGTGAGAGGGCAGGGAGAGGCTAACACCTGACTCCATTTTGTATTGTGGTGCAGGGCAGAACTGGGCGGAGCTATCCTCCATTTTGTGTAACGACCCTAGCCCTCACCCAACCAATCAGGGTCAGCCAAAGCAGTGACATCACCACCCCTATAAAACCCCTTGACTTGTCGAATTTCACTCTCTCTTCCACCATGCTGTGAGCATGAGTGGGACAGAGCCCATGCTAGCATGGAAGAGGCTCTTTTGTTTATTGCATCGGACTCGGCTCCCTGGTGGTCCTTGGGGATCACGAAGTCTGGGCATAACAATAGAATACTCTGAGATTTTGTTGAGACTATAAAAAATGACATTATGTGCATTTTCTTAATCTGCCTTGTTTTGGAATGACTTTCCTTTATCACTCTCTATATTATGAGAAACCAACAGGGGAAAATCTACCCTTTTTCACGTTGAGCCCTTAGAGAGTCACAGGAAGATGGGCTTCAGGAGTCTGCCCCTCCTGTCCTCAGGAATAGCCTGCAGGCAGCAGGAGGAGCCCGAAGTGCTATGATGAGTCAGCTGGAATAGGGCAGAATTGATGAGGGGGGCTGTACTGTTTATACAAAGACTGACATGGACACTACAAATGGCAAATGATCAAAGCAAATTATAAACACCACATCTATGCAGCATTAGGATAATTTTTCTTCAATGTTCGGTTGGGGGAAATAGCAACCTCTTGGATTCTTCAGAGGGAACTGTTTCTACTCAAGTTACAGTGAGATATTCATTTTCCCAAATCAGTTAAAATGCCTGATGAACAATCAGCACCCTTTTCTCCACATTAGTATCATTTAATCTTTCAGAAGCAGATAAGAAGTTATATGCCCCAGATTTTCAGGCAACTGGAGTCTACCAAATGATGTTAAGTATTTATTTAAATACATAGAAACATAGCTTTCGTTTAGGGAATTTTTATTTTGTTTATTGTTTATTGGTTTATTGTTTATTTGTTTTTATGTGACTCACCACTATTGTCAGAATTCCTTGAGAGAAGGGACCTCAATATAGTCATCTTTATTTTTGCAATTATTAGCTTGGATGGTTGGGTCAGAAGATGAATGGATAAGTAGATAGTCATGAATGAGCAGAGGCAATAAGAGATACATAGAAATACCTTATAATTAAGAGAAATGACTTATGTTCTTTTTTATTTTTTTTATTTTTATTGATTTTTTACAGAGAGAAAGAAAGAGGGATAGAGAGCTAGAAACATCGATGAGAGAGAATCATCGATCAGTTGCCTCCTGCACACCCCCCACTGGGGATGTGCCTGCAACCCAGGTACATGCCCTTGACCGGAATCGAACTTGGGACCCCTCAGTCCGCAGGCCGACATTCTATCCACTGAGCCAAACCGGCTTCGGCTGACTTATGTTCTTAAGTTTCCAGGCAAACTTTTTTTCTTGAGACACAGAAATTCCTAAGAAAAAAAAAATGTTTTTTTTTTTCTTATTGAAGGATGGAAAGTTTTCTGATGTCCAGACTAACTCATAGAATGCCTAGAGCCAGCATGTGAACTTAAATGCCCAATGCACCAACATGAAGGGACTGGAATATGGTGAGAAGGTACAGTCTGTGAAAATGAGCTAAAAAGAACAGTTTTATCAAGGTTAAGTACAAAGCAATACAATTAAATAAAGTATAAATAAAAACATGAGATCTCTGATTTGGGGCCCCAATACCCCTGCCTTCATCGGGAATCTTCAAGTGCTTCTCCTTCACAGGAGAAAAACAGGGTATTTAGATTTAGTAATTGCCCTCATGTGAAAAATACATGGTTTCGGTCTCACATCTTTCAAAGATGTAGTCTCATGTCAGCTTGGAAAAATTCTTCCTAGAAAAACAAATTTATCAGGGATTTAAATATACAATATCTATGTGAAAAGAGAGCATATATATAAAAACATTGGCCTTTTAAGTCTGATGAATTAAAATGGGAACAACATTGAACTTCAGACTTTTTAAAGCTCAAAATTATCAAAGTTTACTAAAAGAGTAACTGTGTGTCTTCACACTTATGTTTAAATCTTTACTGTCACGTGGTCAACACCACAGTGAACGTGTCACTTAGATCCATCCTGCTTCATCTTGCTAACTAATTATGGTTACATACCAAAGACAATGAAGGAAGAAAATTATTCTAAAGAGCTAATCAAAGTATAAAACCCACGTGTCATTAAAAATGCAAATCTAACACATACGTAGCTATCCTTAGTGTTGGAGGGAAAAAATGGTTCTAAAGATAGTCATTTGCTTTACATTTCAAAGAAATATCACCATGGCCATCAGAATGTCAATAAAGAGAAGTCTGACTGTAACACTCACAGTAAAACCATAATTTCTTCCTTAGGTGCAATGAATTTCAGAGCAATCTATAAAATAAATAGTGGAATGGATTTATTTCTAATCAGTCCTAAGTGGATTTTCCTTCCTTTAAAAATATTGCTATTCCGTTGTGAAACTTTTTCAGGAGCTCATTGTTATTTGGGTTTTCATGCTCATTACAGAGACACGTTTTTTTAAGAATTATTTTCCCTTAATAGTAAATATAATCACTTTTCCTTTTTATTTCAATGGTTGAAATACGTTCTCCTATTGGTAAATGTGGCTCGGGAAAATGACTGACCTTTTCAAACAAAATTTATAATTTTAGAAACGTAAAACTTAACATTCTTTAGTAATCCAATATTAAGATACATTTAGGTTGATCTATAAAATGCTATGATTTCAACTATCCCTTTCTTGAGCGTGCAATAGAGGAACATTAACAATGCGTGTGGTTTGGAAAAATTCATTTATAGAGCCGTTTGCCATGTCATGATGTATTTTAAACAAAAGAGGTACAGACAAAGGTATTGATTTTAGGGACTTAACTAAATAAACAGTATGTAAATTGTGTCTTTTTCTATAAAATTAGATCAGGACACACATATTACACTGCCTTTTTCTATAAGAATGACAGCTATTGAATTTGGCAGACATTGGAATTTGGTTAAAGAGTTACAGACCTTTGATCTTTGGATTACAATTAAATGAAACCATTGCAAAAGGACAGTAGTGGGCCAGCCAATTTCTCAAGCACACAGCAGCAGCCAGGAGGCGTTATCGCTTAGTGCTGTCAGGAAATCGACTGCGCTCGGTCCGTCTCTGGTGCCACGATGGTGTCTTCGGGCACACGATGAGGACAGTGATGATATCCTGATTAGACTACACAGTAACACCTTGAGAACACAAGTTGGTGTTTTTCTTCCCTTTTAGTTTTGACCATATTTCCACATTGATCCAAGGAATGATATCAGACCCCAAGAAGCACTTCCCTTCGTGGGGCTGTTTTTAAAGGGGATGGAAAGAAACACTACATTGCAGACTCAAATTCATTGAAGTTTTAAGGGAAACAAATGCAAGGAAGGAACTTCCAAGTTCACATTGCTCTATTTTTGTCTCACTTGTGGGAATTTGGGGGGGGCGAGGGGGGATTTGTTTCTCCTTTTTTTTTTTTAAGGTATAACGCTTTCTTAATCAACCTGGCTGCTATATAAATTTACTTTCCCAGCCATGCCCCAGGGAGTCATTTCTTTCATGTCTTTGCTTTTTAAGCTAAATTCTCCCAGTTACAAATAATGTCACTGCGCCATAATGACAACATTTGTCCACCATTTTTAAAAAGAGATTTATTGATAACCTTTTGAATAAGAGGAACGCTTGGTCCCCAAGTTCCCTATTAATTCACATTCTCCTCCTTTAATTATTACTAATTCTAGCAAGACGTGCCCTCATAAACTGACAATAAACAGTGACTTAGCAAGTTTTCTTCCTTTAAAATTATATATTCATAGCAACAAATAAGCAAGTTAGATCTCTCTTGGGTCTTTTTATCCAGCCCACCAGATCTGTGTTCTCTCTCTCTTTTTTTTTTTTAAACCTTCTTTGTTATGTCATTCCGCAGACAGAGCTCGGGCTGTTTCCTGTCACCCACTGGAGCAAACTGCTCAACAGAAAGCACAGTTGGACAGCCCTTAATTAGTGCTACTTGTGATAGTCAGTGTGTGAGCCTGTGTCAGCATCTCACTTAAACAGGAATAGAGCAGTGAGAATCAGCTGACAGTTTGAAATGCAAGACACCAGGTCTTCCACTTCCACCTAGAGTCATACATTGCATGCTGCACGCCCGGGAGTGTTACGAAAAATGTTGGAAATAATGTTCTGTATTGGAGTCAAATTATTCCATCACATTTTACAGGGTGTTTGTTTCTTTAAGATATCCTGGTGCAGATTCTCCAATCAAAAGTGTGATGTGCGAAAATAAAGGAAATAAATCTTGAAATTACCCTTCTGACTATTTTTTAAAATTAACAGAACCTGGCACAATGTTTCCTATTTAAAAGAAAACAGAAAATAGCATTTTATAATTCATTACAAGGAGCAATAAAGTGCAACTGGATTAAAATCAAGTGAATGATAGCCTTTGAATCTGTATTGTATTGGGTTTTTTTTGGCATTAAATGTGTTAGCATGATCATTGATTATTATGATATCAAAACCATATTTGTAGCTTAAAACACAGAAACCAAATTATATCCAGGCCAACTTCCTCAGAAACATACTTCTTTGCCAAAGTCTGAGAGGGGGAGACGCCTTATAAGCTCAAACGTTTTATATTCATGACCATGAAGGAAGGTTTGCAGCTTTAACAAACGTCTTCTGGGTTGAAAACCTGAACACGGACCTCTGTCATCTACTTGCACCCCTGCAGTTCAGGTGACCGGCTATTCTGACGCCCTATCCTAACTCCATTTCCACGGCCACACACAAAATTTGAGGCAGAGTTTGCGTTCAGCTCTGTGATAGGGAGATGCTCTTTGTTATGGAGCGGGCACTGTTTAGCCTGGTGGAAAATGAGATCAATATATTCTAAACCTGTAACTTACTATCAACATCACCTCCCCCACAGTGTTTCTTAAATTAATATTTTTCTGGTGGCTAATAGCGTCCCTTTAGATTAAACGTGAAGGGAGTCTGCCGTGGCTGGTTGTCGGAGAGTAAACAGCCACCACTTTTCTTTAATCTCTCTGGGAAGTGGCTATTGTACCTTAGACGGTAGACATTTTTTAAAAACTGCTTTTTGCCTTTTTTGTTGCTGCAGTTCAGAGGTAGGGTGGCATTTCGGGGCCGGTCGTGTTGCAGCCTTCTTTATAAGGATGAATGAAGATGAAAAGCAAGACAAATAGAAGCGAATGAGACACTGTTTTATGTGATTCATGATAGCTTGCCGTAAGCCTGTTAGCCTCTGTCTGGCTCTCCTCTCGGAGAAAATAATGGATAGTTACAATGTGTATAGTGACATTGTCAAACCATCAGGAATTGCTGATTATGGTGCTAAATATTGATCTCTGCTTCACATGTGTCAAAATTCTTTCTTCCCTTAATTAGAACTTCCCTAAGCACCATACGAGAACAAACTGAATATTATCAGATCTCCGTGAGAGGGAGTGCGATGCCAGACTATAATTGTGACCTCTTGTCTTCCCCCTTCCCTCCTGAGTTCCGAGATGACTTGGGCTGTCGCTCCTACCCTTCCCAGCACATGTGATCATCATGCTCATTTTTCCCCATCTAACCATAGGAAGATTTCTCCCAGCCTCCGCTTTTTCATCATCCTGAACCACTGGGGCAGTAGTCAGATGGCAGTGAGACTTAAAGTGCCAGAAGGTGCCTTTTTCTATTTGTTTGTTTCATGGTACACCGCACCGGGCAATGACCTGTGGCAGCAGTGTCAGACAACACGGAGGCAGGTCCCCCCAATCAAAGGGAGGCTTGGAATTAATACAGATCCCTTCACGTCTCCCTGCGAGGCCCGGGAAGGCCAATTTCAGGGTGCCACGGCCTTCCTGGCTATATCAGTCGCGTGCACGTAAAACATATTTTTCAGAAACTTTTTGTTATGGAAAGAATCCCTTTTTTTTTTTAGCTCCAGCCACGGAAGAAGGGGAAAGCCCCCTACTAATTTGATATCACCATTCCATCAGCTCCCCTCGCCTGTTCCCTCGCAGTAATGTAATATAATGAAAGGTTGTGATATATGGTTTCAATTTGCACCGCAAACTGAGCACTTAACTCATTTATCTTAGTTTACCTGTAATATATGGTTATTTTTTTAATCATGACACCACGGTGCATTTGCCTTTAGTTTGACGTGCTTGATAACAATCAATATTTCATTAAAAGATTCTCAAAAAGTGGTTTCAAACGCGGAGCCGGGCCGATTTGGCAGCCAGTGGCTTAGAAGCAACCCCTTGCCTGGATCTGCGAGGAAATGTCTCCTCCAGCACCCACTCGCCCCACGAGCACCCTGAGTGGGGACCTCGGTCTGCAGTTTCCCCCCTGGCACCTTGCAAGGTCCTGATGCGCAATATGTGGTTCGGAGGGGGCTATACATAGCACGCTCCAATTTTGACCTTTTCAGATACGTCTGGAAGAGGATGATGAGGGGAAGGTTATTAAGCCTCCCTACTTTTTTTTTTCTTTCTTTTTTCCCTAAACATTTCAGGTAGGAATCTCTGTCACCACAGAGAGAAAGCTCTGCGTGTCCTTCAATGAATGTGGGTCCCCGCCCACTGCCTCCCCAGTCACCTGGCGCCTTTGCACTGCAGGCGACCTGCGTCGGTGGTAATGATCAGGCCAGCAAGGTGCAGAAGAACAGAAGAACGGGAGTTTAAATTGGGCTGAAGGGCCTCACCCTGCAAGGGAGAGGTGCAGGTTCCTCCTGCCCTGGCACACGGGGATGACATGGCCTGCTCGCTTTCCTGTGCTGTGGTGTGCGTGGAGAGCTACTTGCCTGAGAAATGTTAACTGGTGGCAACCGGTGGACTTTTTCTCCCCTGGCGTGGGCATGTAGAAAGAAAAATGATCATTCGCCTGCCTGGTTAAAACACGCATTACCCATTCTCTCGGAGCTATTCAGCTCACAGAAATAACGCTTTTGCCTGTTTCTCCCCCCCCCCCCCCCCGTGTTACAAATAAAATATATATTCATCACTATAAATCAATACCTAGCTATCGTCCCCGGCTACATGTATGCCCTTTGGAGATAAATGTGGACGACGATAACTGAAGCCACTGTAACATCTCTGAATAGTTTATTTAACTGTTATATATAAGTACAAGGAATGTGGTGGCATGAAAAGTTATGTCTGTAGACTTAAATTAGTTTGTTCCATAAGATCATCTAAGAAGAAAATAGTCATTGATGAAAATACGCATATTGTTGCATTTTGCCCGTTCTACCTGAAGGCGACAACAATTCTGTAAATACCAAAAAAAAAAAAAAAAAAAAAAAAAAAAATGACGACTAGCATGATGACATTGGCAATTACACACCGAGCTCTCCACCAAAAGCAATTACAGGTTAAAACAACTAAATCGCCTCCTTTGCTAATAATTGGCTGGAGCGGGATTGGCAAGGGCAGGTGCAGACAACACTTTATTAGCCAATAGCATCTAAGGACTCCAGGGTTTCCTTTAATATCACAACTGTGTATCGCCGGCGCTCTGGAATAAATTAGTCCTTCTTCCAGCTAGGGGAAATATTCATGACAATCCACAGCTGAGGCAGATAGGATTTGATCAATAAAAAGCCTACCAGCCTTCGGACTTATGTCCTTCCCGTGCACCTTAAGCAAAAGAAGCAATAAGTAAGTGGCACATATGAATGGTACCTTGAAATAAGCAAGCGAGCCTTCTTCAGCAACAAGCAACATTCTCTGGATATCAAAAAATAATAACTGGTTTTTGCAGCATGGAAACACGGGGGTATAAGATATACTGTACTTTAAGCTCTGTTTGATGAATCTGAGCACAGTTCCTGGGGGATAGATTACTTTAAACCATGCTCTTTTACTTTCTAATCCTGACTTGATTTGATTTGTACTTTAATACAGCTGCCTGGCAATTCAACAGCAAATAGAGACTATTTATGTAATCAGATTGTAAGTAGTGGGACACGAAGAAACTCTCTAGAACCTTTTTGGAAAATAGTTTGTTGTACTTTTTATTTATTGAACAGCAGGGCTCCGGGCTTTCCAGTGCTCATTATAATTGGTTTTCTGCTTGAACTTTCAAAAACTGTCATGTCAATACTCAAACAGAATTTTTTTGCTTACTATATGGCTGTGGGCTCTATTTTCTCATGTGCAACTTGACAAAGTTCTTGTAATACCTCAGAGGCAAAGTTCTAGAGTTTCTTTTGCTATTTAAGAAGGCCAGGCATCAGAGATCTTCGGTGTGCAGCACACTTGTATCCTAGTTTTGCAATTAAATGCCTGGGACTGAGATATCGCTTCCTTTTAGGCCTACCCCTGCCTGTGCACATGTCTCTATTGTTCTGTGGGAGGAGTTCCGCTGCCTTTGTCCTACCATCCCGCCATATGCTCTTAGGTCTCCTGTCTTGCAACACCCCCCTTGTACGTAAGGTCGTTTCCCCATTACCCATAGTCACGCTTTATATTCTACTTCCTCCTTAATAAAGAATATGCCCTTTCCCTAAAGTTTCATTTCCGTACCACAACCAAGAGTGCAAATGTGAATTTTATATTCGCCGACCCTTTCCTTTCGGAACCACTTGTTATGCACAACAAAAAATCTACATGAATTAGAGACCGAGTAAATTATTTGTTCAAAGTGGAAATGGATTTTTAAACTCCAGCCTTGGAAATAACCTCTTTGGAGGGACATGAATACTTATATTTTCAAAGAGATTAGGTCTATATTATCCCGTTAGTTTTTTTTTTTCAACTAGAGTGAGATCACTTGTGAATTGTTGATTATTTGTAATAATTTTCTATGTGTCAAGAATGGAAGAAATTGCAAAACAAAGGATTTGTACTAGAAACTAATGCTCTATATTTCATTGTGTTTCCTATTCCTTTTCATTTCTATATATTTAAAGCAATCATCTATTAGGAACTATGTAAGGCATGGATATTATCTCTTAATGTTAAAAAAACAATACAAATAAATAATATTAAATAACATCCAAATCTTGATAATAGTTTTTCAAGTTCCAAAACAGCCTTTACTTCAACAGAGCATGTAGATCCCACAGCCTTAAAGAAAGAAGTTCACATCTTCCAATGTTGCTGTCGGGTATTAGTCTTCTTCAAAAATTATTTCAGAGAGACATGATGCTATTAAACAAGTATTTTGCTTTTAATTTGGTTTCTGTTTCATTCTAATTTGGGTGTGGTGGTGGTTAAATGTGTGACGATGAAATTAAATTTATTTTTCTCTCAAAACCAACCCAGGTGCTGCGTTTCCAAACTCCAAATGTTCCCTGATAAAGCAGCCATCCAGGAACACGAGCCTGGCTTTAAACTCAATAGGAAAAAAAATGCATCTGCAAGGAAAACTGTGCATCATTGAAATACTATAGCTGTGGCTCAAATTTGCAGCCCTATCCTCAAGTATGATCCTTACGAAACTAACAGCAATCCAAACTGCAGGTTACCTTTAAAACCCACTTGTGGTCCTTTAACACATACACAGGAAAAACATGGGCCCCTCTGGGGTGAGGCGGATTTTAATGCAGAGTGGAATGTATCAGTTGCATGTAATACCATGCATTCAGAACCTTTCACATTCAGCATCCGGAAACAGACTTCCAAAACATTGATGTGAATGTGGCTGTACCTCAGAATAAAAGCATAGTTCAAAATAATGAATTGGACTGAAAACAATAATTTGTTAGAAGTTCAGTAACTGACAATAAATACTTGAATCAGTGGTGGATGTGGAGGCTCTTGCCAGACTCTGTTATTTATTTCCGTTATTTAACTGGAGTGGGTTTGTATATTTATACAAATCATATCTGGGATGGTTGTCTGTTTAACTACAGTATGACTTGCAGCATGATCCTGGAAATATAAGTTTGCTGTGCTGTAGTACAGGTTTAAGGTGACTGTCGGAATCAAAAATACGAAATGCATTAAAATCTTAGGGGAAAACTCATTCTCTGGATCTCAAGTAAGAAATTGCTTGTATACAGAAGCATTTTACTTTCATAACTGTATGTCAGTGCTGTTCCATTATATGCAAACTGGAAAAAAATTGCAAGAAAATATATTGAAAGATTTTTATATGTACATGTATGTACATTCATTCACATATAAACTAACAAATCTGGTTTGCTGATTATTAGCAAAAGAATTCATATTGTGTTTTGCTTATGGAATATGCTCAGCTCTTTCAAGGAACTGTATTTTTATATTATCTACTGTATTATCTATTTTACTACCGGACCGAGGAAATATACTCGTGTGTTTGTTTCATCACACGTAACAGCTGGCTAAGATCTGCTGTCCCTTTACGCTAAACTCACAAGGCAGATCTGATTCTGTGCCTTTAACTCCCAAAACTATACCATGGCTACTCTTTGACTCAACTTGGAAATTTATATACTATACACTAACCCTCCTTTAATATCCTCTCTCTTTCCTCTGGGCATTTATTGCTGTTCTTTCTAGTTCAGTAACCAGTGAGCAGAAGGTTCATTAAAACTAATTGAATTGGAAACTTGTCTGCCCTGGGAAATATTAACTCTTTGTTGTTATCTGTAGGAAATTCCTTTTGTTATGTTCCTTTGAATTGAATTATTGGATCTTAATGTTACAAACACTGTGTTAAAAAAACGATTTCCATCTTTTTGATGGTGGAGACAGCAAGTTTCAGGAAAATGTCCTGATATTGAATGGGGTTGTACAAAATAAAGCAGCATTTTATTCAATGACATAAACAGCGACACTGCACACTGTTCAAAAACTGGAACGCCGTTCCCTTGTTAACTCTTATAGTTCTCGTCGCTACTACACTGACTAGAAATTTTAAAAAAAGAAAGAAAGAAAAAGAGGTGAAGAGGGAGCTTTCTGTCACAGCTCCTTCTCACTTGGTAAAACAAATAACACAACTGCAGGTTAGCAAGTCAATGTTAGTGGAATATAGATTATCAAAGAACATTAATCCTACAATTGCTGCCATTCCGTCCATTTGAACAAATGTCAAAATGAAAAGATTATAATTATTCTTAATGACATAGAAAACCTCACTTTAACTTGTCATTTGTAATCATTTGGAAATTGTGCTAAAAAAAAAAAAAGGACATTTGAAATAAGGGTTTAGAAGGCTGTGTGCTTTGGAATTGTTTAGAGCAGGGAAATATTGACAACATTGGGAGCGTTTGATGATAGTCACAGTGGTAGATTTTTGCCAGCTTTAAAAATCAATGGAAAATAACAGGCAACCCACTGTTGCTAATAAAAGTAAATATTTATGACTGATTTGATTGTGCTTCAATACCAGTCAATCACTTTCTAAAGGATCTTTGCAATTCATTAACCTCTTTTTACTGGTCTTGTCCCTGTTGGTATTAGCCATTAAAAAAGAATAAGGGCGGGGGTTTTGATTTTTCTGTTCTCATCATTCATAGCTTATTTGTTCCTTCCCTTCATTCCCATACATTGCCGCTAAATTGATTGTCTGTTTAGTCATATGAATGATAAAGTAGCAGTGCCAGCAAGATTGAAAGCCTCCATTAATTTCTGAGGAAGGTGAGTTCCTCAGCTTCAAACACACTGAAAACAGACCCACTTCCCATCGCGTCTCCTATCACCAGTAATTCCTGTTGTGATAGAGTCCACCGAACTGTCAGACTTCCCTTTCAGACTTCTCGCTGATCTTTATTGATATCATCTCCAAATGATCTGTCCTACTGTGCTTCCGCCTGGCCACAGTCTTCATACACACAAAGCCAATGGCTGCAAGTTTTTGTGGAAAACCAAGGCTTTCTATGTATCATTTTTAATGCTACAAAACTCCATTCATTCCGTCTTCAGCGTACTCAAAGGCAAATCTTTCATGCAGCGAGAGACATCTTTCTTTATTAAAGGAGCTTTTTAGAGCTCTCCCATGACACAGTTTTAGATTTCTGAGATCCGTGTTTAAAAATAATAGCTGCACACCTACGGATGGGTGGGATTTTTTTTTAACTTCTTAAAATATTCATAAAATCATAACCATCTAAAATTATCTATGGCAACTGTGTTTCCTTACTGAGGTATTCTGTGATGTATTACAGTGGTACTTGAAGTTGCTTTAATTGCCGTTGTAAGTACATATTTTGTCACTGCATAACAGACTGAGCAGACGTGTAAAACCTGCATAACTTACCAGTATGTGTACGTTAAAACCACCTCTACATAGCCTAAAATTACAATCTTCTCTGGAGATGGGTTTTTTAACTCTTTCAATGGCCTGTGTGTTTTATGCCCCCTGTGTTCCCAGGCAGGGGGCTTTGTTTATAATGATAGCTAACATGTATTGGGCCATAAGGCTTGTTGGTTGGTAGACACAGTGTGTTAAAAAAAAAAAAGGAACTTTAACATAAATTATCATATTTAATCCTCTCAATGACTTCCATTTTAACTGCAATTTCTCAGATTAAGAAATTGAGGCTCTGGAGATTAAATGATTTTCTCAAGATCATAGTACGTTAAGCCATAAAAACTGAATTTGCACAAAAGTCTGAAGCCGGAGAATAGGTTCTCGGTGTTACATCTGCCTGCTAACTGATCACTTCGCATGGGCTTTCCTGCACAAGGCATACTTGCAGATCTGCTTGGCTATCTCCCCCCTCCAGAGATGGCATCTCACAAGGCCAGGGAGTTCTTATTCTCCTTTGAAACCCACCCTTTGCTGGGCACTTTGCATATAGTGGGTGCTTTTGAAATGCCAGAGTGTGCATGCTATACAAGGACAAATGTTAATTATTTAGAATTCTTAGTTTTGTGCCTTCGTAAGGGCTCCAGGCACTATACAAAAATAATAATAATGCTACAGAGGGTAAGCTTCAGAGAAAGGAATAGACACAGACACAGACACACACACACACACACACACACACACACACACACACACTCACACACACTCACACAATCACACCAGGACACAAGAGGGAGGTGATGAGTGTGGCACAGCCAGCAATACAGGCGCAGCAGCAATTTGGAGCCCTGTCCCCGGGCCTAGCCCTGCCCCTTCATATTTAGCGTTGTGTCCGTAGCCCAAGATCTGATTTGAAGGTACCATTGTTTCTACACAAAAAGGGGAAAGCCTACGTTACTAATTTTATCCACACTGACACCTTGGCCTACCATGTGAACCAAGACTTCCAAATGCCTCATCATTAGCCTTTCTAGGGAGTCAGCACCATGGAAGTTAATTCGAAGTGGAAACATGTTCAATGGTTTTCATCTTAGGTGGTAGAACTTGGCCCTTGGCAATCCTAAGTGTGGAAACCTCCATTTCATGGAGTGGCATTTAAAAGCTGCAGTGGAGAAGACTAATGCTCTGTCTTAGTCTTGGGTGCATGCAGAACATTGTGTGCTTATGCTTCCAATGGAGTAAGCAAGTTCTTATGTGCTCCAGCTAATCTGCAACATTGGGCTAGCATAGACTCCACACGCATTATGAGATATTGGATAAAAAGATGATGACTTCAAGGACAGGAATATAAATACCAGTAACACAAGCACATATCACTAGTGGCAAGATTAGGAGAGAGGCGGATCTAAAGTAGAAAGTCCATGGCCTTATTTGACAAGCTATATTTTTTTCTCACTGTATGCACTTGTCTTATTAAATAGCACCCATTCTATTAAAAATAATACTTTCCTAAAGTTGATTCCTGAGAATGGGTATCAGATTGCTCAAAGAATGTAGAGGGCAGATGTGCACATAGCTAGTAGAAAATGTTCCCACGGTGAAGTTACATCTTCTAAACCACTGGGAAGAGAAAAGTGCATGGAAAGAATATATAGCAAAGGAAAGAGGCCGCAGTGTGCTGGTTCTCCATTAAGGATTATGCTAACCAACAACTCATAAACTGGTGTTTAGGGAAAGGAGTATTCGAAATGAGTATAAACCAATTGTTAAAGTCGTAGAGAATCACATACTCTGTTGATGTTTAGTATTTCCTTTAGTGTTAAATTAGTATTTCTCATTTTAAAAACGTTTTCAACTGCTTACAAAATTTTTCTTCAAATTTATTTTTAAAATAGCAATTTTTGACATCCAGGAGGAGATGTAATAAGTTCACAAAAGTTATACTGTTTGATTTATTTTAGCACTGTACTATTTTATTGGAAACTATATATAAAGATGCTTCATTTATCTAAAAGACTAACAATTTTTTTCCACGATAAAAATGTATCAGAACTCTCTAACTCAAAGTTGACAAAATAAACTCAAGAAGAGTAATTCAGCAGGTTGTGAAACCTTTACATTAGGAAGAAGAACAAGGAGAAAAGAAACCCTAAGCAGTGATGCCAACATGTTGATAAAAAAAAAAAAATTCCATTGAGGTTGCTTATTCATAAGATTTCCCACATTAGTGGTTTTATAGAAAATTTGAAGTTTATCTGGCAGGTTTCAAAAAAATTGAGGTCAGGGTAGTATTGGCAATCTGGAGTGAGATTTATAGCACTTCACTCTGCCTTCCAGTCTATTCATCCTTGCACAGTGGTCCTCGGAAGACTTTCCTGCATGCTTACCCCAAGAAGCAAGCAACCTTGATTTTCACAGGAATCCACCTGGCACTTGTCTCATTTGAATACGTTACGGTTTTCCAATTGCTAACGTCTCATTAATGTTGGCTCACGGACTGGTTTTCTACTAACTCTATCTTTTTAGATCTGTGCTCTTTAAGTGAAAGCCAATTTTTATTTTCATAGTTTAAAATAATTTTCAAAAGCATAGCAAATAGCTCTTATTTCCCCACAAGCATTTTGCTAAGAGTGTTTAAAAATGGATGATGGATGATTTATAAATTCAATAGTATTTAAATTACTTTGAAACACACCTGCCTTGACACCTGAATATCTGGAAGTGATAGGTTGTACCAAATGAAAATTTTTGTGACCTACATGTGAAACCAATTAATAATGATACTCCCAATATCTGTGAGTAACTCAGGTGCTTTTATTGAAATCATCAAGACAATTTAAAAGGTTATCTTTAGGAAATTCATCTAACTTTGGCGCTCGGGTTTTGCTTCTGAAAATTAAAAAAAAAAATTGAATGATTTGATCTCTTTAAAACCCTAACAACCACAAATACTTTGACATAAATTTCCGCAAATGAAGGAGGAGAATGTGAGCTACCAAGTAGGCAGGTAAAAAGGAAAGATTGGAAAGGTCAGTGATGACAACATTCATAATTTGGTGCTAAGACTTGGCCTGGTAAGCAGTGTTCTGAGCCTATTTTCAAGATTAGGAGACAGAGTCAATCAAAAGGATTAATTTTTGTAAGTTTGAAGGCCCCTAAGGAGTGGCAGAAAATTCAACCCACTGATCTTGAGCTCCCTGTTGCCCCGTGATGGTATCTGTTTCAGATGAGGGGCCAACTCCAACCTTTTGTAGAGGAATCTTCCCTGCATGCTTCTCTCCTATAGCAGACCTTTGAATCTTAGGAGCAATGGGACCTCTGGCCTTAAACGAGCCATCTTGAGAGCCCAGCCACGGATTTCTGCAGTGTGCAGCATCTTCTCACACAAAGAGTAAGCCCTTCGCTAATGCCTCTTTATACATGGCAGAAGCAAACTTGGTTTGAAATTTTTGCAAAGAGTAAATGGGAATCTTACTTTTCCTTAATCCTTCTTATCCCTTTCAACTCATAATATGGAAGCAAAGAAACTGGAGTTTGCGAGGCTCACTCAGGAAGTAATAGAAATACACATCAATCCATTCTTAGATATATCGGAGAAATTTGTATGACCTTTAACACCTGGGAATATTTTTGCCAAAGCCAAGGTCATCTAGGATTTCTCACTTAAATGTGTTTCATAAAAGAATCTTATTCTCCCATCTCTTCCCTTAACTTACCAGAGACTTTGCTGTTTGAATCATCTTTCTAAAATGTTTGGCGCTTCCTTCAATTTCCTAGAAAGGAAACATGGATATTACAATAAAAATTCCCATTCAGGAGACTTCTTCTTTAATATACTTTGGTGGGTTCTAGATAAATTTCTTTTTCCCTTTTAAATATATTTATTATCCATTTCTCATCTTTATAATGCATAGGTGGAATTATTGCACTATTATAAAAGAGAATTCTCAAAGTTTATTCCTTCACAACCTCTGCGATTAGGAATAATTATCAATAATAATTCAATATTGGAAAAGGTCTGAGCCATCATGAATTATATTTCTTAATTTTCAAAGAAACTGAAACTCAAAAAATTAACTCACATCTGAGATAGTAACAAAAGACTTGCTCTTTTGATGACTCATCAGTGCTCTTTCATTACAATAAATTGCCCCGTTTTTAGATGAAATCTTGAATTGCCAACACTAACCGGAACCTTGGAGATTAACTATGTCATGCTCCTCCTCTCCGAGTAAGGAAGTTAAGGACTCCCTAGTGTGCTGTGGGCCCCTTTTCTATTCTCTTGTTCACAAGATCTATTTGACCAGAGCAGGAGAGACAGACCTTGAGTAGAATAGGACATGTGAACCCAAATTAACCAAAAGAGACCTGCATCATAATCCACATCAGCCCTATCACCACCCTAAACATACATCTCTCCTTGTTGTAGCCTCCTTTTAACAGGAATATTTTATTTGACTGTGGTAATTCTGACACAGTATGAACCAAAGGGGCAGAGATTTTTAAGGAAAGTAGTATCTTAACATTAATTCATAGCATCTCACTTGAGTAAATCCTACTTGAATAAAGCTACAGTGCTTTCAATACCTGAGCCATGCCAAAATAATAATAAAACAATAAAAATAAATATCATCCATGCTAATATATGAATCGTAACTGCCTGTAGATAAATGATAAAGTTATATGACTCCTCTATCAGTCCATAGATAATGTTTCCAAAATACGAATGGTCTATAGTATAAAGCTGATTTTCTTCATATGTAGCATAAATCCAGTTTTCTCGTTCTTCCTTTTGTGGCCATAGTTACTTTCCTCCATTTGTTAGGACAAGGAATATGCATTAATTGCCATCCACTAAGCTCAGTTATGGGTCCTGGAGTACAGTTTTGGAAGGAAGCTATGCTCACCACTATGCCACCATTGCTGTACCTGTGATACAATTTTGATTAAGATAGATATGATCCCTGACATATTTGTTAGAAGGAGGAATTTCAGACTGAGAAGAAAGCACGTGATAGAAGGGTGAAATTAGTGGGGATTCAAGGAAGACCTCTTTAAAGACACACATTGAAATTGAAAACTTGAAAGAATTAAAGGGAATTAGCAAGCCACTGAAGAGGAGGGAAAGCGTTCTGAGCAACTGGAGTAGCATGTGCAAGAATCCAGAAACAAAAGGGAGTATGGTGTGTTTAAAGAAATAGAGAAGAACAATGCTATTGGAATGTCAATGAAATACCCATGGATTATGTTTACTTAGCAGAAATATTTTTTTTAAAGTAAGGAACTTATATATGCACTTGGAATCAACTCTGCTGGTTTTGTTACATTAAGCCTTCAGGTGGCCCATGCACAAATGCTGGTGCTCCTTGGATACAGATGAGTGCCTTGGGTTGCCAGGGTGCAGTTCATCCCACTTCAACTGATACCTGATGTGGGAGATTTGCACTGGCTCGACTTCTTCTAACCCACTAGATAACTTTCTCCTGAA
Organism: Vespertilio murinus; assembly: GCA_963924515.1. Taxonomy (NCBI): domain Eukaryota; kingdom Metazoa; phylum Chordata; class Mammalia; order Chiroptera; family Vespertilionidae; genus Vespertilio; species Vespertilio murinus. The sequence continues at coordinate 32,779,891 of OZ004711.1, forward strand.
TTCTTGCAGCCGGATTGCTCATCTGGTCCTATTAGATGAGTCTTTAGCTGGTCAGATTAGGACTGGCCACTTTGAAGACTACAGAGACCCAGAGGGACTGGCACCCATGCCACATCAAGCTTTCAGTTTCTGGACTGTTCAGCTTCTCTTCTCTCTGTCTAACATTTCTCTCCAACTCTCTTCTCCTGTCCAAGTAATCACAGGGATGAGATTAGCAGAAATCTAAATGAGGACCAGGATGCCAATCTTTGTTTCTTATAGGCACCTCTAATTTCCACAAATAATTATGCTGAAGGTCTCTTATTTAAACTTGGATAAACACTATTTCCCTTCTCTCTCCTATGGGAAGGGAAAAGAATAAAAATCTCAACTCTACTCCCAAGAATAATGAATGACTCATGTCCACACATTTCACCTCTCCTCTAAGCCCTGTCCCCTCTCCGGTCATCTCTGTCCCCTCTTCCCTCAGCCCTGTATTCTCTTTTCTGTATCTCCCAGCTCCCTTGTCTTTCATTTATATATTAGGAAAGGGGAGGAGTAAGCCAGGAAAACAAAAGAAAAAATAAAATTATGGGATTGCATTAAACTAAAAAGTTTTTACATAGCAAAGGAAAAGTATCATATTCAACCAAATGAAAAGAGAGACCACTGAATGGGAGAACATATTCACCAATGATACATTTGATAAAGGGATAATATCTGAAATTTATAAAGAACTCATAAAACTCAACACACACACACACACACACACACACACACACACACATACATACACACCAATTTAAAAATGGGCAAATGACCTACATAGAGACATCTTCTACGAGGACATACAGATAGCCGACAGACATAGAAGATGCTCAATGTCACTAATCATCAGAAAAATGCAAATTAAAACCACAATGAGATATCATTTCACACATATCAGAATGACAATCATCAATAAATCAACAAACAACAAGTGTTGGCCAGGATGTGGAGATAAGGAAATCATCTGCACTGTTGGTGGGAATGCAGAGTGGTGCAGCTGTTATCCTTATAATTAGCTAGTTAATATTAATAATAGGAAGAGAGCATAAGGGAGGCTAGCCATTATAAACATTGTCATCTGGGCAGCTTCAAGCTCCTCAGGGAACCACTGCTCCATTCCCTGCAGATCACTGTGGAAACAGATCAAACAAAGAGGGAGATGGACACATGCACAGTAAAGTTGGGGTGATGTAGGGAAGGTTCTTGCCTGTTAGTCTACCTAGGAAACAATGGCTTGACTAGGGGGTGGACCCCATCACAAGTGTAGGAAATCTAGAAAAATTAATTGGTTAGTTTAAAGAAGATCCTGCTTAAAATCCCCAGAATTCCTTTACTCTTGCTCACTCTTGCTCTGTGACCCACACTCTCCTGTGTGCTAGCCTGTTCTCTCTCCATAGCCATGTGGCCTTAAGCAGCTACATGGCCCATGCCCATATTGAACCCACACACAATGGACTGCAGCTGGAATACAAGCTAAGCCAGCCAGATGATGACCTGGATTGGACTTTACTATGGAACAGAAATCCTGAGCAGTGGCCTTAATTCTGGCCCTGATGAAGACAAGATTGGACTTCTTTCATGGCGGGACAGATGGAGTTAGGAACTTGGAGGGGAACCTCTTTAATGTACATCATCAATAAAGCTTTCTATGAAACCCCATTCTCCCATGGGGTCCTCAGGAAATTATTTTCCTGGTGGCATCTCAAGAACTCCACTTCCGCCAAAACCAGTTTGACTCAGTGGTAGAGCATCGGTCTGCAGACTGAAAGATCCCGGGTTCGATTCCGGTCAAGGGCATGCACCTTGGTTGCGGGCACATTCCCCGGTAGGGGGTGTGCAAGAGGCAGCTGGTCGATGTTTCTCTCTCATCGACGTTTCTAGCTCTCTATCTCTCTCCCTTACTCTCTGTAAAATATCAATAAAATATATTTAATTAAAAAAAAAGAACTCCACTTCCATTGGTAGCACAGCCACTATGGAAAGCAGTTTGAAGTTACCTCAAAAAATTAAAATGGAACTTCCTATGGCCCAGCAATCCCATTCCTGGGAATTATCCAAAGAAACCCAAAACACTAATTTGAAAAATATATATACACTCTATATTCATTGAAGCATTACTTAAAACAACTAACATTTTGAAGCAGCTCCTGTCCATCAGTGGATGAGTGGATAAAAAAGTTGTGGTACATTTACACAATACTGCTCACTCATAAGAAAGAAGGAAATCTTACCCTTGCAACAGCAGAGGTGGACCTTGTGGTCATTATGCTATGAGAAATAAGCCGGTCAGACAAAGACAAGTGCTAGAGGTGGAAACTAATGAACAAAATAAATTAACAAAATAGAAACAGACCATAGATACAGAACAGACTGACAGCTGTCAGACAGGAGTGGGGTTGTGGGGCTGAGTGAAAAAAGTGAAGTGATTAAGCAAAAACAAAAAACAAAAAACAAAAAAACCCTCATATACACAGGCAACAGTATGGTGATTACCAGAGGAAAAGGGGGCTAGAAGGAGGTAGACAAGGTTAAGGGTGATAAATGGTGATGGAATACTTGACTTGGGGTGGTGAACACAATACAATATACAAATGATGTATTATAGAATCATACACCTGAAACCTATGTAATTTTATTAACCAATGTCACCTCAATAAATTCAATTAAAAATTAAATTAAATTAAAAAGTTAATAAAAAGGAAAAGGGAGGAGGAGTTATTTATACATAATTTATAGCCATGTAAGAAATAGATTTCTATCCTATCACTATTTCCCATTAGTCTAGTACTAAAAGGTGAATTTATCAAGTGGTGTTCTTAAATCCTTAAACTCTGCAGGAGGCAGCACTTGACAATAGGCTGTTGCTTTAAAATCTCTTGTCTCAGAGACTAGAGATCCAAGCTCAGCCATTTTAAAGCAATCTTGATTCCAGAAGATGTTGACCCCTAGAATTAGTTTCCTTTTTAATTCCCCTTCTTCTGCCCCCTCATTTGCCTCTGATGTTTCCTGACTTTGATGTGTCTTCAGGATTCCAATTCTGGTATTCACGCCATTATGCTCCTGGTGTCTCTGTCCTGACACCCTATAATTGAACTTGGCTTAACCTTCCAACTTTCCTCCTGCCTCCCAAGCTTCATCTTGATCTTCTTTCCTTCGTCCTGGCCCCCAGGGCATCTCGGGTTTATATGGTAGCATTGCATATTTCTAATATTCATCTTCAGGATTAGGACACAAGAAATTCTCTGGAATTCTCAAGATGATAGCATTTTGTGTTTTTCATAACACTTTACATGGTTTTAAATAAAATGAATGACCACAATAATAAACAGCAAATCATTTTTCTGATAAACCTTTTTTATTAAACTTTCAGAGGTTGTCTGTTTTAAAATGTAATTATAAGTTAATGAAACAATTATGAAACAATATATTTTATAAAATTATATAACATAAAATAACCTCAACATTTGGAAACTGAAAATATTAAAATGAAATGTTAGTACAAAATTGCCAATTAAAAATCAATTTTGAAAAATGTAAAGACAACATCATAAAGATTTAATATTTAAAAGTTGTTACTCTTAAAATGAAATTGTAATTACATGTAGCATTAATTACCTTATCCAATAGTCTTGACCTTTGTTCTATGACAAATATTCTAGATATAGAAAAGCTTCTTTCATTTTGCATTAAGAATTAAGATGAATATTATTACTTTATGTGAACTATTTTTTTAATGATGAAAATATTTTATCTGCTTGCTCTGAGCTTATATTTGCTATTGAAATTGATAGTGCTTTAACTAATTTAGATTTTTTATTAGTATTTACTTCCTTTCTGAGTATTGAATTACTTCTTCTATTTGTATTTTTTTTTTCTATTACAGTACTTACAGAGAGCTGGACCCTTCAGCAAATATTCAAACATGGGAAACTCCAGCAAACATTATTTAGTAATATTCAAATAAGGTAACATTCAAATTTTCTAACAAAGTTAACTGCCCTAAACAGATTCACATGTTGAAGTCTCTAACGTAAAGAATTCTTTTCTTCCGAAACTTGACGTCTCAGGGAACACCACTCATAGTGAGTTAGGCCAGGGAGCCAGGACAAGTGGAATAGGGAAACTGAGGCAGACAGCTGAACAAACCAACAGAGCCATCTACAGCCAGTGCAGAAAGTCATCTCCCTAGAGATAACCTCTGGGGTTCTGTTGTATTTCAGCTTCAGACCCAGAAAAGCAGCAAAACCAGGTGGGTGACACCAGGACCACCTGCAATGACTAATGACCCATTGCCCTGACAATGGTCAATCAGTGGAGACCACAACCCTGAAAAACCACATCTAGAAAACCGAGGAATACTCTGCGGAAACCCTCCCCTTTGTGAGACATAAAGCCCTCAAGGCTCACGCTCTGCCTCTGGGGAGCAGCCCATACCATTCCCTTGTCCCTCTTCTCCCCCTCAGGCATGCAGCGCCAAAGCTCTACCACAACAGGCAGTGGCAGCTCCTCATGGGCTAACCCACTAAACCTGTCCCCAAGGCCCCTTTTCTCTTTGCCTTCCCAAAGAGCCAAGGAAGCCCAGCCTACACCCTCCTGTCGCTTCATTGTTTCACTGTCCTCAGCTTTACCAAACATTCCTCATCATCACCTGGACTTGTGACATTTTTCCTGCACAAAGTCACACACTACTGGCTGTTTTAGGCTGAACGGCTCAGGGCCTGGCCCCCTGCCTGGTAACAACAGGACTTGTATAAAATACACTATGTGCATAAACTCATGAATATTTTTTTGTAAGAATGACTATCTCTGCAAGAGACAGAACCACACACACCCTTGGAAACAGAAAACAACTACAAGCAAGACTGACTGATTGGATAGATGGTGACCACTTCTCCTTGCTCCAGGGCAGTTTCTGGAACCTTCAACCTCTTTGTCTGTGTTTCCTGCTTTTGCTTTTGTCTTAACATCAGTGGGTTCTTTCAAACCAGAAACTCCTTTTTTATATATATATAGAAAATTTTAATGATAAAATCCTTTTAAAATGTTGAGGACTGGTTCTGGCACACAGCAAACACAGTCATGGTTGCTCTTCTTATTCCATGCTTCATATTCATCTTTCTTATTATATAAACAGTGTCAACATATAATTAAAGATGCAAAAAAATGTCAACTTTTTATTTAAAATTTTGACTTTATTGAAGTATAATTTATATGTAATAAAATGCTTCCATAAGTTTTATGAAATGTATGCACAATAAAAACATAGACCATTTCCATCTGCCCAGACTGGGAAAGAGCAGATCAGTAACTTCTTGGTTATTAAGCTTTAACTATCACAAGAGAACTATAATAGCTTTCCCCATTTTTCTGAATTCTCAGCTGATTTTTATAAGCATTGGCAATACATCTCCTAGGGCAATGGAAACAAAGGAAAAAATTAACAAATGGGACCACATCAAAATAAAAATCTCCTGCACAGCAAAAGAATCTATGAACAAAATGAAAAGGGAGCCCACTACATGGGAGAACATATTTGCCACTGATACATCGGATAAGGGGTTAATATCCAATATATATAAAGAACTCATACAACTTAACAAAAGGAAGACAAACAAATAAATTTTAAAATGGGCCAAGAATCTAAATAAATGCTTCTCCACATGGACATACAGATGGCCAAGAGAATATGAAAAAATTCTCAGCCCTATTTGGTTTGGCTCAATGAATAGAATGTCAGCCTGTGGACTGAAGGATCCCAGGTTTGATTCCACTCAAGGGTATGTAATTCAGTTGCAAACTCAATCCCTGGCCCTGGTCCCTCTCCCTCCCTTCCACTCTCTCAAAAAATCAATGGAAACATATCCTCATGTGAGGATTAACAAAACAAACAAGCAAAAAATGCTCAAAGTCACTAATCATCAGAAAGATGCATGTTAAAACTATAAGTATAACCTCACAACAGCCAGAATGGCTACCATCAACAGATGACAAGTTCTGGTGAGGATGTGGAGAAAGGGGAACCTTAGTACACTGCTTGTGGGGATGGAGACTGGTGTAGCCACTAGAGAAAACAGTATGGAATTTCCTCAATAAAAACTTAATATGGAACTACCATTTGACCCAGTGATCCCGCTTCTAGGAATAAATCCTAAGAAACCTGAAACACCAATATGAAAGAACCTATATACCACTTTGTTCATAGCAATGCAATTTACAAGAGCTAAGATCTGGAAACAGCCTACGTGCCCATCAGCAAATAAGTGTATAAAAATGCTGTGGTACATTTACATCATGAAATAACTTTCAAGAGTAAAAAAGAAAGATTTCTTACACTTTGAGACATCATGGAGGGACCTGGAGAGTATTATGCTAATGAAAAAGCCAGTCAGAGAAATACTAGTATCCCATGATCTCACTCACAATGTGAAATCTAATGAACAAAGTAAACTGATGAACAAAATAGATCCAGAGACACAGAAGCATAAAACCGTCTGTTGAATCTCAGAGAGAAGGTGGGGGTTCATGAGTGGTGAAAGATTAATCAAAGAACTTATATGCATATATGCCTAACCCATGGACACAGGCAATAGTGTGATGAAGGCCTGGGGTGGTGGGGTGGATGCAGTGTGAAGGGGGTCAAGGGGGAAAATGTAGAATATCTGTAATACTTTCAACAATAAAGATAATTTTTTTCTGAGAAATGTCAGGAATGAATTTCTTCATGGAAATTAGGTCTTATTGTGGCCCAACACAGTCAATATATGTCAAGGTTTAGGTGATAAAATAAAATATAGAGTTTTGTCTTTTTAGTAAATGGCATTTTCTAAATAAATATAATATTTTAAATATGAATATATATACATATTTTCACAAATTTAAAAAAAATGATCAAGTTTTGAACATGAAAACATACACCTCCTAACTTTTTGTTGTCCTGAGACACATAGTAAGTGATCATATTTGCAGTACATACTGGGCTACCCGGAGAAGGCTGTCCATCCTTTGAGGCCATCCAGCCTCCCTGGGGGCTGAGGAGAACCAAATCTCAGTGAGCCACCTCAGCTATGTGACCTGTGTTTTGCCTACCTGAAGCATGACAACTGACTGGTCTCAGTGACCACACTGATAAACACTGACTGGTCTCAGCGACAGACTAAGATAAGCACCGGCAGGTCTCAGTGATCAGACTAAGATAAACAAACTCGCTCAGAAACAAGATCAGGGCCCTAAAACTGAATCTGACAGCATCGAAAGGAGAAAGGGCAGTGATTTCCCAGGAGCAATTCTGATGTAAACTATCCATCCACTTACTCAACCAAATTTATATTATCAAGTGTTAATGGATTGTGAGGAGTTTTTTTTTTGTTTTTTGTTTTTTTTTTTTTGCTGTTGTTGTTTTGAGTTTTTGCATGTAAATTCATTAGACCGTTGCCAGTATTTATGATGTTGGCACAACATACCTGTATGTCCAACTGGCCGGGGGTATAAGCAGACATTACTGCCCAAGGGGCCCTGGAGAAATAAATGAGTAGGCTGAGCCCTGGGGTTATAGACAGGTGTGTGAATGATGGATTTTGGCTGACCCATGGATTCTTGTCTCTTGACCCTCTGTTCCAACTGTGAAAGCCTGTGGGAGTCCAAACTGATTTTACTTCATTCCTGGTAATGGGATGAAGCTTAGAGAACAGTTGCCTTGGGATAATCGCAGGCTTCTGTTTTCCTGTGAATTGACTTAACCAACTGGTCAGGTCAACTCTCTGGCGCCATACACAGAGGCCATCACCTACCCCAAGATGTGGAGTGAAAACCCCACAGTAATTCCTCAGGAGATAACCCAGAAGCAGAGAAATCCAAGTGTTTTACACCAACCTACCCTCACAAGGAAAATCATCAGAAATAAGTTAATATTTCACGAATTGTTCTCAGCTCTGGCTGTACAGTGGAATTTCTGGAAAGTTTTTAATGCTGATACATGGGCCTCACATCTTCATTCCTCAAGATCTTGATTTAACTAGTTTGGGGTAGGCACGGGGCATCACAATTCTTTTAAAGCACTCCAAGTGATTCTATTATACCGCCAAGATTAAGAGCTGCCAAGTTAAGGCATAGGGTCTTTACAAAAAAAAATTCTGGCTTTCCTGGTACCCAGGTAGGAACATAGATAACAAAAGAGTGTTCTATTTTTTAAATGTGATTCACACCAATGTACTTGATAGAAGTACTAATATTAGTCACACATTCAACCCATCTCAACATGACACACAGTCAGATAAAGATGCTTCCTGTCCCCTCAAGAAGCTAACAATCTAAATAACGGCATTTAATCAATGGCCAATTGGAATCAATAATAGGTTGCAAAACAGAGAATGCTTAGCTTAAATGTTAGACTGTCTGGTCAGCAAATTTTCTAAGATAATGGAATGTATTACAGAAAGAGTCCATGGAAATTTCTTTCCCCAAATTGTGGAAAATAGGCAATGGACACTTTTTTTTTTTTTATTAAGGTATTATCTGTATACATAGCTTATCATTGCCCCCCCCCCAATATATGCCCTCCCTCCCCAGAGTTTTGTGTCCATTGGCTATTCTTATATGCAAGCATACCAGTCCTTTGGTTGATCTCTTATCTCCCCCAGATCTCCCTACCCCCCCCCCCCGCTGTCATTTGACAGACTGCCTGTTGTTTTACTGTCACTATATCAATCTTTCTGTTCATTCGTTTATAATGATCTTTAATACAATGGACACTTTTTTTTCTGACCATGATTTAAGGACAGGTCCTCCTGGAAATAAAAAAAAAAAGGCATGAAAAGTTCAAATATGCAACACTGGCGTGGAAGGCTCCCCCCCTCCACCTCCCCAACCCGAAATAACCTAAGAGCTGAAAAAGGCTTCCAGTCTGTGACGATGGATAAATTGCCACACATCCTTACTTCTCCAATTAAGAAGTCCTCTGCCTTCAGCCTACAGAGTCCCTGAAGTTATGGTTCTATGGGGAACACCAGGAAATGTTGAGATACTAAACTCAAAATGACTAGAGGAGTATTTTGCAGACTCAGACCTTATCTCACAAATTCAAGCAAGAGCAGCTGATATAAGTTTGAGAAATTTTTATAGACAAAAACTTAAAATTGAGAAAGGCTATCCTTATCACTTTTCTGCCTAACTATTGATGAAAGAAAAGTCTGGAGGTTTATTAAGCGTAAAAGCAGAGGGAGGCTGGAAATTTTAAGGAGGATATAAAAGCTTTAGGAAAAATACACAAAAGTTCTGGAATAACACCACAAGCATAACAAATAAGAGACATAATTTCATACCAGAATTAAGCTGATAGACCTCAGGTGCATTCCTAGTTTTATATATTCATTGAGGGGGAAAAAAAACACCTTTATTGACATGTTTAAGAAGAACTCAGGTTTTCACATATTTGTTTTATTTTATTTTATTTTTTATTAGATAATTTTATTAAGGTGTTATATGTGTACATCTTTCCATTGCCCACCCCCCACTCCCATACATGCCCTCCCTCCCCAGAGTTTTCGTCCATTGGTTTTGCTTATATGCATGCATACAAGTCCTTAAGTTGATCTCTTATCTCCCCCATATCTCCCTACCCCCCTGCTGTAATTTGACAGTCTGTTTGTTGCTTTACTGTCTCTGTATCTATCTTTTTGTTCATCAGTTTATAATGTTCTTTATTATCCATAAATGAGGTCATGTGGTATTTCTCTTTCATTGACTGGCTTGTTTCACTCAGCATGATGTTCTCCAATTCCATCCAGGTTGTTGCAAATGATAAGAATTCCTTCTTTTTATTCCAGCATAGTATTCCATTGTGTAGATGTACCATAGTTTGTTGATCCAATCATCTGCTGATGGGCATCTAGGCTGTTTCCAAATCCTAGCTATTGTAGATTGTGCTGCTATGAACATAGGGGTGCATATTTCCTTTCTGATTGGTGTTTCTGGTTTCTTGGCATATATTCCTAGGAGTGGGATTACTGGGTCAAATGGGAGTTCCATTTTCAGTTTTTTGAAGAGGCTCCATACTGTTCTCCACAGTGGTTGCACCAGTCTGCATTCCCACATATGATTTGTTTTAAATGATTTGGTCCCAAACATCAGTGCTGTGAAGATAAGGTCAACCCATGGATTCTTTGTATAACAAGATGTCTGGCTGAAGCAGAAGAAGCTTGAAAGATACAAAACTTTAATGTTTTATATGACAAAGTTGTGATCCTGTGAAGGACCCCAAGCAGAGTCTTCAAGGATGATGAGGGTAGAGGGATGATGGTAGTCATTCTAGGGCTATGGTTTTGAGTCTTGTCAGAGCAGATGTAGTGAGGAGGAGAAGCTGACGTGTACACATGTTCAGGCTCTGCAGTCCTAAGGACTCTCACCCATACCCAAAGTACCAAGAACAATCTCAGTTTTTATCTGACATATTACATTGGAATTAAAGAGAAAGACAGGAATTTTATGCAAAATGAAAACTTTCTGTCTCAAACATAGATTTACTTACCAGTGTACTTATGAGCTTTGGTGCTAAAAAGAATCATTGCTCTGATTGAAATAATTGAATTATTTCACATCATAGATGATCATTTTCATTCATCCACAACTTTGATATGTGTATTATACAGTCTAGGAATCAATTCCCTTCTCTGCTATTCTGCAGAATTGTGTTTAGGGGCAAAAATTCAAGATATTTGGACTTGTTAATACAATTTTTTTAATTATAGGAAATATCTATACGTCAAGTGAAAAATGGAATCAGTATGTATGAAATTTATTTCTGAAGTTAAAAAAGCCACTCAAATGTGGGTTTCTTAAGATCCTAATCTATGAAATTGCAATAATCACATATGCCTCCCTCTTACTTTACCTGGAGAGTGAAAATTAATAAAGATATGTCTACAGTGCTTTATAAGGTTTAAAAATAGTTATTAAGTATTAAATCAAAGTTTAAGAGTAATATTCAGTAATATATTTCTAACAAACTAAAAACAAAATTCTTACCTACTCCAAAACAAATACCACACACACACACACACACACACACACACACACACACACATACACACACCTTTATTGGTTGAGATACAGTAAAAAAAAAAAAGTAAAGGAAAGATAATTTTACATCCAAAAACTTCTCACTGAAGTTTAATGGTGGAATGGTCAGTCAGTTATAGAAGCTTTAATAAAGTGAATGATCTAGATATTGCAATCAATTACCCCACCAATCTGTCAAAGGATGTGGAACTACAGAACTCATAAGTTCAGAGAATGTTGAATCTTTTCCTTCATCTGCTCTACACCTGCCTTGACAAATAAGAAATAGAAGGATCCTACAGAGGACCCAAGGTCACAATAAATGGAAGAAGGTTATTTAACTAGCACAGTTTTCTCTTTCCACCCCCAACCTGCTCATAGTTCTGAATAAGAACTATGATATCAAAAATACATAGCAGAGTTTAGAGTAAATCAAGCCTGTATTGCAAATCCCTCATTGCATAGTTCCTTCACAAACATTTGCCTGAGGAATCATGCTGGAGCAAATTTATATTGGGAGACTAGAAATGCACTGGTGTCACTTCTAAATGACATTATTTTAAAAGGTGTCCTTTCATTTTATTTTGTCCATCATTAATTTTATGGCACTTATCTAAGGGGTAAAAGTTTTCAATCTTATATCTTGTAGCCTTAGGACACCACTCATCAGTAGCATGCTCCCACTTCTTTGACATAATGAAATATGCTTAATTCAGCTTTGCGTCAAGCACTGAGCCCAAGAAAGTGCTTTGTACATAATAGGTAATAAAGATGATGTTTAAAACTACTATTATTGCCCTAGCTGGTTTGGCTCAATGGATAGAGCATTGGCCTGCGGACTGCCGGGCCCCAGGTTTGAAGGGTCCCAGGTTCGATTCTGGCCAAGGGCACGTACCTGGGTTGCAGGCTCAATCCCCATTGTGGGGCATGCAGGAGGAAGCTGGTCAATGGTTCTCTCTCATCACTGATGCTTCTATCTCTCTCTCTCCCTCTCCCTTTCTCTCTAAAATCAATAAAAATATGTTTAAAAAATAAAGTTTAAAAAAACTGCTATCATTAAAGAACATCTGAATTAGTGTGGGTTCTCCAACCAGGATGTTTTAGAGGAAATATCTGTGAGAGAACAGAAAGAGGGAGCCAGGACACACCACAACGTAAGTGAAAGAAAAGGACAGAATGTTTGGTGGAAGTGTCCTCACCTAGACACCCCTGAAGTGTTCTATAGGAGAAGGGTACTGGGGTGTCCTAGAGCCAAGGTAACCACACCGAGGAGGCACTTGTCTTCCAGGAATAAACCTGCCTTAGTATCCCTGATGCACCCAGTTATTAGCTGGAAGCAGCCTCATTACCAACACACCGGTGGGTTTCAGATCACAGACACTAATGCTCTCGGTTAGTCGGGCTACCTGTAGCTGGAGATCTACAGGTCACCTTCTCTGGTCACTCTAGCACAGGGGTGGGCAAACTTTTTGACTCAAGGGTCACAATGGGTTCTTAAACTGGACCAGAGGGCCAGAACAAAAGCAACCTGACCATGCTGGCACTTTCATCTTGGGCTGCTGGTGAAGGAGCGGAGGGGAGAGCAAGAGAACCCTCTGCTCTTTCGGATAGAACAGCCTAACGGGCCGGATCTGGCCCGCGGGCCATAGTTTGTCACGGTTGCTCAAGCACCTATCAGGTGTCAGGCTCTGGATCTGATAGTTTATATATATCCTTCTGCATCACATCAACCTTGTAAAATGGTATGATCATCCCATCTTCACCCCTGAAGAAATTCACATTCAATGAGGTTCACCAACTTTTCCCAAATTAATTCTAGTGTGGAGCAGAACTCAGATTCAACTCCAGGTCTGTCTGGATCCAAAACATATTTATTATTTATTTATGTATGTTAATTAATGCATAAATAATTGAGGGGCTAGCCTAGATGTCTAGGAGCCATCAAAAGAAAAGTGCATTTAGGGATTTAAAGCTGATGCACTAAAAAGTAAAACAAGAAGTCAGTCAGCTAGTAGCTAATAAAAATTGTATTTAAAAAGAAATGGACTTCCCATCTTGCTTTTTATCTCTCTACTAAGTCCTAATGTTTTGGTGTAGTTTGAGCTTTTATTCTATCTATTGATACATATTTTATGAGGGAACATGAAGGCCTACCCCACAAGAAGCTCAACTTTGTCCATGGTTTCAGTCCTACTTATGAAACTGAATAATTAAGATTGTATGCAAATCCACCTGTGTACTTCCAGAGAGAAAGAGGTCCTTACACTCTGACCTATATTTGTTCAGCTCCATGGAAACCACTTCATTCCATTATCCACACACAATTTACATAAAACTAAGGGGAAAAAGGTAAGAGATGTAAAGTGGCGCAACCTGAAAGGAAACAATAGGACAGCATTCATTACTGAGAAGTGGAGGGTAACCCAGAGGTATTTATTAAGCCTGTGCATGTAAAAAGAAAAAAAAAATCCTCTGTAACAGTGAATCTGTCCCTAATAGCATAAGGCAGAGGGAAAGGAAAATCTACACTTCATCCAAAAGTAGACATCTAGACAATTCAGCTCTCTTTTGTTAAGTTACTCAATCTTGTTTTCACAAAAATAGGCTTTGGTGAACTGCAAAATTTTATATATATATGAAATTATTTAACCACTACTTATTCCACCAAAAAAAAAATGACTCAGTCTCCAACCCTATTGCTGCTGTAATTAAAGAAAATTAATAGAATATTACTTGAATTGTAGCATTACTTGTTTCAATCATTCAATGCCTTATGCCAGAAATCTGGCCATTCCACAAAAAGACTGCTCTGGAAGGTAAACCTAGCTGTCACTCCTCATGCCCACTACACTTGATTATCCCATAAATACTGATTGCGTAACATACTCTCAAAAGAAAAAAAGAGTGCTTCTTTGAACAATTTTTTTAATGGAGTTTACTGTTCTGAAGCATGAATGAGTACTATGCCTCTTTCTGAACCAGGAAGATGGTTCTTGCCGTGGAAAATAAAGAACACGCCTACTGACCTTGAGAATGTTTGCTCTGTGTATGCATTCCACTTGAAGGAAAATGCTCCTGGCCTTGGGGATCAGAGTTGAGAAACACAGGCACACTGTGCTCTTAGAGTACAGCTGATTTAGCGCTGACACTTCCCTGTTTGCCCAGCCAAAGCTCTTGCACAAATCACACTCCTCTGTAAAGGGGCAGGGGAAAAAACTGCTTCATCCAGTTTTTCTGCCTCGGGGCTGAATCAGATACACCTCGGCCTCAACTGTAAATCTCTCCCAGGAAGTGATCTCCTAACCGGGACATCAGCAACCTTGTCTAGGACGAGTACATTTTCAAGGAGTGGCCGCTTGAGACAAATATTCTGTCCCATTTACAAGAAAAGCATAGTGGAAATAAGTACATCATGTAATTTATTTAGAAAGGGATTCCTTTCCAGGTTATATTTCCACTTTGGCTGGTCAGGAAATGTGATGGGTAAGAGGGTGCAAAAGCTATTGAAGTAATAATGAGTGTTATCTTTTCTAACTGACCTCTATAAGTGTCTGCTTTTGAAATAAACTGGAAATGAACATTGTATGTGTCTATAAACATGTTCTAGTCTTTGGGTTAGTGCATTTTTAAGTGCCAATATGGCAGTTACCAAAATCATAATTCATTATAACCGGTAGAAAAATTATCTGATTACAATCTAAGTATCACTTATTACTTTCATCATTGTTAATTCTCCTGGAAAGACAATGACCAGCTCAGCTGTGGTTTTCATCTCAAATGCACATAACCATCCTACTAAAAGAAAGCATATTTTATTTTTAGACTTTGAAAGAAATTTAAATAGTTTCTATGGCAAGTTGAGGACAAACAGTAAGAAGACTTATCCATCTAATCTTATAAACACTGAAGATCCCTACCAAACTGACATCAATTGCAAATAAAATCTACAACCAGAGGTTTTATAAAGTATTTCACGGGAGGATTATAGCAAGCACTCCACATGAGCAAGGAGAACACATCGTCCCGGTCAACTCAAATGTTTTCCTGATTTTATGGTGGGTCAGTTAATCTCCTAAGGACACTTAGGAAGTATTATTCTCTCCCACTGTAGCAAAAAAAGGAGGGCAACTTCAATGGCAAGCTAAGAAGTTTTCCATTATACTCAGTGTGTAGCAAAGATCCATGGAAACTCACTGTGTAGTAAATGTCCATTGAAACAATGATCTAGAAATCTAATTTGATGAGTGAAAAAGTAAATTGAAAGAAAAAGAATATAGAACAAGGTCATTCCTGAGCTGAATGGGAGTGTCACTGGACTAGTCTTCTCTCTGTCTCTACCCCCAACATGCCTGTCCTGGGTCTAACATGTATTCTGGAGACGACAAGCATATAGAGTGACCTCGGGAAGGTGTGAAGTCAGGCTTTAGAGAACCCTTTGAAGCACATGCTGGCCTACATAGAGGACCAGGTTGTCTCCTGTGAGTTTAACAGTGACACGTATTCCTGTCTCTGGTGCCTGAGCCAGCATTGCCCTCACTGATCACATTGTCAAGCTCATTTACTGGTATGACAATAAATTTGGTTATATAACCACACACACACACACACACACACACACACACACACACACACACACTCACACACACACATATATAGAAGGCATGAAGATCATTTAGAAACCAGTGAAATAGCATCAATTTTAATTAAGAATGCACCAAGAGAGCTGGAAAGTGTGATGGAAGAGAGGCAGTGAAAGTAAACTCGAGAACATCACAAGTGATTGCCTATTAGAACTAAAGGAGTTACGAATGTGAGGAGGTTTGGGGAGATGGGTAGAGGAGAAATCACATTCTTGTTTGGAAAATGCTGCACTTAGAGACTTGCAGCAGGCAGGTGTCAATATAAAGCAGAATCTCCAGTAAAATATAAAGTGTGTGGCAATAGCACTACTCATTATGCATTTGGAAGTAAGAATTGAGTGTGCCTAATATTGCCAATATGGATAAGTAGGGAGGCTGATGATGACCAAGGACTGCCCCTTGGAAACCTTCTTCTTTTTAGATTAGAAGTGGAGAATGAATAAAGTAGGATGTTTCACAGGTGAATGAAAACCTAGGATAGTATGATATAAAACTATATTAGCAAAAGACTAAGGAATTGTTAAGTGATGAGGCACTGGGGGGTGTAGACTTCCAGAAGGGCATGAGAATAAAAGGCAAAGTAGCTTAAAACAGTTTGCTTAGAGAATTTGGGGGGAATCTTCCACATCCCATGCTGTAAGCTGAATAAAGTCCATTGAAACAAAAGTTAAAGGTGCCAATGTCCTGGCAGATACACTAACCATGGCACTGAGGACAGAAATAAAGGAATGAGGGATGAACACTTGTTTATCACAACCAAGATTGAGTGGGGAAAGAATAAAATGAATTTCAAGAATGTAAAACTGAGGTTGAGGCGGACTATCTAAAGTAATCTTCAGAGAAAGCAAATCTGGAGAACCCACAAGTGTAGGCTGGAGAGCTGCAATAGTGAGAAGTTTGGAGCATGCCCCTTGGAGATAGGAATATTATAAACAATCACTTGCACTTTCATATCGCTATGTCTTCGCACCATTAGGAAGGTATCCTCCCTTCCCCCATGTGATTCCTCTCTTTATTTAAGATCCTGATTGGCTTTCAAAATAATTGGGTAACTGATATCCTGGATAAAAAGTTAACCCACTGAAATTTATGTTCTGCAACTATACACTAACTTGTTCTTCTACAATTTAAGAAATTAAAGATGTTAACCAGTTGCTACATTTAAAGTAAAGAAAAATTTTAAGTTTTCATTTCTTACTTTCATTAATCCTGCTACCAGAGTATCAGGAAAATCAGTGCTGACTCCTTAAAGAACAAGAGCCTTGGCAAATTACATTTGGCCCCTTCAAATAGCTTCTATCATGTCTAACTCTATTTAATACAATATATACCATTGTTTTCTTGGCCTACATTGTCACATCCTGTTGTTCGGCATGAGTCTAAGTGCCAAGTTACGCCCTAAAGAGGGATGTTTTCCAATGGTGGGTCTCTGGCACAGTTTCTTAGTAAGAACCTTAGTTCCAGATGAAAGATTTAGGAAGTAGAACAAGCAAATTGCCAAGGAGAACATTCTAAGTGAAACATGGAATTGAGGTGGATTTTGAACTCCTGGCACATGATTATATGTGTGTGGTATTAAATCTTTCTCTGGCTATGCACAATAAAATCACTTTAGCCAGAATTCAAATAGTTAATATTAAAACCAAATGTTTAGTTAAGAGTGTTTAGTTTAGTTATAAGCTACCTGGTGAAAACAGTAAGACAATATTTCATTAACATACAAAAAAATGAAATATTCGCTGGAATTTTTTATTGATTTAATGAAATTACATTGGTGAATAAAATTATATAGGTTTCACGTGTCTAATTCTATAATATATCATCTGTATATTGTATTGTGTGTTCAACACCCAAAGACAAATCTCCCTTCATCACCATTAACTTTAATCTCTCTACTTACCCCCACCATGGTCACTAACTAGAGTTTCTTGGAAAAAAATTATCTCCAGGACCAAATTGGAAAGCACAGAAACTATCTAAATCCTCAGGATAATCAGGGCTCTCCAACACCTCTTTTCTCAAAGAAATCTACGCCTGGAATTATTACAAAGTCCGGAATGGAGATAATAGTATAACAGTTCCAAGTCACCATATGTGTGCAATATTCATACTAGGAAGGTAAAAAGGAAAGTTGAAAAATGATCTGACTCAGTCCTGCATTCATGGATAGTTAAGCATATCATCAAGAAGAGACCTCTCCTCCCCTCTCTCCTCCCCTTTCCTTCTTTCCTCCTCCTCTTCTTCCTCGTCCTCTTAATTCTTCTACCCACCTCCTCCTTCTTCTCAGAGAAGATCCACTTTAGTATTTTATTAGCTTAATAATTAAGTTCTTTCAAACTTAATTAAAAACTATCCACACTAATATTTGGTTTTATAAGTATATTTATAAAGTGGGAATAATTTACATCTTTACTTTTAAAAAATAACACCACCTGGCTAGTGTGGCTCAACACAGCCCCAAAAAGTCACCAGTTTGATTTTTGTTCGAAGTACATACATGGGTTTGGGGCTCCAATCCCCTGTAGGCGGCTAAGTCTCTCTCTCTCTCTCTCTCTCTCTCTCTCTCTCTCTCTCTCTCTCTCTCTCTCTCTCTCTCTCATCAATAAAAACATATAAAATTAAATATTAAAAATAAAACTTCTTACTAGCTAAATAGCCAAACATCTTTTCACCTCCTTTGGAGAGTTTATTTCCTTTCCTTGTAATGATCTTTATTGTTTTCCTTTAGGCTAGCATTATTTTCACCACATGCCTTTATTAAGCTGATAAGAATGGAGACTACACCCCAACAGGCTAAGAAGCAATCTCTCCACATACCTTTAAAAGTGTACATATTCAAGGTAAAATTTTAATCAATGTGAGAAGGATTACACATTTTTGAGAGCCTCCTCAGGATTGTGGTGATTTTCACCAGACCTATAAAGCCTATCGGTGTCTGTTCACTAACACTAAGAATAAAACAGAAGTAGAGGCTGACCCAAGGACAAGGCTGTTTTTCCACTAAGTAGAATACAAATATTCCAGAAGTATAATGACCAACAGTGAAAGTTCATAGATTCCCAAGTAATGGGAAAATTATAGCTTTTACTTCCTTTAAACATGGCAGATGTCCTTAGTAGCACACCAAATGTCCTTAGTAGCACACCAAAATCTGTTTTTATTTTTTCCTTTTATAATAACGAGAATACACCTGGATAAATGATTAGATTATGGTTCCAGCCCCACTTGAAGTGGATGTGGTTACAGGACTTAGGTCTCTCCACCGAAATGAATGAAAGGCAGCCACCTCCTATTTCTGGATGTGAGCTAGGGGACCTCAGGCTGCTACCCCGACCCCTCTACCTGCTAAATGCAAATGACAATGAGCCCCTAGAGCAGTGGATATATTTTTCCCTCCTGAGGACATCAAACGATGGTTGGAGATGTTTTTATTGGGCAGGATGAGGGAGGGAGTACTGCTGCTGCCTTCTATTGATAGAAGGACAGGGAGGCTGCTAAGCTTCCTACAGTGCACAGGATAACACCCCCCCCCCGCCACCTGCCCACCAAACACTGTCAATAGTGTCAAGGTTGAGGCACTGTACTGTAGTGGCTGTCAGAGCTAGAACATTGTATGAACCTAGGTCCTTGGATGACCGCGTAGAGAAGAGAGACCCTGCCTGCTGAACACTACCCAGTACCACTTCCAGAACTAGATATAAAGATACACTGTGTTCAATTTAAGGCATTTTTTGAGACCATTTGTTACCACAAACCAGTTCATCCTAACAAGGAAGCTTCGTAATATATACTTTTTAATATGTAAATGGGTCTCTATCAACCTTTTCTTTATTCCTTTTTTGGTTCCTTCATGGATATATTGGCATTTTTACATTCTTTTATGCTGTTGTGGGTTTACTTCTACAAGATGTGCTTATTGTTTGTTTTTGGTTTTGTTTGGGTGCATTGATCCTCCTGAAAAAAAATCCCTATGAGGACAGGTGACAGGCCTTTCTCACAGATATTTATATATACATCTGTGTATTGTGCCTGGTATGCAGTTTGGCATTAATATTTGTCATTTACATAAATTGCAGAAAATGATATGAAGAAAGAAACACAGGCTGCAAGGTTGATCTTAGATAAATTGTTTCTAGTAAATTAGCTGAAAACAATCAAGGGTTCATCTTCTAACCACACAAAACTATGAAGGAATGAGTCATTCTAGAATTTTGCTTGGAAGCAACATTGTAGTCACCAGATGGTAATCCTTAGGAGTATTTTCTTGTTTTTGAAAAATCAGACACTAAGACTTAGTGACTAAGCAATGAGATCAGGAAAACATCAGTTGCCTTCCATTTTTTAAAATTTATTTTTACTGTTGAAAGTGTTACAGATGTCTCCCCATTGACCCACTCCACCCCACTCCTTTCCCCACTGCCGGGCCTTCACCACTCTGTCTGTGTCCATGGGTTATGCATATATGCATACAAATTCTTTAGTTAATCCCTTACCTCCCCGCCCCTCCTTCCCTCTGAGATCTATCAGTCTGTTCCTTGCATCTTTGTCTTTGGATCTATTTTGTTTGTCAGTTTATTTTGTTCATTAGATTCCACATATGAGTGAAATCATGTGATACTTGACTTTCCCTGACTGGCTTATTTCTCTTTTTTTTTTCTTTATTGATTAAGGTATTACATATGTGTCCTTATTTTCCTATTGCCCCCCATCCCCACCCCCACCCCCATTATGCCCTCACCTCTTAAGGTCTCTGTCCATTGGTTAGGTTTATATGCATGCATACAAGTCCTTTGGCTGATATCTCCCCCTTACCCTCACTCTCCCCTACCTTCCCTCTGAGGTTTGACGGTCTGATCATTTTATGTTGTTCATTATATTCCACAAATGAGTGAGATCATGTCATATTTATCATTCTCTGACTGGCTTATTTGGCTTAGCATAATGCTCTCCTACTTTAAGGAGATATATTATAAGCTCTTACAAATGCAATTGTAATCCTGAACAATACCAACTATTCTTGACTCAAATTATGAAGCAAGTCTAAAAAGGAATGTAATTCTCCATAATCAATATCCTTTTCTAGCTCTAAGCAAGGACTTTCACCTGTGGGGGGGAAAGGAGGGAAATTATATTTATAAGTCACTTTCAGAAGACCTTTAAATCCAATTAAGGACCACACCTATGACTGGTGATTGATAGCGGGTGCAATGTGCAGTTAACTGTGAGATAAAACAAACACCTCAACCAGCACTGTGTACACAAAAGTCTTTGGTGAATGGAGTAGTGTGTTTAGACAATGATTGCTGGAGAACAGTATATCCCTAGTTAGCTCGTTCCTGAGCAGGATATGCTATCGAGTGTTTCAGATTTTGAAAAAGTAATTTTATTGTTGTTTCTTACTAACATGGAATCCTAACTTCATGTAACTTAGTGGTTTTTATTCTTTCTCTGGTCCTACCTTGCAATACCAAAATGAGACATTCAAATATATAAGGTCACCTAAAGAATACCAGTAGACATAGAAAATTTGAATAATCTTGAGAATTGAAGAGAAGCCACACTGCAGAGTCCTTTGCTTCTCACTCAAGATCTTCTATAGTCAGAATCCAACCTCCCATGGCTGAATTAGCCTCACAAAACTTTTCACCATAATTGCACTCCTTTCTTCATTGTCCTCAACCACATCTTACAATGTCATTTTCACGGGTCATTCTAGAATAGAAAGGCAACTCTTTTCTACTTCACCTATTGAGAATTCTCAGTCCTACCACCTCATGGCAATGAAACCTCCATCATAGCCTGGCTCTCTCTCTCCATCCCCTGGAGTTCCATAGCAATTAAACATGCTTTACTTTGTCACATTTCTTGCATTGTTGTTTTAAGAACTGCTATATTAAATAGCAATCTAAAATGCTTCTTTATTTAGCTTTCCATGGTGTGTGTTTGTCTCCCCAATTACTTTCATAAGTTATGAGAGAGCAAATTCCATACACTAATGTGGTCTATGTAGCCTGTACATATAATGAGTACTTTATAAATATTTAGATAATTTATTAGGGTTAAAACATTAAAAAATAGAAGATTTCAAAAAGGTTTTCCTGAGGTTGTTTTAGTTTAAGAATAACACAATTTCCCTTGCTGGTGTGCCTTGATTGGTTGAGTGTCAATTAAGGTACACCAACCAGGGAAACTGTGTTATTTTTAAACTAAATTGTGCATTAAAATGGCAAGGGTTTGATTCCCTGTTGGGGCACATACCCAGGTTTGTTTGTTTGTTTGTTTGTTTGTTTTTGTTGTTGTTTTTAATATATTTTATTGATTTTTTTTTACAGAGAGGAAAGTAGAGGGATAGAGAGCTAGAAACATCGATGAGAGAGAAACACCTACCAGCTGCCTCCTGCACACCCCCCATCGGGGATGTGCCCACAACCAATGTATGTGCCCTTGACCAGAATCGAACCCGGGATCTTTCAGTCTGCATACAGATGCTCTATCCACTGAGCCAAACTGGTTTCGGCTCACATACCCAGGTTTTGATTGGATTCTCAATAAGGGCGCATGCAGGAGGCAACCGATTGATGTCTCTCTCTCTCATAATGATGTTTCTCTCTCTCTCTCTCTCTCTCTCTCTCTCTCTCTCTCTCTCCTCTCCTCTCCCTTCCACATAAAATAATAATAATAAAAGAATAGGACTGTGAGTACTGTTACTATTTCTACAATTCTATTAAGTTAATGTTATTGATATACTAATTTCATTTATGTAAATTATACGTCAAAAGGGTTGTTCTGACCATAAGTAGATAATTTGGTGTGGCTTCCATTGTGTTTGTTTAACCAACTTGGTGTGATGCCCAGTGGAACGACCAGGGGGATGGGGAGCCTTCATACCTGTTTTTTGAAGCTGGTGCAGCTATAACCTTTGTTTCTAAGTGCTTCCTCAACTGCAAGGGTTGGACTGCATTTTCTCCAGAGCTCCGATGCTTTCTTAAGCTAAAGTCCCTTTCACACACAGATGTCTTCTCATACTTTATATGAGCCATAAAGTATTCTGAGCCATGGCCCTTATAAGTAAAAAGAAATTTAAGTGCAACAGGTGTGGCTCAGTGGATTGAGAGTCATTGCCTTGTGCACCAGGAGGTCACGGGCCAATTCTCCTATGGGGGGAGTGCAGGAGGCCGCTGATTGATATCTCATTGATGTTTCTGTCTCTCTCCTCTCCCTTCCTTTCTCTCTAAAAATCAATTAAAGCATTTTTTAATTAAGATTTTCTTAAAGATATTTAAATTATAAAGAAAAATTATATCCAAGTTCTCATGCTGATGACCTAAACTTAACGCTCAGTTTCAGGTTAAAACGTTGTATAATATATACTTGATCTTCTAATATACTCAGAGAAACTCCGTAATAAAGTACTGAGGAAAATATAGCACTATGCTAGTGACCCTGTGCATGAAATCCATGCACAATAAAAGGCGATTAATTAGAGAAAATAATTTAATATTATTATTTGCCCTTTATAATAGAAGTGTCAGAGATGAAAGAAAATTAGTAAAATGTATATGAAAACCTTCCTCCTGTCAGAGTGTGGGGCTTACCATGGGACCCAGAGTCAAGTCCCTGCCCACCCACATGCACCTCAAAATCATGTGAGACTCAGACCCGGCCACTTCCCCCTGATTAGGCTAGATCCAGACCCAGCCAGTCCCAACCTTGTCAAACCCCACTGGGTGTGGGGCAAAACCTCAGGTCCCCTGGCCTGGCACTGAGGCAGAGAGAGCAGCCTGAGGTCCCCTAGCTCAGCATCAGGATGGGAAGTGCACCTTGAGGTCCCCTGTCAAGCCCTGCTAGGTGGGGGAGGGCATAGCCTCAGGTCCCTGCTGATTCTCTTTAAGGCTCCTTATGGGAACTTGGCCAAGGCTGTGGATGCAGCCATCTTTGTGATGGAGTGATGGCCAATTAGCATATTCCCTCTTCATTAGATAGTACTAGCACTATCATTTAATTTTATATTTTTCCATCTCAGCAAATATCAAACATTATAAATCTATGATTTGCAGTCAAGTGCTAATACTAAGAAAAAAATTCTTAATAAGTACTTCCAACCCACAAGTAATATAACTCATTGTAGAATGCATCCATTTCAAAATATGCTTATTTGGAGCCTTCCCATAGTCAGCTTGTTTTTAAAGTAAGTTTGCCACCTTTTCTTGTCTGATGATGACAGTTTACCTACTTATGAGTCTAGGAGCCCTCACTGAATTGTGACTACACAACTGTAAATCACATAATCCTTCTCAAGAGAAGACAATTTTATATTAATAACACAGCAGGCCTCTGTCTTGCCCCACCCTCACTGCATGCTGTCCAGGGAACCTGACTGTTCAAACAGTAGGAGAGTAGATTGGCAACTTCTAAAGAAAGGAAAGTCTCGGATTAGAACAGGCCTGGCTATTGCATAATCTTTACATCAGAGAAAGCAAATTTCCATGTTTTCAAAGTAAACTACAGGAGCTACCATTGGCCTCCCCATCCGTTCCACAGACCGGCTGACGATGTGTGGAGACGGTGGTGCACCTGAGGCCACATGATGCTGCAAGGAGACCAGTTTTATCCTTTAAGGGGCATATAAATGAGCTTGAGGCCGTCACTGCCATCAAGACCAGAATTCCCTTCTGTGGAAAGAACACATGGAGCTGCATTTCCCTTTTTTCTTATGTTCAAACTTTCCCTATATTTACCCCCCAACTGCATTACATCTCATATTAAAAAAAAAAAAAAAAAAGATTGGGTTCATTTAAATGAAATCATTTTCAAGGCTGAAAAATTGGAGCAAGGCTAGGTTGGGTGAATCTAGAGAGTTGCAACTCATCTTTGGTAAATCAGGAAAGAACACTCTGGAAGTCATCTATCAGTGTAGAGACTATGACTCTCTGAGCCCATGTGTGTAGTAATAGAAGAAAAAGAACAAAGCAAATCATACATGTCAGGCAGCCCACACCAGGTCTACGAACTGGGAAGTGACTGTAGACACCATGAGTAAGCAGCTCCCTGTAAACATTCTACACCTTCTCCTAAAGCCACACAAATGTCAAAATTCCATTGTAGTAGGATGGGTTAATTTCCAAACTTTTTCAAGGCACAATACTTTTGGAATTCTGATAAAACTGCAACCATCCCTTATCAGAAAAATTTGCACACATACCATTCTTGAATACATTTCCAGTAATCCCGAAAACCCCTGAAATTCCACACGTGGATATATATGTTGGTGCATGAAACCGGGTCCAGAACCAGTGTCGTACAGTGGAAAGTGAAGGACCACAATAAGACTACTGATTATAAACAGAATAAATTATTCTCTTGAAAGAAATTAAGGTCTTCAGAGCCTCTTAAATTTTCTCCATTTCCCACTTTCTCTTGTTAGCTTCCTCATTCCTTGAAGAGAAGGTCAAAGACTCCGATACTGAACTTTCCAGGAATTACCTGGAGGAACCTCTGCACCTTTTACCTGCCAGAGGGGGTCACTATGCAGCTAATTGCTCATTTACAAAAATAAAGCAAACCTTTGTTCTTTCCCATAACTGTGCCCAGAAGAATTACGTTAAAATGCATTTTCCACAGTATAAAATTGTGTCCTAACAAAACACAGTAAATTCAACAGCAATGTGATTACTGTGCTTGTAAAACAGTTGGTGTTTTAGCAATATGCCCTTAAAAAAAAGGATGCTTGGAAAAATGGATTCTGTTTCAACAGTTAAAAGGACATAATTATTTTCTGCTGCATAACAATTTTTAAATGTTAATGAGTTAAAATACAGCACCAAAACAGCTCCCAGGCAGTAATACAGAGTATCATTTGGCTGTCTGGTTCTCTTCCTTTGTTTTTCCTTCAATGGTCAAATAATAACAGCCAGAAAAGACCACAGGTATCAAGCAATTACATCATAACCATCACATGGGGAAACTTGCCCTTCATACACTGTCTCTGCATTTACATGGAATAGGGTCTCCTACCCATGGTCTTATAGACATGTTAGGCCCGATGAATACTTGCGGCAGTGATTGCACTGTAAAATACTGAATGTTTAGCAGCATCCCTGGCCTCTTACGCCCTAGAGACAAACACCTTCTGCCCCAAGCCACGACAAAATGTCTCCAGATATTATCAAATGTCTGCTGGGGGTGAGTGAAGGGAGGGGTAAAATTGTCCCAGTTGAGAATCACTGATATAGGTCTTGGTTATAGGAAAGGAATCACTGGTAGGGCAAAATGTGCTATATCACCGTGTGTAGAATCCACCTACTCAATGAGGCTAATTTTTTATAGTTACATTTGTAATAAATTACAACATTTATTAATGTTGTGAGCAGTGTCAATGGTATGACTCAATCTGTTAAAAGAGTTACCTGGGATATATTGAACAACATAAACTGATGAACAAAAACAGATCCAGAGACAGAGAAACATTGATCAGAACATCAAACCTCAGGGAAGGTAGGGAATAGTGGGGGTAAGGGAGAGAGATCAACCAAAGGACTTATATGCATACATATAGGCCAAATCAATGGACACAGACTACAGGGAATGAATTGGGGGAGATAATAGGAGAATAAAAATACCTGTGTAATGCCTTAATCAATCAATAAAAATTTTAAAAATAAATAAAAAGAGTTACCTAGTTTATCAAGTAAAAAGTAATGCATTTTCAATCTCAATGATTTCATATAGCAAGTAAAGAAAATGCTAGCATCTCATGAAATGCTTCCATTCATTTATTCAATGAATGTCTGTTAAGAGCCTAGATTATGTGAGATACTGTATTAGAATCTGGGTTCCAGAGTAAAAAAAAAAAAAAAAAAAAGAAGAAGAAGAACAAGAAGAAGATAAAAACATTCACTGCCAATTGGCAAGTCACAGAAGAAAACAGCCCACGATAGTACACGGTGAGTGCTAACACGGGGCAGCAGGTGGGACACCTTAACTGGAGGGATTTTAAGAGATACCTGGAAGACGCCAGGTCTAAGCTAAGGAAAGACAGCGGACATATGACTAAGAAGCTGGAACAGCAGGAAAGGTGGCCCTGAGAGGTGGTAAGGCATGAGTGTTCAAGGAAATAGCACTGCTACAAAGCGGTTAGAGTACAGTAAATGAGGGAGATGTAAAGAAGTGAGAATAGACAGGAGGGGCTACCCTGTTTCCCCGAAAATAAGACAGTGCCTTATATTAATTTTTGCTCCCAAAGATGTGCTAGGTCTTATTTTCAGGGGATGTCTTATTTTTCCATGAAGAAGAGTACGGTACACATTTATTGTTAAATGAAAATAAAGGAAATTTATTACCTGTGTATGGTACAGGAGTATGGGAGTTGTCAACACAAACCAGACAAACTGTGAATCCTACAGTATCAAGAATTGACTCATTTATTCAATGACAATCATGTCATCATCTTCTGGAACATCATCATAACAATCCAATTCCTGAATTTCCTGGTAAATTTCTTGTGGCTCCATTTCTTTCAGAATCAGTGGACCAAATCTCTCATGGTTAGCAATAGCACTGTCTTTAAATGAGTACTTCTTGTCAAGGTAGCCTGCTCGCAGTGCATTTGCAATGCAACTGTCAGTGATTTTCTCCCATGAATTCTTCACCCAAGTCACAACTTGTTGCAGTTTAGGTTTCACAAAGTTTCCACGCTGATTTCTCTCCATTCACACAGCAGTGACGTCAGGACTCCGTGTAACGTCACTGGTTGCTAGACGCCAGTTGGGGTGGCCCTAGCGACCAGTTTACGGTAAATTAATTTTCATTTTGAGACAGAGCCTGGGGGCCTTATTTTCGGGGGATGCCTTATATTTCACTCAAACCTGTAAGTAGGTCTTATTTTCGGGGAAACTCGGTAAATCATGAAGGAACCATGTTAAGGAATTTGAGCCTATTACAACGCAATGGGAATTCACTAAGTGATTTCAAGGAGGGGAAGCAGAATTATTATATTTTTTTCAGAGATCACTCTAGCTACAATAGTTGTGTTAGTCAGGGTTGTCCAAAGAAACAGAACCAATAGGAGATATATACTGGTATAATTAGTCATAAACCAAATAATGACTTTTCTGTCAATGACGGACTGCATATACAATAGTGATTCATAAGATTATAAGAAAGCTAAATTTCCTATAATGAGTTAAAAGATATGTAGCTAAGGAGTAATTTTTTTTCTCTGATGGGAGCAATATCAGTGGGGCTTTGCAAGAGATACCCTCTCACTCCCAACACCTCAATTTTGAGTGTACAGATTACATCCCAGTCAGTCAGGCACTGACCTGTTCCAGCTCAGGGGAGCCTGTCTTCAGCACTATGTATTCAGAGGGCACTACAACCCTCCCAGGTCTAGCTTGATGGTCGTCAGAGTACATTGCTTTAAGTTTTGTGTTGAGGTCCTAAGGTTTTGTACAAGGACAAGTATTAAGTGCCACCGCCACTTTAATAAATTCTTTCTTTGATGGTATGGAGCCTGTCCCTGTGCTTTGAAAATACTATAATGATTTAAAACATAACTAAGTCTTCTTTCTTCAATCAACTCAATGCCAGAGAGAGTCCTTTATACCAAGTAGGGTCAATGGAACCAAAAACAAAATTCCAAGGTCAAAATATTGAGTCCTAAGTTCTAAACCCATGTTTGGTATTTATGCTATATGGTATTTCTTTATATAAATACCATCCAAGTTCCTTAATTTGACCACTAGTCCAACATGCAACAGCCAAAACCACATTGCAAGGACAATACCCGGATATTCCTTTTTCTCTCTACCTTGATTTCTTATTACTAGTGATCCTTGGGCCACCCTTCGTTCCCCCTGACAGTCACTATCATGATGATCTGTGTATTATATTCTAGCCAGTTTCTCCTCAACATTTTCAATTAATCCAGCCCACATCCCAGTATATAGAGCAGCAGTGACAGCTTTGAAGTTCTATTTCTGACTCTATTGGAAGGAAGCAATAAGAACAATTGTGGGACTACAGTGTCTATAAAGTCTACAGTAGCGTTCAGCCATGTCTTAGGCCTTCACATTTACTCACCACTCACTGACTCGCCCAGAGTATCTTCCCATCCTGAAAGCTCTATTCATGGCAAGTGCCCCATACAGAAGGAACTGGCTTATAGAACTGTGAGAAGTCCCACACTCTGACAGCTGCAAAGCCAGTGATGTAGTTCTAGCCCAGACCTGAAGACCAGAGAATCAGGAAAGCCAAAGATGTAGTTACAGTTTACAGCAGTCAGACAGGGGGAATTCTCTCTTACGTAGGAGAGGGTTGGCCTGTGTGCCCTATTCAGGTCTTCAGCTGGTTGGGTAAGGCACAAGCACATTAGGAAGAGCAATCTGATTTACCCAGTCTATCAACTTTAACATTAATATCATCCAAAAAATATCCTCACAGAGACACCAGAATGATGTTTGGTCAAATTTCTGAGCACCCCAGAGTCAAGTGAAGTTGACACATAAAATTAAGCTTTCCAGTGGAGAATGTGAAGAAGACTGGATCTATGGAGAACACTAGCAAAGTGGCTGCAGTAAACGAGGAAAGACAGTATAGTGATCTGAACAGCTAGAAATTTAACCACTGATTTTTTAAATAGAGGTAACATTCTTTTAATGGAGCATAGTAGGAACTTTTCAAATACATAGTTAACATTTGTCAAATTAGTTAATGAATATGAGTTCATGAAAACAAAAGCACTTTTGGAAAATGTGTCTAATTTAAAAGCTGGGTAGGTAATTCCATATGCCCATGATAACATGTCTCCATATGGATAATTCTATCAGTCTTATTCAAGTCAGAAACCATTTAATGTTATTCCAGACATCGAATTCTGGTAACAGTCCATACAGGTAAAGGTGCAATGAAAAACATACTCTCATGTACTCTTGGTGGAATGTCTTGATGGCAGTCTGGCAGCATTAAATTTTTTTCTTATCCTTTGGTTTAGTAACTCTCCTAAATTTTTTATTCTAAGAACTAATTATTGTAGTAAAAAATGAAAGCAGCTTAATTTCTAACACAGAGAAAAGCACTAATTAGTATCCACCAAGTGAAAATCTTATTTTTAGTGTCAGTTTGGTGAAATAGACAATGCTTTAAAAACATGTTAACAAATTAGAATACAAAACTCTCTGTGTCATAGAATCCAAAATGTTCATCCATTCTTTTCCAAGCTAATCTACAGTCACTGAGACAAAGAGCTGAGCTGTGTACAAATGAGAAAAAAATAATCTTAATTTATTAAAAATACATGTATAGGAATCTATAACTGCATAAACTTGGGAAATATTTAGTTCTTTTTAAACTGAAATTAGTTAAACTCTATCAGTTAGCCACTCAAAAATTGTTTTTAAAATGTTTAAAAGAAAATGAATGATAGAATGGGTGAGTGAATGGCTAAACCTGATTGCAAATGACCAGATGTCTACATAGTAACTATAACCTCTCTATTTGGCTCACAATAGAGGAAAGTAACAGACTTCTGAACCCCGTCTTTTCAGGGATACTATGCATATCTTTACTGTTTGAAAGGACTATAAGACCTTGGATTTTGAAAGGCAGAACAGTTTGCCATAATTTTTTGTTCTCGAAATCACATAATACAATTCCGCTAGTTTTCAAATGTCTATAAAACTGTGAGGGGCCTCAGAAGGTCTTCAGCTGAGAGTGACAGCTGAGCATGTGTGCATGTGCAAAGGGACAAGAACAGAGCCTTTTTTCACAAGGGTTTCCAAGACTTAAGAAACTCCTTTGTCAATTCTTACTTCAAGATCAGTCTATTCCTTCTTGTCTGTTCTTAATAAAGCATAGAACAGCTGGGACCCATGCTCCTTCTATAATCCTTCACACACTATCAGAGCATTACTCACTCATCTTTGAGTTTCCAATTCTCCCCAACCCCATGCATGACCTGCAGAGTTATTTTACCCTCAGTGGCCTGCCACCATGCTTTCCCCACCAACGAGATAGAGGCCTTATGCCTTCTCCTGGAAGCCTTTCCCAATGATAAGGCTGATACAGAATTTACTGCTATGATAAACATTACTTTTTAATACCTATATTTTTATTGATTTTTTTTTTACAGAGAGGAAGGGAGAGAGATAGAGAGCTAGAAACGTCGATGAGAGAGAATTGACCAGCTGCCTCTTGCACACCCCTAACGGGGATGTGCCCGCAACCAAGGTACATGCCCTTGACAGGAATCGAACCCAGGACCTTTCAGTCCGCAGACCGACGCTCTATCCACTGAGCCACACCGGTTTTGGCTAAACATTACTTTTTAAAAGGCAGCCATTGGGGTTGCATATAGAATGGGAATAAGTGCATGCACCTACAGTAGGGTATTCTCCTAATGAGAAGGAACAACATATCTTCAATGTGCTTGATTATGTGCCCAATATGTTGCTTACAGACAGTCTCTACAAGGAAGTGTTTCTGAAGTTGTGTTAATCATTAAATCACAGCTTCATTAGTTAAACAAGTCTTGTTCATAAACTAAAAAACATTATCACAAATTATAAGAAGTGCTCACTTTTTTCTCAGAAATGGATGATGCATTAGAAGGATCTAGCTCATTGAGTGCACTTATTCTATCAATAAATTTGTTGAGGGGCTTACTCACCGAAGAAAAGATTTAATGCCATTCTTTTATTTTATTAATATTTTCAACCATAATTAATGTATGGCTTATATAGCTACAGAAAATGAGGGAGAAGTTCTGAGCATTGGGAAGACGCCATGCTATATAGCATATGCAACTAAAGCCCTTAAGCAGTCCTAGAGACACCGATAAAAAAATATCTCTGTTAATTATTCAGTAATTCTGTTATTGGATTACTTATTCATAAATATAGGGAACCTATTTCTTCCTCCTTTGGCATGCTATGATTTGTTTTTCTCTGTCAGTGCTGATTGCTAGAATAAAATGCTATTCAAAAGACAAAAGGAATAGCTTCAATTCTCTCTCTCTCTCTCTCTCTCTCTCTCTCTCTCTCTCTCTCATGCACACACACACACACACACAATTACAAAATAAAATGGCTGTGGATTTCTCTTTTGAGGACAGTTAGAAAGCTTAACCATCATTGCTAGCACAGCTTATCTTCAAAACGGCAACAAAGAATTATAATAAAACTTTGAATGCCTTATTTTATTAATTGAAGATGATTAAAAGAAAAAACTCTTGGCAGTATAATTTAATCTATTCTATGTTTGATTTGTTAGTTAAATTAGTATTTATAATCAAGTCCCCAAAAAATGATTCCAGAAGTATAAACATTAGCCTAAGTGGTCTTCAACATCAGTAATAAATTGTCTTTTAAATGGTTATCTACAGTTAGGTAGGCCTCTCCTTTCCAAATGGTTCCAAATACTGAATCCATTTTTAATCAGATATTAAAACTGTGCTTTTTCAATGTCAAAGAATATTAATCACAGCTCTCACACGAAGTACATTTGATTGTAATTGTGAAACTTATATGAGATAACTTCCTATATAAAGTTTTCACGCCTATGTTTTTCTATTCATCAATATAGCATCATCTAGAAGCATCAAATTTTGTAAAATAAAATGCTTTACCTGTGAGAGGTCATGTCCAAAAGAACTCTCTGAGAACTGGGAAGCTAAGAGGGCTAGAAGATTCTGTAGGGCTACTGGGGGACTACATCTGTACATGGAAGACTGGAAGAAAGTCGGAGTCAATGTTTTTTGTTTTTTGTTTTCATTAAATGTGACTACTCAGTCCACTTCACTCATAAAGAGTGATCAATACAGACTTGTTAATCCTTGAATCCCCGGTGATCACTCCAATAAATATATTTTATGTATGTGGTTGACTAAAAATGGATGAGGTGTTGATATTTTTCCATCAAGATTTTAATTTTTTAAAAAAAACTTGTATTAAGTAGGCATTTCTATGGTCCTCTTTGGATAAAGATTTTCTTTTTCAGCTTATCTTTTCTTAAAACCTGTTTGACAGCTATATTCCCCAGAGGAACAAATGAGAATAGCATGTCATAGATGAGAAATCATATTCCCTTCATCAAACCTCTCACCTCTTGGCATTGCTTGTGGTTGGACAAATATGGGGGATAGTACTACTTCACTGATTCCAACTTTGGCTGGACAATTGCAGTCCACTTGCTACATTTCTGAAGTGATACTGCTGCCACTGGAGGCTTTAAAATGCTGACCATGGTTGAGAGATACTTCTATCAAATGGAACATTTAATAAACAATGTTTATCAAAGCCCATGCTTTTCATGGGGTAGCATTTTCCTTTGTGAGCAAATGATGTACGCTTAAAGGAGGGTGACACATTTTAATCACTTAATCAGACTTTTTCCACTTTTTAATACTTTCGAATGAGACATGCATCAACACACCAACAGCTTGTTTGATTTTATATCTGTTATCAGGTTGTTGACTGAGTCTCGAGAGAAATATCTTTGTTCAAACCATTTCTTTGTATATGCTAGTGACTACAAAACACATTTTATTATTACTTAAGATTAAAAAGTTAATCCTGCTCCAAGTATATTTACATTTTCACTAATCACATATTGGAATTGTTTAAAAAAAATCAAATACCATATTATGGGTTATTTTTTAAGACTAAATGGATGCCTAGTCTTATGCAAGGAAGAGAGAGGAATGTCTGGTTGTGTTTGTAACACACAGAGTGGCTGCTGAGCTGGCAGGAGCATAGTCATCTCCGCTCACCCCAAACCACCTGCGCAGGGAGAAGACAGTCAGAGAGAAGGTCAGAGTCCTGCTGAACTTACTTCAACATTTTAAATACAAGACTTTGGATAGAAAGCAGCATCGCAGGCAAATGAATTCTTCTTCGCTATCTAACAAATTCACTTGTTTTCCACTCCATCTGATTTGGGAAGTATTCAAATCATATTCATAAATCATCCACATAACATGACATCTTATTAGATGGGGTTTGGTGAGGAAAGATTGCTGTAAGTAGATTGCAATGGCTGGCAATGAGGAAAGAAGAACCCCTCCTTGTAACTTGTAGAGGACTTGACTCCACAGCAACAAGCAAAACCAAATCGGTACTTTCATATGCAAGATGTTGTACGAGTAGACTCCTATGCAATGTACATAGAGAGAACCTTCTTGACCCATTTCTTCCACTTTGATGAGTTATTGGAATATCATCAGCACACCTCTCCTTTTAAAAGTTTGTTTTAAAATTCAAAATGCATAAATGTCTTTTAAATTAAAACACTTATGTGATAATTCTCTGTATTCTTCAACTGTTCTTTAACTGTTCTCCTAGCATTTCCATATTCTAGCTCTCACTTTTACCATAGACCTCCCCTATATTAATACTCTGAAACATCATGAAAAGTCAACTATATTCAGCAGTAAAGTGTATTTTATTTATTGTTTATTGTGAATTGAGTGAACTTTATCAAAGTATATGAAAATAGTTATTTGTCCCAAATATACATACAAAGTATACACTTAAAATGCTTGAATATCTTTCCAATCACTTCTTCACACTGACTGGAGTGCAAGAAACCAAAATTGCACATGCCCATTAGTCAAGAAAACACCTGTCTTCTATTCATTTTGGAAGGTTTCTATTCTGAAATGACATAGAACTGACTAAGTACATATTTAGGCTTCTCAGATATTCAGGACAAAAGGATCATTTATGGTTTAAAGAAATTCACTTAATTTCATAGTAGCCATATATTGAAAAATTGTGTGTGGTGGGGGGAGGGTTAATGACTCTAAGGCCACAAAGAACAATAATATTATCTTTGAAATTGAAAGGAAAAAAATCATACTGACACATAGAACCATAGTCACATGAAAAGTAATTCAGAAAATGTATTTTGGTTTAAAAAAATAATGGCATTTATTAGACAGTCATCATTAACAATAGCTGGGAAGTACATGAATTTCAACAGAAATGAGTATACTCTATGTACACACAGTCCTTTTTAACAGATGGAGTCCAAGACAGTACTTGTTGAGTTATACAAAAAGGCAATCTGGACCCAAGATCTAAAGCAGCAGATTGAAAGAATGATGTTGCCTCTTTTCTCATAGAAAAAAATGGATAAAGGGAGACATGGAAGAAAGGACAAAAAAAGAGAGAAAGAAAATAATAGCTGTTTTCTGTTACTAAAAATGCTTTGTACGCAATGTAATTTTAAAAAAAAAAAATAATTGGCCTCAGGTGTGTTTCTGTTTCTCTATGTTTCCTCTTCACATTTAGCCTACAGAAGGGTCTGTTTCATTTAGTGAAAAGGGTGGCCCTTACCCCAACCCTAGATCCCAACGTCAAGATTTGACTTTCATTTTAATATATTACAGAACCCTGCAACTATTGACTCTTTACGTGAAAAGTATCTTTTGAACATTAGTGCTGAGCATCAATCTCAGCAGAACCCAACCATTCCCAAATACATAAGGCTGGCTCAAAAGACAAGCGCAAGTCTGTTGTTGGATCTTAAAAATTTTTAGCAAAAATAAATAAATAGATAGATAGATAGATAGATAGATAGATAGATAGATAGATAGATAGAGGAACCCTTTCATGACAGCCAAGTGCACACTTTCACCATAACCCATTTAGCCTGAAATACAATGTAATATATTTTTAAACCTAGAGTGGAAGATGTGTGTGATAATAAGGAGACACAAGAAGGAATTACAAGTTAGATGAAGGGCTGATTCTGGACAAAAAAAAAAATTTGAAATAAGCAAAATCCCTTTCATCTCCTTTTGGTGCTCCTTTCCCAACTCCTGATTTAGCCTAATTCGATTTCTCCACTGCTCAGGGCCATGCTCAGCTCCCTATAAGCCAATACTCTGTCCCCAAGTAACCTCACTCCACACCTACCTGCTATCTTTCTCACTTCAGATACAATGTTCACTGGTTCTCTGCAGCACCCCTCAGCTGGATTTTAGGAAGACAGCAACATAACAGACTATTTTTAGTAATGCATAAATAATTTCTATATTCTTAAATGTCCATGAATAATTTTAATGGTTTTCTTTATTTATTTGTGTTTGGACATTTTTTTAAGAATTCTATCATCTTGATTTAGCTACAGTGTTTCTGAATATATCTTTATGTATAGTTTTTTAGTAGTTGGTATAGGTATTATTACATTATATATAGATAACTTTAACGGTCTTTTGGTATTGATATTTTATCAATACAAATCTTCCTTTTAAGTCCCTTTGCTCTCTCCTATTCATAATGTAATCGTCTTAAATATTTCCTCCACATACTCTGAGAGCCACATGAGACATTGATCACCAACAAATATATTTTGGAGAACCCAATAAAAGAATGAATATCAATTGTACTGACCCATATTTTTACTTTTTCCCATTGTCTTTTCTTTCTTCCTGATATTTCAAGGTGCCTTCTTGTATTATTTCCCTTCTGTTTAGAAAACTTCTTTCAGTCATTATGTTAAGGTAGTTCTGCTGGCAATAAATTCTCTTGGTTTCATTCATCTGAAAATGGCTTAATTTCTCTTTATTCTTGGAGGGTGTTTTCATAATAGATATAGGATTCTGAATTGACAGTTATTTTCTTTCAGCACTTGAAATATGTGGCACTTTCTCTTGCTTCCATGGTTTCTTATGAGAACTCCTGTCATTCAAATAATTTCCCCCTCTAAGTAAGGTGTCATTTAACTCTCATTGCTCTTAAAGTTTTTCTTTGGTCTTTAGTTTTCAGTTTGATCATGATATGTTTTGGTGAAAATTTCTTTGGGTTGTAATGTTTAGGGTTTGTTCAGCTTCTTGAATCTCTAGGTTTTCATCTTGTCCCAGATATGGAGAAATTTCAGACATTATTTCTTTTAATACTTTCCAACCCTACATTTTTTCTCCTCTTCTTCTGGGGTTCTAAGGACACAAATGTTGGCTCTTTCGTTATAGTCCCAATATACTTGTGGCTCTACTCATTTGTTCACTTATGTTCTTTAACATTTGGTAACTTTTGTTGTTTTTTATCTTCACATTCACTTATTCTTTCTTCTGTCCTCTTCATAATGCTATTAAGCCCATCCAGTAAATGTTCTTGTTTTTTGTTATTTTGTTTGTTGGTTGGTTTGAGTTACTCTATCTTTTCGTTTTAAAACCTTAACTTGTCTTAGTATGTTTTGTTTTTTGCTTCTCTGCTGAGACTTTTCTTTCATTTTTATTTGAGACATTTTTATAATGTGGTGTTTTTTTTTTAAACCCTTACCAGGTAATTTCAACATTTGTGTCATCTCAGTGCTGGCATCTGTTGATTGTCTTTTCTCATTCAAGTTGAGGGATTTTTTCCTGGTTCTTAGGATTAACAACCTTCTCATATCTGAGAGCTGGTGAAACTCCTGCTTCCCACTGGGTGGGGAGGGGAAGGGTGCCCCTTTTGGCTAAGTGGGGGAGCAAGCCCAGGTCCTGCTCAGCCTTGTCTGATACCATCTTCATCTGCCCCACGCCCAGGTGAAATAACCCATTATTTCCTTTTTTCCAGGGTGTTTTTTTTTTCTCTCTCTCTCTCTCTCTCTTTCTTGCCTTCTGAATCCAGAGATTTTTCTTATGGTCTAAGATTTTCTGCAAAAGAGACAAAATGGTGACCAAATAGGCAAATGTGCCTGGAGCTTTATCCCAAAGCAGATAGAAGGAGCACCTAAATTAAATAACATCCACCTGGAATAAGATTTTCTACGAAGGATCATAGAATCAGATGGGGGAAAGACATAGCCTAAGTCATTGGTTCTTTGTACATATGGAATATTTTTTATATAGGCAAATTTATAAAAATATGATATATTTACTGAGAAGATTAGAGACATAAATACTTTAGTGTGTTTTACTTTAATTTCTGAAGGCAGATTCCCAATTAGGAGAGATCTAGAGGGAAAATATATTGTTTGGCTTAAAGGCAACAGGAAGGACAAAAAGGTAATGAAAAATAGGGAGAAAGAGCCCCCCAAAATGAAAATATTTTCTATAACACTTTTACTCCTTATTTCTGATTTGGATGTGTTGGGCTTTTATTTATTTGACTTCTAGATTTTTATTTCTTCCACCTATAATTTCTTCAGTGATCTGAATTTATTCAGAGTCCAAAGACTAAGGAAATTAAATCAGAGGAAAAAATAAATTTACTTACTTAATAAGTGTTCAGTGTCTCATAAACCTAAACAAATGGTCAAGATACTGTTTTTTTAACATATGAGTTTATTTCTGACAAAATAAACAATTCTTTACTTGTGGAAATTAACAAATGAATTGATAGAGAGATACATAGGTAGATAAAATGTGTCCTACTATAGAAAATTGCAGTAGTATCTAAATTCTGTAAAATCCACACACTTACTTCACTTTATATTAGTGGAAGGGAAGGGGAGTGAAGTGATTAGCTTTCAAGCGCTTTTCTGCAAATGTTTCTCATACACAGCGTTCCAAAATTAAGAAGACCAAGCGAAGGAGAATCATTTCTGACCTTTACTTTACTTCTCTTCCAAAACCAGTACTTACTTTTCAAACCTTAATTTGGAAAAAATTGGGAGAGGACAAAGTGGAAGCAGTATTTGAAAAATCTGTGGAAGCACAGCTGTACTTTGCCTAACTCGGTCTGTAACCCTTTCTTGGAACATTCAGAACCAAATTACACAATTATTAGCATGTTTTTTTCAAAGCACATATGCCTTGACAAATTAAATGCCACCACTATAAATGCGTATCATTTAAAACAACATCATGTGAAGTATGCTGTGGTGCCCAGACAATTCAGACAGCCAAGTATTCTCTGCTTTCTAAATCACCCTCTTGGTTATGCACCCACTTCACATGCATAGAACAGGGCAATTACATGATCCTGATGGAAGAGAATTATATTGCATTGCCCAGGAAAAGAAAAACATCATATCATACCAAATCTGAAATGTATGTAGTTTTTTAAATCAACTTTTATTTTTAATTATAATTGGCATACAATATTATGGTAGTTTCAGGTGTACACCCCAGTGATTAGACATTATATAACTTTCTAAGTAATCATCTCCTACCCATCTGACACTATACATAGTTATTAGAACATTATTGAGCATGTTGTCTATGCTGCATTTTATATCCATGACTATTCTGTAACATCCAATTTGTACTTCTTAATCCCTTCACCTTTTCCCCCCATCCCTTTAATTCCCCTTTCATCCAGCAAACATAAAAATGTTCTCTGTGTGTATGAACCTACTAGTATTTCTGTTCTGCATGTTTGTTTACTTTGTTTCTTAGATTCAATTGTTGATGCGTATGTATTGAGTCTTTATCCCTCCAAGCAGTAAACCAAGATAAAAGGGGGGTTTTCAAAAGAATGAAACTTTAAATTTTTTCATCTTGGGCTTACTTTTTGGAAGGCTTACATTTTATTATGTAAATTGCCCTATTTATGTTTATCAGCACCATGCTCTAACCAACTGAGCCAACTGGCCACTTGAGCTGTTTATGTTTAAACCATAACTCTGAGGGAACGTTTAGTCTAAAGTTTTATTTTACAAATGAGGAGGCAGAGATGATTTCTCACAGGAAATCTCCAGGAATTTTTCTTTTTGTGTTTTAACATCAATAAAATGTAAATATCCATCCATGCTTTTTCTGCACACCTAAGGAATAGAGAGAAAGGGACACCATCTTCTTTGACATAGTAAAACTCTGATATATTTTGCTTGAGTTGCCTTCTGTCAAGTCTCACAACCTAATAGTTCAAAGCACCGTTTCTTCTACATATTTCAGAGAATGGGAAGACTACGCTTGAAATTGCTTCTGACTCAGGAGCTGGTAGGATTTTGGACAAGTAGCAATCAGCCCAACCCTCAATTTCTTCAACTTATCTTAGGCAAGTTTCCGTACTTTGTAGAAGAATTGTGAAGATAAAATTACAATAACAATTATAACTTACAGGATACATTCTGTATGATGTCTACATTTCAGATAGTACTTTTATTCATATTCTCTATGGAGAACAATCCAGCATACTCAGCAATACGATTTCTAGGAATTAATCCTATTAATGTATTTGCACATATGTAAAATGACCTGTGTATATGAATAATAGCAATGATTGGAAACAAAGTGTCCATCAATAGTGGGTTTCTTAAACATATTTATCAATACCTTACAATAGAACTTTGGGGGAAATATTTTAAAGTGCTGTTCTAGAATGTTTTTGTAAGATATGTGGATGATGGATAGTAAGACCAACATATAACCAATACATAGATAAATACTAGACTGATAGATGTTTATGCTTATGTATATATAGAAACTTTATGGGAACTAAGACAATTGTCTCTCTGAGGAAGAAAACTGTGTGGCTCGGAACAGAAAAGGAAGGAAAACATGTCTTATTCTATACCTTCTTATATTCTTTGAATTTTGTATTCTGCACATGAATTCATGTATTCAAAGACAAATAAATAGAGATTTTAAAGTGTAATTATTGGTTAAGCTGGTAAAAAAAAAAAGATTGCCTAGTTGCTTTTTTCTTAGTGTATTTGATTTTGTTTGTTTTAGACTTTCTAACAGATTTAAAGGATAGGCATGGTCAATGAAGAACATGCAATAAATGCATTGCTAACAAAGATATTAAAAATTTGCACCAAAATTGCCAAATTGATTCACTGAACAGAATTATAAAATAAACTGATCACATAGCTAACTACTTTGTAATGCTTGCTTAGAGGAATTATTCTTAGTAAGACTGGAAAAGGGAGTGAATTAAATTGTTGTGGTGGGGGCAGGTTGCAGGGAGAGCTTTTCCAAAAACGTACATACATAAACATGCACACATACATACATGTATGAAATAAACATGCATACTCATATACACATGAAAGTCTTAATTTCATCTGACTCAGCTACTGGGAATCATTGATTTAGAAGTTGTATGTGCCAAATTTAAATGACATTTGGAAGTTAAATACAAATACTAATTAAATAATCCTATAGTTCAGTAATGTGAAATAAAAATCTCATTCAGTGATGTTAAATTTCATTGATAATGTTTTATTTCACAAAACGTTTATCTTCATTTCATATTTCCGATTCTGTTTCTTGGCACTAATAGGTGATGGAAGACATCACCTTCTAAAGGCTGTCAGTCACAACTCAATTCAAGATAGTTTTATGTGGGCAAACTTGTAAATGGAAGGAAAGACTGCCTGGTTATGCAACGGCAGAGTGTCTAACTAGTGACATCCATAATCGTGAGAAAGAAATGGCAAAGATTCCTCTGTGACATTTTATGTTCATATATTTCTAACAGACAGAGGGAAAAAATAGAACTAACTGAAACCACTTATGCCTCCAAAGAATAAGCATAATAACTCTCTGCAGTAGCTGGACTTCGGTTAGCAAAACACCTGGGCAAGCCACTTGGGTTTTCGTTCTGAGGCCCCCAGGCTCTAGATTGGAAAGGACACAAAACTAAGCCCGATCTGAATTGCTCTAATAAAAAATAAAAGGAGCCAAGACCGGTTTGGCTCAGCGGACAGAGCGTCGGCCTGTGGACTGAAGGGTCCCAGGTTCGATTCCAGTCAAGGGCATGTACCTTGGTTGCGGGCACATCCCCAGTAGGGGGTGTGCAGGAGGCGGCTGATGGATGTTTCTCTCTCATCGATGTTTCTGACCCTCTATCACTCTCCCTTCCTCTCTGTAAAAAGATCAATAAAATATGTTTCTAAAAATAAAATAAAATAAAATAAAAGGAGTGGAGGGTGTGGTTGAGAGCAGCCTGAAATGGGAGGAGTCTTAACAGACAACCAAGCTAGAGACCAGAGGATGAGGGGAAAGACTGTGTACAAGGTAATGAGTAAGAAATTCTTTACAGACAGTTTTTCAGCTGAGTCTGGCACAAACACACTCTTGAGTAACTGATAGTTAAAAAAAAAGAAAGGGCCAGATGATCAGAAGACCACAGAAGGAATGAGGGGAGCCTAAAGAAGCTGCAACAATTAGTCATTTGGGTACAGATGTGAGATAGTCATCTTTCTCTTTGATTATGAACACACTCTCCAATATACAGATGGTATATTATAGAATTGTACACCTGAGGCCTATATAATGTTATTGACCAATGTAACCCTAATAAGTTCAATTAAAAAAGGAAAGAAAATGTTAAACTTGGGTTGGTAGGAAAGGGTCTGGAGAGAACATGCAAAAACTAATATCTGAACAAAATATCATAATAATAAAAGGCTAATATGCAAATGGTCATCACATGTGATGCCGTAATGACCCATCAACAGGGACCTGAGGCTGCATGGCACCGGGCTGGGGCCAGGGGATCTGAGGCTGCAACCCTGAGGCCATTCCCCCATCCCAGCACCAGGACATGAGGCTGCGTACCCCGCCTGGCAGGGTTTGACAGGGTTGGGGCCGGCCGGGTCTTGGTATCACTCAATGGGGGTGGGTCCAGCCAGACACTTGTCTTATAGAGAAAGGGAAAATAGCAACATTAAAATATTTCCTCTAATAATTCCCTTTTAATGTGCATGAATTTTGTGCACCAGGGCTACTAGTGTATTACAATTACCAATAAGATTTACTACAGCCAAAACTGGTTTGGCTCAGTGTTAGAGCGTCGGTCTGCGGACTGAAAGGTCGCAGGTTCGATTCCGGTCAAGGGCATGTACATTGGTTGTGGGCACATCCCCGGTGGGGGGTGTGCAGGAGGTGGCTGGTCGATGTTTCTCTCTCATCGACCTTTCTAGCTCTCTATCTCTCTCTCTTCCTCTCTGTAAAATATCAATAAAATATATTTTTTAAAGATTTACTACAATCATCTACCCTTCAAAAAATAATTCTTTCATTTTCCATGTCTATGATCATCAGTAAAAATGAATACAAAAAATTTTCACGCATTTTTTTATGCTCTAGATATATGAAATCATAATCAGAGTCTTTGAAGACCTCATCTGGGTAGTAGTTTGATTCTGTAATTTTGTTTTGCATAAATATGTAGATCACAAATGGGTTTCCTTAACTACTACCTGTATCACATTTTTAATGGCCACACAAAACTCATCATATTTAAAATTACACCAGACTATTACTTCCATCTAGGTAAATAAACCTGATATTTAAATCTAACAGCTTTACCTAATATTTAAAATTAAAATTTTAAATGCACATTTATGCATCTCCTATTCTCCTGGACCCTTTTAGTAAAGAGAAAGACAAAACCAAGGGCATACCAGTCTAGTGGCAATGACAGATATTAAGTATTATAAAGGCATATAGAAAATCTCTTTCATTATAAACACTCTAAATGACAACCAAATCAAAATAAATATCAGAGGACCTGAGATTTTTTAAAAGGACTGAAATCCATTGAGTGAACAGAAATGTTTTCTTGCAAAAAGAGAGAGTAAGAGAGAAAAAATATAGGACAATGAGGATAAAGAATAATCTAATAAGACAAGTTAGAAATTCTTGGGCTCAGCATTTTATTACAAGCAAAATTAATTATTCTGCCTACTTAATAGAAATATTAATTAAGAAATCTCTCCAACAACAAACTATAGATAAACAATTCTCAATTACCCATATTCATAAAGAGTAGCTCAAGGGTGTGATATAATATAGAGATTATTTACATTTGATTCATACTAATTAATTTATAATTAATATTTTATTTAGTCTACCTAAATCCACTTATGTCCTTTGATTGTACCTCATCTCAAGGGCAAGGAATGAACAGGAGTGTCTTTTGACCCAAAGACCAAAGGAATTATATTAGTTCAAGAAGGTTTTGATAAAAAGAAAAATCAATATATTTTTATTGAATTATAACATTGAAGGTGCCTAAATCATAAGTATACAGCTTCATGAAAGTTCACAAAGTAAATACAGCTATTTAATTTGGGTCAATAAATAGACCATTACTAGCATCCCATTGTTATCTCCTCATTATTTTTTCCCTAATTCCCCATTAGCTCAAGGTAACCAACATTCTGATTTCCACACATGAGTATTTTCCTGTTTTTGAACTTTATAGAAATGGCCAGCTGGTGTGGCTCAATGGTTGAGCATCAACCTATGAACCAGAAAGTCATAGTTCAATTCCTGGTCAAGGCACATGCTAGGTTGTGGTCTCGATCTCCAGTGTGGGCATGCAGGAGGTAACCAGTCAATGATTCTCTCTCATCATTGATGTTTCTATCTCTCTCCCTTACTCTTTAAAATTATTAAAAATATACTTTAAAAAATAAAGAAATGGAAATACAAAGTGTTTGTTCTTTTCTGTCTGTTCTTTTCACATCCTGGTTATCAGGTGCAGGTGTTTTCCTTATTGGTTTGCCTGTCTGTTGTTGGTTGGCAAATAAGCCTCCATAACAAAGGGCAAGAAAAGAGCAAAGAATGAGCAGGCCACTCCAGAGTTGTAGGCAGTGCTTTTAATGAGCAAGGGAACTTGCATACAAGGGTTGTCTTGAGTGACTACTAGATGTGTAGATTTCTTGGAACCCACCTTCCTTCCACAATCTAAAAGTTTATATCAAGGTCTTAGCAGGGTTTAGTCAGGTATTCAGTCCAGATAAGTCTCAACAACTTTCAAGGTTATGTCCTTCACACACCTCCCAATATGGCAACTACAATAATAAGACTATACATTTCCAGACAGAGAAGAGGGTGAGAAGCCTGTAGCTTA
This sequence comes from Vespertilio murinus, assembly GCA_963924515.1. Lineage (NCBI taxonomy): Eukaryota > Metazoa > Chordata > Mammalia > Chiroptera > Vespertilionidae > Vespertilio > Vespertilio murinus. The sequence continues at coordinate 32,824,340 of OZ004711.1, forward strand.
ACAGTCAACATTGAGGCCACATCCTCTTGACTGCCTTCCCCAATATCTATTGCTTTTAATAGCTGTTTTCCTAAAAGTTACTAAGATAAGAATGGTCTTTTGGATACCATGATTTGCAAAAAACCTATCAAGTCTTTTACTTGTTATTCTATTGCATTCATATTTTACTTATTGATTTTTAGATACTATATATATATATATATATATATATATATATATATATATATATATATATTATTTAGATCCCTTTTTGGAAATATTCGTTGAAAACATCTTTAAGACCTGGTTTTTTACTTCTCACTGTCTTCAAGAGTTAGGTTTTTTAAATTGATATTTTAATGTCACATGGATAACCAAGAGCTTTTTCTCCAGAGGTAGATGATGGAGAGAAAATAGGGCCTTGGCACTTTGAGAAGGAATATACCAAGCTTAGTAGATTCATTAGGAATTATAAGATGCCATTTAACCTTACTCCTTCTCACTATCCTCATCTATATGGTGGAAATAAGTATTTATGTTATTTAAAATCTCCCACAAGGGAGGGCATGTATGGGAAGGGGGGGAGGGTAATGGTAAGCTATGTACACATATAATACCTTAATAAATTTTAAAAAATAAAATAAAAATATAAAAAAATAATAAAATCTCCCACAGAGTTAAGCTTTAGGATAACAAAAGAAAAAGGAAGTGGGACAGAGTAATAAATGGTGATTCATGAGTCAACTAATTTTACATGTAAAATTAGAGTAGGACTGGCCTTTTAAGCAAATGCACCTTGATATATCTTTCTATAGAACTGTCTTTTGTAAACTACTATGGTAGTAGAAAATGTATTAAAATCTATAAGGGGAAACAATTTTCCTCAACATAGATTGGCAATATATAGAACAAAGAGGAGAGTCACTCAACTGCCACATTGTTTCAGCAAAAAAGTCATGTCTGCTAAATGATTAATCACATTGTCAGCAACATCAACTTCAAAAGAAAAATATGCAAAGAAAATACAGCATTATAGTTTTGTGTAGTGTAGTGGGAATATGGGATATAATACAGAGGAAAGAAGGCTGATTTTTTAATATATTTTATTGAGTTTTTACAGAGAGGAAGAGAAAGGGATAGAAAGCTAGAAACATCGATCAGCTGCCTCTTGCACATCCCCTACTGGGGATGTGCCTACAACCAAGGTACATGCCCTTGACCAGAATCAAACCTGAGACCTTTCAGTCTGGAGGCCGGCGCTCTAGCCACTGAGCCAAACCAGTTTCGGCAAGAAGGCTGATTTTGACAGACATGAGTTTAAATTTCAAAAATGAACTGTCTAGCTAGAAAATCTAGAAAAAAATAACTTCCTTAGCCTCATTTTTTATCCTAAATGGGACTATATCTTACAGAGGTGTGAGAATTCAAACTAATTCATTGATAATTCCTGATTCATTCATAGCAGACATCCAGTAAATGGTAACAGTTATATTTATCTAGCATTTTTCAAATGAAAGCCACAGAATTTGATTAACTATAATTCTGATTGCATGTAAAGTTTTGAAAACGAGCAATAAAGTGGATATAGTTATGAATTAGATATTTTTAGTATTCAGGAAGATTTCTTTGAAAGGTAAATTTACAACATTTTCACTAGTTACCAAGCATTTAATGTCCTTGAGCTGTGGAACACTTTTTATGTAGGTAGAAAACTACTGATGATGATTGATCGATTGATTGACTTGTCTAGAAAAAGTCAGGCCCAATATAGAAAATGTTCATTCTATCATTCCAAAGTGCAGTCATTTAATTAAGTAAGTATATTTGCTGTTTTCCTTGACTACTGTCTTTTGAACTGAGCTTAAAGTTCATGATCTCGATCCAGAAGTCTAGTTTCTAAGCCCATTCTACCAAGCTCCATTCCTCTCAAGCCTCAGGTTAAAACACAGGTCCCACTTCTCCACAGTCTCACCAACTTAGATTATAGGTAGTTGAACAAATTAGCCAGTTTGTCTTCCCCTTGAAATATTCTTTTCAATTGGAAGAAAAGAGTGTATCAAGGAATTTGTCTTATTTCTATACCACCAAACATTCCTCAAGGACAAGACATGTCTGTGTCAAGGCTGTGCTAAACTGTTATTCTTCACGATCACTTGGTTTTAACCTCCAGTGGGAGGTTATCTCACTGCCCTGTTGAATTCAGATGTGGCCTTGTGATTTACTTTGACAAATATAATGTGAAGTGACATGTGTGACTTCTGGGATGAGTCTGTAAGAACACACCCTCTTTCCCTCACCCTAAGATTTTGGAAGTGCGTGTTAGGTTGAGTCCTCCATCAGCCTGTGTCTCTGACTATTGAGTTGAGTGAGCCCTTTGACATCCCCCACTGAACATGTAACGTGAATCAGAAGCTCTGTTGTTTTAAACTGTTATAACCTAAGGTTATAAATTGTTTGTTTTCACAGCATAACCTCACCCATCCTGACTGATGGAACCAGAAAACAAAACCAAAAAAAAAATGGATGGCAGAAAATTTATGGTCTATAAGATATCAGGTTTATAAAGGAGATAAAGGCAGGAAAGTCAAGAGTTCAATAAAGTACAGAAAGAAAGTTACATCAAACATCACTGATAAAGATGTAGCTCTCTGGTATCCTTAATAATGATAACAAATATTCTATGCATCAGTGGTGGAAAATTTTTAAAAGGAAAATAAAATGTAAATTAAATGTTCAAAAATACCTATAATTGTCTTTTTATCTACAAAATATTTTAACAAAATTAATAGGGGACTTCAGAACTTCAGAAATAATCTCTTTTTTTGAGTAATGAAGTGATGATGATGATGGATAATGCAACTAATATTTACTATAAAGTTAAAAACTAAGGAATGATCATCACTCCAACAATGAAAAACAACCATTTACTAAAAACAGTATAAGAATATTTCTTCAGTGTAATCTAGGCTACATATGATTTGTTTTGGGGGAATTATAAATGAAACATAAAATATTATTCTAAAAATAAGGTTTTTTTACTTTAAAATTACTATGATCAACTATGTTCCACTGCATACAAATCATTCACCAGAACAATAATAAATCACACATTTTTATGTTTTAGAAAATAGTTTTATCAGTCAGTATGGCTCAGAATAGACCATCACTATTTAGAGGGGGGGAAATTCTTTCAGTGAATTTTTACCTGTTTCTGCAGAAAGACAAAATGTTTTCCTTCTTTTCTAAAGGAGTTATGACCAAGCTCTGTCAATGCACCTTAAATAGGAAACACATTCCAAAAATAAACAGTAGAAAAATAAAATAAAACATAAGGGTGGAAATTTAAACACAGAAAAAGACAAGTACAAAAAATAAACAATAGCATAATCAAAAATTTAGATGGTGAGGACAGCGGCAGCTGCGGTCAGACCAGGCCAGGCAGCAAAGAGAGCGTTAGGTCCATAGAGCCCCGCTCAGCCATATCCTCAGGTGAGGATTAACAACAACAAACGGAATGGATCATTATGAGTAAGAGTGGAGATGGGGAGTGAGTTCATTAAGAAGCTGCAGTAGGGGAACAAAGATGGCGGCATAGGTAAGCACACCTGATCTGCTGCCATGCACAACAATTTCAAATATACAACTATAAAATAAAATGTCTATCATCCTAAACCCAAGGGAAATCTGGGTGAAAGGAAGCCCTATAACTAGATTGAAAGAGAAAGAGGAGAATTCAGGGCACAAGAGCTAAAAACTGAGGTAGGGAGGTGCGGATGCAATACTGGCTGGCAGCGGATCTTGGCTGGCAGAGGGCATAGCTTTCTTCAACCCGAAGAGAGACAAGCTCCCGATCTCTCGGAAATCCAGTTTCTGGGGAGAAGCTAGACTGTCTGCCATCGAGTCGGAAAGTGAGGGGGGCTGGCTTGCATAGCTTTGTGCAAGAATATTTGTTTGCTGTGCTGTGGTGAGAGACGCGTGGAGAGATGTAAAAAGACGAGATGTGGGACACGGATCAGAGAGGCGGCTGATGAGCAGCCATCGCTGTTGGCCACGCCCCAGCCTAATGATGCCCTGAGACTCCGCCCCTCACAACACATCCAAGCTCCAAGCAGCGGCTTTTGCATATGAATGGCCCTCTCTGTTGCAGTTTAACCTAGCAAAGGAGGAGAGGACTGTGGTTCATGCTGTAGCTCATGCAGTAGCTGAACCACATTGGAGATCCAGAAGCCAGTGTTCCTAGTGCTCAGTTTTAACCCCTCATACCCATGAGTGACACATTCAAGAGGCAGCCTCAGTGAGCACCAAAGTCTCACTGAAACAAAGCATCTCTCCAGCACAGCAGTTCTTCTTCTATAGACACAGCAGGTCCTCACAGACAATTGGCCTGGAGGTCAATTCCTCCCTGTGTACTAACAGCAATCAAGGCTTAATTACACCAAGACTTTGCACTAAGCCCACAAAGTGATATAGCAAAAGCAACCACCTCAGGTGATTGGGGAAGCTGAGCTACTGGCCCCTATAGGTCACTGACCACACAAAGCCACTCCATCAACACAGGGAGGCAGCCAAAATGAGGAAACACAGAAGCATGACACGAATGGGAAAGATGGAGGAAAGTAAACTACTGAATGACACACAGTTCACAATCATATTTATGATTACTCAAGAATCTTCTAAAACCTTTGAGAAACTTGATGAGACCTCCAAGAAGCTTGGTGAGACTTTCAAGGACCTTAAAGAGAATACCAAAAAAATGGAAAAGGACCAGCCAGAAAGTAAGCATACAAAGTCTGAAATAAAGAATATATATAAACTCAACTATAGATCAACATACTCCAATAATCAAACCAAAGATCTGGAATATAAGAAAACAAAAATCACCCAACCAGAGAGGCAAAAAGAAAGAAGAATCCAAAAGTGTGAGGATAGTGTAAGGAGCCTCCAGGACGTCTTAAAGCATACCAACATCCAGATTTTTTGGGGTGCCAGAAGAAGAGAGCAAGCTGAATATCAAAGGCTTAGTGGAAGAAATAATGACAGAAAACTTTCCCTACCTGGTGAAAGAAATAGACCTACAAGTTCAGGAAGCGCACAGGACCCCAAACAGGAGGAATCCAAAGAGGAACACACCAAGACACGTCATAATTAAAATGCCAAGAGCAAAAGACAAAGAGAAAATCTTACAAGCAGCAAGAGAAAAACAACTAGTTACCTACAAGGGAGTACCCATATGACTGTCAGCTGATTTCTCAACAGAAACTTTGCAGGCCAAAGAGAGTGGCAAGAAATATTCAAAATGATGAACAATAAGAACCTACAACCAAGATTACTCTGCCCAGCAAAGTTATCACTCAGAATTGAAGGTCAGATAAAGAGCTTCACAGACAAGAAAACGTTGAAGGAGTTTATCAACACCAAACCAGGATTACATGAAATGTTGAAGGGTATTCTTGAAGAAGAAGAAGAAGAAGAAGAAGAAGAAGAAGAAGAAGAAGAAGAAGAAGAAGAAGAAGAAGAAGGTAAAAAATTATGAACAACAAAAAGATGTCAAATACATACCTACCAACAAGTGAATCTAAAAATCAAGTTAATAAAAAATATGAAGAACAAAATGGACTGGTGAATACAATAGAATTAGGGACATAGAAGGGGATTGGATTAACAATTCTCAGGGGAAAATGGGTCTGAGGGGTGTGGGAAGAGATTGGACAAAAATCTTACACCTATGGATGAAGACAGTGGTGGAGGTAAGGGCGTGGGGTGGGGTTGGGAATCAGGTGGGGAGGAGCAATTGGAGGGGGTGGAGAGGAACACCTGTAATAATCTGAACAATAAAGACTTTTTTTTTAAATTAAGATGGTGAAACAAATGTGTAGGAAATAAAAAGTAACCCAGGTTAGCTACAGATTAGGGTATTCGTATTTAAAAAGCAGGAGAACAAAAAGCTAGAAAATGTTGTGGCTGATGCTAATAGTTATTCTACAATATGTTTATCCCATTTTCCTCAGTAGTAGAACACCTCTCTCAAATAAAGACTACATATACCTGACTTCCTTTCAGTAGGTGTGGCCAAGTATCTAAGTTCTGGGCAATAGCTCATTAATGAAAGTGATCTGCACAATTTCCAGAAATGTCTTTAAATGGAATAAACAAACTTCTCTTGCTGTTAGAGGAGCAACAAAATAGAAGGAGCCTGGGTCCCTGACACTGTGAAGAGCCATGTCATCTCACAACTGCCTACATGCATGTGAGGGAGAAATAAGTTTCTATCTTTTCTAAAGACACTGCTATTTTAGGTGAACCTAATCCCAAATTATACATGTTATAGACTTAATTGTGTCCCCCGCAAAGTCATATTTTGAGCCCTGAAATGATTATATTGAAAACAGATCTTATAAAAATAATGAAGGTTAAATGTGGTCAAAAGGGAGGGATCCTAAGTCCAATAGGACTCATGTCCTTAAGGACTCGTGTCTCTCCCTCTTTGTGAGCACACAGAAGAAAGGCCATGTGAGGACACAGCATGAGACAGCTGTCTGCAAGCCAGGAAGAGAGGGATCACCACAGATCAAGCTTGAAGCATCTTAATCTTGGACTTCCTAGTGTGCAGAACCGTGAGGAAATAAACATCCATTGTATAAGCCACCTGTCCCGGCTATTTTGTTATTGCAGCTGAGTTAAGACAGTACAGGTGTACAGAACAACACCCACGGCTTTATGAGCCATACTAAGGAACTTAGGTGCTACTAAGCAAAGGTGTTGAGCAACAGAGATGGAAATTATCAAGGCATTTACATTCAGAAAGTGAATATAAAAGTGATTAAAAAGAAAGGCTGAAGTCTGTAAGAATGCTATGAGGTGATAAGACTCACATTATATAAAGTTTTATATTATAAAAGATGAGGAACTCAATGGAACTTAGAATGTTTCTTTGTCAAATCTATGACACTCTTCTCATAAAGTCAACTCTATGAGACGTGATATTCTTTAACATAAGCCTGAAAGAATTAACGAATTTTAGTTGAATTCAACAATAGGCATTAGCGACACTAATTCCCCATTTGCAATAATCGACAGGACAAATAGGAAGAAGATCCATAAGGAAATAGAAAAGTTGGATAACACTGTAAACCAATAAGACTAATAGACATTTATAGAACATACCACCCATTTTTTTTCTTATGTGCCAAACAATTTTGTAAGCTTTTTTCTTAGTATTTATACAATTTGAAAATTTGTTCCTTAGGATTCTTTGAGGGATGTCTGCTGATGAACACCAACCAATAAAACTTTATGGATAGAAATCCAAGAGAAAGTGTTTTGGTCTTATTTACCTACATAATTGATTTTCATAATTTCATTATTCACAGTGTTTGTTTTCATTATGCTTCTCCAAGATATTCAGCCTATTTCATAATATTTGTATCTTGCTGCCTACTGGTGTGTATGAATAAAAGCAGACTCATTTTAATACTAGCCCAAATGAGACATAATAAGAAAGACAAAACTGTGGCAAATAAAAGTAATTCTAAATATCAGAATACGTGAAAACTGGTTTTCCTGCTGCTCAGGATTTAACATGCCATTGATCTTTCCATTTGTAAGTATTGAGAATCAAGGTTGAACAACATTATCCTCCAGAAGAACCACAAAGACACATGTTTCATAGCTTGTATCAAACATGCTAAAATATGAGTTAGATAGTAGACACATTTTCAGTATGTTTGACTTTTATCATTAATAAATATTATTATATTTGTAATAAATATTATTATATAAGTAATTTATTCTAAGAATAAAACATTTATTGATTATATTCAACCTGCCAAATATTTACAAATTAGATCTTATTTTATCCTCACACCAATACTATAAGGTATGCTTACAGCCATTTTACAGATTAGGAATTTAGTTTAGAAGAATAAAGTAGGGGCTGGGCCCCGGAGCTGAGGGGCATGGCCGGCAGGGTTCGGTGTTGCATTCAGCAACATTATAATCATTTGTTAATCATAGGTAGACAAAAACTATAGTTTTTCTAATTCTTATTTATTTAACTACTGATAACTTTAAATATTTTTCAGTTTTTCACATTTTCATTATTTCTCTATATTTATTATCTCTATCCATTTCTATTGCGCTCTTCATGAATTTATTATAAATTTATGTGGTAAAGATCACAACTCTCCACATATCTTATTTGCTTTGAAAGTTCTCTTCATTGGCTATTTTATTTTCACACACTATATTTAAACTAGAGGCCCAGTGCATGAAATTCAAGCACTGAGGGTGGGGAGTCCCTCTGCCCAGCCTGCACCCTCTTGCAGTCCCAAAGCCCTGCCATTGATCGCCCCACAAAGGGAGGCCCCACCCACCCGCTTGTCAGCAGCCTGGGCCTCCCTCTTTGGAGCGATTGCAGAGGTTTCCCCAACCCCTATTGATTGTCCTGCCAGCTAGCTGGTGGCCTGGGTCTCCCTCTGTGGGGTGATCATGGGGCTATGGCAGGCCCCACAACGAATCACAATGCACCACCTTGGCTGGCCTGGCACCAGTGCATGTCATAGCATGGTCATCCAGAGGTCGTTCTGCTGTTCAGCTGTTTGGTCAATTTGCATATTGTGCTTTTATTATTATAGATGTTTAACACTTACAAAGTCATATCATAATTGAAGATTTGATATTAACATATATTTTATCTCTTCTTATTGTTTGCAAAATTATAGCAATCTTTTTATTTTCCTAGAACTTATTTTATTTCCCTTTTAAAAGATAATTTTGTATTGTTTTCTCACTTGACTCTTCTATTGGTCAAGGTTCTTAGCTACAAGCATCAGAATCCTCTTTGGCTAACTAAAGCAAAAGGAAAAACAAACAAAAAATGATTGCATAGTAAGTGGTTCACAGAATTGTTTAGAGGGCTGGAGAAACAGACTTCAGTATAAAATTCTAAGAAAGATAAAAGGCTAGAGTTATGCCAGAGAACTGGTGAGAAACAGTCGGAAATACCACCTCTGCCGCCACCACCAAGTATCAGGTCTGGAATTTGATTTACAACCATCACTTCTGCAGCAAGCAATTGAATTTGCAATTAGTACCAGATACCAGCAAAACAGAAACTCCATGAATTATCTGTTTTCTCCAAACCAAAGCCTCATGTACATGCATCTAATTTGCCCAAGAACCTGGAATTTGAACACAGGAAGTCTGGCTCCAGAGTCTGTCCTCAATGCCTATGCTCCAGCTATGACAGAGCCTAAGAATTTGAGTCCTAATTTTCACAACAGATACAAAGGGAGAGGAATCATATATATAGAACAAATGTCCATAAATTATTTTTGGTAGAAGAGCCCAATATTTCTTCCAAATTGTTGTGCTTATTTAAATTTATTAAAATTATATCTAGGTTAAGAGCTCTATGGGCTATATAATTGAGAAATACGACTAAAATGTTTCACTTTCACCTGAATCCAAAGATAGAGGACAGACTCTGGAGCCAGACTTCCTGGGTTCAAATTCCAGGTTCTTACTAGGCTTCTGACTTGGGTAAGTTAATTACCTCATGGACCTCATGTATAAAATGGAGGTAAATACCTACTTTGTATATTATCTTGGGCATTAAATGAATTAATGAATGTAAAGTGCTTAAAACAGTGCCAGACACAAAGTCAACACTATGTGACTTAGTGATTTTTTTCCCCATTTTCTTCCCCAAAGTATTCCTTGGCCTACTTGAAATTTTTCCATTTACTTCTAGCCTTAACTTCTGCCCTTAGCCAGTTTTCAGTCTAAGCTGTCAACTGTTCTATTTCACATCTCTGCACATGGGATATTTGCTTTTGATGTGAAACTCTGTTAAATGCTAGCTGAAGTCATTTGTAAACTGTGGCTCAATTGTCCAATACAGCAGTACACATCAGTACTGCATAAGTAAAAATTATCTTCAGGAATCCAAGGAGATATTGAAGAAAAGTTTTTCAAAGAACAATTCTAGAAAATTGGGCCTATCTCTTCATCTCCAGAGAACCTCAGTATAAAGCAGACTGAAAAGGGAAGGAAGACTTTTTTTTTCATCTGTGCCACAATTACACATCACTTGAGGATAAGGTGATGATCTAAGAAGGAAGAAATTTACCTACTTTTTGCACCTTTAGCCACTGACCAGTGAAACGTTCATCAATAAGGAAGACAGAGTCTTCACTGAGAAATAAAAATTGTGTGATAATGTAGTATGGTAGGGACACCATTGGACAGAAGGTTAGGCAAAATTTGTTTTCAATTATTTTGCCTCTAGGTACAAGATCTTACACAAGTCAACCAACTTCTCCAAAATTGTCTGTCTATCTCATGTTTGGATTGCATTATATTAGCGCCAAAGTTCCAGTGCTAAAATTATGCAACTCTAATCCCCATAATTCTTACTCAATAACCTGGATGCTTCTGTAAATTACCTCCACTCTTCAATAACTTTTCTTATTTGGATCACATTCTTGGTCTAATATTTTAATAATACTTCAAAGAACTGTCACATACAAAATAAATTTTAATAAGACTTTGATAAAACTTCTCATTATATTCTTGTGAGTAAAATAGAGACACCTGAGCTGGAAAATTATATAGTTATATGAATTTTTGTAACAAGTAGACCTAAACTAATAATTGATTCATTAGCTAATTAATAAATATATTCCAATCACTCTAAATATCAGTTTATAGTGGTATTTCATAGCATTTCTGATCGTTTCTGCCTTACCCAACATTTTATCAGTAAATTTCATATGGGTAAGATGGTGTGCTTGACAAATATAAAAATTTGCTGGAACTGAAAAGCCCCACAAAGGTATTTTACAAAATAAAATGAAACACGTATCAGCAGAACAAATCAAAATTAAACTCCTTTAAATTCCAGATTTAAATCACATTAGGTTACAGCTTTAAAAAAGGGGAGGGGGCACAGATCAGAATGAGGAAAGAATGGCTTTCAAAAAGTTAATGTAAAGAAAAGCTCACTTTGTGTTGGGGGGGAAGGGGGGAGTTGGTTTGGTTTGGTTTGGTTTGGTTTGGTTTGGTTTGGTTTGGTTTGGTTTGCTTTGCTTTGCTTTGCTTTGCTTTGCTTTGCTTTGCTTTGGTATGGTTTGGTTTGGTTTTTGTGTCTGTCTCCTCAATTTAAGGCAACTTGGTTGATAATGGTGGATGAGCAGGCAACACCTCTTCTGGTTGCATTGACATAAGTGCAGCAACTAAAACCAGGTAGGCAATGGGCTAGTTATGTATGCCCTGTGTTACTCATAGATCACCTAAAGAACCATCATCTGTTTTGGGTGTCATGCTCTTGTAGGGAAATTGACCACCAAAAGACACTCAGAGGAAAAGGCAAATGTGGGGAAGAGTCAGAAAAACATTATGAGAAACAGCTGAAAGAGCTGAAGTTGTGAGAGAAAAATACTTAACTATTTTAAATATTCACTAGATGTAAAGAGGAAAAAAAGCACATAGAGGGGAAGAAATATGATAAAACCTAAGGTTTGGTAAACACACCAAACCATATGGATTTAAGTAAAATATCCATCCAGATTATCCACCTTCTGAAATGTTAGTTACATTGTTTTAGCTACTGTCCAGCATAAAATGGAGTGATAACATTCTGGCTACTTGTTAAGATTCTTTCTTCCTCTCATCACTCACAACTAAGAGAAGTAAATTGCTCTGATGATCTTTGAATGGAAATTTTCTTAACTGATTTTGTTTAGGTTAGAAAATTAGAGTTGGTTTAATAAAACTATTATCTCACAAAACTGAAAAGTTCAAGCTTAAGACAAAGGCTCGGATGATGGGTTCAAGCTCTTTTCCTCAAGTTAATGAATGCTTGCTCAATCCCCAGGAAGTCTATTTTTTTTCAGGTGGCAACAGGGCTGCTGGCTACTTCCAGTTTATCTGCTCTACTACCAGCATTACCAGTGGATAGAACATAACTCTTCCAGGCATTACAGCAGAATTCCTAGATTAGCCCTGATTAGAAGATTTGGGCCATATGCCTATCTCTGAACCAATTACTTAAACCATGATTGTAAATTATACTGATTACTCTAGTCCGAGTCAGGTAACACCCTGGAGCAGAAAGAATAGAGAATAGGTGAGGCTAACCAGAGAAAAATTGGAATTCTGTCTCTGGGATAAGCAGAAATTAATTCTAGAGAGGCCAAAATAACATTTGCATCTCATTTTGGAAGAGGGTCAACTGGGTTAATTTCGTTGCCTCTGATCTGTTCATTCATTTATTCAACACATCACTGTGTGCCCAATGCTGTGCAATGTAGACTGAACTCTGTGAAACTTCAGACTTCTTCACCTTCTCATCAAAATTTTAGCCAATTGTTTTTTCTTTCCCTATTATAAGAGTTTTAAAAAGATACCAGACACCTCTGGACTCTGATATCCATTATGCATTTTTTTTCTACTCTGTTGATTTCTGATTCTTTATCTCTATGTATGCCTGTATCAATATGAACTAATTCTGGATTCTTCTGAGCTCCTCCTATATATATACTAGAGGCCTGATACATGAAATTGGTGCAAGACTAGGCTTTTCTTTCCCTGGCTGCCAGCACCAGGCTTTCCTCTGGCACCAGAGACTCAGGCTTCCCTCACAGCCCCAGCTTCATCCAGAAGGTCAATAGAAGAATGTCTGATCTAATTAGCATATTACACTTTTAGTTTATACTAGAGGCCTGGTGCATGAAATTTGTGCACTCAGGGGGTTCCTCAGCCAGGTCTGTGCCCTCTCGCAGTCGGGGAGCCCTCGGGGGATGTCCAACTGATGGCTTAGGCCTGCTCCCAGTGGGAAGCAGACCTAAGCCATCAGTTGGACATCCTTACTGTGTTTCCCAAAAAATAAGACATCCTCCGAAAATAAGACCTACTTACAGGTGTCCTTCTGAGTGTAATATAAGGCATCCCCCCAAAAATAAGGCCCCCAGGTTCTGTCTCAGAATGAAAATTAATTTACCGTAAACTGGTTGCTAGGGCCACCCCAACTGGCATCTAGCAACCAGTGACATTACCCAGAGTCCTGACGTCACTGCTGTATGAATGGAGAGAAATCAGCATGGAAACTTTGTGAAACCTAAACTGCAAGAAGTTGTGACTTGGGTGAAGAATTCATGGGAGAAAATCACTGACAGTTGCATTGCAAATGCACTTCGATCAGGCTACCTTGACAAGAAGTTCTCATTTAAAGACAGTGCTATTGCTCAACATGAGAGATTGGGTCCATTGATTCTGAAAGAAATGGATTCACAAGAAATTTACCAGGAAATTCAGGAATTGGATTGTTATGATGATGTTCCAGAAGATGATGACATGATTGTCATTGGATAAATGAGTAAATCCTTGATACTGTAGGATTCACAGTTTGGCTGGTTTGTGTTGACAACTACCGTACTCCCGTACCGTATACAGGTAATAAATTTCCTTTATTTTCATTTAACAATAAATGTGTACCGTATTCTTCATGGAAAAATAAGACATCCCCTGAAAATAAGACCTAGCACATCTTTGGGAGCAAAAGTTAATATAAGACACTGTCTTATTTTCGGGGAAACAGAGTGACTTTTATTATATAGGATATATATATATAATTATGTGTGTGTGTGTGTATATATATATATATATATATATATATATATAATACTATTTTCCTAATTTATATCTCTATGAATTGGAATTTTCTTAATAAAATAAAATCTACAGCATAATGCCAAGATAATTCTTTTTTTCCCTTTCCTCCTCTTCTTTCTCTTGAGGAGACCATTTTCAATCAAAATTTTCCTTTTAATGAACACTGCATCTGGTCTAAGAAATAGCTGCCAATTTCCAACCTGTTGTGATTTATAAGAACTAAATTTGAAAACCTCTTAAAATCAAGGTATAGAATAGAAACTTTGCCAAACACTTCCCTGAATAGTATTTCTGGCCTTTTTCTCAAGCTCACTAATAACCATGGCCTATTCACTCTTTGATTGGCACAACTTCATTCAAATCTACCCCTGCACACCTCTGAGGTTTCACTCTAACACAGTGGCTTTATGAAAAGTCAGTCAGCTTCCTCAAAATGCCAGGGAAGGAAAATGGATAATGTTAATATTGTCTTGTGAATTCAAAAGAGGTGGTTCATCTACTCCGTCTATGTTTAACAATGGAGCCAATTTTGAATCAGCTTGTCTTTTTAAAAAATTATATTTTATGTAATGAATCCTACCAATCCCATTCCAAGCCCTCAGCTGTTTCATTTCTGTCCTCGTCTTCCTCCTTGTTTTTCCCTTCTATCTTGCTATTTCTTCCTGATTTCTCTCTTCCTCTATTTTTTTTTCTGATTTATTGTTCATTATTCTTTTGGTTGCATACCTCTCAATTCTCATCTCTCATCTCAACAGACCTAATTTTGATTTATCAAATGTCCATTTTCTTGATCTTTGTGGTTTTATATTTGATACATATTATAACTTTAGTCCCTAGGGCTGTCATTCTAAATTTTTTTGCAGTTATGATTCCTTACATTTTGTTTTGTTCTTAAAATTATGCCTAACTTTTTATAATTTAACAGTTTTTTCTAAGGAGTTTATGTTAAGAATTTGAGTAAAGCATTGATTAGCTAATGATGCTATCTCAACACCAAAATTAAAAATTACTTTTCTAATCATTATCAATCAGAAATAGTTTGTTAAAAACAAGAATATTTTATAAAGTTAGCCTGGTCATTCACCATTTTCCTTTCTTTTTTCTGTATTTTAAAGTTCCCCTTGCTTGTTGATTATACTATTTATTTTGAGCGAATCCCAAAACACTGGATACCCTACAAAATAAAAGTACCCTGAACTATATGGATACAGATTTTTTTGCATTGATGTTCCATTAAGGCTATATTAAAAATCAATTGTATATACAATATATTTAGTTTTTTTCTTCACTAGTTACCTGTTCATTTTAAATTTTTCTAATTTAACTAATTCTTTAATTTTCCACATTCTTTCTTCTGTATGCTATTCAGAAACAGGTTTAATGTATTTTTTAATTATTATATCCAATTAAATAAAAGAATCAATGCATTCATTTATTTTTTTAATGATTTTTTTTTTTTTTGCTTTTCTCCTGGGCTAATGAACATTTCCAGCTAAGGATAACCAATGAAATAAAAATAGAAATAAGAGCAGCCTACCTATATTCAAACTATTAAGTATTTGAAAAATCAAAGGTCAAAAGCTAGCAAAAGATAAGGTGCAAGGTGAAAACACATTTCCTTATCAACAATGTATGGGTCGAAGAAAACTGACCCAAAACTAATTTCTATGAGAAACAAAACCTTGATTTTTTTATTAAAATAAAAGTTTAACACTATTTCTGATTATAATGCATTTTTCAATTTTCAGGAAGAAATGTTTGGATTAGTTGTTACAATCAAATTTCTTTAATTTATGCCACACACTTCAAAGTGGGATAGAGACTAATCCTTTCAAGCAATTGCCTTTCATATACATCTTCAGATGATTTCAAATCTGATGATGTGATGATGAGACACTCAATATTCACCAGCTTCCATCTTATTTATCATATTTAGTTCATTTCCAAGGACTAAAGGCCTGAGTCATAAAAAATTATATGCCCCATTTAAGCAGGTTTTCTGCATACTTTACTCAGGGAAAATGTTTAGTGCATTTTCCCCTTTATAACAGTATGTCTCTTTTATAATTTATAAACCATTAAACCTAGTATATAACTAGATGCCTCTCATCCCCACACCCTAGTAGTGCTTAATTCCTAAGAACAGCAAGCTTTAGTAATAAAGTCATCCTCATATTTCCAAGTAATTATTTTGGGGGGCAGGGAAGGACTCAGAGTTGTAAATTCACTTTATCAGCCTATGTATTTTAACTTGCTTCCCTTAAATACAGAAACTAGAACACCCCATCCTTCTAGTAAATTTAAACAACTGATTGTGCCAAAATAAAAAAATTATTTGTATTCTTTATTTCATTGCTTCTTTGTTAAGTGTGTATTTTTTATTTTTTTTAATTTTTTTAAAAATATATTTTATTGATTTTACACAGAGAGGAATTGAGAGGGATAGAGAGTTGGAAACATCAATGAGAGAGAAACATCGACCTGCTGCCTCTTGCACATCCCCCACTGGGGATATGCCTGCAACTAAGGTACATGCCCTTGACCGGAATCAAACCCGGGACCCCTCAGTCCGCAGGTCGACGCTCTATCCACTGAGCCAAACCGGTTTCGGCAAGTGTGTATTTTTTAATTAAAATATATGGTTCCCAATATAGTTTCTGAGAACTAATGTTCTTCAAGAGATGAAAAAATGAACTATATAATATTCCAGCAAATAAAATGATACCTATAAAAGATAGTAAATACAACTAATATTTATGGCAATTCTTTTGATTCATACAACAATCCTATGAGGCAAATTACTATTCTTAGTATTATCCCTATTTTACCTATGATGAAGACAAGACACAGAAAGGCTGATAACATATCAAAGATCCCACAACTGTGCTAAGTTTAGTAAGTTGCGGTTATAGTATTCTACGCATTAGACCTCAGGACTATATCACTATGTTCTTCCCCATTCATTCTCTATTACTCCATTTTGAAAATCCCCATATTTTTATTTCTTCATCACTACAATAACAATATTAACATGGTCTTTGAAATGATCCCTTCAATGTTTATTTACTTACTAGAAGCCTGATGCATGAAGATTCATGCAAGAATAGACCTTCCTTTCCCTGGCTGCTGGCAGCACCTTCCCTCTGGCCCGGAGCTGTCTTTCTGCTTTCCCACACTGCAGAAAGAGGCCCAGAGCAGCTTTGATGATGCAGAATGTCTGCATCATCACCATGGCAATAAGGCAAGTGTCCCACCCCGCCCCAGCTGCTCAGCGCCTATGTATGCAAATTAACCTGCCATCTTTGTTGAGTTTATTTGCATACTCACTCCTGATTGGCTGGTGGGTATCATGAAGGCATGGTCAATTAGCATGATACTCTTTTATTATGTACATTCTCTGTAATGATATAAACACTAGAGGTTCAGTGCACAAATTCATGCATGGATGGGGTTCCTCGGCAATCAGGGCTGGTCAGAGGAGCAGGCTGACAGGGAGGAGAGAGAGCAGGAGGTTGGCTGTGGGAGTGCTGACCACCAGGGGCAGCTCCTGAATTGAGCATCTTCCCCCTGCTGGTCATTGTGCGTCATAGCAACAAGTCAACCAGTTGTTTGGTCATTTGGTCATATACATATACATATATATATATATATATATATATATATATGCTCCTCAATGATAGGAATTTTTTTCTTTTACTAGAACAGGCATACTATGTTTCTTAATTCTTAACCTGGGGCATGTGCAATTTAACATTGTGGATCCTGATATAACCATCTGCTCATAACTTCATCTCCCACACCCAATTTTTTCCTCAGTTAAAAACAAGTACTAACCCTGGCTGGTGTGTCTCAGTTACTTAGGCATTATCCCCATACACCAAAAGGTTGCTGGTTCTATTCCCAGTCAGGGCACATGCCCAGGATGTGGGCTTGATCCACAATGTTTTACTCTCATATCGATCTTTCTCTCTCTCCCTCTCCCTTTCTCTCTTTTCAAATATTCATAAAATGTTTTTAAATAAAATAACTTCTTTTAAAAACTAAAGATGTTCATATAATGGAGTGTATGTTGAACTTTATGAATGCATGATATTGGTATATTTATCCCAACCAGAGACAATGTACAAGAAGAAACTACAATTATTGCTTTGCATGTATTATAGAAGGCTTCAAGTTAGAAGGAGAAATTTGGGCAAGTGATATTGCTTATTAAAATTCTTCCATGTCTAACTCCCTAAAGTACCAAATAACTAAGCAATCAGCACATTGTCCTTCAAAAATAAAAAATAAAAAGAATAGAAATAGTAGACAATGTGTCATGTAGCATCTTATTTTACCACCAGGTCCCAGGGGAAGGCACTGCAGATTTAGGTCTTATTTCTCTGAGGATATGAGGCTACTGATAGATGTAATGGTGTTTTGTTGTTGTTGTTTTGTTTGGGTTTTAATACATTTTTATATATTTCACAGAGGAAAGGAGAGGGAGAGAGAGATTGATACATCAATGATGTTAGTGAATCACTGCCTTCTACATACCCCACATGGAAGAATCAACCCATGAACTCCTGGTTCATAGACCAATGCTCAACCACTGCGCCACACCAACTGGGCTGAAAACAATGTTTTGTTTTTTAAACCATTTAAATAATCCAGTAAATTTTCACCCTTCTTCTTTCTCAAGGTGCCAGGAAAAGATTATCATGAACAGTCCACATACAGATTATGATACCTGCTCATCTTTATTTCTTCAGCTTATAAGAATTGTGCATTACAGAACTTCAAGAAATCTGTTAATGGCATATAATAGAAAATCAAAGTGACAAGGGCACATATACAAACACATTCCGAAAACAGATAACCTATACACAATAAACATATAAATGATCAACCTCATTGATTTTATTTGCTGTTTCCTCATTTGTTTTGTTTTCTACTACCAATCACCGGTAAGACACAAGAAATGAGGAAAAGATAACTAACATTTATTAAATTTCTCCAAGATGGCACACACTCAACTTCATATACAATATTTCATTTCAACTTGAAAACACCCTGATAGGATATGTAGGTGTGGGGTTTTTCTGTTTTTGTTTGCTTGCTTGCTTGTTTGTTTTTCAGATCAAAGAGTCAACTACATACTCTCTCTATTGCACAGTGTTGACAAAAATTTTAAAGCAATATATAAGCCAAAAACTTAAAATGAAGAGAATTGTTTTGTATAATTTTTTTCTGTGAAAGAGGAAGAAGACTGCCCTGGGTCAATTCTTGCAGTAACCCCAGATCCAGCTGCGATTATACTTTTTCTCCGCAGGGGTGTGCCAGGCTCTGTCCTAAGTAGTTTACATATATTAACTAGTTTGATCTTGCCAACAAGTTATGAGGTTGATACCGTAATTACTGTCACCCCACAGTGAGTAACAGAACTGGACTTTAGCCTGAAGAGTCCAGGTCCATGTTTTTGTATTCTTATTGCCGCTCAGGGCAGATCTTGGAAACAAGGGCTTTGAAGAGATGTATTCCAGGTTAGCCATCAGGGCATGTGTACCTAGTCCTGACTGTACCGCTAGTTAACTCAAGACCTTGCAAAAGTCACTCGATATCTCTGGGCCTCACTTATCTCTTTTTGTAAAAGGAGGAGATTGCACTTAAAGGTGGCAGAGATTACAAGCAAGAAGTTATTAAAAAGGAAAGGAAGAAGTTATTGGATAGATCCATGGGGAACCCTTGTGTTTAAGGGGCACTCAGAGTTCAGAATGAATAAATGTGGGCTAAGCAACAGAATCACAACCAAAATCATATTGCAGGTCCCATCTGCTAAAGATACCACCGCAGATGAAGCTGAGCATGAAACACCAGGTGCTACTGCTGACACTGCTGGAGCTGCCACATTACCAGAACAAATCCTCCTCTTTCTCTGCTTCTTTGCATCACCAGCTCCCAAATCAAAGTCTCGGATGAATGCAGCTGGTTGGCTGCACTAGATCACATGAATGTCATAACTGCAAAGGACCTTTAAAAATAGAGTATCACGTCTTGCTGATTGCTGTAGTACAAAGCCGGCCAGAACTCAATTAAAGAGGATTCCCAAACATATAAAAGAAAAAAATAATAACTGCACTGCAACAAAGAAAAATCTTTCAAATTAATAAGAAAAAGGCAAAGATATCAATATAACATTGCATAAAATGACATCTCTCCCCCCAAAATAATCATTTGAAAATATTTGATATTTAATCTCACTATTAATTAATGTAAGTTAAATTTACAATATTTTAAAACCAAATTTGATAAGTTGTTTTTAATATACCCAGATTTACAAGAGTCAGAGGAAATGAGTACTTTAATGGGCATACACATTGTTATTATAGTATTTCTAGAGAGCACTTAGCAATGCTAATTAAAAGTTTCAAACATTTTTGTGCTCTTTGACCAAGCAATTTCACTTCTAAGAATTCAACCTAATAAAATATTTTAAGATCTGCACAAACACAGATACATGGCTGTTGATTCTAATAGCCAAACCTTGGGTTAATTATCAAGATCCAGCTATGAGCAATATAATTTATATAGTATTCTTCATTCTATGTAATACTATTTTCATAAAATTGTGTTGTAAACAATTTTAATGATGTGGAAAAGATGGTCACTTCACTAAGTGAAGTAAAGTTTATCAAATATTTATGTACAGCTGATAAAGTGTCTCCATTTATATGAAAGATAATGTAAAAATATATATAAAATTTTAAGTGATATTACAAAATAGTGATGTCATAAATGATTTGGCGTGCTGGTCATCTATTTTTCTGAAAATTATCTAGAAAATGTATCATTTAAAGTGAGGGGAAAAAACACATTTTTTGAAGTTAAACATTTTCCCTCCAGCTGACAAAGACTCGTAACTAATTTCCCTTAACTAATCATTATATGTCCATCATCTCTGGATTTATCCATGCCCGTTTTGAAGCTAGGTTCACATTTCCTACCAAAATCACCTCTTTCAATCTCAAATTCCATATTTTAACTACCTGCTACAAATTATATTTCTTTCATTTGTGTTAAAACTTCCTCTTTGAGACTTCCAAATAAATTTGCCAAGAAGGGAATTAACATTTATTGAACACCTACTATGTGCCAGGAACTATTTAAATCCCATACACATATGTTAGTTCATTTGCATTTAAGTCTGGTTCCAATTATACATAACTTTCATAATTTGACAGACATCAATCATTTTTCATTTTAGCCTGCATATTGCCAGACAGATGAGAGTAAATATTTTTAGATTGTCCTCAGATGGCAGCTCTCACATCCCCTTGATTCAAGGCAGGTGCCCTTTTCTGGACCTTCTCTAGCCATAATCCTCTGGTTGAGACAGTCAAAATTCCAGACATTGTTCCCCTAACCCTAATACCCTTTAGGATAATTCACAGAAATTGCAAGCGTGTTGCTTTTCTATGAGAGAACCTACTCTCAGAAATCTCTGCGTAAACACCTACTCTTAGAAATCTCTGAGTAAACAGTTCATGGGAATTCAGAGACTACTAATATATTTTATTATTTTTTTAAATATAATATTAAACCTGTTTATCAAATATCTGAAGCCCTGTAGATGATACAGAATGCTTCCACAGAAATATATCTGTTTCTATTTCTTATGGGATTTCTTTTTTTTTTCTAAAATATATTTTATTGATATTTTACAGAGAGGAAGGGAGAGAGATAGAGAGCTAGAAACATCAATGAGAGAGAAACATCAACCAGCTGCCTCTTGCACACCCCCTACCGGGGATGTGCCCGCAACCAATGTACATGCCCTTGACCGGGATCGAACCCGGGACCTTTCAGTCCGCAGACCGATGCTCTACCACTGAGCCAAACCGGTTTCGGCTCTTATGGGATTTCTACCTTTTAGGAGATAACCTTATTCATTCTTTCTCTGTGCTTTCTTGGGATAAGAATGCTATGGTTCTATCCCAAATTGGCCCCAAGCAATAACATTATCATTAAGCAACACTTTTGCTTGTATGGTCCGAAAAGAAAAAAAAAAGATCTCAAGGATTGAAAAAATGAAGACTAGATCTGGTTTGTTTAGTTCGACATTATAGGAGGTAGGTATTAAGAGGCTCTGGCTAACATGGACTAGTTGACTAGAATTTGTAAATTACTTTATAAAGTCATTGGAGCAATTGAACTGGCATAAAAGCTCCTGCAAAATATGATTGAGCAAAAAGAGGATGGCAATGAATGACAGAGCACCCTTGGCAAACCCACGGAGCAGGTCTCTGCACAAGACCAACCTAAAAGTCTCTCGTTTCTATTCTCTATGAGCTACTGAGCTATGGAAACTTGACAACTAAACATGACTTTGTATCTCAGTTTTAAAGCTTTATTACCGCAATGAATATGGATACTGGCCCACACAGTCATCAATCCCAAAAAGAACTCCAAATGGAGCTAATGAAAATTATGGGACAGGCCAAGAGGAAATCAAGCAGCAGTCTTAAAACCAACCAAATGCTCTATGGAGCCATACCTGAATGCCAGTGTCAGTGAACAGGATTACTCTATGTCTTATAGACCAATAATTTTGTATGAGGCTTTTTCTATAAAACTCACAGAATCTAATTGATTCTCGTGGCTTTAAAGGAATTAGAATTCATCTAGCCTAAACTCCAATATATTTGTAAGATTCTGCTTTAACATAGTTATCAAGGAGCCACCAATCTACACTTAAACTTGCCCAGTGACAGATCTTAACTCCTGAAACAGCCTAATATGGTTTCAGAAAGTTCACATCACTAGAAAGTTCTACTGTTACTAAATTGAAATCTGCTACTCTGGTCTTTCTATATCTACTCTATAAGAAGACGGCATGTCTGAGTGTTTCCTTAACATGTACACATAGTGTTCCTTAAAATTCCTTACATATATGGGGAAATATATGTGTACATATGTATGTACAGTGGGTGTACATCAGATGGGCAAAGCTCCCTCCGATTCATAAAAAAAATGTATATGATTCATAAAATTTAAGACTCACTGTTCTGGGGGTAACAGCATAAATTTATTCTGCTTGAGAGCTATTTGAAGACAACCAGAGCTGAATTTATTAACCTGTTTCTCATTTCAGTTTTTCAACTCACTATATTTCTTAAGTATGTTCAATACCTATAAAATAAGGCCTCCAAACTAGGTGCAACACTCCAGGAATTTTACAGCACAAATAGAACAAGCATGTCACTCCCCCCTTTTCTTTCTAATAACTCTACTTCAATTAATGAAGCCTACTAGCTCAATTGTTTTTTATCAACTGGGAGGTTTCTGGTTCTGTGATCAGACGTTGCTCTGTATGTAAGTTGGACTAAGGAGCCAGGGGCCTCAGCCCAGCCTTCAGATCTCTTCAGTTCCCCGGCGAGATGCATAACCAGGGTAGAAAAGTCCTGAGGACTTAGGTCACTAGGTGTTTTCTCTGGGGGTAGAAAGACACTGAACTCTACTTAACATCTGCAAGAGAGTTCTAGGTACCTGCCATAACACCATCTAAGAGGATCAATCTACCGGGTCACATCTGTCAGGAGACCGTGTATACACATTTAAGAAAAAAATTCTCTCCTTTTCCCCATTACAAACATAATAGTTTCTTATGAGACTCTCTGCTAGAGGACAGAGGAAATGGAGTTTTAATTAGTCTCCCTACCTCTTCTGTATTAACAAGGAGAGAAAAGGAGGTTAAAGAGAGGAACCCAGAAAGTCGTATGAACTGATGAGGAAGTGATTCTTTAGACTCCTCTCCTTGGAACCACCTCCATCATTAGTTCCCCAGCCCAAAGCTGCTAATTGATTGGTCCACGCACAAGACCTACCTACCACACTATGCTAGGGGGCTAGTGGATTCTCATAAATGCAAAGCTGCAGTGACACAACACGGATCAGTAGTTGTCATGGGTTAGGAGGGGGCAAAGGGCACCTCTAAAGGGATAGCATGAGGGAATGTTTTGTAGTGCAGGACTGATTCTGTATTCTGAGAGAGGCCATTGTAACATGTGTTAAAACTCATAAAACTGTTTGGAGGGAGAAAAGTTTATTTTACTTTATGTTAATTTAAAATGTTTTCCTCAGAGGGGGGAAAATTATATATATATATATATATATATATATATATATATATATATCCTGTACCCCACAATTGCAAAATAGAGGAAGAGAAACAAAGTCAACACCACCCTTAGATTAAGCACAAAACTAGAATTACGACCAATTCCTCTTAATGCTATCCTTGTTTTTGAAGTTGTGATTTCATTTCTGAGGTAAACTATACAAACAACAGCTGACTTCAGGAAGATTATGTGGTAACAAAGCAATACAGAGGACATTTGTTTAGGGGGGGAAACACTGCTTCTTCTTGTCCCTACTTCTTACAACCCTTTCTCCATCAACAATTGGGTACAAAATGAGGCCTTGTAAAAACCATATACCTGAAACCTGTATGATTTTGTTAACGTAACCCCATTAAATACAATTTAAAAAATAAATAAATACACGCTAAAGTGCAATTCTTACAAACAACAACAAAAAAAACAGCAATTGGATATATGAACTCCGGTGGCGCTACCTCAAGGCCCTGGACATAAAACGCTGCTTTTTACAGACCCAGGAATCAAATCTTAATTTCATCCAAGGTAATGCAGGCCGCACTTGGGAAGACGTCTTGTCCGCAATCTTTTGCTGTGGCCTACATTCAGTCTCTAGTGAACACCGCTTCGAGTGAGTCAAACAAACAAACTGAAGGTAGCCGCTGTTACTCCAGGGCATCGCAGGTCCAGCTTCGGGGGCAAAGATGCCCCATCGGTGACCTCATGGCAGTGCCGTCCATCAGAGCTCAGGCTCCAGCTCCAGAGACAACGCTCGGCTTCTCGGGCCCTTTTCCTGAATGAGACGACAGGAGCCTGCAGAATGCGGGCTGATTCCTAAGTTAAGCACAGAGACATGAGAAAGAGACGGGCTCTGTGTCTGTGAAGAAAGCAAACTCTGCGGAAAATCCACGACGTTTTCAGTGCAGAAGCATAGGTTTTTCCTTAGCACAAGTAAGAATGAACAGAGGTGGGGGCGGGGGGGTAAAGCAGATCCAGAGAAGGTTTTTGTGGAAACAACTGTTCTGTCCTCGGAGGCTGGGCCAGCTGTCTGCCGAGGGAGGATCCACAGCCGCCGCTCGCTGGATGCGAAGCTGGGAACGGAGTCAGAACTGAAACCTCATCGCCATAGGAACACTAACGTGTGCGTTTTCCTTTTCCCCATAAAACCACACATGAGAACTGCTAATAAGTTTCACGTTTCTTGGCTTTACAGGAGAAAAAAATCTTACCGTGTGAGTAACTTGGCAATAGCCCTCCAGTTTGGAAGCTGGATGGAGTTTTCAAAGTATTCCCACCGGATGTGTTCTTTTTATCCGTTTTTGGTTTTTGGTGTTTTTTTAAGGGCAGAAAAAGAGTTGATATAAAAAAAAGTATCAAAGGTTCTAAACTTCAGTGAAAACAAAGATAAAATAATTCTCTTTTTTTTAAAAATCTTAAAGAGATAGAAAGCTGTGTACCTGTGTTTGGGGGTTTATTGCCACTTGGACTGGCCTGCTAGGTTTAATCATATGCCTAGTGATTCATCTTTTTTTATCCCTTCCAAGTACTCCAACAATATTTATTATGTAAGAACAGCCAATCACATTATTTTTGAGGCAATAAATATATATTAATATCTACTTTGTATTACAGCAGAAATTACTCTAGGTATTGGGGAGAGAAGGGGACTAGATGACTAAGAGAGAGATTTTGTCTTAAATACTAGTATGTTCAGTCTGGTAGGGAAGACAGGCCAGTCAGGAAGATGCCCAGCCCAAAATACAGTGCGGCAAGCACAAGCACAGAGCTGGGCCAGCAACTGATTAACCCTCTCAGGTCGTCAAAGTTATCATCACAAGCAAACTAAAAAATGGTGAGTATGGAGGTGATGGATGTTAACTTCACTTGTTGTGGTAATACTTTTCCAATAGATACGTATTTCAAATCATTTATGTATACACCTTAAGCTGATATAATGTGATATGTCAATTATATCTCAACTATAGGCCTAATGCACAAAAATTCATGCAAGAGTAGGCCTTCCCTCCCCCAGCTGCTGGCACTGGCCTCCCTCAGGCACCAGGACCTGGGCTTCCCTCTTCCGCAGGCACCTGGGACCCAGGCTGGTTTCCCTCGGGCCACCCACAGGCACCCAGGACCTGGGTGGCTTCCCTCCAGGCCCGGCTTCGTCAGGAAAGACGTCCAGAATGACATCCGGAAGGACATCTGGTCTAATTAGCATATTACCCTTTTTTTATTATAGACAAGATGAGACAAACTAACAAAAAGAAGCCTTATTGGGAAGCAGAGGCTGAGGGGAACAAGGGAAGCTTTCTCGGAGAAGCACAAATAAGTTTTGTATCAGCAAAGCAAGAGTTGATCAGTTGGACAAGGTGAAAAAGAACATTCTTAGCAGAGAAAAGAATGTACAATGAATAAGTTAAACAAGAACCAGCTCACAGATTAAGTCACGAACCAGGTAGACCTACAATATAGTCGTTTCTACTCTAATGAGCACTGCACAAACTAGAACAGTGATCACACTCCAACTTGATTGCATGTAAATATAAGCGCAATAAACTCAAAATAAAATTGGCTTCTTACATGCTCTAAGCAATTGCCATGGGTCTTTATTCCCTATGACATCGGAAACATGTGGAATGTTGATTTTGAAAGAACAGACCTTTCTGAATCTTCTAGAAAACATCATATATATATATGCCTAAGTGACCATTACAACTGAATGACCAGAATGAATGACCAGTCAACCAGTTCCTATAATATGCACTGACCACCAGAGGGCAGACATTCAATGCAGGAGCTGCCCCCTTGTGGTCAGTGCACCCCTACAGGGGGAGTGTGGCTCAGCCAGAAGCAGGGCTCATGGCTGATGAGTGCAGCTGCAATGGCAGGAGCCTCTCCAAACTCCACAGCAGTGCTATCTAGCCAGTGCTATCTAGCGAGCAGGCAGCAGCAGGCACAGTAGGCCAGGATGAGTGCAAGCAGAGCAGCACCCAGCCCCAGCTCAGGCTCCTCCCTGGGCGTCTGCCACTTGACACACTGCTACATCCCCTGGGCATGTCCCACTGATGGTTTAGGCCTGATCCCCGGAGAACTGGCCTGCAGGGATCGGGCCTAAACCGGCAAGTGGGATATCCCCCATGGGGTCCCAGATTGCAAGAGCGTACAGGCTAGACTGAGGGACCCTCACATACACACCTGTGCACAAATCCTGTGCCTCTCATTGATAAAAATAATAAAATTGCCCCAGTATTGTCACCTAAAAATTTGTATTTTTACAGCACTTATATACCAACATTTCTGTGTTTCCCATTCCTCCACTGAATGTGACTTTTGTTTACAGACATAGTATGATCAATATATCATTAGTCAAGTTGCTATAGATGCTATTTTTATAAATCTGGGACTTTTTAACTGGTAGGTTGTTTGCATGTCACTTTGAATGAGTTCACATTGAATGTTTCCTTCTTCACTAGCCTGCAAATTAGAAAAGTACAAGTAGATTTACACCAAACTCACGTGTATCTTAAAGAAAATGGATTTGTTGTGTTTACAAAGTGGATACCACAAACAACGCTGTGGAACAGGACAGCAGGAAAGTTTATAGCATGGACTCTAGTGCCAGAATCTGCCTTCACATCCTGGGTCTGCCACTTACAAGTTGCATGACATTAGGCAAATTACTTCATCTCCCTGTACCTCAGTTTCCTTATCTTTAAAATAAATATAATTAAGACAAAATCTTAAGCAGAGAATATCGTAGTTGCCTGGGATTGGGGGAGTAGGAGAACATATACAGTGACTGCTAATTAATGTGGAGGTTTTTTTGGATGAGATGAAAATGTTTGAAATCACATAATGATGATGGTTGCACACCTTTGTGAATGTACTAAAACCAGTGAATTGAACACTATTTTAAAAGGGTAAATTTTGTGGTATATGAATTATATCAATAAATCTGTTATTTTTTAAAATATCAATAAAAAGAATCTATACTAATAAAAGAGTAATATGCTAATTAGACCGGACGTCCCATCAGACAAAGCCACAGTGGTGGGGGCCCGAGGCAGAGGTGGTTAGGGGGATCAGGCCAGCAGGGGAGAGCAGTTAGGGGCCACTAGGTAGGCAGGCAGAGTGGTTAGGTGCGATCAGGCAGACAGGCAAGTGAGCAATTAGGAGCCAATGGTCTTGGATTGTGAGAGAGATGTTGACTCGGCCTAAACCCGAGTGCAATAGGGCCTAAACCAGCAGTAGGACATCCCCTCAGGGGTCCCAGGTTGGAGAGGTGCAGGCTGGGCTGAGGGACCTGCCCCTCCCATGCACAGATTCCATGCACCAGGCCTCTAGTATGAAATAATAACTTTTAAAAGTGGACACCATGCAGAAACCGGTTTGGCTCAGTGGTAGAGCGTCGGTCTATGGACTGAAAGGTCCCAGGTTCGATTACGGTCAAGGGCATGTACCTTGATTGTGGGCACATCCCTGGGCAGCTGGTTGATGTTTCTCTCTCATTGACGTTTCTAGCTCTCTATCTCTCTCCCTTCCTCTCTGTAAAAAATCAATAAAATATATTTAAAAATAAAAAAATAAAAGTGGATACTATGGTCATAAACTATATTAAATGACAAAAAATTAAATGTTAGAAATAAAAGCTATATGCTATATAATTTCATAATAAAACAAATATCCTAATCAATAGTCTAAATTTAAATTAGTTAATAAGATAGAAACAGATGTAAATTGTGTTAACAAACATCATGTAGGGAGTGGTCAAGCCAATATTCTGACAGTTCTCAGAATTAAAGTGCCTTTATCATAAAAGTTTTAATTGTGGTGAAACTCATTCCTAGGAAATTCTTCACCCTGAGGTTTCAGAGAAGATTTAAATATCTGTTATCAAAGAAGGAAAAATGCTATGAGTTGGAGATTCAATTACCTAATTATTATTAAATTTGCTAGAAAGAATTAGTACCACTCTTCTCTTATAATGATAAAATGGCAAAAGCTAGAAGTAATTCCAGGATTTCCATTATGTTATCTATTCAACAATCTCTGGCGTATCTCTGCTCACAAATTAATGTATTGCTTAAGAGTGCCTTCCTTCCTCTCAGGGTGAATGCTACCTTAAAGTCGAATGCTATGAAAAATTTTGTAAAATCAGAATTATAAAAAGAACCTGTACTATTTTACTCATTATGTATCATCATTGATTAGTTCTAATACCTAATTTAGAGTAATTGGCTTAAATATTGACATTATTTTGATAAAATTACCCTCCTTTATCCACATTGTAATGTACAAAAACTCTATTTCTATAATATTTGCTTCCTTGGTTATAAAATAACTTCAGAGTGGTGGTTTATTTATTCATGCCAGGGCTACTTTGATCATTTATCTAAAGCAATGTTGCTACAAAAGATTTTTTTAATTGGCCACCATTTAACATACCCTTTTTTATGCACACTCACAGTTATACAGCTATTCGCATAATGCTCCACCTACCAAGAAAAATTATGCAAAGTGCATTGTTTGTACATGTCCTGGGTTCTTTTTTTTTTAAATATATTTTATTGATTTTTTACAGAGAGAAAAGGAGAGGGATAGACAGTTAGAAACATCGATGAGAGAGAATCACCGATCAGCTGCCTCTTGCACAATCCCTACTGGGGATGTGCCTGCAACCCAGGTACATGCCCTTGACCGGAATCAAACCCGGGACCCTCCAGTCTGCAGGCTGACGCTCCATCCACTGAGCCAAACCGGTTTCGGCCATGTCCTGGGTTCTAAGAGAGAAAAGGAATCCCAACTTTGAATCAAAGTTACCACCACAATGATATGATTGGCAAAGCTGAGGTATTTTTAGGAACTGACAATTACATCATAACAAGCAATTGAACAGAAACAAACAAGCAAAAGCACTTCACTAGAAAAAAAAAACAATAATAATCCTTGCAAGCAGACTTAAAATATCAGGAAGTTTGTTCAATTTGGTTAAAATAGTCATTGAGCTACTGATAATTGGCTCGGATGGTGAAGCAATTTCGGACGTATCAAAGAAACTCAACAACACCTATAAGTCTATAAATTAGGCTTACCCACACAATATAATCATGCAGGACATGTATCTGTAAAGTTAGTTGGCAGTCTGTGAACATTAAAATGTGACATAGCAAATGACAAATTCACT
Source organism: Vespertilio murinus (assembly GCA_963924515.1). Taxonomy (NCBI): domain Eukaryota; kingdom Metazoa; phylum Chordata; class Mammalia; order Chiroptera; family Vespertilionidae; genus Vespertilio; species Vespertilio murinus. The sequence continues at coordinate 32,854,310 of OZ004711.1, forward strand.
TTAACATGCTTAAAATAAGAATGGGATCTGCAGGCTAATAAGACTAAAAAGGCATAGTGATGGCATGCAGTTTTCCTCATTAAATCCTTCCCTTTCTGTCTAGGCCAACTTGACAAATAAAAGTGCTCTGTTTTGTGGGGGGAGGGTTGTTTTCCTTTGTCCTTGAAGTACATTCAGTATCACTTTTCCATCTGACTTAGGTGCATTCTGTCTAGGTTCCCATAGTTCTTTGTGCATGATTCACACTTCCCCACACCCCTGGCTGTTGCACTTTATTTCTCTCTCTCTTTCTCTCTCTCTGCCCCTCTGGGCTGTACCTTCCTAGAGAAAAACAATTGGCAAATATTTCTTTACCTTGTTTCTCCCGGCCATAGACAGCACAGTGCCTAGAACACAGTATTTGCTCAATACTTTGTAAGCAAATGAAACAACCAAACCAAGCAGTAAATAAAACTTAATATAGTGTAAATTAATATTAACAACTTGGCCTTGTTTTCATCTTTATTCTTTCTCTCTACCTTTCTCCTTGCTCTCCCTCCCTCTTCTCGCTGCTCCTCCCATTGCTCCCTCCCAAAACGCTGTGTATAATAACTATTGCTTACAAGGTAATGAATAGCTTGACCAGCATCTAGTACACAGCCGTCAGGAGAGCATGTTCTCAATAAGTACCTTTTGAATAAAGGGAAGGAGGGAGCTAAGAAAGGGCGAAGAAAGTGTAAAAGTCAAAAAGTCTTTAAAGATGCTACATTTTTAAGGTTGATCACAATATAAAGAAAAAAATATTTACCTCGCCCTTTCCTCCTTCGCCTTTGATGCAATTTATGATCAAGTCAGAACACACCATCTACATTTTCACAAGGCAACTATGATTATTTATTGTTGATTGGTGTGTAAGACTGTTGGTATCCAAACATTTCTATCACTATAAGCAAAACACAATTGGGCTTTATATCTATCTTAACTTTTTCTTCATTTACTCCTACTGTCTTACTGTAATTTTCTAAATATTAAACATGGTTTCAATGAAGGCCATGTTAATAAAGATCAGACCTGGTGTTCCAGATTATGTCCCATTTCTCTGACTAAGAAATGCATATGCTCCTTGTCTATCAGACTGCCAGTTTGGGGAGAAATCAATTACACCAAATGATGCACAAAACCCCAGGGGAGTACGAAAAGTCAAACCACACCCACCAATCCACATTAGGTGAGGAAAAAATAAACAGTATATGGAATCTGGATTATGGGTTCAGTTTAATTCAATCGATGTCTGAATATTTGTTCAGTACAATCAATGTCTGAATATTTGTTTCCTGGATGTTTGTTAAATATTTGCATGGAGGAGTCAGGTTAATTAATGCATAAAAGTAGTCGGACTTCTGAGTAACTTTCCATATTATTAGGAAAGAAGGAAAAGGCTGGCTCTTTATGGAAGTTGATTTTTCTTCTGTGCTGACCAAATAATAGAAAAGAGAGAATTTTTGCTGCAAAGATTTTTTTTTTTGAGAGAAGATATAAGTGACATTTTCTGTGTGTTGTTACAATTATTTTTCCCAGGCTAAGCAGATATTACGATATGTCTATGATTCTATTAAGTGTAATTTTTTAAATCAATTTTTGCCATTGAAATTGTCATCTGTTTTCATTTAAAAGCTTATGTAATTGTAATCAAATAAAGATATGGTATTGGTGATGTGCTTTGGTATACGTAAAAGACTTGAGTCTATACAAGAGAAATACTTCATTTGGAAAGTCCAACAAAATATTTTCAGTGAGCCTACTCCATGAATCACTGGTTTGTCACCTAAGGGTATTTTTCAAATTGTTACGATGGAGCAATAAGATAGGTGTATCTTTTTCTTCCCCATATCCAAACACTCTGAAGTTTATCCAAACCACTGCTCCCTCTAAAACCCTAGGTAATGCACGACCAGGACAAGAGTGCATGGCGTGGGTGTTCACGTCATAGGACTAGACCAGCGCCCAGTAAGTCATTCCTGCCCCATCCATAAGATATCTCCCTTGTCCCCCAAACCATACTTGAAATTCTCTTTTTAGAGATTCATTCGTCTGGGTTAAACATTACCCTCTGATTTAAAATGTAAATAAATAGCATAAAATGTTAAGGTACTGACCCACATACATCGTCCATCACAAAGTGGGAAGCATCCCTTGAAGTCATTTGTTACCGCCTCTGCTCTGTAGAGAGTCAGTGCCTGGTGATATAACCTGGTGACGCTATTTAAAAATGCCAGCAGGCAAGAACAGGGTAGCAACAGAGAAGGTCAAGGGTATCAGAGACAGAAGTCATCTTATTTGCCATCATTAAGAACGGGTGCTGGTCTTCTGAATTAGTGCTGCCACATATTTCGACGAAGTATAAAAAGATGGATTTTGAAGACAAAGAGAAGCACTATCTTCTTTCTACTAGTATGTAACTCAGTAAAGATTTTTTTTTTATTAAGGTATTATCTGTATACATAGCTTATCATTGCCCCCCCCATAGATGCCCTCCCTCCCCAGAGTTTTGTGTCCATTGGTTATTCTTATATGCAAGCATACCAGTCCTTTGGTTGATCTCTTATCTCCCCTAGATCTCCCTACCCCCCCCCGCTGTCATTTGACAGACTGCCTGTTGTTTTACTGTCACTATATCAATCTTTCTGTTCATTCGTTTATAATGATCTTTAATATCCATAAATGAGTGAGGTCATGTAGTGTTTCTCTTTCATTGACTGGCTTATTTCACTCAGCATGATGCTCTCCAATTCCATCCAAGTTACTGCAAATGATGAGAATTCCTTCCTTTTTATGGCAGCATAGTATTCCATGGTGTAGATGTACCATAGTTTTCTGATCCATTCATCTGCTGACGGGCACCTAGGCTGTTTCCAAATCCTAGCTATTGTAAATTGTGCTGCTATGAACATAGGGGTGCATATATCCTTTCTGATTGGGGTTTCTAGTTTCTTGGGGTATATTCCTAGTAGTGGGATTACTGGGTCAAATGGGAGTTCCATTTTCAGTTTTTTGAGGAAGCTCCATACTGTTTTCCACAGTGGTTGCACCAACCTACAATCCCACCAGCAGTGCACGAGGGTTCCTTTTTCTCCACAACCTCGCCAACATTTGTTGTTTGTTGTTTTGTTGATGTTGGCCATTCTGACAGGTGTGAGATGGTACCGCATTGTTGTTTTGATTTGCATCTCTCGGATAATTAGTGACTTGGAGCATGTTTTCATGTGCCTCTTGGCCTTCCTTCTGTCTTCTTTTGAGAGGATTCTATTTAGGTCCATTGCCCATTTTTTAATTGGCTCATTCATTTTCCTTTTATTGAGTTGTATAAGCTGTCTGTAGATGTTGGAGATTAAACCTTTATCAGTGATATCGTTTGCAAATATGTTCTCCCATGCAGTGGGTTTTCTTGTTGTTTTGTTGATGGTTTCTTTTGACGTAAAAAAGCTTTTTATTTTGATGTAGTCCCATTTGTTTATTTTCTCTTTAGCTTCCATTGCCCTAGGGTTAGTATCATTGAAGAAGTTCTTTAGGCATATGTCTGAGATTTTGCTGCCTGTGGATGCCTCTAGTATTTTTATGGTTTCCCGTCTTATGTTTAAGTCCTGTATCCATTTTGAGTTTATTTTTGTGTATGGTGTAAGTTGGTGATCTAGTTTCATTCTTTTGCATGTATCTGTCCAATTTTCCCAACACCATTTATTAAAAAGACTGTCTTGACTCCATTGTATGTTCGTGCCTCCTTTGTCAAATATTAATTGAGCATATTGATTTGGGTTGATGTCTGGATTCTCTAATCTATTCCATTGATCAATATGTCTGTTCTTGTGCCAGTACCAGGCTGTTTTGAGAACAGTTGCTTTGTAATACAGCTTGAAATCTGGTATTGAGATTCCTCCTACTTTACTCTTATTTCTTAAGATTGCTGAGGCTATTCGGGGTCTTTTATTGTTCCAAATGAATTTTTGGAGAGTTCTTTCTAGGTCTGTGAAGTATGTCCATGGTATTTTCATGGGGAGTGCATTGAACTTATATATTGCTTTGGGAAGTATGGACATTTTGATGATGTTGATTCTACCAATCCATGAACATGGTATGTTCTTCCATCTGTTTACATCTTTCTCTATTTCTTTTTTCAGTGTCCTGTAGTTTTCTGCATATAGGTCTTTTACCTCCTTGGTTAAGTTTATTCCTAGGTATCTTAATTTTTTTGGTGCGATGGTAAACGGGATTGCTTTTTTAGTCTCTGTTTCTGTAAGTTCACTATTGGTGTAGAGAAATGCCATTGATTTCTTGGCATTTATTTTGTATCCTGCTACATTGCCAAATTCGTTTATTAAGTCTATTAGCTTTTTGATGGAGTCTCTTGGGTTTTTTATGTACAATATCATGTCATCTGCAAATAGTGACAGCTTTACTTCTTCTTTTCCGATTTTGATGCCTTTTATTTCCTCTTCTTGTCTAATTGCGATGGCGAGTACTTCCAGTACTATGTCAAAGAGGAGTGGTGAGAGTGGGCATCCCTGTCTTGTTCCTGTTCTTAGAGGGAATGGTTTTACTTTTTGCCCATTGAGCATGATGTTGGCTGTGGGTTTATCATATATAGCTTTTATTATGTTGAGGTATGATCCTTGTACTCCCACCTTGTTGAGAGTTTTTATCAGGAAAGGGTGTTGGATTTTATCAAATGCCTTTTCTGCATCAATAGATATGACCATATGATTTTTATCTCTCAATTTGTTTATGTGATGTATCACGTTTATTGATTTGCGAATATTGTACCATCCTTGCATTCCTGGTATAAAACCTACTTGGTCATGGTGTATGATTTTCCTGATGTACTGCTGGAGCCGATTTGCTAGAATTTTGTTGAGGATTTTGGCATCTATGTTCATGAGGGATATTGGCCTGTAATTCTCTTTCATTGAGTTGTCTTTATCTGGTTTTGGTATTAGGGTGATGCTGGCTTCATAAAAGGAGTTTGGCAGTGTTCCTTCCTCTTGAATTTTTTGGAATAGTCTGAGGAGGATAGGTTTTAGTTCTTCCTTGAATGTTTGGTAAAACTCTCCTGTGAAGCCATCTGGCCCTGGGCTTTTGTTTGCTGGAAGCTTTTTGATGACTGCTTCAATTTCTTCCCAAGTTACTGGTCTATTGAGATTTTTAGATTCTTCCTGATTGAGTTTTGGAAGGTTGTATTTTTCTAGGAATATGTCCATTTCCTCCAGGTTGTCCAGTTTGTTGGAATAGAGTTGTTCATAGTATTTTGTAACAATCCTTTGTATTTCGGCGGGGTCTGTTGTTATTTCACCTCTTTCATTTCTAATTTTGTTTATTTGGGTCCTCTCTCTTTGTTTCTTGGTTAGCCTGGCTAGAGGCTCATCAATCTTGTTAATCCTTTCAAAGAACCAGCTCTTGGTTTTGTTGATCTTATGTATTGTGTCTTTGGTCTCTATGTCGTTAATCTCCGCTCTGATTTTTATTATTTCCTTCCTTCTGCTTACAGTGGGCCTTTCTTGCTGTTCTTTTTCTAACTGTTTGAGTTGTAGGGTAAGATAATTTGTTACCAATCTTTCTTGTTTTTTGCAATAGGCTTGTAGGGATATGAACTTCCCTCTCAAAACAGCTTTTCTCAGTAAAGATTTTTATCTTTCACTTTTTTTAGCTTTAATTTAAAACATAAGACCTGCCTTTAATGGTTGCTTTAAAGAGAAAATGCAGGAAGGTTGTGCGACAAGTGCTAGCTTATTCCTTTACTTTTCTTTTCTTTTCTTTTAAAGCACTATCTTCAAACTATCTCCAACATTTGGTGCCAGGCTTCATGGAAGGAGAGCCACTGTTTGCTAAAGTCAAGTCATTCACCTACCATATCATCGGCAACTCATGGTAGCACTTTTGAGGATGTCAAAACACAACTCAATTTTATATTAACTTGGGTTTATTTTGTTTTGTTTTTAATATATTTTTTATTGATTTCAGAGAGGAAGGGAGATGAAGAGAGATATAGAAATAACAGTGATGAGAATCATTGACTGGCTGCTTCCTGCATGCCCCCTACTGGGGATCAAGCCCCCAACTCAAGCATGTGCCCTTGACCTGAGTCAAACCTGGGACCCTTCAGTCTTCAGGCTGATGCTCTATCCAACTGAGCCAAACTGGCTAGGGCTTACCTTGGGTTTTTAAGAGGCGCTAAACCTACATTATTGCTCATAACTACCAGTATGTATGTTCCATGAAAGCAGAGATTTTAATTTTGCTCATGACTAATAACCAGCATCTAGAACAGTGCTGAGTACATAATGGGAGCACAAAAGTAGTCATTGAATTTGTGAATGAATGACTATCATCTTGTTTACTACGTGGCTGTAAAAAGGAAGGAACTCCTGCCATATGCAATACCATGGGTGGACCTGGAAAGCATTATGCTAAGTGAAATAAATCAGTCAGAGAAAGATAAATATCACATGATCTCACTCATTTATGGAATATAATGAACAACATAAACTGATTAACAAAAACAGATCCAGAGACAGAGAAGCATTGATTAAACCTCAGAGGGAGCCAAAACCAGTTTGGCTCAATGGATAGAGCTTCAGCCTGTGGACTCAAGAGTCCCTGGTTCAATTCCGGTCAAGGGCATGTACCTTAGTTGTGGGCACATCCCCAGTGCGGGGTGTGCAGGAGGCAGCTGATCAATGTTCCTCTCTTATTGATGTTTCTAACTTTCTAGCTCTCTCCCTTTCTCTCCGTAAAAAATCAATAAAATATGAAGAAAAAAAACCCTCAGAGGGAAGGTAGGGGAGGGTGGGGATAAGGAGGAGAGATCAACCAAAGGACCTGTATACATGCATATAAGCATAAGTAATGGACAAGACCCCAGGGAGGTAAGAGTCTGGGGTGTGGGGGGACAATGGGAGGATAAGGACACATATATAATACCTTAATCAATAAAGAAAAAAATTTTAAAAAATAAAAAAGTTGAGAGAGATTTTATAAGGAAGGAAAAGGACATCGTGACTACCAGTAAGTTTATTTTATGGAGACATGTGGAGGTTGTAATGGTGAAGCAAAGAAAGTATAAAGGGTATTGGCCAATATTTGTTGTGTACGTACTTGTGCCAAGCTTTTTTTTAACATTGCTTTTAATCTTCACAGCACTCTCTGAGATAGATTATATTACTACATTCTAAGATAAGGACACTGAGACACAGAGATATTAATGACTTGACTAATGAAACCATACTTTGTTTTAAGTAAAATTTAAACCCAAAATTGTTTGACTAGAAAATGCACATTCTTTTACACTAATATTGTAACATGTCCCCTCAAAGTTTCAAAATAGAAGGAAAAAAAATGGCAAGCCCAAATGCAGAGGTGGAAGGGTGAATAGAGATAATAGGAGAGAATTTTACCAAAAAGTAACATAAATACTGTTTTAGAGACTCACAGGAAAATGTTTCAAAAATAGTGAGAAGTCATGTTATGTCCAAATCTCATTGGCTTTGATATTTTTTATATGGGAGATATAACTGTGTACTATTGAAGTTACAATATGTATTGAGTTCACACACAATAATGGTCATAGCAAACAAGAAAACTTCATTAGAAAACTCTAATTTGTTTTCTCTGCTAGAATTTTTAGATGACTTCGAATATTTATCTCAATAGTTACAATTAATTTAACAACTTAGGCACTAAGTCTGTGGTTGCAATTTCAAAAATATACACATAATGAGTCACATATAGGTGAGATCATGTGGTATTTGTCTTTATTTGATCTGTATTTTTATTGTATATTTTTCATTGTTCCTTTTTAGTAATTTTGCAAGATCAATTTTTATAGGAAAAAAACAAGTTAGTATATTCTCAGACATGATGGATTGAAATTTGTTTTTCATTATTAATAGTTCAGAAGTTTTTTACAGCTACACAATTCATATTGTTAATGTCATGTATTTTTTATATTCCAATTTGGGAAACCTTCCATCAAGTTTCTGTCATATCTATGTATATAAAAGGTAATATGCAAAGTGTCCCCTTGGGAGTTCGACCGGGAGACCAGGAATTCGATTACTCTCTATGATGTGCGCTGACCATCAGGGGGTGGTGTGGAACGAAGGAAGGCCCAGACTCAGATAGGCCCTGAGGCCTAAGGACCCTACCATGCATGAATTTCATGCACTGGGCCTTTAGTATAAGCTGTAAGATTTTAAGGCATTTCAAGTTTCCTTGTGTGGTAACTAATATTTAATATTGTTTGAAATGACAATCATTAACCAGTTTATCTTAACCATCCTTGTTATAGTGTCTTATTGTGGGTTTTTTATTATCTTCATCAATGTCAGTAATTCATGTCAAAGCACCAGCAAATTTATATATTTCTCGATGTGTCTGCATGATTCATTCCTCTTTGTTAATTAAATTATCAAACAATTCTGAGCCTGTTCATTTTTTTATTCATAATTCATCTCTTCCTCTTAATGAACTATAGCTTTTAGTATGATCTGAAAAAAAAATGTTTTATTTCTCAATATCAGAATAGTTTCTGATGATTTAATTGCTCAATCTATCACTTTTGCTTCATATTTCATTGTTTGATTTAAATAGTCTCTGAGTTTTTAATAAATATTTTTAGAGATGAAAAAGAGGGCATCCTTCAGTTATCTCATAATCAGAAGTTTCAAACCGCTCACTTCTATTAGTGAAGTATTCCAAAATATCTTTTTAAATATATTTCTTGATATCAGAATATATTTTTTGCTTTTAACAAAAACATGACCATGTGAATGCATTGTTGGAGTTCTTGAGACTTTGGAAAGAGCATGTACATGTGAGTGGTTCTAAGGCTTACTCTAAAGCTTCACTCATTTCATGAAAATTCTCTCTAAATGTAGTTATTGCTAAATCTTTTTTTAAATATATTTTATTGATATTTCACAGAGAGGAAGGGAGAGATAGAGAGGTAGAAACATCGATGAGAGAGAAACATCGACCAGCCGCCTCTTGCACACCCCCCACCAGGGATGTGCCCGCAACCAATGTACATGCCCTTGACCGGAATCGAACCTGGGACCTTTCAGTCATCAGACCGACGCTCTACCAGTGAGCCAAACCGGTTTCGGCTTTTTCCAAATCTTGATCCAGCAAGAAAGAAGCCAATGGAATAAACACCTTGACATCTCTCTACTGCTGGTGCCTCCCATTGGCCAAACCCAACCAGATGAGCAGATCTGCAGGGACGAACAGAATATATAGTCCAGCTAATTGTGTTTGAATAACTATTTTCTGACTCTCCCATTTTTATAGCATTTATTCCTTTTGTGCTTGTGTTCAGAGAATGAAAGCAAAATAAAGAAAGTGATTGGAATTTGCTCACAGAAATCACTTCCTCAAGCAGCACCTTACTAGCCTAAGTATGCCTGTGAATACTGTACAATCTTGGTTCAGCAAAGCATATTCATCCCATAATACATTCACATATCATAATCATTTTGAAAGCTTCAACACATGTCTTCTAATGGTGTCACTCTATATAATGAGATATGCAAATTAGAATGTTATAGAGAGTCTTAATTGCATTATATCATTCAGAGTTGTAAATGTTCAGCTAGTTGTAAATGTTCAGCCCAGGTAGGGCAATCACAAGAAGAAAAGAAAAAAAGGAATATTCCTTTCGCCGTTTGACCCAAAAATGAAATAGACTTACATTGCTAATAGGCATATTAATATGCTCCTCAGACATCTATAGTAACAGTGGGTTAACAGGGATGGCCTCAAGAGATGTATCAGCATTCCTTATAAATGCTTTATGATTCCTGGCTTCAGTGTTTTGGGGTCCTTAGGCACTATTGCATATATTGTTTTAGAGCTTATTATAAACCCCAAGGAATAAAAAAAAGAAAAACTTAAATCAAATATGGCTTGTCATGTAAAAAGAAGAGTCGAGCATAACATATCTGCTAAAGAGAAAATGCATTTCATTTCATATACTTTCCCTGTAACTAAGTACTAATGTCCATATACTATTTCTAAACTCTAGATTTTGTCATAATTTGGCAAGATATGATAATGGAACCGGGGAACCTTTTTCCATCTCAAAGTAGGTGACTTCTTTCAGGTATCACCAACTTCTACTAGTAAGCAAACAAGGAATCTCTAATACACAATTCTATAAGATTACAGTAATATGACAATCCATTTTCATATCTCCAGCTCCATTGTGCATTATTCTGTGCATGCAAGACCAGGTCCAAGAGCAGCAGACCACTGAAATAAAGAATAAAATCGTAGGCCTGGCCAGTGTAGCTCAGTGGTTAAGTATCGATCTATGAACAAGAAGGTCACAGTTCCATCCCTGGTCAGGGCATATGCCCAGGTTGGGGGTTCGATCCCCAGTGTGGGTGTGCAGGAAGCAGCTGATCAATGATTCTCTCTCATCATTGATGTTTCTCTCCCTCTTCCTCCCTCTCCCTTCCTCTCCCTAAATTCAATTTAATTTTTTTAAAGAATAATATCTTAGATCAATCAATTCTTTATTTAAAAATTACCACCATATTCTCTCCAATATCCATCCCCATTTCTTTCTACCACCAAAGCCCCATCACAACCACCAACATCACTACTAGTATATCCCTGTTACCAAGAAACCACTGTGCTGGGATCATACATTTTCAGAGTTTGAAATAAATTCCCTTTCAAGCCACACAGATCTATGTAGAATTCTGAAAAGTCGAGGCAAAATATTTCCTAAGATGATCCAACTCTACCATTTGATCCTTGGAAAAAGCATCCATTTTACTCATTTATCTAATGAGCACTTAGGAGCTTCGTAGCTATTTCACATTGAATACATTCAAACGTTTCTGGTTAACTCTCCAAAACACATTAGCTGAACTGAGCCCATATTTCTGTCAACAGCATTACTATCACATTAATCAAGTCTCCTATTTTGTTATTCTTTCCTCCCTCTTATTCACTCTCTATTGCAACTTAATCTCTAGTTATATTGGATTAGTTCCCTAAATATTTCTCATATTTTATTTCCTTCCTTCTCATTCCCTTCCAGCATCAATGCTCTTACCATTTCATACCTAGTCCATTGCATGAGCTTTATAAATCACTTCTACCCAACCTCTTTTACAAATTACTTCCAAATTAATATTCAAAAATAACCAGTGTTTTCACCTTTACTAATTACTTTCCAATTCTGGTTTCTTTGTATCATGATGCTACCATTTAGAGCCTTTCCCCTGCCTTCCCAATTTTGGACACTAAAGTGGCCACCACACATTTGTTTTATAGTATCTTGATAATTCTAGTCATAAAATGTCCAAGGTGAAAAGACTGTTGTTGTCATCAAATGTACCCCTTATTGTCAGAAATGACATATTTGGTAGATGATAGAGCAAGTTCCATCCACTTTTTCTTATTCCACCTTCGCAGGTAAAAGCTTTTTACTGAGTTCAAAGATTTTGCTGACATGGTTTAAATTGACAAAGGTAGTAGAAAAAGGAAGTAATTTGGTCAAGGGGGTCAGAAAACACACACAACCCATGGGAATTCTTATTCAAAAATATCAATTCCCTCATATCTTAGTCTATTATTATACCTTCACTTTTCTGAGTCTTAAAAGTCAGTGGGCTGGAATTATATAGTGGGTGAAAAAAAAAGGTAATCTCAAAAGGTTACAAACTATATGATTCCACTTATATAACACTTTTGAAATGATAAGATTATAGAGATAAGGAACAGATTAGTGGTTGCCAAGAGTTAGTAAAAGAGGTGGGGGAGGGGCACCGGTTGTTATTAAAAGATAGCACATGGGATACTTGTGACTTAACTTCTGTATCTTGACTGTGGTTCCACAAATCTACCCATGTGGTAATATAGTATAGAACTAAATACACACACACACACACACACACACACACACACACACACACACATTCATATAAATCTGACAAAACTGATATAAGGTCAGTGAATTTTATCAATGTCAATTTCCCAGGTGTGATATTATACTATAGTTATGCAAGATGTTATTGTTGGGGAAAACTGAATGAAGAATATGTGTGATATCTTCATATTATTTCTTGCAACTGCCTGTGACTCTGCAAATGAACTCAAAATAAGTTTAGTGGATTTTTTTTGTAAGTCAGTGGCAGTGGGACTGTTTGGCTTTAATTCCAAACACCTGAATTGCTATCCAGTTTAAAGAGCAAAATCCTTTTGGGATAGCACCAGGATATTCTGGAGTATGACTGGCATGCCTGAAGGAAAAGCAGAAACATATCTGCTATATCAGTCTTGCTGAGTGTTGACTCTAAATGTAAGTGTTAAAGTTAGGAAACCATAGTGCTAAGGTTTCACTGTCCTGCTTCATTTTAATATTTTTTATTTAAATTCTTTATTGTTGAAAGTATTACTTGAATAATGCTAAAGTTTCATTGTCTTAGACCCTGATAGATAGGTCTGATACATGTCTTATAATAATCTTTGAACAGATATTTATTGAGCATATACTATATATCAAGATCTTTTATTTTACATTTAGGGTCAAACATTTTAGAAATGAAGCCATTTTAAAGGGTCTCTAATCCAACCATTTTAATTTATAATACCCCAAACAGTTATCTAGAGAGGTTAAGTCTCTTACTCAAAGCACAGGAAATTGTTCAAACTCTGTATGTTTGACAATTTCTCATTATATTTATTTGGTAATAAAAAATACTTTTTCTCCTCACAGCTTTTCCACTCTTCACTACACAGAGAGCTCTTCATCCATCCTTCAAATATGTATCTTCCAAAGCCTACACATGTTAAGGTCATAACAGGTTCTATTATTCTATCCAATATACAAGTCTCATTCTTAATCCTGATTCACTATGCCTACAACTGTTATTTATTCTGTTTTTCTCATGTTATCCCAGTAAAAGAGAATGAGAGAGGGGGAGGGACAGGAGGGAAAGAGGAGGGGGAAGGGGGAGGAAAGAGAGAGAGAGAGAGAGAAGAGAGAAGAGAGAAGAGAGAAGAGAGAAGAGAGAAGAGAGAAGAGAGAAGAGAGAAGAGAGTGAATTAAGAATATAAACCCAGCCAAAACCGGTTTGGCTCAGTGGTAGAGCGTCGGTCTGCAGACTGAAAGGTCCCGGATTCGATTTCAGTCAAGGGCATGTACCTTGGTTGCGGGCACATCTCCAATAGGGGGTGTGCAAGAAGCAGCTGGTCGATGTTTCTCTCTCATCAATGTTTCTAGCTCTCTATCTCTCTCTCCCTTCCTCTCTGTAAAATATCAATAAAAATATATTTTTTTTAAAAAAAGAATATAAACCCAATCCAGGGAGAATCTTAAATCAGAGCTAAGTCAAGGATACACCTGGAAAAGTGTTAAGATGCCAACAAGAGTATTTGTTATTAGACATCTGTAAAACTTTCAACAATAAAGATAATTTTTAAAAGATTATTTTTTATTAAAGTTCAATTAATCATGAATGATTTGCACTTTCAAAGAAAATGTCTAGAGACAAATTAAAAGCAAAAATCAACTGTGTACCTGACACAGCAGCTCAGGTTTAGCTCATGTGAAGGCTCTGCCCAACCCATGCCATAAACCTAGTCTGCGTGATAGGAGGGCTGTAAAAGGATGCCCTGACAATCTACTGATCAGCAGAAAATTATTTCACCATCATTTTATTATGCTCATGATTCTGAATGTCTGGAAGGCTGGCAGAAAAAACAGGAAAGGTTTGTCATTGCTCCACAATCTCTGAGTCCTCAGCTGTGGTTGTTCAACTAGCCATAGATGGATGGATATAGCTCAACTGGGCCATATGTCTGGGCCTTCGATATTCTTAACTTGATATCTGCTGAGTGTGGAATATTTATGATGATTCCTTCGCTCACATGCCAGGCACCTGAGCTGGGATCATGAAGTAAATAGGGCTAGCTTACATCTCTCTTTCAACACACATCCTTTCTGCATGACCAGTTTGGACTTTCTTACAACCTGTCCATGGTTGACTTTGAACATTCTTAGGTAGCAAAAAATCATCTCTTCTACACTCCTGATGGTCCTGATCCATGTTTTACATTACATTATGCCTCTTACGTCCTATTAACATTACATTAAACCCTATCTTACATTGAATCTTAAAATCAACTCTGATACAAAGAACTCTTAAAACAACAAAAGAAAGATGGGCCAAAGACCTGAACAGATCTCTCACCAAAGAAGATATACAGATGGCACGTAAATGCATGAAAAGATGCTCCACATCTTTTCGGAGATGTTTAGCTCACTGGTTTAGTTCAGTGGATAGACCATTGGTCTGTGGACTCAAGGGTCCCAGGGTTCGATTCTGGTCAAGGACATGTACCTTGATTGCAGGCACATATCCAGTGGGGAGTGTGCAGGAGGCAGATGATCGATGTTTCTAACTCTCTATCCCTCTCCTTTTCTTCCTGTAAAAAAATCAATAAAATATATTTTAAAAATAAGTAAGTAAGTAAATAAATAAATAAATAAATAAATAAACATCCTCTCTCTGTATTCAGGTAACACAATGTACATACTTCTAGCATGGCTAGCTATGTAGTAATACCTGTGATTTTTGTGAATGCTCCATCAGAGTAAGCATCTGTGTCTTTCTTTTTCTTAATATATTTTTGTTGAACTCGGAGAGAAAGGAAGAGGAAGAGAGAAACATCAATGATGAGAGAGAATCATTGATCAGCTGCCTCCTGCATGCTCACCCCCCCCCCCTTCCCATTGGGGATCAAGCCACACCTGTGGCCTGACCAGGAATCTAGCATGACCATCTGGTTCATAGGTTGATGCTCAACCACTGAGCCACACTGGCCGGGCTGTCTTTTATTTTTATATCCCCCATGATATAGAAGAAACCTAATAACAGTTGGTTTAATCAATCAATACCTTACTTTCTAAATTAATTCCTCCTTTAGGCATTTTGACCCATGGAAAAGCCATATTTATCTAAGTCATCACCTTCAAATAAGAATGACATAGCATCTCTTGGTGTTTGGTGTTGATGGCTACCCATTATCCTCGGGATGAGGTTAACATTGCTTGTAAGGTCCTGTGCAATCCAGCTCCTGCTCATTTCTTCAGACCCATAGCCTGTCATTTTCTACCGCACAGTGTCCCGGGAGCTCTGAGTGAGCGGCAGTTTGTGAATTGGCTAACCAATTCTTTGTGAGGATCAAAAAGAAAAACGTCAAGTCTCTAGCCAATCTATTACTCAAAAGAATAATTCTTGGTATAAATTCTTTATCTGGTTGAAATCAATGAGAAAGAATGCAAGTTACTCAGCAAGGGCTTCGATGATGGCTCTTTTCTCTGATTTGTTGATTGTTAATTTCTAAGCCTGATATTATCTTGTTCCTGAATTATAATTTATTTTGATTAGAGATTGATTCTTTCTTTAGTAAATATTTAGAACTTTGAAACAGATACATTAGCAGCTGCAAATACATGATTTTAACAATAGGCATTATTTGTTTTCATCATAAGTTTTCAATAAAATATAAATACATAACTAAAATGACAATGAAATACAAAAGTGTATGCTTTCCACAGACATAGTGGCATCTTTCTAACCATACTTGAGTGCTTAACACACCTCCATGCAATAGTGATTTATGCAGATTTATTATTGTAAATGATGAAATGTTTACCTTTCTGAATCTATTGTGTTTTCTAATTCTTTCAAACCCAAATGCTTGTTTTTAATATGAGCTATACTAGTATTTTAGCTGCATCAATATTTATATACTCTTCCTCTTACATAAAAGATCATAATTTAAATATTTTGTTTTTTCTTAGAGCGTGTATTTTTTATTTCAGAAATTAAGCATTTCCTTGAAAAAGAAGAGTAGCATAAAATGGACATTTATTGATAAAGAAATAAAATAGTTTAGAAATAACAATTAATTTTTTTCTCCATAAACAGTCTACACCCTTGATTGATTGATTGATTGATTGATTGGTTGATTGATTTTTTGCTTACCTTAACAGGAACTTTAAAAGGACAATCATGACTTGCAAAAATTAAAAAGAGGTCATATTCCACAAATATCTGTCTATAGAAGAATTCATAGCCTTCAAGTGGACCATGCACTCTGATACTTTAAAAGGAAACCTGGACACCCAGAACTGCCTTGAAAGTCAGAACACAACGCTACATTGTGGTTTGGGGTTACCTCTGCATAATATTTATCGGCAGCAAGATATATATATATAAATCTTAAACCCCAAACTGAACTTAGAGTCTGAAGCTGAGAGTTGATGCTAAGAACCTGAATAGGTCTGTCTCTTCTTAAAGGAAACAGGTGACATCAGGATCAAGTGCTATCAACAAGCTCTTCATGTTGAGAGAAAAGAATACGAAGGTCCCTTAAAATTCTTGTCTTCTTGATACAGTTTGTTACAAAGGACAGGTATTTTTTCCATGACCTATTATTGAATAAATTTATGTTCTTTACAGTAGTATATACCGGTATTTTTAATTTAAATATGGTTTATTTTGTAATGTGCAAATATTTTTCTTTATGTAAACTTTTCAAGGATGTTACAAACTTGAATTGTTCATATACAATTTATTCTTTTACATAGTATAAAATATCAAAGAAAACTAAGTTAGTCATTCACACACACACACAAAAATGTACCTTTTGATCATAGGTTGACTCACCTGTGTGATAGCTGATGTATCCTTCTTTGCTTCTCTCTTCTCACTAAAGAAAATTAATTATCAGTCATTCCTTGAGACTCTCACAGTCAAAGGCTATTGAATCAATCTTGATAAATGATTTTCTCTGTACTCTATACTTAATGCATTCTTCAAGAAAAGCAGACAATGTTAGAAAACAATGTGACAAGTATGTTTTCAATTAATAAAGTATAAAACAATCAGAAATAAAGTACAGCGCGTTGCATGATAAAACTATTTCTCAAACTAGGATATTCACACTTTCCAAGCTATAAATTGCAGTGGAAGAAAATATATTAAACACTCTGGATTAAAATGATGGGTGGATGTCTCTTGGTTAATTTAATTTGATAATGAAAAAATTAGTTGTGATTTTTTTATTTGCAACCTCATACATGAGAACATGGTCCCTATAGTTGGGGTGGAGGGCAGAGATATCAATGCAGGGATCTATATAATAGTAGAAAAAGTTTCTTCACCTTCTTTTGGTCCTCTACTCCTCCCCCTACCACTAACTACTGACAAATGGGTGATAGCAACATTCCAGAAAGTTGTCTAATATATATATATAATATAATGCATATACATATAGCATTATATACAACACATGCATAGAATAATATCATTTATAAATGTGTATACTGAGATCATATTACACATGTTACATAACTGTAGCTATTATTCTTAACATTATATCCTAGAGATTTACCATAGCCAGATTTATATATCTTACCTCATATATATTTTTACCAATTACATTGGATTCTATAGTTTGAATAAATCATGGTTTACTTAATAATTGTCCTAAAAGACATTTTAGCTGTTCCAGGCTTCACTCTTAGGGACAGTGCTACACTGTGCACCCAGTGGCTTATATTCTTTTGCTTCAGGAGAATTTCTCCAGGAGGGAAACTTAATTTTGGAAACTATTGTCATAGGTACAGCCAAACTGTCTTCCAAAAATGTTATCTCAACAGTTTTAGGAGAAGACTTATTTCCCCTCATCTCACCAACAAAGGATATCGTCAATGCCCTTAATTTTTTCTGTTGAAAAAAATGGTCTCTGATTATTGCTTGTTAGAAATAATAGTCCAAAAACAGTTATAGTAAAAAAATTAATTCGGAAAGTCTAAAATCTTTAGTTTTCCCTCAGGAGTTCCCAAAAGAGAGAACAGAATAAACAGGGGTAGGGGGGATATCAAAAAAATAATTGAGAATATTTTCTCAAAACTGATTGGCATTCTAGATGAAGAAGACTCACTAAACACATAGCACAGAATAATAAATTAAGCCCCGAATTATAAACTTTAATAATACTAAAGTTAAAAATAAGATCCTAAGTCCTGGCTGGTGTGATTCTATTGAATGTTATCCTATGCACCAAGAGGTCACTGGTTTGATTCCCAGTCAGGGCACATGACTGGGTTTCAGGCTAGATCCCCAGTAGGGGACAGGCAGGAGGCAGCCAATCAATGATGTTTCTCTCTGATGGATGTTTTTAGCTCTCCAACCTATCATATCTTCTCTCTCTCTCTCTCTAAAAACCAATAAAACTTGTTTTAAAAATAAATCATAGTTTAATTTTGACTACAAAAGTTATAATAATGTGCTATTGACTGGATTTAAATTATAATGTAGCTGCACTGAAAGAATGGAGGAAGTAGAAATGAAAAGAAGCAGAGGGAGGGAGAATAGGCTTGGAAGAGAGAAAATTTCCCACGTGTCATAATGGGAAGTTAATAAACAAGTTTCTAAAATAGAAAAATCAAGAAATAGAAAAGTAATCAATGTTTTGAAAATCTGCTTGAAAAGGGTTTACTTCTGTGAATAGAAACTGGTGGCTTCAAGGAACTGCTGAACTTATAACTATTTTATTACTATTTAATTGTTTTTAAACTGTATAAATATACTGCTATAAATAAAAGCTATACTTCATCTTTATACTAAACTATGGCAGAAAATTTAAAAAGAGTGTGTCTTGTACCAATAGCAGGGAGGATTCTTGAAGTTTCCACATTGGCCAGTACAGGTCATAGAAGACCAAGTTGGAGTAGAGTTCCTAATAATTATTCTCCACACATAGCATCTATTGCCACCACTGTAACGCTCAACCCTAAAACCTGAGAATCAGATGATACTCCGTCCTTCCCTTTACTAGTTCTCCTCACAGCTAGTCCATTTCCGAGTTATTTCCACCACACTTCCTCTAAAGCACGGGAGGGAAACCTTCTTTTGCCAAGGGCCATTGGGTATTTAAAACAGGATTTGCTTAATATAATTTAATTAATATAAACATATGCTGCTATGCAAAGAGCTTCTAGGTTTATTGAATTTCGAGTTCTTCTTGCAGTTGCCTTGGCAGGACCAGACCAAATGATTTTGCTGGCCTTATGCGGCCTCAGACCAGACATGTCCCCGCCTCCACTCACAACTGAAGCATCTTCCGGATGCATGCTCCTTCCCTGGTAGTCACTGTCACTGCCTTCATTTAAGTATCCATCTTTCTCTAAATGTCTACCACATCCTCCTAAGCAGTCTCCCTATTTCTTACATCCACTTCTTCCCCTCGATTCATCCTCTGTGGCTAAAGTGATCTTTATAAAAACTTAACCCAATGATCTTATTTCCTGGTTGAAATTTAATTAATTTCTGCCTATTGCCTATTGGTCAAAATAGAGAATATAAATCCCTTTGTATGGTTTTACAAAATCCAAGTTCTGAATATCAATCTAACTAATCATCTGCCAATATCCTATCTTGAATTTTACATGCCAGCATTAAAAAAAAAATTCCAGGTCTTTTTATAGTATATGTCTTTAATTTTGCATTCCTTTTTTGTTGTAGAAGTAAACTCCTAAACTTTCTGCAAAACAGAAGATGTTCCCAGCTTTCTTGGGCACTCCATCCCAACATATGGTTCATAGAAGCTATTAACATATGGTGCTGAAAAGTGTTTATTTTTCGGGTATGTTTTTCTTATTAGACTGTAGGAGACCTGAGGGCAATGACTATGGATTTTCTTCTTTGTATTCTCAGCATTCCTGTACTTGCACATAGAGAATTTGTCATCAAGACTGGTCCACTAGCCTGGTCATCTGGGCTCAGGGGTTGAGCGACAACCTATGAACCAGGAGGTCACGGTTCTATTCCCGGTCAGAGCACATGCCCGGATTGTGGGCTCGATCCCTAGTGGGAGGCATGCAGGAGGCAGCCTCTCTCATCATTGTCCTCAATAGTCATATTGCCATCAATAGTCCTCTCTCATCATTGGTGTTCCTATCTCTCTCTCCCTCTCCCTTCCTCTCTGAAGTCACTAAAAATATACCTAAAAGTAAAAGAAAAGGACTAGTCCAGTAAATGAATCCAGAAGTGGCCCTTCACACTGAGCAGCATTACAAACCACCAAATACAACTGAAAAATTAAATAGAGGGGGAGGTGAAATTGAAATAAAATATATGTATCTTCTCAGAGCCTAGTAATATAGCAGTAATAAAAATAATAATAACTTACTGGGTATTATCATCTACCAGGGTATTTTTCTCTCATTTACAGATGAGGACATTAAGACACTGATAAATAGACAAATGTTCAAGGGAACATGTAGTAGTTGGCAATGTTCAACAAGCATAGATGTTCAGTTGCTTACACAGAGTACCAGGAATCTTGCTCTATCTTGTATAAGATACAATGCATTGGATTCTTAAGTTATGGAATAACTAGTATCTTGCATTTAGTCAACTCCCCTGTTTAAATACAAGTCTTCAAAATGGTTGCCTAGCATACTCCTAAAATATTATAAAGTCACCATTCCTGTCATCAGCACAAACTAGGGTAATTCTTCCCTTAAAATCCCCAAATAGAAAAGAAAAAGGGGAGCAAGACCTATAAACTGAGTATTATATACACTTACGAAAAATAAAAAAGCTCTAAAACAAGGTTTAGTCCTATTGATGATGTAAACACATTCTATTTCCATATACCTAGCTTGTTTGAACCTGTAAAGAAATGTTTTATTTTAATTACCGGACAAATGTTTTGCTTGCCTTTGGTTAGGTATGCCATTATTTAGCATAAATAATGGCAATTTAATATCTCTATGTCCTATCTAATAAAGAGGGAATTGCTAATTGACTGCCCCTCACTCAAAGATGGTGGCACTCTCAGCCAATAAGGAGGAACTATGCTAATTGACTGCCTCAACCTCAAAGATGGTGGCGCCCACAGCCACAAGATGGCGGCTCCCAGTCCCCTCAACCCCATTGGGACAGCAGGCACAAGGCAAGGCAAGGCCCCCACACACAAAACCAAGACAGGCCTGGCCACTCTGTGCACCTGCCTCCAGAGTCCCCCAGTCCCTTCAGCCCCCTAGCCACCAAGGGGGAGGGGGGAGCTCAGGCCCGACCTTGTTGCCCAAGGTCAGCCCAAGGTGCAGGCAAGCCTCAGATGTCAGCTGCCCAGCCGCCCAGGGCCGCCCAAGGCTCAGGTAACCAGGGCTGGCCAAGACTTGCACTGCCAGCAGTGGCAGCAGCAGAGGTGTGATGGCTAAGTCATCTTCCCCTGATCACCAGGTCGCCTCCCACCCCTAAGGGCTCCCAGACTGAGAGGAGGCAGGCTGGGCTGAGGGACTGCCCTCCAGTGCATGAATTTTCATGCACTGGGCCTCTAGTATAATAATATATGTCCATTCTCTCAAGCATTTCCTAGGCATTGCACACATCTCTCGAACATTTCCTAGGCATTGCACACACATAAGTCATTATTTATAAACCCACAACAAAAGCAATAAGCAACAAAGCTTGCCATTGTCAAAAACTCATATTCACACCAACTCAAAGACATCTTATACCTTGGGGGAAAAAATCGATTGAAGTTATTCACATATGTTAAAGAATCACTTCAAGAGAACTACTTTTTCTATAAATAAATGCATTCTGTATAAGTCAGCCAAATGTACATAATGTAATTTAGATACATTTGGCAACCTAAAAATACTTGGGAAATTATTCACTAAATCATTCACTAAATGCTATAATATTCTGTCACTGTATCATAATATTTTATATGCAAAATATGCCCTTCCTAAGATGGGTCTAAAAACAGTCATTTCTGAGATATTTATCTGGAATATAAATGAGTTAATGCACTATGGGATAGAACACTTGAGTGACTAAGAATTTTCACTAGGTCCCAGAAATTTATCAAAAGATAAATCTTTCATTTATTTGAATGGCATACTAAAAGTAGTTAGCGTCCAAATATTGAAGTGCTCATAAATTTTTTTTTCAGGACCCCATTCCACGATCCGATACTCTGTTCAGTTGAAGATAAAATGTAACGTTGTCTTTGACATGCAAGAGAAGACAGCCTTAGTCAACCTGTGAGCCATCTTAAGTTTTATCACTATATTATCCCATAAACAAGTATTTATCTAAGAAGATAGAAATTGCTGTCTCAAAATATGTCTAAATTACAAAGTAGACATTATAAATACCCCACAAGTTATGTTATAGTTAACAATAATGTTCTTGAATCCAAAGAAAATTGGTTATGGTGTACAATAATATAATGAATTTGAGGGGTTCTAGTCTCACTGTATAAGACTCAGCTTCCTTACTAAGGTCCTTTCATCCTAATTGGCCTTGTCCCATGCTTTCAAAAGATAGGCAGACAGGAACCACAAACAGCACAGGGAAAGAAAAAAAAATTCACTTCAAAAAATCTTGTGGTCAGCCAAAACTGGTTTGGCTCAGTGGATGCAGCTTCAGCCTGTGGACTGAAAGGTCCCAAGTTCGATTCCGGTCAGGGGCATGTGCCTTGGTTGCGGGCACATCCCCAGTGGGGGGTGTGCAGGAGGCAGCTGATTGATGATTCTCTCTCACCAATGTTTCTAGCTCTCTGTCCCTCTTTCTTTCCTCTCTGTAAAAAATAAATAAAAATAAATTTTTAAAAAATGTTGTGGCCAAAATCCTAAGCTCAAAATAATGTAAAGATTAAACTGAATAAAGGTTTTAACAGGAAAATTGAAGGGTTTAAATTAAGATTCCACATTGGAGCCATTACAAGACTAAAAAGTAAAAAAAGAAAAAAAAACAACATTGTTTTTTATAACTCAGTATCGCAACAAATTTTTGGTTATTGAACAAATTAGAATAATAAAAAGGCTTTGCCACGAAACAGTTTTGGAATGTATGTATAAGCACTGTAAATATGGTAATCCAAAATTCAGCATCCCTTTAAATGATCCGAAAAATTAAGAATGCTTGAAATAAGCTCATCATAAAACTGAAAACAAAAACAAAAAAAACAACCTCCTCCTTTATCCGCTTTGGTATTTTTAAGTGCACAATTAGTTGCGGCAGAAATGTTTCTTGTTAGAAAAGTTTATCATTGGTTTTATAAGAAAAAAGTCAATGATAACAGATTTGTTTACTTTAATTTTTATGCAAAAATAAGGTCATTTTTTCCACTAAGTCATTAACACAGAAACAAAAGTAAAGCAGTTTAGCAATTATAAATGTTTGCTTACAGCATAGTTTACCTGTGCAATCTCTTTGCTTTTAAGGCAAAATGATTAAATTAAATCTCTCCGGGCTGAAGAGTTTGCTAAAATAAAAAGCAGAAATTATAACCATTTACAAATTTTTTTTAAATCTCCCAAAATAATATAGCATCCTCTCCACTTAATAAAACTGCCTAGTAAATACAGTTTATTGACTTTTATTAGGGCAATGCATTTTTTTAAAAGAAATAATGATAATAAAGAACACCGATTGGGATCCCCTGCAGAAGAGGAAGAGGATACCACACAGACACTCTATAAGTCATCTTGAAACTGAAAGTATGCGTCACGTTTTGGCATAAAACACACCTATTAGAAATTAAAAATACTCCAGAGAGAGCCAGTTGCCTATAATTGACACAAGCTATCATGCACTGGCTGTAAACAACACCCCCACCAACCAACCACCCCCCCAAAAAAGAGAAAAAGGTAGAAACAAATGTTGGGGGCCTTTTCCCTTCCTTTATTCTAACCAGCACAGTAAATCCATCAACGTTACCTACATCGCTTACGAGAAAAACACCTGCGTGCCCCCCCACCCCCAGGGGGGGGGGGAGGATACCTCACTGTTTTAAGCTGAAATGATACGTATAGGAAATATCAGTTCAAATGCAGACAGACTAGAAGGCAGTATTATCAGGGACTCATGCACAGGATGCTATCCAGAAATAATTACACGCAGCCTTCTGCAGCAGGCACGCCCGGGAAGCCTGCATATGCTGGCTCCTCGGCAGCCTGACAGCAGGCAGTTTCAGAGTGCATGGGGAGAGTGGAGAGCTCATGCTAATGAGATTCCCCTTCTGCGTCTCTCCACCTCACGGGCTGCGTCTCCCAGCACGGGAAAATCACTCTCTCGCTGAGAGGAAGCAGGAAATCCTAAGGGCCTCGAGGTCGCTTCTTTTCCTGCTTTCATCTTGCCGTCGATGTTTTTAGAGCCATTTCTATTTCTCGTTGATACGGGGAGAAACCTTCCTCTTTGCCTGGCTTCTAGAGAGCAGCGTGCTTTGTAATGTCCTTCCCCTCACGCCCAAGGCTTATTATGTTTTAAAGTGGCCACTTGGTTCCAGTTACACTTTTCCCTTCCAGGCTGAGCCAGATTTCAGGGGGGCATGCCAGAAAAAATACTAATAAAAGACAAGTGAGAACACTTCTCACTTCTTTTATCAATTGGATACCGGGCTGAGTTCCATCAACATCACTTCCATGACGAGGAGCGCAATTCCACTGTAGGAACATTCTTTAAGAGAAAACATTAAAAATCCTCCTCTTGCCGAAACCGGTTTGGCTCAGTGGATAGAGCTTCGGCCTGTGGACCGAAAGGTCTCAGGTTTGGTTCCTGTCAAGGGCATGTACACTGGTTGAGGGTACATCCCCGGTCTGGGGTGTGCAGGAGGCAGCTGGTAGATGTTTCTCTCTCATCGATGTTTCTGGCTCTCTATCTCTCTCCCTTCCTCTCTGTGAAAAATCAATAAAATATATTTTTTTAAATCCTCCTCTTACATTGACCAAGGGGAGATTACCCTACTACAGAATATACGGTCAAGAGTAGACCTAGTGCTGAGACCTATGAAAGTAGACATGGAGCTGTTTTTTTGGATAGCTTCATTTAAGATTCACTCTGGCCTTTATTTGAATATGCCATATTTAATTTAAACTACATATAAAGATGTTCATGTTCTAAATTTTACACTATTGGGGGATTTTTACTCCTCTTCCTTCTCATCTAAAAGTTTTCCTGGTAATAAATAAGCATCCTTTTTTGCACTAAAACAATTAAGTAATACAGTTTACTAATCCCTCAACATTGCTGCTATTATTTTACAACTAACATCACTTCGCATCAATTTCCTGGGAATCTACCAAATTCCTCTTGACTTCTTTTCCTCCTCCTAGCTACTGCCCCCTTGGACCAATCTAAACAATTCATCTCCTGCCGTGGTATTTACACTCTTCCCATAATCACACATGGTTTCTTGTCTCTCCTCCCCCTCTACTGCTTGTCTGGTTTAGGTAAGCAACACGTAATTGGTGCTTTTCATCTTGCCTCATAAGTCAATGGCTTCAGCCCTTTATCATTCTTGCCGTGGTTCTCTGAAATCTGTCCAATTTGTCAACATCCCTCCGGTGCTGGGAAGTCCGGGGCTGCAGGCAGGATCCCGGCACTGCCGAGGCGATGCTTTCCACAGAGAAAGATTAGCACGGCTCTGGTTCTGATGGTGAGAACTCCCTGGGCGTGCAGCTTTAAAAGCATAAAAGGTTTTGTGTTTTTTTGCACTAATTTTACATGGAGTGTTTTTACCCAATTTTTTTTTAATTTATTAAGGTATTATATGTGTACATAGCTTACCATGTGTACATAGCTTACCCCCTCCCATACAAACCCTCCCTCCCCAGAGTTTTGTGTCCATTTTTACCCAATTTTTAATCCAGCCTTTATGCCAAGCATTATCATTTTACAAATATTTATCTTGCATGGCTACTCCATATTTCAGATTTGTTATGCTGAGACAGATTTGCTTCCATCACTCTCAGCTGAGAAGCTGCATTTCCTCCCTGGGTGCCTGACCTCTCTTCGTGCCGCTCTGTGTCTCCGCTCTCACCAAGTTCTCCATCCAGTACCAAAGATCACTAATATGATCTTTGCCCATTAGGAGAATTATTAACAATAAGGCTAAATAAAAACCTTATGACAGACCCCCCCCCCCCCCTACTGAGTCACTCCACGTCAGTCAGGTTATTCCCAGACAGCAGCTGATATAATCTAATTTAATTTATGAATTTTTGGCACAGGTGACAGCGTTCATGTTAATTTGAATAAGATTTCAGATAAGATTTTGTGAAAATGTATCATGAGTTTCATGTTCCGTTTAGTCGCCAGTTTTGCAATTTGATCAAAGGGTTGTTAAGTTTGACTGCTGTGCTTCAGTCTTCAGTTTGGGAAGTTATGATTACTAGCTGGAGAGGGGGGAGGGGATGGTTAGGCTATTCTTAGCCCTGGGAGATTGATTACTCTAAGTGAAAGCTATAGGAACACAGACTTTTAAAAATAATAAGTGGTCATTGCAAAATCATATACATGTAATAATAGGCCTACTTTTCATATTTATGGTCCTGTTTTACTAAGTTATAATAAAAATTTATGAATATGCCTACATAATGCAAGTATTTGTATTCTAGTTACAAGAAAGCAAAAAAATGCTTATTTACAGCTTCTTGTTTATAATACCTTGCCTTTTCTGTATCAGACACTGCTACTTGCAATCTAATAAATGATGCATTTCTCACCCACACCAATTTTCCTATAATCATCAAATTTCATAACTATCTTATAGTATGCTACATTGGAATGCTTACTTTGAATGCATGTTAAGGGAAATTAGCTCAAGAAAAGACAAGCTCTTAACTTTTTTTTTTTTTTTTTTTTTTGCTTCTCAGTTAAGTACATACAAGAAATGTAATGAATGAGTCAACAGTACATATTTTGATGAAAGCAATGTTAAGCATACAAAACACTGCACCTCCAAGCACAAAAAAAAACCCTTGCATCTTTACCTAAGTCATAACAGTGGAAATGAGATTCACAGCCTTGTTAAGTGTCGACTACAATCATTCACCTTGCCCTGCAAATCAAAATAATATTCTTCAAGGAACGGCAGTGCGTCTTCAATGTTAATGTTTCCTGTTGCTTGTGTTTCATACATGAAATTTTTCTCAGGAAGATCCTCAAAGGATGGGGACAACCTAAGGCTTCGTTAGTCCAGAAGGGAAACCGGTAGGTAGTATGTGCAACTTGGTCTCTTGATACTATTTGAATTCCAAGATGCAGCATTAGATACTTGCGCTAACCGAAAGCAAATTGACGGTATCCTTGTCCAACCCCAGGCCAGTTGCCGTGTGTGTCATAGAGGTGATGTGCTTCAGGGAGAAGGTGCGGAGGAAAGTGCACATAAAATGTCCACTCCGGAGGAAAAGCAGCCCTGACACCTGAGACAGAGAAAGTTGCCCCTTTGTCCTCCCACATGGATGTACGGGGCTGTCCTGGCACATGACAACAGGTGGAGATTAAAACCAGGAGAAATATCTGGGACAGAAAAATGTCAAAGCCTTCGAGTCAGTTACCGTCTTAAAGAGAACAGCATTTAAAGAGAGGCCAGGTTATACTAGCAGCCTCGGCTTTCAAGAGGGAAATGGTAATGAGCAACTTATTAGTTCTGCGTTACAAAGCTTTGAGCCAAATTTCTCCTTAGACAAGTCTCAGTAGACGTTAGGACAGACTTGGTGTAGCACTCATGCTTGGCCCCCAGGGCGAGAAGGGGAAGCAACTGCTTGCCAGTCAAAGTGGTTGCTTTTTCCAGCGCTCTTCTGGCAACAGGATATTCATAAATTGGAAAAATGTCTCACCCGAAATCAGCTAATTCTTTTTGAACTCATTTACTGTTTCACCTGGAGAACTGACTTAGATGGTACAAAGAGAAGATGAGCGCAGTATCAAGCCTCTATCTTATTCACAGAATGCAGTTGTAGTCTCTGATTCTATATTCTATTATTTCGGCATGTATTTTTTGTACAATATACTTACCCCAAGGCCACCTGGATTTCGCAGTTCAATTGGCAATTCCCTACTTGGGACTTTTTCACCCCTTTCAAAAATAAATGAATAAAGGACCAGTTTGAAGGCTACTCCGACTGATTTCCAAACCTATATTCATTACATCAGATTCTAGTACACAGATTCCTCAGCTTCTGAGAGCATAATAATTCCACAGAATTGTTTTTTCCTTATTTGCTAATCCAGGACACTAGCAAATGTGAGGTGTTTGACATGTGTCAAATATGTTTGACCATATATCTTTCCTTAAAAACTAAAAATCAAATCATCTCTACTTAAATACAGCCTTCTTCTTCTGGCCATACATACCATGAAAAGCAGTCATAGCCTAACTCATTAAATCAGTATTTGCATAAATACCAACAAATCATTCATCCAATAAGCAGATTCATAAACCCCAAATATAAACACCAAAGGCTGCATTTCAGGGAGAATACGGGCACTATTGAAGGGGTGGGAGTGAAAGACAGAGCAGTACACCATACATGAAATGTCAAACATGTCAAAACACTCATGAATACCAACATCTCCCACCACACCGCCACCAATTGTAAAGGTTATTTAGGGCTAACACATCTGCAAGTGCAGCAGGTTTTACAGCAGCAGGCTTGATTTTTCCTTAGGTATATTAAAAATAAGGCACTGATGTGTCTCGTGTTTTTGATGCTTTTTCCACACATGTGGGCCATGCACACTGCTGCTGAGAGCAGGACCATTACACTAAACACAGATTCTTGGCATCAAATAGGTTCATTATGGATTTCTGGAAGCTTCTTTTTAGCTGTATCAATTCAGGATGCGGGGGGGAGGGGTGGCGGGGAGAATTAAGCAAAAGACGAAGAAAGCAAACGTAGCCATCTACATTCTTCAAAACTGAACGCCCCTGTTAGGGTCTCCATAATTCAACTTTTCAGAACTTCACGCCAGAAAGGCACTTTCAGAGCCCCTCACAATGCTTCCTTGTCCCTAAGTCGCTGCTTATGAATTATTTCCAGATAGCTGCAGACAAGTGAGTTTTATAAAAACAAGAAGCATAACACATGTAGAACATACTTATCCTATTCCCGGCACTGAGATAAGAGAAGCTTAAATTAAATGTCAAAGACGAGCAAAATCTATTGTATAAGCAAACAGCTGACCTAAATCCACCATATTTTGTTTGTCAAGTGCGTACATTCCAATAAATTTTGTAATATAATTAGGCTATTTTTTCGACCCTTTGACCACGCCAAGTTAGACGCAGATGGCCTCCTGAAGAAATATTACTCTCAGCTTGACACGAAGCAAAATCTATGTATGCCATTAGGTAGATTGTGAGAGTAGCTTTTAAGATGTGAATTGGAGTTAAAGATTGTGGGCCACACGAACAGGAGTGGAAAGAAAGAGAACATGGCTCGTGCACAGCCATTTACGAAGGGGTCTGCTACAGGCTGTGACTAACGTGAACTTGCTGATGTGCAATTGGGGGTACCTAATAGGAAACCGAGAAGCTGGCTAAAAATCAAATGATTACAAAAATTCAAGCAGCTTGAAAAGGAAAAACATCCTTTTCTCTTTACTATGTTTAATAAGACCTTTTCAGGGACAAGAACACATGTAGCAATCATTCTCATTCTTTTCTTGAGCAGTAAGCATGCAACCCAAACTCCAAGCATTTACTACAAAAAGCAATCTAAGAGAAGTGCCATTCTCTTTTTTAAAGTAACAAGGGCAGTACACTGTTATCACTAACCCCTATGATAGGTGTTTGAATACTCCTGAGACTATATTCTCAACTCTCTGCAGAAACCTATAGTCAGCCCTAGATGGTTTGGCTCAGTGGATAGAACATCAGCCTGTAGACTGAAGGGTCCCTGGTTCAATTCCAGTCAAGGGCCCATATCCGGGTTGTGGACTTGATCCCCAGCAGGGGGCATGCAGGAGTCAGCCAACCGATGATTCTCTCTCCTCATTGGTGTTTCTGTCTCTCTCCCTCTCCCTTCCTCTCTGAAGTCAATAAAAATATTTTTTAAAATATAAATAAAAGAAACCCATAGTCAGTGTCTTCAGGAGTGGTGGAGAAAGGTACAATCCTGCACCACATAGGGCAATAGCTAGGCAGTTGCACTTACATGTCCTGGTTCTGAGTTCAGATCCCACTCTCCCACCTACTTTACAGGCCAAGACATTTAACAACAGCTTTGAGCCTCATCTCCTCATTTGTGAAATGGAAGTAATAATGTGAACCTCACAGATTGGAGTTGAGGAGATTACATGAAACTCGATCCAGCCTTGCAATCTGTGGTAGGTAGAGTTATTGTGATGGGGACCCCGGAAACCATGGAAGCTGGCTTCCTATGCCATCTGGCCCTGACTTTCACACTAGCCAAAATCTTTGGAGTCTACACCACCCCTGTGGGGAGATTGCAGCCCCCTTAGGAAACAAACCCTCTTTCAAAGCCCTTCCGCTAGAATTGGGACAACAGGGGATGGACCATTCCAATGGTTTTGCTCCTTTTAATTATTTGGTGACAACTTGAAATTTCTGTGAGGTCCCAAACCACCTAAAGTGTTACTTAGGCCTTCCACTGTAGCCTCCACATCCAACTTTCATCTCATACCTGCCCACACACCCCTTGCACCTTATGTGCCCTTTTTATTTGCTGTGACTTATCTCTCTTCTTTTCTTGAAGCCCATCCACACTATTGGAATCCTGTATTTCTAAGACACTTTAGTCCTCATCTTCTATGCCTTCAGTTCTAGTACTCTGATTAAATAAACCCCTTTGTTTTCACCCCCTCTCCTTCCATCTCCTCAGGCCCCACTCATGTGATCATAGGCAGTATAATATATCACATTTATCCACCCCTATCTCTACCCATTTCCTTCAAAAGCTTTTGCTTCTTTCCTTATTGTGGTCAATAGCATACAGAAAAGAATGACAAGCAAATGGTGAGTGGGTAATGTTACATTCACGGCCCTCCCTTCCCTCTAACTTCCCCCATGTACATCATCATCGGTCACTCTCTTCCCAGGTACTAGGTTGCCAAGGGAAAGGTAAGGAGGGCGCCTTTACATGCCTGTATGCTGGCCCTTACTTGGGATACCTAGCAAGGGTCCAAGCACATAACAAGCCAGAGGATAAAGAGATGTAGAATCCGCCCAGCAGATGTGGCTCAGTGGTTGAGCATGGACCTATGAACCAGGAAGTTGGGTTGGATTCCCAGTCAGGGCACACACCCAGGTTGCAGGCTTGATCACCGGAGTGGGGCCTGCAGGAAGCAGCCAATCAATGATTCTTTCTCATCATTGATGTTTCTGTCTCTTGCTCCCCCTTCCTCTTTGAAATCAATAAAAATACTTTTGTAAAAGAGACGTAGAATCCCATGGGAGTTGGGAGGAGGTAGGAGGAAATGGGGTGAGAAGGACAGGGATAGACTGATCACAAAGCTACATTTCTAAAATTCCCTTTTCAACAGCCTCTCTCCTTCATTTCCAGCACAGCCTGGATAGTCAACAGTGACCCTCCAACTTTTTGACTGGGACCCTACACTCATGAATATATTTTATCCTGTGGCCCAAGAAAAGTTTCAGAAAACAGTGCTAAGACATTTTATATGTTAGCTACTCTATGCAAAGCACCCATGTTTTCTCTTCTGTCATTCGTTTATTTTTCTGAAAGTATGATCACAACCCATTGAACTGGTTTTGCAAACCACAAGTGGGTCATTTCCCTCAGTTTGTAAACCACTGGCTTACTTGCAGCCTACTGGTGGAGCATCTTCCCTCTCCCTGCCCCGCCCCTTTTTCTAAAGCCCAGGTTAACGTGAGAGAGTCAGCACAGTCCTCTCCGGCAAGCGTCCACGGGCAGAACATCTTGGCAGGTCCAGTGCCTCTGGCAGTCCCTTGGTCCATGGAGAGCATGCGCAGCAGCCTCTGGACCACCCTCTACCAACCGGGGGAAGTCTCTAAAGGAAACTCAGGCACTGTGTGTGAGACGACAGGTAGGGAATATCCTGGAAATCCTAGTTTCTATAAATATAAAGATAGAAATATAAAGTTATGGGAGTTTAGGTAGAAATATAAAGATATGGGAGTGAGAGAGATGAACTGGGGGAGATGAAGGAGGGAGAAACCCATCTCTCCAAGGAACCGGGTCCCTGGGTTATGCACAAACAGAGCTGGACTAAGCCCTGTCCCGCAGCTGGTACCTTCACTGGAGAAAAGGGTGCACCTGGGCAGTAGAATAACGGGACTGGCTGGTCCTCCACCCCCACCAGGCACACCACTCTCTTGGCCACTTGAGGAGTCACTACCTCTGGTGTGCGCGGGCCTAGGACTACTAACACGTGTTTCCAGGAGACCTGAAAGCGAGACCTCTCCTCCGAGCTGCGGGGTGGAGCACGTGGCACGCGTGTGGCGTGGGTCTGTGGGCCCCTCGCCCAGCCCTTCCCGCAGTTGGGATGCGCCTCCAAGTCTCGCAGTGGTGCCTATGACCCCGCCCACAACTAGGAGGGGAAAAACACATTTTCCCTCGTGTGGTGTGCATGGAGCTCCAACTCCTCTCACGCCTCGGGGAACCCGAGATTGACCACTGAGCTGTGGGTGCAGGGAAATCAGGGGGCACCCTGGGCCGCACCTGCTCGCGCCGTGAGGCACAGGACCTGGCCAGACCCCGGCTGGAACCTGTTGCCGGTTGGCCCAGTGGGACCTGGAACAGTTGGGAAAGAAGCAGGAACAGCTGGAGTGGGCAGGGCTGGAAACGGAGGAAACAGAGTTAACCCGGCGATTTCTTTCTAATTGCTCCCGGGCTCCCTCGGCAAAGTCTCCTGGCGCGACCTGCCGAGTCCAACTCCAGGTCTCCAAAACGCCAGGAGCAGAGCAGGCGCCTGCGTCTCCACCTGCGCTCCCAGCCCGGCCACACACACGTGGACACCGTCCTCTCCGCGGGTCTCGGGGCCTCAGAGTCAGACACCACCGGGGACTGGGGAGTGGGGAGTGGGGAGGGGGCGGTGCGGAGTGAGAGGGCGCGGGGCTGGGCCGAAGGGGTGAGAGCGCGGCTCCCCGGAGTTTTCCGCCACCTTCTGTTGGACCCAGACCTCACTCCGGCCGGAGCTGGGACCAGGGGTGTGGCTCTCCCGAGCCCCGGCGCGCTCCGGCGGGCCTGCCCCTTAGGAAACGCAAGGTCAAGGTCAACCTTGCAGACCCCCGCGGCCGTTTGTTTCTAGCCGCGCTCGGGACACACACGAAGGGGAAACGGCTTTCAATGGCAGCTTCGCCATCCTGCGTGGCTAGGCGTAACCTCCAATGTAAGCGCTTTTAGTAAACGTAAAAAAAAAGTACAGCTGAACATCGGGTGTTGTGTGTGTTTCTTTTATTATTAAGAACGAATTACTTTCCGAAACAAAAAACGGCGGCCTTTTGTTTGGAACTCGCATCTCGCTCCCCCAGGAAAAGCCGCGTTGGGGAACGTTGAGCCCGGCGCCCGCTGCCATGGGCAACGCTCTCCCCGCTCGGAGCGCTGCCGGCGCGGCGCTGAGCGCATCCTTCCCCCGGCGCTTCCGACCGACCGACCGACCGACCCACCGGCCCCGTGCGCTTTGTAGGAGTGGCTGAGACCCACGGGGAGAGAGGGAAGACTGAACCCCAACCCTATCCGTCCCCTGTGAAACTGAAAAGCTGAGGCAAGTGCCGGCCCGAGGGGTGCCCGGGAAGCTTGGATGGCAGAGAGATTCCCAGGTGCGCCCAGGAAGCGACAGCTCCCGTTCCTGGATAACGGAGACCCGTTGGGGGCCACCAAAAAAAAAAAAAAAGCATTGAAAATCCTTTCAGAGAAGGATGTCTTAGACATCCATAACTCTGTTCAAGTGTTGAAATGATCCTGGAAAAAAAAGTTTTTGAATCGGCAGGACTGGGTACCCTCATTTCCCTTCTCGCCATGATGGAACCCCTACTTCATGGTTGGGCTGGGACCTCCAGATCCCCTCCTCTGGCTGAGAGAGGAGAGACGGGTCCCCGAGACCCCCAGCCCTCACTCCCGCAGCCACCTCCGCGCCGCGCCGCGGACCGAAAGGGAAGCGGAGCGGGACGCTGAGGCGCCGAGACGCGCAGCGCGCGGCCTCTCCAAGTGCTCCGGGGCCGCCGCCCTCTGAGGACCCGGTGGGGTGGGGATGGATCCTGTAGCGGGAAACTCTGTGATTAACATGTGACAGTGAGATAAAACTCTGCCCTCACAGACCTGTTTGTATCTCGAAAGTATTCACCGCTGCCGACTAGGGTTAAAATAATTGGATAATTGGATACCCGTGTTGACCCACCGCAATGCCCAAAACATCCTCCGGGCAAAGTGAAATTGAACCTTCAAGTGACATTCTCAAGTTGGCAAGAATGTCTGGGTCTCTTCGTGGGGCTCCTGGCACGCCGTGAACAAGCCTCCCATAAGCCTCCGGATGGGTGTTTTGAGTGGGGACAGGCGCTCAAACTCTCTAGGGATGGAGTGGGGCATCACAAGGAACCACGAGGGACAGGGTGCTTGGGTGCCGCTGTGGTTGCAGGGTGCTATGGGCTCCCTGAACCAGGCCTCCCCCTCTTGTTAGAATCAGGACCAGAGACTCCCTTCCTACACCCCCCCCCCCCAAAAAAAAATGGAATGCCAGAGTGAGAACAGCCTGGGCACCGAGGGCATCGGCAGAGAGGCAGAGCCCATCACTTAGCAGGCGGCAGCGCAGCTCTGTGCTCTGAATGGAGGGCGTCTCTCCATAAAGTCAGGGCGTTCTAAGCAACCACTCCATGTGGGTCTGGCCGCCGTGAAGATTTAAAGTTAGACCTTCCCTCTGAACTGAAAGAGGTATGGTCAAGTCCTCGGAGCAATGCTTATGTATTTTTTCATGGCCGGAACGGTACACAATAACTGACATTCTTAAAAAGGACGTTGGGAGAAGAGTGAGAAACGAAGCCCCCATCACAAAGTTTTCATCTCTTCCCAAACAAGTTTGTATGCAACGGCTCGCTTTTGCAATGCAGCGTGTCTGTTGCTTCTCCTTGAGTTGTATCCCTGGGAAGACTGGGACGGGGAAAGTCCTCAGCCGCGCGGATCTCAGCAGATCCAGGGGAGATGTGTGCGAGGATCACAACCCTCACACCCCGGATGCGCAGCCTGGAGTTGGAAAGCGAGTCGGAAACTGCGAGGCAGAAAAGCACTCGCCGCCCTGCAACCGCTGTTTGACGATTGAACGCGTGCGGAGCCGGTGCGGGGCGGACGCCATCCCTCCCTCCTTTCACCCCAAATTCTCGGAAGAGAGGTGCACCACCCAGCACTTCTTGGCCTGGGTGATGCACAGCCGCTTCCTTAAGGGAGAGCCGGCAGCAGAGTTCCTTTCTGGGTTCAACTCTCGGGGATTCTGAGTCGGAAAGTTATTGTCCTGGGGAGGTGAGGGCTGCCGGCTCTACAGACTTGCGGCATTTCTCAAGAGCTCCTTTCTGCTCATGGGTGTCCGCTTAGGCTGGGCAGAAGTGGTGACCATGAAAAAGGCAAGCCTCATCTATTCAACACAGGCAGGAAAGTGAACATGGAGCTTACATTTCGTTGCTTTTGCCCCTCAATTACCTGCAGAGAAACGCTTCTCCTAAAAACAACCTCGATGACTAGGAGACCTGCTTCCTCTCCTTAACCCACCCGCATCACACGTTTTCTTAAAGGGCCGGGGAGGCAAAGTAAAAATAACTGAGGAGTTTCAAGGTAAGTTGCTGTTCTCACTGTGTTTTTTAAGAACAGTAACACTCTGGACATTTCAGTGGCCCGGAAGAGGATGGGGATTCACAGGGTGAGTGAAGAAGTGAGTCCCCATGTCCGCTCTCTGTGAAGTCACAGCTGTCCACAGGCGAAACTCAGTGGACACCTGCGCAGCGGCCCAGGCTGAGGGGCAGCTCAGATTTGAAGTGGCTTCTACAGCATGAAGTTACTTTCTTGGAAAAAGTTGAGGCTGGGTGGAATCCTAGAGGTTGTGGAATAACTTACTTATACCAGACCCAGGGCCTGACAAGCAGATATTTTATTATTTACTTGAGAAACTTTTAAGGTGAGATATTATTAGAAAACTACAAACTGAACCTCATCATCATCCATAGAAGAAAGAAAAAAAAAAGTTGTAAGAAATGTCTCTTCAGAGTTCTGCTCCACGTCAAAGGCCACTGACCCAAGGCCCAAAGGGACCCGGATGCTTGGTCCTTCCACGGACTCTTTACAAAAGTGTGAAAGAATTAGAAAAATCCGAGATTAAGTGCAACACATTTCACACCCATGTTGACTTCCTGGATCTTAATGAGGTATTTCCTAAACAATGTGAAAGACAAAAACTTGACAGGACTCTGGGCCTTGCAAAAGTTCCAAAGCTGCTTGGTCTCCTGGATGTCCCTTCTGGAAGCTGGACCTATCAGCCAACTTAACAGAAGAGTGGAGAGAGTCGCAATTGCTTCTGATAATTGTAGGTTGCCACCGTGGAAAATTCTGATTAGGGAAAAATATTGAACTGAAATCTCTGGAAATGAGTTCAATCCACTCCCCACCCCCACTCCAGTTTCTTTTGCCAGCATAGATCTAGTCTGTCAGCTTGAAACTCAGATGTCGAAAAGGGGACGTGGCCCAAACCAAACGCCAACTCCTCTATCTATTGTATATTGCCATTTTTCCCCTCACCCAGAAAGAAGATCGAGTTCTGTTCATTTACATAGTTTATTGTTGTAAACATTAAAATTGTCTTTCTCAAAGAAAGAATTTATCAGGGAAAAAAAAAATCAGTGTCTCTAACTGTCATACACCATAGAAAAAAAAGGCAGTGACTCATATCATGTGCCATACTGGAAATATACAAAGAAAAATACTACAGAATATGGCAATATTAAAATTCTTACTCAAACATAAAATAATATATTAACTGACAATTTTAGACATTAAAAAAACAAAAAAAAAATTCAAAGTGCTCAGTAATTTCCAGGGAGTTATGTGTATTATAAGCACTCTGGAAACAGTCAAAAGCTGCTGCATGCAAGTTTTGTTTAGCTTTAAGACAACAAAATAATCAAGATATAAACTTTCTTTTATCAACATCAACGGTACATACAACACTTACAAACAAGGAATGTTGGACGGTGTTACAAACACTATGTGTCCCTTTTGTCAGGATGTTCTGGTGTGTAGTACTTGTGCCCACCTATTTTACAATTGAGAAAATGTTTAAGCTCAGATAACTACCAATCTTTATAAAATCTAACAGACTACATAGTGTCTGAAATACTATTTATATAATATAGACATTACTGAAGTAGCAAGTGCCTATAGCATCTCAACCTAGAGTCAACATGCTGGTCCCTTTTTTGTGTAGTTATAATTTATTTTTATTTATTTTTTTTGCAAACAACACTTAATCTTTTAGAATTTGCGATATTTATTCATAAATAGGCACAAAATAATTTAAAAAGCCAAACTGCATTGGGTAAATTTACAAGCCTTTGCCTTCTTCAACTCATGCCACCCACGCAACATTTAGTTTTACTATATATATTACAGCTTTCTTTACAGCAGAAAACTTTGAAGTCTTTTAAAGGGCAGTACTTATGGGTCCCCTTTACAACGTGTGTGTGTGTGTGTGTGTGTGTGTGTGTGTGTGTGTGTGTGTGTGTAACATTTCTCTTAACTGCAACAACCAAATGTGGCCAAACATTTCCCAGCATACATTAGGAATCTTTCTTCTGAACATGTAACTGCTTTTGAAACTGATAATAAAAAGTTTATACCACTGTATTTGTGTGTAGTCCATGTTCTAAATCCAGGATTCCCCGAGCCAAAATGCCCTTTCAGGTTCTGCCTGCAGGTTAGGAAATAGCAACAGTTTTTGTTTTCTGGGTTTTTTTTGTTTGTTTGTTTTCCTTTAAGGATTAAGGGGCTGGGGGTTTATGGAAGGGGGTGGGGTGGCTAGAGCTGAGACAGCTCAAGGGGTTATCTCTGCCCTTGTGACTTGCCCCCTCTGGACAGTTTTAAGTTTTCTTTCCAGTTCCTTTGAAGTGCATGAGAGGAGGTCTAGAAAGGTAAAGTATCCAGAAAGAGTTTGTCAATTATTGCTGGCGGCGGTACCAAGTCTTCCAGTTTCAGGTAGAAAATGCGCTGTAGACCCTGTGTGCAAAGAGTACGGAGTTCTGGGAGCTTCCCCAACAGTTTGGACAAATAGTTGGGGCGGTTCAAACCCCCGTTGTTGAAAGTCACGTGGTCTTTGAGACAATTGACAATCTTGTTTTGTAGTTCTTCCACTCTCTTGGGTTCCTTGAGCCCATGTCTCTCTGCAGAAAACACAATCCGAGAAACAAAAGAAGAATGCAAAAGGCAGTTAGCTAGCTGGCAGGCAAAACCAGGGAGGATGGGAGGCAAAGGGAAACTGGGACAGATCCTGCTGGACAGTTTTGGAGAAGAGCCTTGGCTTACGGTACTGACCTGTGACCATAGCCAGGGCAGCAATGCAGGAGAAGGCAGAAATGTCGATGTTCATGTTCTGCAAGTTGGAGGAGAATTCAACAATGGAATCAATCCATTCCCCAAAGCCACGAACGCATTGCAACCTGTGCAAGACCACCCCATTGCAAAAGATGAGTTTACCCTCCACTGGGTTGGACCTGCAATTAATACCAAAGAGAGAGAGGGGGAGAAAAAGAGAGAGAGAGAAGCTAAACAACTAATTACTTGAAGAGCAATAAATGAGGGATTTAAGAGGCACCTAATTACCGAAGAGTTAATAAAATGTAGACCAGTGGACCTTGAAAGGGTTCAATTTCATAACAATCAAGAACGCCCCCTATCCCACCTCCATGACATTCATATCCAAGACTTCTGGGCTCAATCCTTCCCTTCTCTACCTTTTTCTATATTCCCATCCCTCTTTTCCCCTCTTTCACTTCCTATTCTGGCCACTTCTCTTTCCTTTTATTTCCTTTTTCCCTCTTTCTTCTCTTTCTTGTCTTGTCTTGGTCGCTCTCTTCCTTCTTTCCCAACCTCCCCGATTGCCTCCTCAGTTACCTGTATGCTAATCGCAGCACAAAGAGTTCTAAGAAAGCCGATTCAAAAAGCAGGTCCTGGTCGGCTTTGGGCAGGTCAGCAAAGCCCGGAATCTTCTCGGCCCAGCCCCTGATGATCTCCATGGAGCCAGTCAGGAGATCATAGAATTGTTGGATATGCTGGGTGTCATCTCCACTCATCTGATAGTCAGGGTTCGCCTGGAACTAGAATTTCATTTTAAAAAGCACTTAATGAGGTTCTCTAAAATATATAACCCGTGAAATTGCTAACCCCCGTCTCTAGTAGTGGAGCCAGGTTTTTATAACAATTAAACCTCTCTCTGACCAGTAAGGAAATTAGATGTTCCGGGGCAATTAATTCAATTAGGGATGGTGCTATGAGGTCGCTGCTTTAAATATGTAAATTGCCATTTCCATACAGACTAAATACAGCGCCATCCAGCCCTGGGAAACGTTCACTCTTATCTCCACAAAACAATTGGCACGTTAGTATTCACGCCAGGCCCAGAGTGGGTCTCTGAGTAGAGGCGCCCTTCGCAAATCTTAATAAAATTGCAGTGACTGTGACTCCGAAGTTTGCCCGACGCACTTCCTCCGATGAAAGCCCTCACACTCCTCACAGCCGGGGTAAAAGGAGACTCTGACCCCTTGAATCCCCACCCCACTGCCATTCCTCAGACACACTGTCTCTCCCTTCCCCGACCCCCAAGCGGGCAGCCCCCGCCCTGACGGTGCCAGAGAGGGTTTGGATTAACGCATCTCTGTGGAAGGTTAGGAATAGAACCAAGTGGGGGCTTTTCACGCAGCCTCGGGGTGGACGTCGGAGGCATTAGCGATTGCATATGTGGTGGTGGGAAAGGGGCTCAAAGAGGTGGGACCGCTCTGGCCTAACACTTCTTCCTTCCGCTGCACTTTCCTGCCGTCTACACTTGTCTGTGGGGCCGCCCGCCTCCTGTGGCTCTCCCCAGAGCTGTGAGAACACAGTCTCCATCGCCTCCTTTTATCCTGAGTGGGGGGGAAAGAGGGGGAAGGGGGTTCGTGATGGGAGTGGGGAGGGGTTCCTGCCCGTCTATCGGTTTGTGCACATGACACCCCCCCCTCCAGCTTCTTACCCTGGAATAGTCCAGGCTGGTCATAGCCGGGTTGGAGTCGACATGGGCCCTGACGAGGGCACTGATCAGACTCACCGGGGGCGAGGGGGGAGAGGGCTCCTGTGGGCTCTTCGGTTTGGAAGGTAAACGACCTCTCCGG
Organism: Vespertilio murinus; assembly: GCA_963924515.1. Lineage (NCBI taxonomy): Eukaryota > Metazoa > Chordata > Mammalia > Chiroptera > Vespertilionidae > Vespertilio > Vespertilio murinus. The sequence continues at coordinate 32,894,507 of OZ004711.1, forward strand.
CCTTTTAAACTGTCGGTGCGAACCACTGCAGAGAGAGAGCCCGTTAGTGTCCCCGGGCCTAGCGGGACCCAGCTGCCTCGTGGCCCCTCCCGGGGGGAGAGGGGGATGGTTGCAGCTGGGGAGTGCGGCCCCCGCTGCTTGTAAAGCCCGGACTGACGAGAAGCATAAAAAACGCGGGGCTGTTTTATGTCCTCTTCCAAATGGGTCGTATAGTTAAAAGACGAGGAGAGCCAGCCAGTCGGCTTTCTCTAGGGCTGGACGGGCAAGCAGGCAGCCGCCCGATGGTGGAGGCCGGTCGCGGGTGGGGGGACGGGGCACCCCTGGCTCTGCCTGAGGAAAGTGGGGTTGGAGTAGGGGCCCCGGTTCCCCAAGGGCACAGACTGCGGAGGGGGCTGCCAGCCGGGCCGACCTACCTTCTTTGACCATCCCAACCGCCAGGCACTTCTGAAACCGGCAGTACTGACAGCGGTTCCGGCGCCGCTTGTCCACAGGGCAGTTTTTATTCGCTAAACACACGTATTTGGCGTTCTTTTGCACCGTGCGCTGCAAAACCAAAAAAAAAAAAAAGACAATCGAGGCCGGAAATTAATTTCCTCTTGAAAACCCAGCAAAATTTCCGAAAGACTGGGGTCCACGCTCCCTCTCCACAAACAAACACATATGCCTAACTGCTTTCTTTCTTTCTTTTTTTCTTTTTTCCCCCTTTTCCTTTCTCTCTCTTTTCTTTCTCCTCCCCCCCGGGGCACGTTACAGAAGAAAATTGATAGCGTTAACATTTGAGCTAACCTCGCCCGCTCCTCGCTGTGTTTTATATGCCAAGAGGAGGAGAAGGAGACGCTCGGTAAATACAAATCCGTGGGCATTCATATTATTTACATCCCTTGGAGACCTTCTCTATTTAAAATGATAAGATTATTCAATCAGGATGGCGAAATAAAGAGATCACTTAATTTGACCGTGGGGAATTCTGTTCCACTTGGTTAGCTCAGACACGGTTCTCTGTCCTAACCAATTTCAATCGGAACAGAAAAGACAGCTCCGCGCACATGCAAATGACCCTTCCTCCAACTCTCGCCCCGGCAGGCAACTTGGGGCGGAGGCCGGTCGGGTCGGCGGCTTTGTGCGCCGGTGGCGACGCGACCCCGGGGATCTCGGGGTCTCCGGGGTGTCCCTGCGTTCTTTTCTCAGGCAGGCACCCCGATGCCCCCACCGCAACCTGTGCGGACCCCGGGAAAAGAACCTTCCGGGATGGGACGGGGCGGGCGGGAGCCGAGCCGCCCGCACCCAGGCGCGGTGGTGCGCGCACCCCGGGGCTCCAGGCTGGGGGGGCCCCTACCTGCCTCTGCTGCCCCGGCCCCCGGCCCCGCTCACCTTGAAGAAGCCCTTGCAGCCCTCGCAGGTGCGCACGCCGTAGTGCTGGCAGGCCGCGTTGTCGCCGCACACGGCGCACAGCCCCTCGTTGGACGGCGAGCCCCGCGACGGCGGCGAGGGCACCTGCGTGTCCAGCAGCTGCGCCGCGTGGCCGATCTGCAGGCCCGGGAAGCCCATGGACGCGGGCTTCCGGATGGGGTTGGGCACGGCGAAGGTCTGCCCGTCCACGACGTGGTGGCCGCCCGCCGCCGGCTCGGCCGGGTTCATGGGCACGTGCAGGGGCCCGTCGAAGCGCATCTGGCAGCTGGACACCGGGGTGCCCGGCGGCGACTGCTTAAAGGAGAAGAGGGAGAGGCGGGAGACGGGCGCCTTCCGCTGCTCGATCATGTGCGTGGTGGCCACGTAGTTCTGGTGGAAGTTGTGCAGCGAGCCCGGGTCGTCCCACATGGGGCCGTGCTGCACCTGGAAGCCGCCGGGCGTGGACGACGTCGGGGGCGAGGAGGGCTTGTAGTAAACGGACCCGGAGTGCGGCATCATCTCCTCGGCCTGCGGGGGCAGGTGGCTGTGCTGCTGGTAGTTGTGCATCGGAATGTCTTCTACCTTAATGGAAGACTGCTGTCCGGACAGGGGCATTTGGTACAAGCAAGGCGGCTTGACGTCGTAGCCTGTGCTGTAGTTGTCCATAAAGGTACTGAAGCTGGGGAGAGAAGTGGTGGCAGTGATTTCAGTGTTGGTGAGGTCCATGCTAAACTTGACAAACTCTGGAGTTAAGAAATCGGAGCTGTATTCTCCCGAAGAAGAGTGGTAGCCGTAGCTCTGGGAAGCGGGGCTGGCTCCTTGAGGCGAGGACCCATACTGCGCCTGAACACAAGGCATGGCTGGAAACGAAACAGGGTGAGAACATACACTCAGCCTGGTCAACCGGACGGACGGACACCTTCTCCCGGGCTCGGGGCACCTGCGGCTGCACCGGCAGCCCAGCCCGCGGCGGCGGCAGCGGTCGGGGCGCGGGGCGGGGCGGAGCCGGCGGGTCGGCGGGGCTGAGCCGCACGCACAGGGCTCGGCTCTCGGGAAAAGCTCTGATCAGATGAAGACCCAGCGCTAGGAAGCCACGGAGGGTCTCCCCGGCTCTTTGCAAACGCCTCCCTCTCCCTCCCCTCGACCCCCTCTCGTGGACGACCCAGCTCAGATTGGCCTCGCCCTCCGTTAGCTAGCCCGGGTTCCGCAAGCTCATCCTGGAGACGAAGTTGAACTGTGCACAATGGGAAAGTTGTTCCCGAGGGCGACGACGGGTTAGGAAACCTTACGTTACAGGCTTTGCCGGGGAAGATCGCGTTGCCCCTGGTGTTGGTATTTTAGGGAATTGGGGTTGGAGGGACGGGGGAAGGGGGAGGGAGAGAGAAAGAAATCAAGTTGCACTAACCTTCAGCCGAGTTACAGGCGTTTTCAAGGAACTTAAAGGCGGACAGTGTCGTAAAGCAGGGAAGGATAAAGTTTCCAAGATGTCTAGAAAAGCATTGGAGAGCCCAGCCTGTCAGATCTCCTCCCTGAAACACAGACACAGAAAGCTTCAGGGTGCCTTTCCCCGGACAGGTTTCCGCCCGGCATCTGCCTCTGCAGGCCCTCCTGTGCCCCCCGCGATTCTGTCGTCGGAAACCCGGCCGCGAAAATGAAGGTGTGAAGGGGATGGCTGAAGACACAGAAAATGCCACCCATGGATGGCACTGTGTCAGTCCCCGAAGAGAGAGGGCTCTACGGAATCAAAGGCATTCCGGGGACTTATTTAAATTCTTAAGAAATAACAAATTGGCCCCTCTGGTGGGGTGCACGGGGGTGGGGGAGTGTCATGGCCCATTTCTGGGTAATTCTGACCATAAAAGAGGAAACTAGAGTTTAATCAAATACAGCATTGGAACCTTCTCTGATTTTCCATGGTGAAACTGGCTTTTTTTCTTTTGAGATTGGGGAAGAAAGTAGAGGTCAAGAGTATAAAATGAGGGAACCTCTTCCTCCACCCCTATACGTTACAAAACATTAGTTAGCAAGGCCTGCGCAGCCTGCGGATCATCTGAGTGTGCCTTTGGCGGAGTCGCTGGGGTTGGGGAAACAGGTGAGCCGGCAGGTAGTTGTCCAAGAAACTTAATCTTTGGACACCTTTACCGGCCAGGGGGTGGGAAGAGCAGACCCTGCTTTTGCAGCAGCACCTTCTGTGAGTTGCAGGGGGAGGGCAATGGTGCCGATCTGGTGCTGGCCCCGCGCTGGACGGGCTTTTCCTACGCGGCAAACGGAACCCCTTCCCTAACAGCCTGCCACGGTCTGTCTGCCTACTTGCTGGAACAAGGCATTCTTGTATCCGGGTAATTTTCAGATGTTCCTACTTGGAAGGCATTCGACAGCATAGACGATCTTATTAACAAATGGAAAAGAAAGCCAAGCATCTACACCTTCTGTTGCCCTTGCCCCCCCCCCACCCCCAGAATCTTGCTTCATGGGGGAGGGAGGCTGCCCAGAAAAAGTGGAAAGAATTAGACCCTTAACCCCCCCACACACACACACACACACAGCCCCTGAGAAATATGCCTGTGCTGGATGTTACCCGCTTAGTTACTTCTCAGCTCCCTAACTGTACTCTTTCCATGTTCCCCCCCGTCTGTCTGCCTCTGGCACACACTCACATACACAAGCGCGGCGCACATCAAACCAGGGATTTCACACAAATTAGTAACAGGACACTCTCCCCCACCCCTCTCCTTACCCAACAATACCCGGGGAGCAGCACCGGCACCCCGGCCGGCCGCGCGGACACAGTTCCCAAGCAACACACACACACACACACACACACACACACACACACACGGAGGTGCCCCCTCGCTGTCACTCGGTGGGCAGCGTCCGGACCGTCCCCCTCGCCGACCCCGGACTCCAAAGGCCACCGGTCATTCTCGCACCGAGAGCAAACTTGAAGCACATCTATTTCCGCGGACAAGTCCACGGCTCCCCGGACTATGCAAGGGTCCCTTCGGGTCCACCAGCGAGGATCCTCGCCTGGCAGCCTCTCTGGGGAGCCAGCTCCCCGCTGGTGCCGGGGCAAACGCCCTCGGGGGCTGCGCGCACCCACTCCCCGTCCTCCCGCGCCACTCGCGCCTCCGGCGCCCCCTTCCACGGACCCTACAGCGGGGAGGTGGTGGGAAAAAGAGTACGTGCAAAAGAAAAAAGAAAGCTTTTTTAAGATTAAATTAAATTAAAATTAAAAAGATCGCGAGCCGCACGGACGGCACCTACTCATTTAGGAGTTCTCCGCGCCTGTCTTCATTCATTCAAGCCGGCCGAAGTGCCGTTCCCGCTGGGATCCGGGCGCGGGGTCGGGAGGGTGGGCGAGGGGGGCGAAGGCAGCCGGGACGCCGGAGCCGGGGGAGCCGGAGGGAGCGGAGGGAGCCGGAGGAGGGAGCCGGAGGGAGCCGGAGGGAGCCGGAGGGAGCCGGAGGGAGCCGGGCTGCGGCGGGAGCGGCGCCGAGCGGAGCGCGCGGACTGGCGCGGCGGCCAATGTGCCTTTGTTTATGTGGCCGCGCCGCCGCCGCCGCCGCGCACCTAAGGGGCCGCGCGTCAGCGCGCGTCAGAGCGCGCCGCCCAATCGCCGCCGCCGCCCGCCCGCCCGCTCCGGCCGCGCTCGCCGGGTACATTTCCGACCTGACGTCACGAGCGGGGCCGAGTTTAAGGTGGGAACCGCGCTGGGCTCACCTCGGGGACCGGCGGGGTGGGTGTTTTTTTTTGGGGGGGGGAGCGGGGAGGGAGTGTGTGCGCGCGCGATTTTTTTTTCTTTTTTCCGAACGAGGTGTGACCTCTCCACTCTGCACTGCCCGGCCCGCAGAGCTGAGACATCTCACCCCCCACCCCCGCCCCAAACCCCCGAACCCCCAAACCCCCGCGCCCCCGAGGCCGCTCACACGTGAGGGAAGGTGCAACAAAAGCCGGGCGGAGGGGACCCCCGGGTGGGCCCGGACCCGCAGGGAGGGGGTGCCTGGCGCGCTCTAACCTCCCCGGCCCCCCGCCGTCATCTCCGCAGGCGGAGGCCGAGCAGAGGTCCCAGGACGGGCTCGCTCCGAGGGGTCGGGCCATCGGGGTGGGATTTCCCCAGCCCAGTGCACCCCCCCCCCCACCTTCTTCCCTTCCCTGCCCCTGGCCGCCGCCTCCTCCTTTGGAATATTCACACACACACACACACACACACACACACACACAGTCCCAGGTGGAGGGGCTAATTGTGTTCCCTTCTTCCCTTGCGGAGTCCAAGTGCGAGGGGGGACGTGGTGCGTGGGAAGGGGAGGGGAGTGGGGGGTAGAGGAGGAGGCAGGCGGCGACCCAGCCCTTTGGGGGACCCCAAAAGCCAGAGTGAGGCGTCGTTCGCCTTTCCTCTCGCAGACGAGGCTGCCGAGCGGAGGGCAACAGGTGCGCCTGCCTTGGGCAGAGATGCTCTGTCTCCCCAGGTGCGCACTCTGGCACCCTGGCACTCTGGCACCCTGGCACCCTGGCACCCTGGCACTCTGGCACCCTGGCACTCTGCACTCTGCACGCTCTCCGGTGCCCGTCACCTCCTGCCCTCCCGCGGTTGTGGGTAAATAAGTGGACCCTCCTCGGAAGCCCTGGGCTCTGGCCGCCTCCACGTGGGAAAGACAGAAGGAAAGACAGAACCTAGGGAGGAGGGGGCAGGGTTCCGCCCTCCCCAAGTGCGGGCTCTGCGGGGGTGGGGGGTGGGGGTGGGGGAGCCGCACCCCGCGGCCCTCCGAGTCCCGCCAACTCCCGGCAAGTCCGAGTGTGTCCCGTCCCCCACCCCGCCCCCCGCGGACGGGGCCGGGCGCTTTCTAGCAAAGGAGGCGCCGCTGCTCCTGAGCCGGGCCGGCCTCCGGGGGCTCCCCCGTCGGGGCGGAGGAGGCTGGGGTCACGGGAGGGGAGGGGTCGGGGGCTCTTCCTTCTGCCCTCGGGGCTCCAGCCGCCTCTCCTCTCTCCACGGAGCTGGCTGCCAGCCGTGGGGGCCCCGTGGCGACTCCCGCCCCCGCCGCCCCGGTGTCCCCGGGACTGGCCCCAAGCGCCGCCGAGCCGCCCAGCTCCAGTCTGCACCCCGCCTCCTCCTGCACCCCGCCTCCTCCTGCACCCCAGAGGCCGGCGAGGGGGGCCGTCAGGTGCCCCGCCGCTGCCCCAGGAGCCGCGGCTCTGGCGCTGCAGCCTCGGGGAAACCTGCGTGGCCACCTTAAGTTCCCCCGAGGTAGCCGCTGCCGCCGCGGCTCAGCGGGGCCTGTGCAGGAGCGAGGGGGGGGGGGGATTAAACCAGGAAGTGTGTGCATGTGAATGTTTGTGTGCATGTGAGTGTGTGTGCGCGTGTGCATGTGAGTGTGTGCATGTGAGTATGTGTGTGCGTGCGTGTGCGCGCGTTTGCGTGTGAGTGTGCGTGCATGTGAGTGTGTGTGTGTGTGCGTGTGTGTGAGAGTGTGTGTGTACATGTGTGTGTGTGTTTGGGGGAGGGCGCAGTGGCGAGTGGAGGCGTGTGAGTGGGGGGCTCGGAGGGGAGGGCGAAGACCAGCCCATTAGCATGAGCTCGGTAGCGTCAGAGCCCCGTGGGCAGAGTCGCTTCCACGCGAGCGAAAGGGAAAAAGTGAGAGTTGGAGAGCCGGCGCGGAGGAAAGGGGTGGAGGTGGCGGTGACGCAGGGGCGCAGCCATTGACGCACCGGCCGGCGGCGCCCAAAATAGCAGCTCCTGCTCCGCCGCGGCGCCCTCCCGGGCTCCCTGCCCCTTCCGCCCGCCCGGGGGCTGGCCCGGGTCCGGGAGGGCCGGGCTCCCGCCGCTATTTTCAGGCAGAAGGAAACTCAGGCACGGCCCTGGGGGGAGGAGGGGCCAGTTATTATTTTTTTAATATATTCCTAGGAAAGCGGGGGCTGCAGGACTATTACCCTGCAATACACAAATAGGCATATCTAAGTAGAGCTAGTTCCTCCGCAGGTTCCTCCACCCTTGTTTCGGGTAAAAATAATAATAAAATAAAACACTCCCATAGCCCTGGGTTGAGTCTGGGGACAAGGTGAGAATTTCCTCCCAGAGAGTGGGGAAATGTTCTGGAGTTCGAAAAGTGAGCTCCAAGGAATACACACTGTGGTTCGCTTCTCTATACCAGCAACCTGTGGAGTCTGGCTGCTGGATAACATAGACTTTGCTCAAGTCTTCGTGCACCCAAGATGGAGAGGCAGTTCTCACAGCAGCTTAGTAGAATAATTATTAAATGACTTGGAACGGAGTAATTAACTGTAGCATTAAGATTCGAGAGAAGGTGGGCTTATTTCCTTCTTACTGCAGTCCATTTAAGAGTTCTCTGGGAAGGGATCTAGTTCCTGGGAAGCTTTGCTTCTGAGACACACCATATGCAGCAAGACTGGACTACCCAAACTAATTACTGGCTAAGCTATTCCTGGAGCGGGCCTTTCTGGTGGGGGTCGGGGGTGCTGGGGTGGACGGGATCCAGTACAGGCTTCAGAGATTGTAAAGGAGGACCATGCTCAAAACTCCAAATTGCTGTGTCCCCACCAGGTTCTGATGGAAGTGTCAGCAGGGCCAGCCACGGCTGTAATTGACTGATTCTGTCAGTAGGGGGCCTGACTCCACAACGTTCCGGAGATACACACACACACACACACACACACACACACACACACACACACACACACGAGAGAGAGAGAGAGAGAGAGAGAGAGAGAGAGAGAGAGAGAGAGAGAGAGAGAGAGAGCTATTACTACTTAGGCCAATCCCAAGGAGAGCATGCTGCAGGCCCCAATATTCATATTGTGCTGGAATTCATAAATATTTACAAATCTGTGATTCTCTTCCATTTGTCCAGAAAAGGGAAAGAGTTTAACACATGGAGTTAGGTTCACAATAGATTTTCTTTATTTCCTCCTGCTCTTGTTTAACTCACTGTTAGGTCGGGGGGGCAGGGGGAGGAGGATCAAAATGGTAATGAAATCTTTCATTTTATCACCAAGCAGCTCAAATTGGCATACAGTTCGGAAAAATGAAAGCATGTTTTTAAAAATCCTATGATTACATGTTTAAACAAATTATAGTTTAGAAGAGGATTCCTGTGGGTATATTTGCTAGAACATAAGAAAATGATTTTGTGCATGCAGGTTTAATTACACATATAATGGAATCAAAACGTACAATTGAGCAACCTTTTAGAAAATGTTAAAAATGATGCTTTAGGCTAAAAGGAACTGAAATTGTGCATTTATATGACTGCAACCCTTCAAGATTCTTGAACATGGATTCTTGAAAATAAACTATTTCATAGCTCAATTAAAATAACAATAATGCTTTTTAGGGCTCAGAATCTGATATAACTTTAAATTATTGCCATTTACAGTTATCCCCAATTGGTGGTCTATTTTCTTGACAATTTAAAATAAATGGGAGTAAAAAGTTATTCCTACCCCTAAGTAGCTCCTTTTTTTGAATTCAATAAAATTTAAAATTATTATTCCTATCAACGTATGCCACTATTAGATGACCTCAGTAAAGCATTTAGGAAAGTAATACTATGATATCATATGTTATCATAGTAACCAATATTAAGCAAGACATATTGGCACATGTATGGAAAATGTTTTTATAAAAAAAATCATTATAACATATACATTCACATCTAAACCAAAGTAAAAAATATATTAAAAATCAACATAAATAATACAAACATTCACATCTAAACCAAGGCTAGGTAGGTTATATTTAATAAAATTGAGCTTTTGGTATAATTTAGAAAGCAAACATGAGTGTAATCCCTTAGGATTTTCTATCTTAATTCATGTGAAGGGGCCTTCGGGGACTCAGACTAGCCTTACAACTCAGATATGGTGAATACACATAACTCTCACGTTGTAAGAATCAAGGTAACTCTAGGATATGTCATAATAAAATTACTTAATGAAACCTATTTTAAGCATAAAAATGAGATATACATTTTAAGTTATATTTAGACAAACACATTCATGGCATTATCTCCATTTGACAAGGAAGTTTTACTTTATTGATTGAAGGACAAAAATTTGAAAAGTATCTGTTTCTGAAAATGCAAAATCCTTTTTTAATATTAAGGGGTTTGTTTTTGGGGTGTTTTGTTTGTTTGTTAGGTTTTTTTTGTTTTATTGTTTGTTTATTTATTTGTTTGTTTGTTTGTTTGCTTTTGCCACTTCATTTGACTAAATAGGCTATTAATCACCCAATAGTTTGTTCCTTTGCTATAGGATGTTTAGAGAACAAGTCAATTGCTTAGCTGACATTCACATTTTGGGTAGTTGTGCTTTTACTCAATTTTACTTGGCCCATTTTCATCAAAAAACCACTTAATGCAAAGACTTTCAAAAATTCTTTCTTACTTTGATTCAGAACCCAGTTCTAGATGTGCAGAAGAAAAAAGGACATTTTTTTTTCTAGAACCATCTACTTGTAAATTAAAATTGTAAAACTGAAAAATATACGGTGAAACCTCATGACACTCAAAAAGTATTTTGGTAATAAAAATCCTAATTTTTATTATTTTTAAATTTCTAATGTTTGACTTTTCTCTAATGTTTGACTCTGGATAATCACTGCCTATTCACTTTTAAACATTTCATATTTTCTTTTTTATTGTGATAAAATACACATAACACCATTTTATTATCTTTACCATCTTACCCATTTTTGCTTGTGCAGTTCAGTGGTGTTAAGTACATTTACCCTGTGTGCGCTCATCACCACCCTCCCTTCCAATGACCCTTCATCTTATAAAACTGAAATTGTACACCCCTTAAACAATAGCTCTCCCTGTTCCCTCCTCCCAGCTCCTGGCAACCACCAATATTTTCATCTGTAACAATTTTTTTTATTAAGCAAGGAATTGTAACTCTGGTTTTAGATTTCATTGCTAATTTCAATAAACATGGAGGTCATTAAATGTACAAAGCCCTAAAAGACATTTTAAAGATTCTGAACATAAGTTGCTATGTGCTAAGAAAATATCCAGGATACTTGAAATTTTAAAATGAGCTATTAACATTAGTAATCATCACAGTGTTATATAGCATTTTGTTTAAATTGATGAAATACATACACATTGCAACAGTTTTTATGTGTATACCTCAGTTGGCTAGTTTTTGTTCTACCTTTAATGATAAAATAACCACTTTTGATTTTTTTCCTCAATCTAACTGGGTGATAACATAGACTCAGGGCCTAAGCTAACCTCTTACTTTAATAAAAAAAATAAATATACAATACTGATATATTATGACATATATATGCCATTTTCTCATCATAATTCTACAATTACCAAGCCTATAACTTTAATACCATAAAAGTAACTTATAGCAAGGACCCTTATAGTGATAAGCAATAAATCTAATTACCATATCCTTGAATACATGTAATATAAATTTCATTGCTCACTTAAAAGTTCTAAAGTTAACAGCATAAACTTGAAGTTAAGTAATTAAGTAATCCTTATATAGACACTTATTAAAGTATTTATACATATTATCTTAAATCTACATCTATCATTTTGCCAATTAAAATTAGGACTTTAATTGCAATTAAGTAATTTAATTGCCAATTGAACAGCAAAATTGCTAAGTGACTAATTTTAATGCCTATTTTAATTACCAATCATGACTGGGGAGGGAGCTAATCAAGTTACATCAAGCAGTACCAGAGTAATGATGTGAAGAGAGAAAAAAAAAAGTAGAACAAACATTCCAGGCTACATGCTTAGGGAAGAAAAAAAAAGAAAAAGAAAGAAAGAAAACGAGACATAAATTAAATAAATGCAAACATAATCTTACAAATGTATAAAATGCTGTGTTTCAGTATCTGAATACAGAACATGAACAGATCAAGGTTAAAGAAGCCGCTGTCAATCTTCAGTCAAAGTAGGAAAACCAAGTCAAAATTGTATGTGGCATTCACATGGCACTCACCCTAGCCCAGATAAAAACAAAGCTGCATATGTAGCTGAGAAGAAAAGACTGTTTTCTGCTTGGCTGGTTAAATATTTACAGATTGACAGTTTTTAAAAATTCTTTAGAAATGGAATGCTCTACCAGAGAGAAACAAGTTTCCAATGCAGCAACAGGAGTGTAAATTTGAGATGCAAACAGGGCCGGTGCAGAGGGATTCTAGACTCCTCCCTGCTGGCTCCTGCCCCTCCCCCACTCCCTGGAATGAAGCTGCATTACAGGCCTGATGCCTATTCATAACCTGGCCCATGGTGCCTTGAGAAACGCATAAATCTGTCCTATTTTAAATGTTTTAAAATACATTTGTGAATTAAAATTAACAATTAAAAGAAAGCATCTAGGATTGCGTCACAATGAAAATTACTTAGAGCATGGGGAATATACCTTATCCTAAAAGTTTTTCTCACTAAAAATAAACCTACCAGCTCAAGATAAAGCCTGTAAAACAGAAAGCAACCAAAAAACAAAACAACAAAACAAAACAAACAAAAAAAAAACACTGGTAAAAATCTTCTTGGCCATTGCAAGCACATTCTCAAAAGTTTTTATATCCAAATTATCAGATTAGCAATATGAAAGGCAAGATAATATTGAAAGAGAGAAATGAGGTTGAGAGATGAGAGAGAGAGAGAGAGAGAGAGAGAGAGAGAGAGAAGTTCCCATATAGATAATGCTAGCACTTTCCAGCTATAGGATTGTCTTGGCAGCCAGCCACCTCTTGTAGAGTAACAATGGAAATCCATCAAATCTTCATTTAAAATAAAGTCATGATGCAAGATGCATATCTTGATTCTGTTACTGTGTGTGAGTGTGTGTGTGTGTGTGTGTGTACCAAAAACATACCTAGTTTGTATATAAAAGGACCCAAATTATTCATGAACTATATGTAATGTTATAACTTGAAAAAAAAACAAATAGTGCCACTTAGGATTTTATTAACTAATGGACTTGAATTCTGAAATGAAGCATAGCAGGCTTTACCCTGGCTTTTGGAGGAGGAATACATTAATACCCTCAGGCCTAACAAAAAGCTGCAATATCTGTTCCTGACGGTAACAACTTTGTAAGACAAGTTCTGTGTGACTGGCTGAAGGGCACACTCACTGTCTATTCAGAAGCCTAAAGATGGAGCCATTATTGACAAGCTCACTACTGATCAAGGTTAAAACTCACTGAGTGTTGATGTCCCAGAAATGAAATCTCAGCCATTATAAGATGACCAGAGACAGCCTCCAGAAAAGGTTGCCATAACTCACATATGTATCTTAGTGTGCTCTGTGTAAGAGTTTCTGCTCTATAAAGACACAAATTATCTCATATTATTTGACAATAATATCAAACTTATTGCATTAACTTGAGCACTAAGGAACCAATGATCGGCCATCACAAAAGGAGAAAAATGGAGAAACATTATATGGTGATTTAAAAACAGCCCTGAAAGGACATGAGGTATAAACAAACTTTCAAAATGTTAACTTTCTGAGACTTGACATGACTGAAAATATATACTTTTAAAGGCTGTTTATGTCTATTTTGTATTTCCCTAACCCATCAGTTCACATGAATTAATATGATTTGCATATTGTTGTAAGTAAAGTCTTTTAAAAAATAATATGTCTATAACTTTCAGGTAAACATAAAAATGTTATAGTGAATCAATTTACTAAAAAAAAAGTTAAAAACCCTCTAAGTTTCTTGTTTCTCAGTGTTGCCTCTCTGCAGTAGTGAAAGAAAAATGAGGGATACAGCCAAGGACAACCATGTTTATCATCTGAAATTAGAGGCAATAAATTAAATATATTAGTCACCAGATTTTGTAAAAATAAGACCTGTGAAATATTACAGAATCATCCCAGGAGGGTCTGAACAGAGACTTCAGTATGCTGTCACCGGCATGTTGGGGGTGGGGTGTTGGGGGAACAAATGACCAGTACCATCACATACAGGATTCAAGCTGAAGGACACATGTAGTGTGTAGTGTGTGTAGGTATAGAAATTGGTTTCCTCCTTATTTTTCTTATATTTCACATGTCTAAGCACGGCTTTTTCTGTAAGTTACTTTCCAAAGTTTAATAATGATTGAAGTCATTGAAAAAAAATACACAAACAAACTTCAAATAGTTAATGAATAGATTTAGGAGTTCTATTGAAACAACTCAACACCACTTTTCATAGCAGTCCTTTAATGGTGAATTTCAAAAGCATGGCGTTCCTACGATTGCTACTCTTAAGTAACTAGCTCTGAAAAAATCTCATTTTCCATACCCTCACTGGTTGCTCTTTGGAGGGCTGGCGGGCACTATCCAAGAAAAACAGTTTTGCTAAACTTTACACACTTTGTATCGCCCAGAGGTGAGAAGAAGGAAGGCAACACAGAAACAGATTTTTTTAAGCCAGCATGACTGACAGAGCCCCTCGAACATACAGAGGAGTGACAGAACCTGACGTGTGGCTCTGTGGTTCAGGACACCCACAGAAACGGTGGGATGCTATCTTCCTGCCGTTACAACGCATCAGGTCCAGGGACACAAATGGTGCCAGGTCACTCTTATTTTACCGTTCGGAGCGTCCTTAGGCTCCTCCCGGAATATAGGCGATTGACATCCCGGGGGGTGAGAGGCTAAAAGGACCAGATGGCAACATGTTGCATTCCGTCTGCTCTCTGCCCATCCGTGCTTAAGCTGCCATTAGCAACATCTGCACCTCCGGAATCCAGCTGCGCCGCCGGCGGACGGGGCTGCACCCGGGGAGGGGGCTGGAGGGGGGGGGGTAGGGAATCTAGCTTAGCGCCGTTACCTCGAGGCTTCGAGTCTGTCTACCAGGGCGGGTGGAAGCTCTCACAATCAGACGAGACGACACAAATGCTTTATTAAAGTTTAATTTCGAACTCCCAATTAGCGAAAACGGCATTACAAATCGATGGCAATTTCCTAGAAGGCAGCGCGAGTTCTCCGCCCGCCCGCCTGCCCGCCTGCCTGCCACGTGCGAGGCTCCGGAGCAAGCTTCCCCGCTCCCTCCCGGCGGATTTTGGGGGGGGTCCCCAAAAATCCCCGCCGGTCCCTGCTCCTGCGAGACGGGGGCGTCAAAGGGCAGACCCCGCGGGAGGGTGAGAAGGAGGGGGGCTCCCCAGTCCCGGGCGCCCGGAGGGAGGGGGATGGACGGAGGGAGGGTTGCGGGGCGGGGCGGGGAGGGGGTCCCCCTCTCCAGCGCCCCGGCCTCTCGGGAGGGGCCTCCTCCCGTCCGTTACGCAGAAGTTTCTCTTTCGCTCTCGGCGCTACAACACCCACAGGGGCTTCCGGGGCGGCTGGAGTGCCTTCTGGGGGGCTGCCCGGCGGTCACCCCCACCCCCCATCCCTGTCCCCTCCCCCCCCCCCGCACACAGAGCCCGGTCCGGGTCCGGGTCCGGGTCCGGGTCCGGGATACGTTACCTGCCGGCGCTCCGGCCCCTCGGTCTCCGCTCTCCCCGCCGGCCGCGCCTGCCGTGCGTCCCGCGCCCCGGGGCGCACCGAGCGGCCCCCCGCAGGCCGAGTCCCCCCTTTCTCTCCCAGAAGCGGGGGGGACGGGGGGGGGGACGGGGGGAGTGGACGCGAAAGCTGGGCCAAAGCGAACTTACTGATGTAAAAAGAAAAGGAAAGAAAAGGGTCCAGCTGGCGAGGGCCGGTCGGGGCGGCGGGAAGACAAGGCCGGCGGCCGGCCAGCTCTCGGGGGGCCGCGGGCGGGAGGCAGGGGGTCGGGGAGCGGCCACCGGCCCCCCGGCCCCCCGGCCCCGGCCCCCGGCGGCGGCGGCGGCGGCGGCCCGCACAGAAGCCCATTGTCGCCGGCGCCCGCCGCGCAGCCCCGCCGACCGGCCCCGCGGCCAAGCGCGTCAGCGGCCCCGTCAGCCGGGCCGGGCCCCGTGACGCGCGGCGCGCTCCGCAAATAGCCCGCCGGCCGCGGCCCCCGGGCGGGCGGGGAGGCGGGGGCGCGGGGACAATGGGCCGCCCGCCCCGCTCCCCTCCTCCCCCGTCCCCCGCCCTCCCCCGCCCCCCGCCCTCCGCCCTCCGCGCTCCCGTGGGAAGCCCCGGGGCGAGCCGGCGCCCCCGTCCCGGCGGGACACCCCGAGGGCCGGGCCCGGGGGGGACGCATGAGCTCCGCACCGGGGCCCCGGGGGACCGGGAACTTGGCGATGAGTTGGACGTGGGTCGTTGGCGGTGCTCTTAGAGGGACTTGGACCTCGGGGTGCTCTCTGCGCTCTCCCACAGTAAATCCTCCCTTCAAAACAAAAAACTTGCATCCTAACTGTCCTGATCTAGCGTTTTAAAGTGTATGCGTGTGTTTGCATCCCATGGGGTTCCGAGCACATCCCGTATATGGACCATATCCTTGCTTTCCTCGAACTCCACCTGAATTATTTGTCTAGTTTTGCGTGTGTGTGTGTGTTTTGTTGTTGTTGTTTTTGTTGTTGTTGTTGTTGTTGTTTTGCAAGCCAGGCCTACGTTACTCCCATCAGTTGGGGTGCCCCTTAGAAGCAGCGTGGGTATGACTCCAGGACTCATGCTGCTGTCAGTCCCAGACCATTTGCATGTCTTTTTGCCCTTAGCAGAGGCCTTGAACACAGCACATTTGAATTTTCCAGAAGTCTACCAACCATCTGTCAATGGTTCTAGAGTTTCATTAACGCTGCTTGCTCTATAGGTAAAACTTTTCGTGGGGACTTTCTGTTCTAGCTCCCAAACTTAAGTGACTCTGCCTCACACCCTGACACGTCTCTGCCCATTGAGGTGCCCACATACAACTGGAGGTAGTCAGTTTTCCTGGGACCATCAGTTAATAGACTAGCAAAATACTCTCTCCCTCCTGAGCAAAATGCCTCAGGTTATATGAACCCCACATTTCCTGGGATGCTGAGAGAGGCTTTGCCTGTGCCAGCAGAGTACCCAGGTGAGCTGCATGGAGAGAGTGAGTTAAAAGGCTGGGGAAATAATGCTTTGCTGAGGGGGGTGTTGGAAGACGAGGGAGTTCAGGTTTTAATTATAACTTCATTGTACCTCAGTGCCCCTTGCAGAACTCAGCCGCTTCCTGCCTCAGTTTCCTCCTCTTCCAAAGGAAGGACTGATGGCTTCTGAGCCCCTTCGCACACTAACATTCTAGGACGCCAAAGGACACAATTGTGTTCAGGCATGAAATTACTAACATGCGCACCCAGTGTCTCTTGGGAATCGGGTAACCAAATGTAGAATGATTTAGCCCCTGCCTATGATTTTGTGCATTTTACAAAAACAAAGCATATTGGGGCCAGTTGAGAAGAATGAATTCAATTATGAGATTTAAACTATATGTTCCAGTTATATGACAACAGACATAATTGCAGGCTGATGATGTTTTAGGCCCTTTCCAACACCATATTCTTTTATGTGAATTAATGAATTATGGGTAGCAAAATGAACTAGGACCATTTTCTCTAATTTTGCCCCCATTCTGGCTTGGGTGGAGGAAGTTTTCTGTTGAGAGACACTTCAGGGGGTGGTATTTGTGGGGCAGGCTAAGATCTGCTTCCAATGGAGCCTCCTCAGAGAGTCAGAGTCTGCCTCATTCTCCTGTCTCCAGGTTGGTGAAGGCAGAAAATGTAAAACTGGCGGAAACACATTTAGAGCCAAAACATTTGCTTCACGTAGACACCATCAAAGTGTGATCACAACTAAAAGTTAACCAGTATTTTTCCGGTTCCAAAAGCACATCTGTCTCCCTTTTCCATAGAACGTTTGGTATCTCCTCTTCTGCAACTTAGAAAGAGCTACTTTTCTTTCTTTTACTGCTACTTTCCTAACGCTTCCAGCTTCTCACATAGCTTTAAATCAAAACTCTTTTTCTTTTTTAAAAAAATTTCCTTATCCTTTTTTTTCATGTGGTCAATTCCATTCACCGTTATCCTAACCCTTAAATGTTGAACAGAATGAGAATTAGGGTATACAGGCTAAAATGGAAACATTCTCAATTTTAGATGGAGGAAATAAAACTTGGTTCTAGGACTAATAGAAATGCGGTGGAGGAAAAACACACACCACACTTCCTTCCAAACAAAACAAACAAACAAACAAAACAAACCTTCATGTTAAATTTGCTAAATAGGAGGCTGAAAATATGGAAAATCTCTTCATTTGGGGCTCCTTGATAGCATAGAGCTTATTACAATTTTTCAAACGCACTCAAGGCTTTAGAGTGTGGACATTTCTCAATATTTTCGAAGTTTCTGTCTACCTGAGGGTAAATCCTTTGAAAAGACTCCTCGACAGTCACAGTATTGAAAAATTTATTAAAGGAACTACTGTGCACTCTTGCCTTATTACTCGGTTAATCCTGCTCTATATTTAGAGAGTGGTGCCAGCCAGGTTGAGGCATCAAAGGAATGAGCACAAATATTTGCCATGACCCATGCAGTATAGTTTTGGTGATAGAAAACTCATTTTGGAAAATATCAAATGGATAAATAGGTTAACAAGCGATGGGAGATTCTCGGTCCTCCAAATGAAAGGAAAGGAGCAACCAAGGTTATAAAACGGGAAGCTCTCTGCATTTATAACACCAAGAAATGGAAGCTTTTAAAAAGAAAACAAATTCAGCAAAATTAGCAAGGCCCCCCACATCAGTTCAAAATGTGCACATTTATACATAACTGCACGAAATTGGTTTGGCTCAGTGGATGGAGCGTTGGCCTGCGGACTGAAGGGTCCCAGGTTCGATTCCGGTCAACGGCATGTACCTTAGTTGCGGGCACATCCCCAGTGGGGGGTGTGCAGGAGGCAGCTGATTGATGATTCTCTCTCGTCAATGTTTCTAACTCTCTCTCTCTCTCTCTCTTCCTCTCTGTATGAAATCAATAAAATATTTAAAAAAACAAAACAAAACACATAACTGCTCTTTCGGATAAGGTGGGCCTGGTTTTGATGGCTCATCCCCAGCACTGCATGGACTTTGAGAACTCATTGGCAGGACCTATTGCAAACAACTGGATGTTGAGATATAAATTCTAACACCAAACCAGAATTCTGTTAATAGTGAATTTAGAAAATTTTATTTGTGAAGGTGCAACGTCCTAGGCCTCTTTGCCCTCTGGTCCGCTCCTGGCTCCTCTTCTGTTCTCTGTCACGGGGGGACTGGTCCTGTGAGCAGCTTCTCCCTACATTCCTTAGGAGCTGCAGCCCGCTGGGAGTGACCCATGGGAAGAAACAGTGGGAAAGTGGAGAGCTAGAGGAGGGGAGAAGCAGGGTATTCCTCACTGTGCCCCCCTGCTCCTGACAAGTACCCCGTGATTCATTTGTTTCTAATGTTCAGTTGTTATTAACACCTGCACAGACTTAGGGGGTAGGGGTACGGGCAATGAAGGAAGAGAACAATATAGCAAAGTGTAACCTGCACACCGCAGCTCTCTGAGACGGGTCGTATGGTCCTGAGATAGGATAGTAAGATGGGAAAACAGCGTGGCAAGTGGAATGGGACACTGAGGCAGACAGCCCAGCAGCCTCACCCACCTGCTTCCTTTTCCCTTGCAAAAACACGCCCTTTAACTTTAAGCTCTCAGGACAGTGAGGTTCTGATCGGCATCAAATAATCTCAGGAACAAAGCCTCAGGTCTGAGTTTTGGTCAAACAAGAGGTAACATCTAGGCCTCGGTGGTGTTTCAGCTCCAGGCTCAGAAAAGCAGCGAAACAGATGAAGCAGCACCGTGACTGACATCAGGACCAGAGGCAGTGACCGATGACCCGCTACCTTAGCACTGACCAATCAGTAGACCATGACCCTGAAAGGACACACCTGGAACACTGATGAATGTTCTACTGAGGTCCTTCCCTGAGACCTCCCCTAAAACTCAATGCCTTTAGAAAACAGATTAAAAACCCTAAGACAAAGGATCCAGCTTAGGCTTTCTTTCTCTCTCTCTCTCTAGAGCAGTGTTTCCCCAAGTGTGGTACGCGTCCCCCCAGGGGTATGGGAAGAGTTTGGTGGGGATATGCACTGCACCGTGCTTAGCTGCGCCTAATTCTACGTTCTCATGAGTCAAGTCAAGACAGTCTTGTGAGGCGTGAGATGGTCCGGTGTGCAAATAAATGTTATTTATAATATAACTTTTATTTTGAATAATTTTATTTTTTGTTTATTATTATTTTGTGTATGTACCAAAAGAAGAAAAAATAAATATATATTTTGATTGTTATTAAAATACTTCCTTTTTTTGACGAGGGGTACTCAGCATTACAAAAATTATAAAAGGGGTACACATGTGTCAAAAGTTTGGGAAACACTACTCTAGAGCATACCTGTGTCTCTCCACCCCGGACCCCTTCTTTCTTTTCTTTTTTTTTTTTTTAAATATATTTTATTGATATTTTACAGAGAGGAAGGGAGAGAGATAGAGAGCTAGAAACATCGATGAGAGAGAAACATCGACCAGCTGCCTCTTGCACACCCCCTACTGGGGATGTGCCTGCAACCAAGGCACATGCCCTTGACCGAATCGAACCCGGGACCTTTCAGTCCGCAGACTGACGCTCTACCACTGAGCCAAACCAGTTTCGGCGCGACCCCTTCTTTCTAAGGCACATGTCTTTGCTTTCTTACTCCGAGGGCCCTTCTTTAGCCTCTGTAACTTGTTTCCTGAGTCCGTGCAGCCCAGCTGGCTTCACTTACTCTGCCTCCGACCTTCTTTCTAAAAGGCTAAGTAAATCTCTTGTATTAGTCTTCTTGGCTCTGAATTCTTCCTTTGCCAACCTCAAGGCCTGGAGTCTAAGACCGCCGCTAACAGTCCCAGCCTCCGGCAAACATCAGGGAAATGAGTGGTGGCCTGAGAAGGGGCATGGAGAACAAGGCCCTGACAACCTGGGAACAGACAAGGTGGGTGGAGGGTGGGAGGTGGGAAGGGGAGGGAGAGAGGGAGGGAGGGAAAATTTTGCCAAAGTATCAGAGCCTTCTGTCCATTCTACCTTTGAGAACTGAATTCCACCACTTTCCCCCTGCTAAAAATCTAGCTATTTCTTCCCTCTTTCTTCAATTCTCATCATTTTTTATCTGGATTTTTGGCAACAGCCACCTATGTTGTCTCTTGTGACCGGTGGCGTTCTTGCTGTGGTCTGATTCTGTCATCATGGCTGTCTTTCTAAAGACCACTGGCCCATGATCTCCTTCTTCCAGTATCTCCAATAAAAACCTTCTTTCTGCCTGTTGATGTCTTCAGGATTTCTATAGGAAGTAGCAACTTTCCTTTGGAGCCTTGTCTTTAAATAGGTGCCATTAAAGTTATTTGTCATCCTAATCGAGTGTCATTTAAAGAATTATCCATTTAAAGATTACCCAAGTTTTAATATTGAGACAGATGGCACCACAGTAGAAGCAACAATGCCCTCAAAAATCTGTCAAACTGGGGAAAGTAAATGTTCACACAGTGATCAAAAGACTTGTGGAATATGCTTTTTTAAATAAATCTATAATTCCATCAAATATTTCTGGTCCTAGATGAATCTGGGCAGGGAGAGATGATAATATGGGATATGATAGACAGGATGGTGGAGTGGTGAACATACATTTTGGATACAAATGGATTCATTTGGGGGCAAGGCTCTTCACCTCTGCACCTCATCTTTGTTATGTTGTTGTGTCAGGGGCTTTATGACACATGGAGCCCACTTAATTTCCTGAAATTAAGCTATAGTTAGCATTTTCAAGTCTTCTTTGAAGTTGTTTATGCCCAGGTTTCTAATATGCATAATAGTTTATAAACACAGAGAAGAGAATGGAAGAACAAGAAAATATGTCCCTCTCACTGTCCCAATAAATCATGCCATTGAAAAGGGACCCACTCACAGCTTTGAAATTCAGTCTAGAGTCCCCATTACCCCTCTAGTTTATATCTCTGGTCTATCTTTGTTGGATGGATAGGATAAAGCTGATATATGGAGTCTTGTCTTCCTGTTTATCATAGAGAAGAACATCACTGATGTCTTCATAAGTCTCATTAATATAAGAATTCTCCTATATCAATATAAGGTGATAATACATTCAACCTTGGTATTTAGTTTATATGCCTTAAATGCAAAAGCTCTTCACCCACTGCTGCCCACATATGCTGACAACTGTTCTGATCCCAGCAGAAGTAACAGATTTTATTTCTAAAGCATTGCAGAACTACAACCAGAATGTTATTATTAGATGAAAGATCTCATACTGGCTTTGCGATAGAGAAACAAGAAAGAGTCAAGATGGAAATAATCTATGCTATTTTTAAATGCCCCACATTTTCAATATTGTAATTCAATTTGGTTTTCAAAAGTAACATTCAAATGAATAAAAATGCAAAAGGTATAATTTCTCATTCCCCTGCCATCCAGTTTCTTTCCAGGCTAACCCAATGTTATAAAATGTAAGCACACATGTTTATTTAAGAAAGTACATATATATATTTTACTCTTACCAACTTATTTTGGAGATAGTTTGTATCAGGACGCAAAGGAGTTTCAAATTATTTTTTCTGGTTGCATGCTATTCCATTGCGAGGATAGTCATAATTTTCTTCACAAGTATCAAGTGAATGGACATTTAAGTTGTTTCCAAACTTTGCTAATGCTAAATATTCCCTAACTTACATTATTTTACTTGTGGACAAATATTTCTTTAGTTTAAACTCCTAGAAGTTGTATTTATTGGTTAAAACTATGTTATAATTTCTTAAGGAATGTAATTTATTATTTTTGAATTATGATAAAACATTCAAAAGGGCCCTGGCCAGTGTTTCTCAGTGGATAGAGCATCAGACTGACCACCTGGTTGAGGGGGGAGGTGTTTGCAGGTTCCACTTTCTATCAAGGGCACCTACCTGGGTTGTAGGTTTGATACTCCACTAAGGGTGTGTGCAGGAGGCAACCAATCAATGCGTCTCTCTCACATCTCTCTCTCTCTCTCTCTCTCTCTCTCTCTCTCTCTCTCTCAATATATCTTTAGTAGACACAGAGAAAGAATGTCTCAGAGGTAAGTTTTTTGAGACCTTGAATTTCTGAAAATCTCTTTATTCTTCCCTCTCATCTAAGTAAAAATTTGGGTGGTAATACAGTTTTAAGGGGGAATTTTTTTTGAAAATTAATAAGCATTGCTCCAATATCATTTTAAAGAAATACAATGCCAGCCCTCACTTATTTGGCTTGGTGGATGAAATATTGGCATTTGGACTGAAGGGTCCCAGGTTCAATTCCGGTCAAGGGCACATGCCTGGGTTGCAGGCTTGATCCCCAGTGTGGGGCATGCAGAAGGCAGCCTATCAATGATTCTTTCTCATCATTATTGATGTTTCTATTTCTCTCTCCTTCTACTTTCCCCTCTGAAATTAATAAAAATATATATATTTTTAAAAAAGAAATACAATGCTGCAAAGATAGTGGGGGGATCAGAGTGGGCTAGGAGAGGTTAATGGAAAAAGGAGGACTTATGTAATGGTTTCAACAATAAAGATTAAAAGAAAAAAATACAATACCATTATGATTTCTACCACAATTTCCCCTCTCTGAAAACTTTCATGATCGCCGAAATCGGTTTGGCTCAGTGGTAGAGCGTCGGTCTGCGGACTGAAAGGTCCCGGGTTTGATTCTGGTCAAGGGCATGTACATTGGTTGTGGGCACATCCCCAGTAGGGGGTGTGCAAGAGGCAGCTGGTCGATGTTTCTCTCTCATCGACGTTTCTAGCTCTCTATCTCTCTCCCTTCCTCTCTGTAAAATATCAATAAAATATATTTTTAAAAAAAACCTTTCATGATCTTTATTGATAGTGTTCTAAAATTTTTCAATCATATGTCTCAATGTGATTTTATTTTCACCTATTATATTGAGCACTAGATAAGATTTTCAATCTGGAAATTAATGTCTTATAATTACGGGAAATTTTCTTTAGTTATTTCATTGATGATTTTCTCTTAAATGTTTTTTTTTTCCCTATTAGTGAAAATTATATTTATACTAGAGGCCCGGTGCATGAAATTCATACACTGGTAGGGTCCCACCCTTCCCTGGCTGCTGGCTGCCAGCAGGGGCCTTCCTTCACTCTGCACTGCCCTTGGTGATCAGTTCATGTCATAGCGAGTGATGGGTCTCCTGGCCAAACTTCTGCAGGGACAATTTGCATATTAGGCTTTTATATACATAGATAACTCTTGGACTTTTCCTCCAATTTTACCATGTCCTTTCTACTCTTTTTCATTTAATTTTGCTTTTGCTGTACTTTTTTTTACAAAATCCATGAATTTTCTTTTTTCTTTTTAAAAATACATTTTTGTTGATTTCAGAGAAGAGAGAGATAGAAACATCAATGATGAGAGAGAATCAGTGATTGGTTGCCTCACATTTGGGATTAAGCCTGCAGCAATCCTGGCATATTCCCTGATTGAGAATTGAACTATAACCTCCTGGTTCATAGGTCAATGCTCAATCACTGAGCCATGCCAGCCAGGCTAAATTTTATTTTTCAACTGATATTCTTTTAAAAAAATATATTTTATTCATTTTTTACAGAGAGGAAGAGAGAGGGATAGAGAGTTAGAAACACTGATGAGAGAGAATCATCCATCAGCTGCCTCTTGCACACCCCCTACTGGGGATGTGCCCGCAACCAAGGTACATGCCCTTGACCAGAATCAAATCCAGGACCTTTCAGTCCGCAGGCTGATGCTCTATCCACTGAGCCAAATCAGTTTTGGCTGATATTCTTATATACTTCCAATTTTTGTTTATTTTTATGGTGGCAAATATATATATAAAATAAAATTTATCATTTTAAGCAATTTTAGGGGTTACAGTTCAGTGGCAATGAGTGTATCCACATTGTTTTACAACCACCCCACCAGCCATCTCCAGAACTTTATCATTCTTATACTGAAACTCTATACCCATTGAATAATAACTCCCCATTTCTCCCTTCAATCCCCCGGCAACCACCATTTTATGTATTTTTTTCTCTATGACTTTGATAGACTCATATAAGTGAAATCACATAATATTTTTTCTTTTGTATCTGGTGTATTTCATTTAGTATAATATCTTCAAGGGCCATCTATGTAAAAGTATGTCAGAATTTCATTCCCTTTTAAGACCGAATAATATTCCATTGTATTCATATACCATATTTTGTTTGTCCAGTCTTCTATCAGTGGATGTTTGGTGTGTTTCCATATTTTGGTTATAATGCTGCTATAAACATTGGGGTATCATGTTTTTTAATTTATACTAATATATATATATATATATATATATATATATATATATATATATTATACTAATAGTACACATATATATACTAATTTATACTAATATATATACTAAGATATATACTAATATATATAATATATATACATACTTATATATTTATATATATTTCAAGAGTTCTCTGAATGTTCCCTTTGGGTAGTATTAATCTTAATTATCTGAGGATATAAACTGGAAATATATATACTTAAATTTATATATATATATATATATATATATATATATATATATATATGTGTGTGTGTGTGTGTGTGAGTGTGTGTGTGTGTTTGTGTGTATCCTACCTAATAAAATAGAAATATGCAAATTAACCATTACTCCATTACATCCACCAGCCAATTAAGAGTGAATATGCAAATTATTAACCCAACCAAGATGGGTACAGCCACAGAGAGAGCAGGAGAAAGGCTTGCGTTTTCCTGGCAATGGAGGAAACCAAGCTTTCTGCACACCCAGGCCGACCCAGGCCTCCACTCCAGGCTACAAAGTTTCAATTGTAGAAGATAAATAAATCCCAGATACCAGGGCCTTTGCTTGGGTTACTGGGGGGTGTGGCCAACCTACAAACCATCACTGGCCCCTTGCCCAGGCTGTCCCATGCCCCAAGGGAACCCCCCAACCTGACCCATGACACCTTTCAGGGCAAATCAGCCAGCCCCCACCAGTACACCAGGCCTCTATCCTATTTAATAAAAGAGTAATATGCAGATTGACCATCACTCCAACACACAAGATGGCTGTCACCTTGTGGTCAAAGATATTGCCCCCATGTGAACACAAGATGGCTACCACAAGATGGCCAGCAGAGGAGGACAGTTGGGAGGGACAAGGCCTGTAAGGGAGGGCAGTTGTGGGCAATCAGGCCAGCAGGGGAGGCAGTTAAGGGTGACCAGGCCTGCAGGGGAGGGCAGTTAGGGGCAAACAGGCTGATAGGAGAGCAGTTAGGCATCAATCAGGCAGGCAGGGAGTGGTTAGGGGGTGATCAGGCTGGGAGGCAGAAGCGGTTAGGGGCAATCAGGAAGGCAGGCAGGTGAGCAGTTGGGAGCAGGCAGGCCTAGATTGTAAGAGGGATGTTTGACTGCCCATTTAGGTCCAGTCCTACTGAGGGGTCCCAGATTAGAGATGGTGCAGGCTGGACTGAGGGATTACATCCCCCCCCCCCCCCCGCACAAATTTTATGCACTGAGTATATATATATATATATATATATATATATATATATAAAGTTTATTTCTCCCTGCATAATGGTACCATTTCCTCCAAGTCGTATTCAATTGCTTATTTCTGTTGGTCTTGTTTTCCCTGTTAGAGGTTTTCTCAGGTATTTTATAATCCTTGATTTTCTGCTCTTGATTGAGAATGAAAAACTAAAAGCTGATTGGGAGCTCTGAGTGTATGGGTCCTAAGGGGGCACCGACCCTGAGCTTTACTGCAGTGTGACCTGGGAAGGCTGTTTGTTGAGCTCCTGGTTGGGAGCATATTTAGATCTTTCCTATTGGGATGGTGAAAATATTATTATTATTTTTTTTTATTTTATTTTATTAAGGTATTTTCTGTGTACATAGTTTACCATTGCCCCCCCCCACTTCCCATTTATGCCCTCCCTCCCCAGAGTTCTGTGTTCATTGGTTGTACTTATGTTCATGCATACCAGTCCCTCGGTTGTTCTCCTATCTCCCCCCAGGTCTCCTTCCCCACCCGACTGTCATTTGGCAGTCTGCTTGTTTTATGGTGACTATCTCAGGACCATATGAATAGAGTCCGCTCCTCCTCTGGTTTTCACCGCCCCTTCCCCTGGGTCCCACTGCTTCCCCTGGGACACACGGCTCGCCCGGGGCACACTGCACCCTGGGACACTCGGCTCACCCGGGGCACTCGGCCCCCTGGGACACTCGGCTCACCTGGGGCACTCGGCCCCATGGGACACTCGGCTCACCCGGGGCACTCGGCCCCCTGGGACACTCGGCTCACCCGGGGCACTCGGCCCCCTGGGACACTCGGCTCACCCGGGGCACTCGGCCCCATGGGACACTCGGCTCACCCGGGGCACTCGGCCCCCTGGGACACTCGGCTCACCCGGGGCACTCGGCCCCCTGGGATGGTGAAAATATTAGAGAAAAGCCCACCTATCTCCTTCCTGGAGAGTTGTGATCTGGCTGCCAGTGTCCTGGGACAAGTGTTTGAAGGATTTTGAGGAGGTGTTACCAATAGAGTATTCAGCTCTTCAACTGTGCCTGGCGCCTTCAGTCCAAAACAAAGCCACAGACTTATTCCAAGGTGGGGAGATTCAGTCTCCCGGTGGTATGGAGTTGGGAAGGAGATCAAAGGAGATAATTGCTTCTTCTTTCAGCTCTCACCCCATTCTTTTTGAGCACTGGCTTTCCCTCCCTCACTTTCAGTTCCAGAATTTCCCAATGCTAGCATTTCTTAAACCATTTGAGGTTTCTATTTTATTCTTGCAGATGATTCTCAGCTTCCCTCATGATCAGATTAATTTCCACTGTGGGATCTGCTAAGTCAGCTAGGATTTATCTACCTACAATTTTCCTATTTTCTATGTTCTAAGTATGTTGTTTAATTCCTCTCTTCCTCCCCATCTTTCCCTGTCTTAAAAAAAAAAAAAAAAAAAAAGTCTTGAAGATATTTGTCACCGCATTTTCTGAAGTGGTTTTAGTTTATGTACACGTGTGTTCAGTTCTTGCCTCACCTCCACACTGGCTCAGCATATTTCATGCTTTTCTGGAAAAGAGGATAAGGATTTCTTTAATTCATCAAGCTTCCAATAAGTTTAGGGATCAGAATTTAGTTTCATGCCACTCATTAATGTAATGCCGCCTTGCTGAAAATTCTCTCATTTCCTCATTTTGAGGGAATATTTAGAAACTAGTTTATTTTATTCACCAATAAGGCATTAAAATTTGGCCTAAATCAGAGAAAATACTCATTCTGAAAAGGCAATGAATATGTCAGCAAATAAATCTGATTTATAGAGATACAATTTGCCTACAGACACTTTATTAGGAGGAATAATCATTGAGAAAGTATATTTACTGATGTGGGATTTTTAAATTATGAATGATTGGTTAATTGTTCCCCATTTACCAAAAAAAAGGGGGGGTTGGGGGCTCCTATAAGTGGTCTTTTTGGAGACGTTTCAACATTTTTTTTCAAGGTCATGGTAATTGGCCAGATTAAAGAACTACTGCGAGTAATTGAGGTGAATCTGCAAGAAAAAAAAGAAAACTTAAAAATAAAAATGGCACCTGTTTATTACCCAGATATATCTGTTCCCTCTGCTTCATTTTAGTCATAGCTATTTAATTTCCTGAAACAGAAAACAAACAGATTTTTCACTAATGTCAGTACTGCAGAGCTAGCATAGGACAGAAGAGCCAGCTGTACTCGATTTCATCTTATGCATCATCAACAAAATTGGCAGCTAAGTTCTGATTTCAGAGCCTTTATGGTTAATGGTGATGTACAAGCTGTGCTTGATTTTCAGATACAAGACTGATCTTTGCTGACAGAAAAATCTATTTTTGATTTGTAAATTGAGCAAATTTGATGCAAATTTATTGATGTAGGATAAACGCAGATCATGAAGATATCATTTTTAGACACAATTCTAATGCTAAAACCACTTCAGTTTATTATTATTATAAGCATCATCATCCTGATAACGAATCCTATATAATAAAAGGCTAATATGCAAATTGCCCCCTTGACTGGAGCTTGGTCAAAAAGCGAGGCCAACCAGCCAACCTCCCATGGCCCCTCCTCCTGGCTGACCCACCTGATCAGCCCTGATTGGGGAAGTCAGGCCAGACCCCACCACTGCACAAATTCATGCACCAGGCCTTTAGTAGCATTATAATGATGGTAACTAAGTATTTAACTAAAATTGCAGTTAAGGTTTGTGAATGAGTCAAGTAATTTTATCCACAAGTCTCATACTTAATGTAACAATGAAAAAGAGCAATAAAACTAATTAGGATTAAATTCTATTAGTATCCCTGTCCTGGGTATAAGGCTAATTCAGAATCATATATTGCAAGTGGTCATGGATGAAAGTCTTCTGAGGTTATGAAAAGAATGGTGGAACAAACAGGTGTGGAAAGGGAAAAATATGCTTCCTTGGTTATAAGCTCTTTGACAACAGAAATTGTATCTCAGTCATTTGCTTAGAGCAGCTATAATATTTTTGAAATCACACAAATCAATATCATCATCATACTTCTTAATGACATACCACTGAAAGTTTTTTAGAAGCAGCAATAATGGCCTTGTGCAAAATTATTCTAATATATTAAACTCTGGGCCTGTCACATCACAATGACCAGGAGGCTCGACCAACCGGAAGTCAGTCCTGCAGTCAGTGCTGGGTTGCTGTGGTGACCCCACACTGACTGCTATGGGTGCAGGCATGGTAACCCAGCACTAACTGTAGAACTACAAATCAGGCCCAGAGAGAGGCCTGAAGAGAGAAGTAGGGTCTGATCCATAGCCTCTGTGGTATGTGTTGATCAGCATTTGCCTCTTTCTTTAGTTCTGGGCCTGATCAGCAGCTGTGCCTCCATTTATCTCTAGACCTCCACTGGGGCTCCTTATCACCCCCATCTTTATGATCAGGCCCTGTTGATAGGCCCAGAAACACTAACTGGCATAGAAACCAACCAATCAGAACTAAATCTGGGTCAACTGTGAGGAGCCAATGGCTGCCTAGGAGGCAGAGCTTTTGATGTTGATTGGCATAGAAACCGACCAATCACAACCAAATTGGCCAGCAGAGGAGGGCAGTTGGGGGCGAGCAAGATCAGGCTGGCAGAGGACAGTTGAGGGCCCTCAGGCTGATAGGGGAGGGCAGTTGGGGATGATCAGGCCTGCAGGAGAGAACAGCTGGGGGTGATCAGGCTGGCAAGGAAGAGCAGTGGGGATGAGATCATGCTGGCAGTGGAGGGATGTTGGGGACAAGATCAGGATGGCAGGGGAGGGCAATTGGAGGCCAGTGTTGTTAGTCACAATTTGCTTGTACAGAGTGGACAAAGGTAGGTTTACAGTATTGAGTACACAAAACAGAGTTTAGTCTTGAATTATTATTCATTAATTATTATATTATTTATTTGTAAACCTACTTTTGCCCACCCCTGTATTTGAGATGGAACACCTGTACCCACCTCATAGGGTTGTTGTAAGAAGCAAATTAATTCATGCATGTAAAATTATTTAAAAATTAATATTGAGTAATAGCAGGGCTTCAATAAGTGTGAGCTCTTATTATTACTTATGTGATTGATACTGTATAAGTATTCTTGCTAAATTACTGATTTTTCTTGGTGTCAAATATAGGATATACACACACACACACACACACACACACACACATATAGCTCTAAATGAATCTGATGCAAGACACCAGTCACTCAAATAGACAATTTGATGTCTAACATACATATGTATATATATACTTATATATATATATATATATATATATATACACTTATAAATATATACATTTATTACATATATATTCAAAATATATATAATCCTATATAAACTAAGAATATGTAAGTCATAAAGCTTTGTTCAACTTTGTTTCCCCAAGACTTCATATAATAATTGATAAATGAGTGTTCAATTTTGTTCAATCCACTATGAAATGTCTTTATTATAAGGAAGAAGTGGTCTGAATGAAGAAAAAAGATGGATAGATTTTTACACTATACACTTTCATTGAATCAAATCATTTTTTTGTGTGTTTCTTCAGTACGATCAAATGAAGCATTCCTTAAGAGACCCATCTCTGTGTCATCAGTATAACAGAAACCTCACACATTATAAGCAATAAACCAGTATCTCAGGGCCTAATTTACTATCAAGAAAAGCAGATTAAATACCTTCAGATTACTAGCAAAATATACCCAAGTATACTCCAGGGGTCTTAAAGAGTTAATATCTCCCTAAGTGCTACCTGGTCTATTATCAGGGAATAATTTAAACATTTAGGGAATGTTTTAATAATATCAACAAATCAACAATAGCATAAGTGATGTTGGGTCCAATTCTGCAGGGAATAATTAGGTATAGGAGTTAAAAATCTTTTAGAAATGAGGGTGAAAAATTGCTCCTGAATCATTAAAAATTCACATCTAAGAGACCATTAAAAATTAGCATACAGTGTTTACTTAGAATTTGCAGTGAACTCAACCCAGGCATCTTTTAAAATTATTTCTATACTAGATGCCTGATGCATGAAATTTATGCAAGAGAAGGCCTTCCTTCCCCCAACTGCCAGCACCTGCTTTCCTCTGGCACCTGGGACCCAGGCTTCCCTCGAAGTCCCGGCTTTGTCCAGAAAGTCATCCGGAAGGACGTCCGGTCTAATTAGCATATTAGGCTTTTATTATTATAGATATTGAGTTCAAGTTGCTCTCATAATGAGTGAGTTTGTGACTATCATTTTCAGTCTGCCCTCCTCAGAAGAGAAGTCTTCCCTCTATGCACAGCTTGGATTCTATGATACATTATTAAGACACCCTTTGAAAACACCATTTGCTCCTTTCTTCTGCCACCCTCTTTCACCTGCTAAGCTGCAACCCTGGTTATAACCAAAACAAACAAATATTGATGAAGACACAATAACTATGCTGGCCAGGAATACTTCAAATTCTGACTATACACCTCAGTTGGATAGTTGCATTAGTCAGGTTTTTCAGAGAAACAGACCAATAGAAGATAAAGGATAGATGGCAGATAAATAGGTAGATAGATGATGATGATGATAGATAGATAGATAGATAGATAGATAGATAATAAAGAATTAGTTACACTAGCCTGTTTGGTTCAGTGGATAGAGTGTTGGCCTGGTACTAAAAGGTCCCAGGTTTGATTCTGGTCAAGGGCATATGTCAAGGCTGTGGCCTCAATCCCCAGTGGGGAGCTTGCAAGAGGCAGGTAGGTGGTCAATGGTTCTCTCTCATCATTGATGTTTCTAACTCTCTCTCCCTCTTCCTTCCTGTCTGAAATCAATAAAAAAGGTATTTTTTTAAAAAAGAATTAGTTCATGCAATTATGGAGTCTGAGAAGTCTTAAGATCTGCAGTCACCAAGCTGGAGACCCAGAAGAGTGGAGAAAACCAATGATGTAAGGTCCAGTACAAGTCCGAATCTGAAGGCAGGGAAATATGCATGTCACAGCTCCAAGACAGTCAGGTAGAGAGAGGGAATTTTCCAAATGTTAATCTCAGCCAGAAATAACCTCACAGACATATCTAGCATAATGTTTAACTAAATAGATGGGCACCTCATGGCCCAGTCAAACTGACAAAAAATTAACCATCACAGAAGTCAGGAGCAATCTTATTACTTCTATAGGACTTTCGCATTCCCACTTTCCAAAATGGCACTTCACATCTTGTCTTTGCTCTTTGTATCACCTAACCCCTTTTACTCTCTGCTTATGACATTGTTTCATAATTCATTGAGAAAAATGAAAGTAGTTCAATAAGAATTTCCTCACCTTTCCAACCTAAAATTGCCCACCCCCTCACTCTATACCTGTTCTCTGACTGCCTTGTTTTATTATAGAACAAGTGTCTCTGTTGCCCCTCTATTTTCACTCTGGTGGGACACTCTGGATTGATTTGGACTTGGTTTCTCAGTTATCTTCTCATCCTCTCCTAAATCATCATTTGTCTACTCAATTATTCCCATTATCATAAACTCCTTTTTTTTCTTTCTTTTTTTAAATATATTTTATTGAGTTTTTATAAAGAGGAAGAGAGAGGGATAGAGAGTTGGAAACATCGATGACAGAGAATCATCGATCAGCTGCCTCATGCACAACACCCCCTGGGGATGTGCCCGCAACCAAGGTACATGCCCTCAACTGGAATGGGACCCTTCTGTTCGCAGGCCGATGCTCTATCCACTGAGCCAAACCGGTTTCGGCATAAACTCCTTTCTTACACACACACACACACACACACACACACACACACACACTCACACACCACAATTACAACTGCAATAATAACAATAGCAACAAACAGTAGCAAAATACCCTCCCTTCACTTTACATCCTCTTCCAATGGCCTCTTGGGTCTCCACTAAAATGTTTTCTCAGAGGAGTCTTTCCGGCCACCCATTTAAAAATTGCATACAGTTACTCTTTATCACATCATTCTATTTGAAGTCTCCATATTGCATTTATCACTCAGTGATACGCACATTTGTTGATTGCGAATGTGTACTGTTTTTCTCCCCTCAATATTACATTAGCTCTATGAAAGCAGACAACTTCTGTCTTTTCACCTCTCACATATGACATACATAAAAGGCCCTTAATGTGATTTTTAAACAATTGAATGAACTATTTTCTGGTGTGTTTTTTTCTGGTCACAGGCTCCTCAAGGGAAAGGACTTCATGTCCTATCTGTCTTTGTCGTTGGTTTCATAAAGACTTGTTGAATGAGTGAATGAATCGTTGACATAAATGAGCAATAACCTAAAGATGAAAGTTATTAACTAACATGATGTTCTGCTTTTAAAATTGGCATTGGCATTTTTACTTTAAAAAAAAAAGTCGGAATGATTTCTTTTAGGGTAATACTAATTCCTCTAAAACTAGTACTAATTTGTGTGACATACATATTCATCTAAATTAATTTTTCTAACTTTAACTACGGCTTATAAATAAATAAGTATACATATATGTATGTAGATGGATGGCTATATATACACCTACCCACACATATATAAAACATATGTTAGCCCAGTTCTAAGAATCTGCCAAAGTTTCTTGGTAAGACTTGCCAAATGCAATCATGTGACGGGTTGACAGTTCTCTTCTCTGGGAGAAGTCCAGACTTCCAGTGTCTGGGAC
Source organism: Vespertilio murinus (assembly GCA_963924515.1). NCBI lineage: Eukaryota > Metazoa > Chordata > Mammalia > Chiroptera > Vespertilionidae > Vespertilio > Vespertilio murinus. The sequence continues at coordinate 32,928,065 of OZ004711.1, forward strand.
AGAAATAATATAGACCAAGAAACACATAGAGCTGATGATAGATGATTTTTGGCTCCGATAATGTGAGGTTTGGTCTTCCTATTGGGAGACTTTGAAAATCATTAGTCCAGGAATTATTCTCATTTCTACTCAGTTGAAAAATTTTCCTTCTTGTGTTTCTATATTCAAGCACACCGTGAAGACAGTTTGCCTGGTCAACATGGGTTTATATTAAACTTTGCCACCCAGTGATAGCATGAGATTTTTTTTTTTTTTTTGCCAAGGTAGCTGCCTTATTTTTATCAGAATGTATCCAAATATACCCAATTAATTGCAGCTGTTTTCCCGTGGTCGCTAATATAGCACTGTTTATGAGTGAAGATGTTTTCATTCTCAGGTGGGTCTGATGATGAGGAGATGACAGGGACACTTCCAGGCCTGTGTTTGTTCACAGAGGATGTAACAGTTAGGAGTGCTTTCAGCTGCAATCAACAAGAGAACCAACCAACAGTGGTTTCCACGAAGTTGGGTTCATTGGATCAGTGACATTTAGGCTGCCATCTCTGCCATTCTGCTGGCCTTCCCCTCAAAGTCAAACGATGACTGCAGCACAAAGGTGTTCTGGCACACTTGTCCTAGCAAAAACGGTGTTCCCATGCAGCAAGGAGGAGGTGGTACAGGTGAGTTTCTCCTTGTATCCTATCCTCTTACCAAGGAGAGAAAAGTCTACCTTGAAACCCTCCGACAGACTTCTCATTACAGCTTATTGGCTACAAGTTGGTCCCGTGACAATACTTAGACCAGCTACCTTTCCTGAGAACTAGGGATTGTTGTTTGATTTCTGAACAAATTGGGGGTTTCCTTTGAGAGAATAAAAAGGGGAATGGCTTCACGTTGGCAAGGAATAGTGCCTCCCACAGGAGGCTGCCAAGAACATTCATGAGGCTTCATGGAGGAGATCATGCTTATGTTGAATCTTGAATTCAAGTGGAAGTAGCCTGGGGATAGAGACTGGAAAGGCAGAAAGGCACTGAGAGCTGCTCTACATGTATATGGAACAACCAGAGAAAGGCAATAGTCATTTGTAGAGTAGTGAGGGAAATCACTGCAGAGGTGGACAGGAGCCATGTCAGGAAGGCAGTGTGGAGAAAGCAAGAAGTCAAGTTCTCACACCTTCAGGCATGCATTCTGAGATGATTAAAGTTGCAAATAAATACCAGACTGGGCTTTCCCTCCATAAGTGGTTGAGAAAATCTAAACATTTCAAGGACAATGCTGTCATTTCTCTATTTTTAAAGAAGAAAGGTGCGAGTAGTCATTACTTAGAATATTTTTTTTCTCCCTCTCTCCCTAGCTAAATCTTGCTTGGGGGTCTCTCACTTGTTTGCTAAACCAGATCGTACTCAATGTGTTATGGCACCTCAGAGGACTTGCCAACTATACTTCCTCTGCTAAAACCTTTACAGAAAAGAAGCTGGAATGAAGTCAGTCCTGCTACCTTGATCATTATTTACTAGAAACCCAGTGCACAGATTCATGCACTGGGGAGATTCCTCAGCCTAGCCTGTGCCCTTTTGCAACCCACAAGCCCTCAGGGCAGTGGTTCCCAAACTTGTCTGCACCTTGGAATCAATGGAGCTTTGACAACTACTAATGCCTTTGTTCCACCCTAGAGATTGTGATGCACTAGTAATTGGTCTGGGGTGTGGCCTGGGGCTTCGGAAATTTTAATAGATCCCTAAATTATTCAATTATCTAGCCAAGTTTTGGAACCACTTGGCTAGATAACTGAATAATTTAGGGATCTACCGTGTTTCCCGGAAAATAAGACATCTTCCGAAAATAAGACCTACTTACAGATTTCCTTCTGAGTGAAATATAAGGCACCCCCCGAAAATAAGGCCCCCAGGCTCTGTCTCAGAATGAAAATTAATTTACCATAAACTGGTTGCTAGGGCCACCCCGACTGGCGTCTAGCAACCAGTGACGTTACTCGGGGTCCTGACGTCACTGCTATGTGAATGGAGAGAAATCAGCGTGGAAACTTTGTGAAACCTAAACTGCAACAAGTTGTGACTTGGGTGAAGAATTCATGGGAGAAAATCACTGACAGTTGCATTGCAAATGCACTGCGAGCAGGCTACCTTGACAAGAAATACTCATTTAAAGACAGTGCTATTGCTAACCATGAGAGATTTGGTCCACTGATTCTGAAAGAAATGGAGTCACAAGAAATTCACCAGGAAATTCAGGAATTGGATTGTTATGATGATGTTCCAGAAGATGATGACATGATTGTCATTGAATAAATGAGTAAATTCTTGATACTGTAGGATTCACAGTTTGTCTGGTTTGTGTTGACAACTACCGTACTATCGTACCGTATACAGGTAATATATTTCCTTGATTTTCATTTAATAATAAATGTGTACCGTATTCTTCTTCATGGAAAAATAAGATCCTGCCGAAACCGGTTTGGCTCAGTGGTAGAGCGTTAGTCTGTGGACTGAAAGTTCCAGGGTTCAATTCCAGTCAAGGGCATGTACCTTGGTTGCGGGCACATCCCCAGTAGGGGGTGTGCAAGAGGTGGCTGGTTGATGTTTCTCTCTCATCGATACTTGTAGCTCTCTATCCTCTCTCCCTTCCTATCTGTAAAATATCAATAAAATATATTTTTTTAAAAAAGAAAAGAAAAATAAGAAATCCCCTGAAAACAAGAACTAGTGCATCTTTGGGAGCAAAAATTAATATAAGACACTGTCTTATTTTCGGGGAAACAGGGTATTAAAATTTCCGAAGCCCCAGGCCACACCCCAGACCAATTACTAGTGCAACACAATCTCTAGGGTGGAACAAAGGCTTTAGTAGTTGTCAAAGCTCCATTGATTCCAAGGTGCAGACAAGTTTGGGAACCACTGCCTCAGGGGATGTTGGATAGCTGGTTTTGGCTGGATCCAGACAGGAGGGAGCTTGAGCCTGTGCATTATGCATCTGTCTCCTGGTGGTCAGTGTTCATCATAGCAACCAATAGACCGTCATTTGGTCATTTGGTTTCTTAGGCTTTTATATATATATAAAAGTATATATACTTTAGCATGAGATATTTTTTTGCCGGAGTAGCTGCCTTATTTTTATCAGTATGTATCCAAATATACCCAATTAATTGCAGCTGATATATATATTAGAACAAGTGATGAGTTCCTGAGCCAAAAGTTGCCCAACAGGAATGTACCTTATTGGGTACTCACAGACCAACATAACCAGAGTTTTCATTTTGGGAAGGTTAGCAGAGTCAGGGATGAGTGGGTGCCCAAAATGTCCATAGTAGAAACAAGGTGCAAAGGAGGGAGGAGAGAGTAGAGAGAGAAAATAAGAGAAAGGGGGAAATTGAACAATAACTGAACTCTAGCAAGGAACATAATAAGTATTTGATCTTGGAAACTGGGGGGGGGGAGGGGGGAGACACACAGGAGGGGGAACAGAGAGAGTGTCAACTATTGATCAGTTCTTTAGTGACCTGGATCATGTTGTCATCACCGTTCTCATCAGACCATAGGAATCATCTAATTTATTTTCAAAATAAGATTTAATCTTATTCCCACCTCCAAAGAATATAATATAGTCAGATATAATTATTAGTGAAGGTTGCAATTATACATTATTTTGAATCAGGTTGAATTACTGCTCATTTTCTAGGGTAACTGAGGAGTGAGGTCTTTGGGAAGTTATGTCAATGTTTCCTTTGTGTGAATTTGTAGTTAATGGATCATAGAAATGTTTTTCTTTCTTCTTTGAGTACTTCTGAGTAAGAAAGCAGTAGTTGGCCCTAACCAGTTTTGCTCAATGGATAGAGCATTGACCTGAGAACTGCAGGGTCATAGGTTCAATTCCTGTCAAGGGCATGTACGTACATAAGGACATGTATCTAGATTGCCAGTGTGTGGGAGGCAACCAATTGATGTTTCTCTCTGTCATCAATGTTTCTCTCTGTGTGTCTCTCCTTTCCACTCTCTCTAAAAATCAATGGAAAAATATCCTCAGTAGTTATTAGCAACTGAGGGCCAGAAGATCCATGATTCATGGATCTGCCAGGATGAGTATAGTCTGAAGGGCATATAGAAGCAGGATCTGTTCCAATTGAAGCATACCTATGTCTCCCAGAAGAATAGTTTAGTTCTACATTGTGACTACTCAGAATTACCTGAAGTATTTTTTGGGGAAAAAATTTCCAGACCTTACTCAAGGGCTGCTGAATCAGAATATCACTTTTGTGTATATGGCCTAGCAATGATGGAGCTTTCTCCTGTACACAAGAAAAAATGCCCATGTAATGATAGCATCAGGTCTTTCTTGAGAGGGACTGTCTTTTGTTTTCAGATGATGGCTATCTGAAGTTTTGCTAGCATGGTATTCCTTTTATGAAACTGTTGTGACAAAACATCAGATTTTTAAAAATGTTCTTAATCAAATAAAAATTAGTAAAGCTATTGTTAAGTTTTGATTTTGGGTAATTTATCAGCATCACTATCAATGATGCTGAGTAATAAAATATAACAGCATTATTTTGTGTATATTAAATGAGATAACATGTATATGTCTGACATAAGAAACCCTTAAAATTCTCTCTTCCTAAGTAAGATGCTTTGATTTGCAAAGTTTGCCACCTCTGTGTCAAAAATAAAGATGACCTGCTGTTTCAGGTAAGCGAAAAATCTAGATCAGTGTTAGGCATCACCTACAGCTGAAGCAGGACTCTGGCTCTATGATTTTTTCTGTTCTATCCTCTGGGTTTTGGTTTGGCCTCTGGGTTAGTTTCTCAAGGTGGCTGCCAGGATCCACATAGTGAGAGAGAATGCTGTTCCTGAAACTAGAAACAAAATTCCATCCCTAAGGAGATTTGACCGCCGCCTGTGAGCTAATGACTATGGCCAGGGAATGCCAATCATTGACTGGCTTAACCGAGGCAGTTGTGTTCCTGAACCAATGCTGTGTTAAAGAAGATGGGATCACCTAGTCCCATGATCAGCAAACTGTGGCTCTTTGGCCCCTTGAGTGTGGCTCTTCCACAAAATACCACAGCCTGGGCGGGTCTATTTTGAAGAAGTGGCGTTAGAAATTTAAGTTTAAAACATTTTGGCTCTCAAAAAGAAATTCCAATGGTTGAACTGTTGCTACTTGGCTCTGTTGACTAATGAGTTTGCCGACCACTGACCTAGTCAGTTTGACACAGCAGGACCAGTCCCTGAAGCTGGAGATGCTATTATGTCCCATCAAATCTGAAAGCTTGCCACACAATGGGCAAGAGGAGAATTGAAGTTGTGGAAATTACCACAATCCCCCTCAGAGCCTTATTCCCAAATATATGTATTTGCTATTGGCTACCTGCATACAGTGGCCCCTTTCACAGACCTTCACTGCCTGCTTCAAATAGTTTGGGTTACAATGAAAGAAGCTACTAATATTGTACTCAAGAGAAAAGGTTATTTACTTCACTTAAAACTTAGAAGAACTGAAATGTTATTGAAATGTGAAAAATTAGAAGGGAGAAGAAAGGTTCTTATCCTACCAGAGAAGATAACCATCATTAAAATTTAAAGTATTATCATTATCTTTCTCTTATGTGTATGTATATTATGGATATAGGGAGATAGATATAGTATAGATATAGTATAGATATAGTAGATATAGATATAGATATAAATATAGATACAGATACAGATATAGATAGAGATATAAATATAGATATAGATATAGATATAGATATAGATATAGATATAGATATAGATATAGATATAGATATAGATATAGATATAGATATAGATATAGATAGATGTAGATGAGTAAAACTTTCTATAAGGCATTGTGTATATAATGTACTTTTAGATTTTATTTTAAATTGAACTTTAAACATATATGTGTTTTTCATTATACGAGGAATGGCCATTTTTAAAATGGAAAAATAAAGAAGTATAAAATAAAAAGGAAAGAGAAAGAAGGAAGGAAAAAATGGAAATCTCATCATGATGCTATTTCTATTTTGCAATATGCATCAAATATTTGTTTTATGTTGTTGAGGTAAAGCTATTTATATTTGTGTTTTAAGCATGATTAACAAAGAAATGCTCATTTGTCTTAGATGACAGATAATATTTACCACTGGATGGTTTATTAGTCTTTCCCAATTAAAAAAAAAACACAACTCAGGTAATCAATATGAGTTTTAAAGATGTGGAAAAACATAACTCAAGCTTCCTAGCAATAAAAAATGACCACTGTTGCTATACATGGCTCTATTTTATGGAAGAGAGAAATTCTTTTAGGGTGGCTCACAACTTAGTAAATAATTTAGCCATTTTTATCTTGTTTTTAATCAAAGTAGTATGTGTATATAATTTTAAAAGACAAATGTAAACACAGGAGTCCTCTGCTCTACTCTCCTAGTGGACCCAATTGTCCTGGTCCATCTTCCCAGAGATGAGCACTTTCAGCTCTTTCAGCTTTGTCTTCTAGACTCCCCTGCCATGTTTTTTCATGCTTTTAGTGCCATTCATCATTATTGACTTTTTAAAATATTTTTTTATTGATTTCAGAGAGGAAAGGAGAGGGTGGGAAAGAGAGAAACATCAACGATGAGAGAATCATCAATCACTTGCCTCCTGCATACCCCACACTAGGAATTGAGCCCACAACCTAGGCATGTGCCCTGACCAGGAATCAAACCCTGATCTCCTAGTTCACAGGTTACAGCTTAACCAGCTGGATCATCATTATGGATTTAAGACAATGCTTATTACCTCCCAACTCTAGATGATGAGTATGTAGCTCTCTTACACTCCCACTCTCACCCTCCAAATATTGTTATATCACAATTTTTGGCGAAACCAACATGAAGTACTTATATTGCTGTGTCCATTTGCTTAAAGATAAATATATAATTTATTGTGTCTGTATGTCCTTTCTTCTATAACTTTGCTTTCCAGAGTTCATTATTATCTAATTTTGTTGTTATGTTTTACTTTCTGTATATTTTATGTTATTTACCTCTCAAAATCTTAATCTTAATATTAAAAATTAAACTGGCCCACTGAAGTGACAAACAGCAATAGAGTCAAACATATCAAGTTCCTCTTTCTTGCTTCCTTGCTTGTTTTGTGTGTTAGCCCCTCACCCCATCTTTCATCCAGTTACACCTTTTTAGATACCTGTTGTATTCCTGAGCCTTCCCAGTATTCATCCTTCTGTTTTCCTTCTTCCAAATGTTTTGACCTCCCCTCATCAATAATTTCTCTTCACATTGTTTTCCTCCTGTGGGTTTATATCATATTTTATTCCTTTATTTTTATTTTTGTAAAATGTGCGCAAGGTTCAGAGAGAAACAAATATAATCACTAACCAGAAGTTGTTTATCCTTTATAAACAAGTGATAAAACTAGAGAACAACTGATAATATTTTATGTTGTCACTAAACATGGCTCTATGTAAATCAACAGGTACAGATTTGCAAATAAACATTCATGTTCAGCTAAGTAACAAAGGAAATGGAAGAAAGATTAGGGAATCACTGTGGATTAAGATCTTCCAAAATTGCAGAATTCACCTGATATCATTTTAAAATATATATATTTTATTGTTGTTGTGTTTTTTACAGAGAGGAAAGAAGAGGGATAGAGAGTTAGAAACATGGATCAGCTGCCTCCTGCACACCCCTTACTGGGAATGTACCCTCAACCAAGGTACATGCCCTTGACTGGAATCGAACCTGAGACCCTTCAGTCTGAGGCCGATGCTCTATCCACTGAGCCAAACCGGTCATGGCATGATATCACATTTTCAATTGGATTAATGAAAGGAATCCAGGTGAACTAAGAAAAACTGTGCAAGTTCTTTTATATCACTCCTTCAATATTTTTTATTTCTTAATTCTAAATCATCTCAGAGTTTTCCAGACTAGAACTCCAGGACATAATACTTTCTGAGACAATGCATATCAAAAGATCGTTTTCTTTGCCCTCATGCTTGAAAGACAGCTTGTTTAAGTATAATGTTTGTAATTTTTTCCCCTTTAAATCTCTTTAGATGTTTGTTTCTCTGTTGTCTTGGAAAGGTGCTGTTGTGCAGGCATGCTTAGGTGGCTTTTTGTTCCTTTCCATACAGCCTACCTCGTTGCTTCTGAGACTTTTTCTTTTAGGGCTTGAAATAATAAATGTAGACAAATTTGGGTTACATACTATTGGCAGTGAAAAATCAATAAATAGTTACTTTAACATACATATTGACACATTTCTGGGATTAGGGTAAAATATGGAACAATGGTATAATCAAAGGTTCTTTGAATCAAATGCAGATGGTCTTGCTTAATTAGCTATTCTAATTAAAAGATGTCTTAATTTTTAAATCAGCTTTTCTATGGAGTCACAAGGGAGGTTAAAAATTAAAGGCATGTAAAAAGGTGAATCACTTAATTATCTGGAAATTTCTTACTTTAAAATCTGTGTAAATTTGCTGAAACCGGTTTGGCTCAGTGGATAGAGCATCAGCCTGAGGACTGAAAGGTTCCAGGTTCAATTCCGGTCAAGGGCATGTACCTTGGTTGCAGGCACATCCCCAGTGGGGGTGTGCAAGAGGCAGCTGATCGATGATTCTCTTTCATTGATGTTTCTAACTCTATCCTTCTCTCTTCCTCTCTGTAAAAAAAAAAAAAAATCAATAAAATATATATATTTTTAAAAATCTGTGTAAATCTATGTTATTACTTTCACCCTCCTTATTTCAGAATGTCAAAGGCTAGTGTTTACCCTTTTTGTAGAAGCTGACGTATATGAAGCTTTAGCTTTTATTACATAAAGTGGACATTGTTACAACCCTACTTTTATGGGCAAAAGAAAGAAATAAAACAATGTCAGCTGATTTTATTATCATTTCAATGTTTCACTTTTTTTTAATTGGAGAAGTTTTCTATTCAAATTACAAGGGCTGTTTTGTTTCCTCCTAATCATTTTTTCCTCCTTAGTCACTTTTTATTGACTTTGTTCATGTTACAAGAGTTTTTGCACTGCCAAACCATGCCTGCGAATTCAAAGAAAGAAGTGGTACAATAGACAGCCTCTCCCCCCATTATACAGCATATTAAAACTTGATTCATGTGCATGTTGACAATTTCACAGACTTTTTAAAAGTTATAACAAAAGCTTGTTTTAAGTCTCCTGCAGGTCTTCAGTTTTTTGGTACAGTAAGTCATTAAAGAGGTTTCACACACCTATCTCAGTTCATTCCTCAGTAACATAACCCTCAACAAAATTTTGCTGAAAAAACAAAACAAAACATACTTTTCAGGGAAAACGTGTGGCTGAAGGTCCATGAGATTTGTTAAGATTTTTGGTTCCCAAATGAAGTCTTCAGTTTAACCAAGAATCCCTTATTTTTCACTTAATCATCCAACCTCTCCTTCGCTCGTTGGGTAACTCACCCAAACACATCAGAAGGCGGGCACCCCAGCCCACCACCTCAGAGAACAGCAACATTATTGCCTAGGAATGGTTGGCAGTCCTGTCAGGAGATCCTGGAGCCCCACAGGAGTCCGATTGCTGTGTTGACACTTTTATCAAGACTCAAGTCCCACAGAAATAAGCTCCCACATCAGGATAGCAAAACTATATCAGGATAGTTTTACTCACCCGTTTGCTTCACTCTTGCCAGTAGCAAGTCTGCAACTCTCCCCATTTGCTTTAAAAAAAAAAAATTATATTTTTGTAATTTTTGTATTCATTTCAGAAAGGAAGGGAGAGAGATATAAAAACATCAATGATGCCAAAACTGGTTTGGCTCAGTGGATAGAGCGTCAGCTTGCGGACTTAAAGGTCCCGGGTTCGATTCCGATCAAGGGCATGTACCTTGGTTGCGGGCACATCCCCAGTGGGGGGTGTGCAAGAGGCAGCTGATGGATGATTCTCTCTCATCGTTGTTTCTAACTCTCTATCCCTCTCTCTTCCTCTCTGTGAAAAATCAATAAAATATATTTAAAAACAAAACATCAATGATGAGAGAGAATCATTGGTTGGCTGCATTCTGCACACTTTCCTAATGGGATGGAGCTCACAACCCAAGCATGTGTCCTGACCAGGAATCAAACCGTGACCTTCTGGTTCATAGGTCAACACTCAATCATTGACCCATGCCAGCTGGGCTCCTCCTAATCTTAAGGGTAGATCAGGTGCACCCATTGCTATATTTGCAGGGCCTAGACAAGCATTTGGGTAGTGTGGGTGCGCTGTGGCTTGTGTGAATTTATACCAGAATACTTTTAAGCTAGGAGTCTCAATGGCCTTCTTCTCATCACTGCAGCTCCTCTGAGCCTCCCACGTCAGATGGTTTGACTTCTGGCTTTAGTTGTGAATCTTTCATCTGGAAGCACAGGATACTTGTCTTTGGGAGGTCCATTGTCCATCCCGGCCAGGGCACTGCCAACAGCGTATTTGCCAACATGTTGAGATTTGCAGTCAGAGCTAAGGCACTTGTTGTGAAGCTGTAGTCTAGCTGAATATGCGCTAAAGGAAATGCAAGTCTTGAAACCTGCTCAGGATGATGAGATTTATCTAGATGGCAGAACTATAGCAAACAAGGAATTATTAAATTTCTTGACAAAAAGCATAAGGAATTGGAATTCATACAGCCCAAGAGAGTTTTAGTCAGATTGTAGGCACTGAAGTTTTAGCGACATCACTATTTCTTTCATATCCTCAGGGCATATATACCTCTACAGTAAATCAAATTATATTTTATTCCTATTGAAGAGTATAATCCATTTCATCTCCATTGTCCAACAGAATTTTTAAGTCATGTTCTCTGACCATTCCTTTAATGAGGAAGTGAAGTCCTGTGTAGCTTGAGTATTTCTTTTTTTTTTTAATTTTATTTTATTAAGGTATTATATGTGTACATACTTACCATTGCCCCCTCCCCCCCACCTCCCATTCATGCCCTCCCTCCCCAGAGTTCTGTGTTCATTGGTTGTACTTATATTCATGCATACCAGTCCTTTGGTTGTTCTCTTATCTCCCCCCAGGTCTCCTTCCCCTCCCCCCTGTCATTTGACAATCTGTTTGTTTTATGGTGACTATCTCAGGACCACATGAATAGAATCTGCTCCTCATTTGGCAGTCTGCTTATTTTATAGTGACTATCTCAGGACCATATGAATAGAGTCCGTTCCTCCTCTGGTTCTCGCCGCCCCTTCCCCTGGGTCCCACTGCTTCCCCTGGGACACTCGGCTCACCCGGGGCACACAGCCCCCTGGGACACTCGGCTCACCCGGGGCACACGGCCCCCTGGGACACTTGGCTCAACCGGGGCACACGGCCCCCTGGGACACTCGGCTCACCCGGGGCACACGGCCCCCTGGGACATTCCACTAGCTTGAGTATTTCAACAACTGTCAACCAGACTTGTAAGCAGAAACTACTAGAATAATGGCTGGACTATTGCATTTACCCAATCAAAACAAGGTAACTCAAGAATTAAAATAAGCAAAATAGAGCCAGACTCACAGGTAGAGCAGGCAGACAGCTCTGGTGGTGGTGGTGGTGGTGGTGGTGGTGGTGGTGGTGGTGGTGGTGGTGGAGGTGCTAGAGAAGTTGAGGAGTGAAGGTATTGAGCATAAAAGAAAAAAAGGACTCATGGGCATGGACATAGTGTGGTGATTTCAGGCAGAGGAGGAGAGTAGAAGAGGGCATAGAGGGTATAAATGGTGATGGCAAAAATACAATAAAAATTAGTTAAGCATAATAAATTATACTCAAAATGCTTGTTTCAGCTTCTGGACTTGCCATGAGTCTGTGAGAGAATCTGGTTATGTTATGAGTGACCTTCCTGATAGGTAGGAGCAAGCTAACCTCCTAACCTCCCTAGAATTGCTCTACTGCACACTTCTCTAGTCTCTGGCACCTTTGTTTAGGATCGTGATGGCTCAGATGAGTCAGAATCACTTAGAAAAAGTTTCATTCAAGTCCTAGTTCCATCAAAACTAAATAAAATCACAAATAACAGTCATAGGAAAGTCCTTAAATACCTCATTTTATAGGATATTTCTTTATCACGCAATTTGAAATTCAAGGCAATAAATAAAATTTTTCAAGGCAGTAAAGGAAATTACATATATATGTGTCATAATTCAAAGCATTAAGGAACTTCTCAAATTCTTCCCAGAATTACTCTTTTTATGTGTCCTGGCTATGACTTAGACTCTAAGTCTTAGAGTATGCCTCCAAACTCTAAAGTATCTATATTCCAGGTAACTAATTTATATATTCTATTCCATGTATTTTCTATTCCATTAATTCTATAGAAAGAGCCAACATTTATTATTTCTATGTGATAGCGTTCTAAGTGCTTTTCATATGTTTACTCAATCTCCTTTAGCTTTTGTTATTTCTATTTAGAAACTGAGGCAAACAAAGGATAGTAACTTTCTCAAAATTGCACAGAAAAGAAGTAGCAGAACTAGAATCCAATCCTACGTAATCAGACTGCAGCATCAGGGTGCTTAATCACACACAAGAATGCCTCTCTAAAATTCTTAATTTGCTACACATATTTATCAAGTACTGTGATTTAAAGTAGAGTTTCCTGAGTGGAAGAAAGAAGCAAAGAGAACTGTTTAAAAAAATGTTAGGACCAAATGTTACACTGCTATGTTCGTTTGTGTGTTTTGGTTTTTTGTGTGTGTGGTTTTTGGTGTTTTTTTTTTAATCTTTCATCACTGCCCTAATGAGTACAAGGGAATGTGTCCCCATCCAGATCCAACACCAAACGGAGTGTTACAGACATGGATATGAACTCAGAATCTTTGGTGATCATAGATAAGCGACATGGGGGAACATGATCTAAACAAATTGATCCGAGCTAAACACAGAGCTCCAGTGAATGGCACCACCTAGACATGCTCACTGACAGGCTACATCTTTGGATTTTTGTGCTCTTTGGAAGAGGAGTGGGTTCTGCTAATAGGACAGACTTCATGCAACATATGTTAAGAAAAAAAAATTGGAAGCACTTAAAAAATACAAGTTGGAAGCTCAATCTTGCAAAAGAGAGAAAAAAATACCTTAAAATATTTTAGAGCTTTTAAGAGAAAGTCGATAATAAAATTAGTACGAACCTAGAGAAAGGGGTTTATGAGTCAAGGGGACTGTTGTTTTTCTAAATGTCAGCATGGAAACCCAAACAGAAAGAGGTGAGCTGGGTCCCTGGAAAGACTGACTGGGAAAGCTGAGTGTTACGTTTGTGACGCGGTTGATGGCAACCAAAAATTGTCAAGTGCATGATGACAAAGTATTTCCTGGAACTAGGGGCTGCTGCAAGACATGTAAACAAGAGTAATGGTGTAGGGGCCTGTGCTTTCAACCACGCCGGAATCTATACGTGGCAGTACTACCAGCGATCTAAACAACGTTCCCACTCAGAGGTCTCTGGAACTTGGGAAACCATTCAGAGATAGTCTGAGCTGAGCTTTATGCTGAATTAACAACCTTTGTATACAGCCGAAGAAAATAACCAACTTTAAAATACAACATGCTCTCTGCTTTTATTGTGACATCATGGAAAATAACCAATTTTGGAACATAAACTTGCACTCTGCTTTCATTTTAATGTCATGGTCCTGAAAATATAGCACTTGGCTATTGACAGAGACTAGGACTTACTTCATTACAGCTTTTAGGGTTTCACCCTGAAAACTGTATTTAATTGAGTTCTTTTTTTTTTTAATGTTTTATTGATTTTTAACAGAGAGGAAGGGAGAGAGATAGAGAGCTAGAAAAGTCGATGAGAGAGAAACATCGACCAGCTGCCTCTTGCACACCCCCCACTGGAGATGTGCCCGCAGCCAAGGTACATGCCCTTGACCGGAATCAAACCCGGGACCTTTCAGTCCGCAGACCGACGCTCTACCACTGAGCCAAACCGGTTTCGGCTTTGAGTTCTTAACTTTAATTCAAAATTGCCTACTCTACGGAAAGCAGGAAAGTGTGTTCTAGTTCAAAGTTTCCAAATCTCTGTAAGTCTTAATTTTCTCAGCTATAAAAAGGAAGGATTGGTGTAAACCCTTTATAAGAGTTTTTGGGGCTGTGACTGGGGAGCTAGGTTAGAGTGTTGTCCTGATATGCCAAGGTTGTGGGAATAAGGGTTCAATCCCCAGTCAGGGCACATAGAAAAATCAACCTGTGAACAGCAAATCAATGTTTCTCTCTCTCTCCCTCTCCCTCAAATCAATTTAAAAAATTGTTTTCAGTTTGTGGGGATTTTGGTTATTTTTATCCTCATAAACAAATTCAGATGTTGTTAATATGAGGCCTCTAGAGTGACTATTAGTTCCAACAGAAGAGAAGACTGTGTGCGGTGCATGTGTGAGTATGCGCGCATGTGTGTGTGTGTGTGTGTGTGTGTGTGTGTGTATCAGGCACACAGAGGTAACCATATATGTATATAATACATATAATATTCATCAGTGAATATGGTATTCAGGAAATTTATCACGCTATAAACTAAATAAGAAACCCTCTGTGAATACCAGAAAGCTTCCCTAATATACTTTCCCAGAACAATTTTTTCCCCCACAGAGTAAGAAAAGCACTTTGCAAATTACCTAAAACACAGTCTAAATAGAGTTGTGACTCTTTCGAAAGCCTTGGGTGTTTCAAGCTCACACCTTACCATTTACGTTTCAGTTTGTGGAAACAATGAAGTGTTTTTGTTTAAGTCTTTCCCCTCTAATTAAACAGAGATGGAACTGAGTCAACAATGGAGTTCTGGAAGCAGACAAACTGAAAATGTCAATAAGCTATTAAAGGCATGCTCTCTCTAAATATCTCTCTACAGATACTGGGAAGTTGCATTGATCCTGAATTCTTAAGAAGAGAAAAAGACCTTTAGATCAGAAAGCAGGGCTAAGAGAAGCTCTGAAATCTTAGCCTAATGACTCTATCTCCTTTCAAATTCTTCCTGATCCAGAGGCAGGGAAAACAAGGCCGAGGCTTGTAAATTTTCAAGGAGAGAGAAAATCCCACAATCCTTTGGACCTGCAACAATTGTGTTCTCTCCTAATCCCTCTGTAAAACGGAGGAAATTTCTTCAGCAGGAAGCCCCCAGTGCTCAGAAGCAGACTAGCTGGATGGCATACAACGATTTTGTCTTTTACCTATTTTTTATACTTGAGGTTGGGATGAGAGTCTATATACTAGTACATTGACCACAGAGAAGCCTCCGCTTCTATAAAACTTTTACCCATTAGTTCTCAAATCTCTGGTGATGGCTGCATAAATTTGGGAATGTACCAACAACCAAGGAACTGTGTACTTCAAGTGGGTGAATTTCATAGTATGTAAATTATATCTCAACAAAGTTATTATAAACATTTTTAGTGTGTGGCATAAAATAGGATATAGTTTCATGAGTCTCACCCCAAAAAGCTGAATACTTAAATGCTAAGTCCAGGCAACTGTATTTTAAACATCTCAAGTGACTCCAAGAGATGGGTAATTCTACTAAACAAGAAAAAAAAATCTCCCCAAAGTTCAGAATAATCAATAATAATTAAAGGAGTACCCATCCTTCAGATAAATTTGATCCAATTTTTAATTCTCCGTTATGAATGTGAATATTATCAGTATTTTAGGAACCATGATAAATTTTTACTGGAACTAGGTCAGGAGTCCCCTCAGATAACTTATATGAACATTGAATGAGCCAGAAGGGAATTTTTCTTACTGTATATTTTCTTACTGACTTCTCACTAAGACCCTATTGAGTGATAGGAGTGGTAAAAGTCACCTGTCTTCTACAGATGGGAAGGCAGAGATTCAGCAAGGTTAAATGTCGTGCCTAAAACACCTAACTGATAACTCACCAATCTGCTTGGATACTAGGTTTTCCGACTCCTAGTTCAGCACTCTTTTCACCATAAATACCTGTCTTTAAAAAATGCTTCTTCAGCATGTACCAGCACGGCTTGCCCCTAACCTTTAGAAGCTATTGTTTGAGCACATTTATGGAGTTTCTATTGTTAATGATGCCAAGAACCTGAACATCTTTTTTCTACCTGTACCACAAAAAGAAAATGCACAATTTAACATATTTTTCCCACTTCTCTGTAACAGTTTTTGTCTAAAAAAACTGGATTAATGTATATTGCAGTGTGTGTGTGTGTGTGTGTGTGTGTGTGTGTGTGTGTGTAGAATGTGTCTCCATGTGTTCATGGAAAGAATAGCACATTATTCTAATGTGAAATTGTAAAACAGAATCATTTAGTAATTTGTATGTGAACTGTTCAAAGAAACTACTAACATGTTTTGGATATTTACCATGCTATAAATCTACCTCCTTCCAGTCATCAACCTTCCCCCACCCCCATTCCTTAATGACATGCATCTGGCTGCCCTATCCAGACCCCAACATCCCTCTAAGGTGAATTAATGTTCCCTTGAACATCTCAACCCTATCAAGTCCTTGATCATCTCATCTTTATTAATCATCACCTCCACTCTATTTTAGATATTCACTTTCAGGACTATGTCATTGCTCTGATCTTCCCTGTCTTTGAAATATTTATTCCAAAGATTCACTGATCACACCTCAAAAAATTCATTCTCATTTGACCTCAAAAAATTCTTCAAGCATCTGGTCAACTCTTTCCTCTCTACTCCCTTTCAGGAAAATCTTAGAGTTCCTGTTCACCTCTTCAGTTAAACCTGTGTCAGTTCTCAAATTTTCTGGCCTTGCTGTCCTTTCATCACAGGCACCCCTTTCTGGGGCCCCATTGCCGGACTGGGGGCTCCCTACATTCCTTTCTCCAGCCTCATCTGGGTCTCCATGCTGCATGGAAATTTTCTTTCTAGTTTTTCCACTTTTATCAAATCTTTAAACATGATGGCTTGGCCAGGAGACCAAGTAGATGCACTCTCTTCTTCACAGAGAAAATAGAAGATTTCATCATGGGAAAATCTTCAATTTACTATCACCAAGTATACCACAACTCATCCCTTCCTGCTTTACTATTGTTGCAATAAAGCAGGTGTATCTCCTTTGTACCCAAGGAAGTCACTTAAGGAACTTTTCACATATCTTTATTGCCTCCCTCTCTTCTGACTCCTTTACATTTTCACTCAGACATACCGAATCTCGCACTTTAAAATAAAACCAAAACCAAAAAAGAAAGCCTTTATTACCCTTAGGAGCTCTTCTATCTACCATTTGTTCACGTAGTTGCTCAAGTCAGAAGCATCTTTTATTCCTTCCTTCTTCTTATCCCCTAAACCTCATTGACATGCAACTTCTGCCAAACCCATTTCCTCGGTGTGTCTTTATCTATCCTGGTCTCTCTATTTCCAATGCAAAGGCTCTAAATCAGTGTTCTCCAGTAGAAAGTAATATGAGCCATATGTGTAAATTTTAAAATTTACTAGTCGCCACACAAAAAAGTAAGAAGAAACAATGAAATTAATTTTAACAATGCACTTTATTTAATCCAATGTATTAAAAATGTGATTTCAATATGTAGTCATGATAAAATAATTATTGATGGTTATTTACCTTCTCGATTTAGATTAACCACATCTAAATAGACATGTTGCTAGTGGCTACTGTTACACCCAGACTTCGTGATCCCCAAGGACCACCAGGGAGCCCAATCTGATGCAATAAACAAAAGAGCCTCTTCCATGCTAGCATGGGCTCTGTCCCACTCACGCCCACAGCATGGCTGAAGAGAGGCCGAACTTCGACAGGTCAAGAGGTTTTTATAGGGGTGGTGATGTCACTGCTTTTGACTGACCCTGATTGGTTGGGTGAGGGTCCAGTTACACAAAATGGAGGATAGCTCCACCCTGCTCCACCCTGTCCCACAATACAAAATGGAATCCGGAGTTAGCCTCGCTCCGCCCTGCCCTCTCAGCTACCATAGTGGACAGTGCAGCCACAGAGCATCATCCCTTGCCCAGATATTTGCTGAATGCCAGGAGAAAGCTTCCAGTTGTTTCCTGTCGGGGCCCCCTCCCATATGTTCAATATAACACCGCCAGAATGATTTTCTAAAAATAAAATTTCATGTCGTTTTCCTCCGTAGGACTCTGCATGGTTTCTCACATCTATAAGCTTGTATGGTATTTACAAGGCTCTGCATAAACTAGATCTCACCTACTCTCCAGCTTCATCTCTTCCTTTTCAGATTCCATAATATAGCACATACCTCCCCTCTCCCAACCCCACCCCCGCCACACACACACTAAATTTATTTTTGCCTCTTAAAGCTACTCTGATCTCCTTGGATTCTAGATCACTGCATATTCTGCTCCTTCTACTTAGAAAGCTCTCCTTCATCCTCCTTGTCCCCATTCATCCTCAATAGGTTAACTGCTGCTCATATTTTAAGTCTCCCCAGAAACCTTTCCTCAGGTCTGGATTACGTGTTCATCCTGTGTGTTCATATCGAACTCTTTAGTTTCCTCTACCATATCCTCTATTGCACAATTGATACTTTCTTTTTATTTCGTGGCCTTCCCCCTCGTGACAGTCAGAACAGGGACAGCGCTACCTGTGTCACTTTTGTCCCCAACTCCACCTAACATCTGGTAGGTGATAGATAGATATTCACCGAGTAAGTGAATGAGTAAATGCATAAATGTCATCTTTTCTTAGTACCAGAAAAAAAGGCAAAACAAAACTTTTCTATTTGCAAAATGTTCTGTGATTTAAAATGCCTTTCTTGTTGTTGTTTTTTTGTGTGCTTTCTTGATTTCTTGGATCTCACTAATTTTCAGATGAATGTGTTTCCAAAGAAATAATGTCTTTAAGGTAGGTTTTAAAAGGTAGAGAGCATGAAATAGCTCTTTCACTAGAAGGTAAGAAAACTTATCATAGAGAATAACTAAAAATTGCATAGCATGTAATAGAAGAATCAACATTTGATTTTGTAGTGAAATAATTTATTAAGGGTAACAATGACTTCCATGTTGCTAAAACTAATGGGCATTTTACATCTTGGATCTATGACCTGATTTCTCAGATGCCAGTATTTTAAAACTTACCTCCCCTTCGAAACATTATTTTCCCATTGGGATCCCTAAAACCTTATTCTTCTGGTTTTCCTCCTGTCTCCCTGGCTGTTCCTTTTCAGTCTCCCTTCTCAGCCTTTAAATGTTTGAGTTCCTCAAAGCTAGACCTTTAGTTCTTTGTCTCATTCACCACTCTCTCCCTAAATAGTCCCATCCAGCCCATCACTTTATTTTCTCTATACCAGTGTTTCCCAAATATACATTTCAATGCCAAACATCTAGTTTTGGCTTCAAATCTATCATCTAAGTATCTACTGAAGATCTCCCTTGGTAGAGATAAATGCATCCCAAATTGAACAAAATCAAGATAGAACTAATGAATACCTATAAAGCTCACACTCTCTTTCTAAAGTTTTCTGTTTTGTTGAATGATACCACTATGCCTGTAATTATTCAAGTCAGAATACTTGAAATCATCTTATACACTCCTTCTCTTCTTTTTTTTAAAATATATTTTATTGATATTTTACAGAGAGGAAGGGAGAGAGATAGAGAGCTAGAAACGTCGATGAGAGAGAAACACCGACCAGCTGCCTCTTGCACACTCCCTACCGGGGATGTGCCCGCAACCAAGGTACATGCCCTTGACCGGAATCGAACCTGGGACCTTTCAGTCCGCAGACCTTCGCTCTACCACTGAGCCAAACCGGTTTCAGCCACTCCTTCTCTTCTAATCTCTATTTCCAATCAATATTTAGTCAATCAATATTAGATATTTTAATATTAATAAATATGTATAGAGTTCTTAAAGCATATATGTATTATACATTTTCACTATACATATGCAAATATAGACAAATATATTTTCAGAGATATGAACATTTTTTCTGGGGGTTCCACAGTATATTTATGTAAATACTGTTATTATCCTTCTTCCCTTTTTGTGTATCAGTGGGAAACTCTTTAGTTTCCTGAATAAGTGAGGATAAGGGTAATATCATAGTTGGCATCATCTTTGCTAGTCAAGATGGACAAGAAATATGAGCATTTGGGGTACCAGTTAACATTTATATCTATTTCTCACTTCTTAAGGAGTTTGTAACATAATAATAAAAGCTTAGATTTGGAGGGGAGCAGCATGAAGTACTACACCTCTGAACCAAACCTCTGAATCCCATGGAAAAGCTATGGCTGCTTTTTCCTCTTAATTTGCTTCTAATCAGTTAGGGATAGTTAAAACACAGAGGAGCCATTGAGAAAGAGTATCTCTTTAGGCTGTAACTGCCTTTTCTCCCTTTCCCTTTTGGTGATCACTAAGCAAGAAAGTTCTCTATCCTTTCTTTACTGAGCGCCAGTGCAGAGGAAAATCACTGGCTGCCATCCAGCCTGTCTGAGCCCAGCTCCACTGGCAGGACCCAGAGAGCCTTCGCCTGGTGTAAAACTGACAACACTGCCCATCAGAGAGGTAGCATATGCCTGTGTGTTTACTCGGTCCAGGAGAGAGTAATTCTTTTTATCAACCAGAAGTGAGGTTCTATTATGGAAAAGAGAGATCCTAAACAAAGTGGCTGGAACATGAAGAAAACTTCTTCCTCATAAAACCCAGGTGCGGATAGCGTAGGGCTGGTGGCTCCCCAGCTGCTTGGAGCCCCAGCTGTCCCCACCTCCCCAGGAGTGCCCTCCCCCTTTAAGTTTCGACACACACTTTTCTCCAGCCCTCACTTAGGAGCTATGTCTAATCACAACAGCACGTTCCGGCAAATGGGATGTGAGGGGAAATCTGTCCTTAGAGGAAGGGGATGTACCTCTTTCTCCAGGGTCTGGCAGGGCTGGCAATGTCATGGTTCGGGTGGCCTTGTGTGCAGCTGAAAGTCAGAAGATCTATTGTCATGGAAGGGAGACCAGATAGTGGAGACAAATAGCAGCCTTTGGCACAAGTTTAGAAAGGATTTCTTTTTCTTTTCTTTTCTTTTTTAATTTGTTATTGTTAAAAGTATTACATCAGTCTCCTTTTCCACCCATTGGCCTCTCCCCAGCCATCCCCAACCCCCAGCACATGCTCTCCTCCTCCCACCCCCCAGTCTGTGTCATTGGTTATGCTCATATGCATGCATACAAGTCCTTTGGTTGATCTCTTACTTCCTCACCCCCCCGCCGCCGCCCACCTTGCCTCATAGGTTGGACGGCTGTTTGATGCTTCAGTAACTCTGGTTCTATTTTTGCTCATCAGTTTATGTTGTGCATTATATTCCACGAATGAGTGATATTTATCTTTCTCTGACTTACTTATTTCACTTAGCATAATGCTCTCCAGTTCCATCCATGCTGTAGCAAATGGTAAGAATTCCTTCTTTGTAACCACAGCGTACGGTAGTATTCCATCGTGTAGATGTAGCAGTTTTCTAATCCACTCATCTCCATCATGATAGGCACTTAGACTGTTTCCAAATCTTAGCTATTGTGAATTGTGCTGCTATGAACATAGGGGTGTATATATCCTTTCTGTTTGGAGTTTCTGTTTTCTTGGGATATATTCCTAGAGTTGGGGTCACTGGGTCAAATGGAAGTTCCATTTTTAGTTTTTTGAGGAAACACCATACTGTTTTCCACAGTGGCTGCTCCAGTCTGTATTCCCACCAACAGTGCACAAGGGTTCCTTTTTCTCCCCATCTTCTCTTGTTTGTTGATTTGTTTACGATAGCCATTCTGATAGGTGGGAGATGGTATCTTGTTTTAATTTATATCTCTTGTATGATTCGTGGTTTTGAGCATGTTTTCATATGCCTATTGACTGTATGTCCTCATAGGAAAAGTGTCTATTTAGGTCCTTTGGCCTTGTTTTGATTGGATTGTTTATCTTTCTTTTGTTAAGTTGTATGAGTACTCTATAAATTTTGGAGATTAAACCCTTATTGGAGATAACACTGGCAAATATGTTCTCCCATGCAGTGGGCTTTCTTGTTGTTTTGTTGATGGTTTCTCTTGCTGTACACAAACTTTTTATTTTGATGTAGTCCCATTTGTTTATTTTCTCCTTAGTTTCATTGCCCTAGGAGCTGTATCAGTAAAGATATTGCTACAACTGTCTGCTATTTTGGTACCCATGGCTTCTTTTAAGATTTTTATGGTTTCCCATTTTATGTTTAGGTCCTTTATCCAATTTGAGTTTATTTTTGTGAATGGTGTAAGTTGGTATTCTAATTTCTCTCTCTTTTTTTTTTTTTTGCATGTATCTGTCCAATTTTCCTAACACCATTTACTGAAGAGACTGTCTTGACTCTATTGTATTCTCTTGCCTCCTTTGTCAAATATTAATTGAGCGTAATGGCTTGTGTTGATTTCTGGGTTCTCTGTTCTGTTCCATTGGTCTATGTATCTGTTCTTAAGCCAGTACCAGGCAATTTTGAGAATATTGGCTTTATAGTATAGCTTGATATTTGGTACTGTGATCCCTCCAATTTTGTCTTTCTCAAGATGGCTGTGGCTATTCAGGGTCTTTTTTTACTGCAGACAAATTTTTGGAGCATTTGTTCTAAGTCTTTGAAGTATGCCTTTGGTATTTTAATGGGGATTCCAATGAATCTTTAGATTGCTTTGGATAGTGTGGACATTTTAATGATGTTGATTCTGTCAATCCATGAACATGGTATATTCTTCCATTTGTTTATGTCTTCCTCTATCTTTTCATCCTTTAATTTTCTGAATACAGGTACTTTAACTCCTTAGTTAACTTTATTCCTAGGTATCTTAATTATTTTTGTTACAATGGTAAATGGGATTTTTGTTTGTTTGTTTCTCTTTCTGTGAGTTCATTACTGGTGTATAAAAAAGCCATAGCTTTCTTGGTGTCAATTTTGTATCCTGGTACATTGCCAAATTCATTTATTAGTTCTAGTAGTTTTTTTATGGACTCTTTAGGGTTTTATATGTATAATATATAATCTGTGAATAAGGATAATTTTACTTCTTCTTTTCCAATTTGGATGCCTTTTATTTCTTCTACTTGTCTGATTTCTATGGCTAACACTTCCAGTACTATGTCAAACAGGAGTGGTGAAAGTGGACATCCCTGTTTTGTTTCTGTTCTTAGGGGAAATGGCTTTAGTTTTTGCCCATTAAGTATGATGTCGGCTGTAGGTTTGTCATATAAGGCTTTTATTATGCTGAGGTATGACCCCTCTATTCCCACTTTGATGAGAGTTTTTATCAAGAAAGAATGTTGAATTTTGTCAAATGCCTTTTCAGCATCACCTGGTATTATTATGTGATTTTTGTCTCTGTTAGTTTATGTGATGTATCACATTTATTGTTTTGCAAATATTGTACCAGCCTTGCATCCCTGGAATAAATCCCACTTGGTCATGGTGTATGATCTTTCTAATGTAATGCTGAATCTGATTTACTAGAATATTGTTGAGGATTTTGGCATCTATGTTCATCAGGGATATTGGCCTGTAATTGTCTTTCTTTGTAGTGTCTTTATCTGGTTTTGGGATTAAGGTAATGCTGTCTTCACATAAAGAGCTTGGAAGTGTGCCTTCCTCTTGAATTTTTTGGAGTAGTCTGAGAAGGATGGGTTTCAGTTCATCTTTGAATGTTTGGTAAAACTCCCCTGTGAAGCCATCTGGCCCCCGGCTTTTGTTTGCTGGGAGTTTTTTGATCACTGCTTCAATTTCCTCCTTAGGTATCGGCCTATTGAGATTTTTTTTATTCTTGATTGAGTTTTGGAAGGTCATATTTTTTCTAGGAATATATATATTTCCTCTAGGTTGTTTAGTTTATTGGAGTATAGTTAGTTGTTCATAGTATTTTTTTTAAACAATCTTTTGTATTTCTGTGGGGTCTGTTGTTATTTCTCCCCTTAAAAAGGATTTCTTTAGACTTACGTTAATCATACAGCCTAGGGGTACATATTTAAGACTAAGATAAACTTGATTTGACTTCTGCTTTCAACATCTCACCTACAGGAACTTAGGCAAGTTAAAATGTTCTTGTGTGTTTGTTTCTTCCTTTGGTACTTCATGCAAAATTCCATTATAAAATTCACTGGGCTGGACTCCAATTTATCTCTGTGTTCCCCTGTGTTTAGTTAAGCACCCAACACATACTTTGTACTCTCTACCCTTGTAATAGTTATTGGAAACCATAGTTTCCCTAACAGCCGTTTTCTTCTTTCCTTCTACATTCACAAATCATTGTCTTTCATCTTCCAATTTTCCTCTTCCGTGTATCACCTTCTGTCTTTTCCATATCAATTTGCATGTGTAAGTTTTTACTGTCACATCAATCCCATTCCATTATTAACACATTTTGTTCCTTTACATACCCCCTTTAAGACTTTTTTGGGGTATAACTTACATATAAAATTTAACCATTTTAACTGCACAATTAAGTAATTTTTGGTACTTTTAATTGAGATGTGAAAACATCACCACAATCCAATTTTAGAATATCTTCATCACTGCAATAGAATCCCTTATGCCTATTTATCTTTAATAAATTTAACATTTTACCAATTTCCCACTTGAAATTGTAAGTCAGCATGTATTAATTATATGCCTATTGAGAGCTCTGTGGGTGCTTGGTGCTATGGGGATTCATATAGAATAAAATATAATACCTAATTTCCAGGGGGCCAGCTAGCTACAAAATGAGACCTCAGTCAGAGACCACCATGAGAAAGTGTGTGTCTTATTTGTAGCTTTTGTGAATGGGCCAGTACTACACAACTACAGAAACTTCTACGTTATACTGAAACTGGTTTGGCTCAGTGGATAGAGCGTCAGCCTGCGGACTGAAGGATCCCAGGTTTGATTCCGGTCAAGGTCATGTACCTTGGTTGCAGGCACACACCACAGTAGGGGGTGTGCAGGAGGCAGCTGATTGATGTTTCTAACTCTCTATCCCTTTCCCTTCTTCTCTGTAAAAAATCAATTAAAAATATTTTTTAAAAGCTCCTATAGTTGAGCAGATTGTCTAAATTTGAAAAAATCTTTCATACCCCATATACATGGATATTTTTTCTCCTTCCAGTCTTTTTTAAATTTATTTTTTTAAACTTAAGTAAACAGTTGGTTCCTTCCAGTCTTAAAACACCCTTTCTTAAACTTACTGATCATTGATAGCTTCCAGAAGTATGGGCTTTTGTGACATCTCCCTTAAATGCCATCTTAAATATGTACCTCCTTCTGTTTCCACATATTTGTAAGCAGAATCTATGTTATAGAATTTTCATCTTTCCAAGTAGGATCTAACTTACTGTTCAATACATACTTGTAATTCTAAATGCAAAGTATGGTCACTATAATTTTTCACGTTGGGGTATTTATTGAAAAGAAGAATGTTAACTTTCTCTGAATTAAATGTACCCAGTAGCTTTTGCCCCCCACCTCCACTCCCGGTTGTTATTAATGATAATTAACTGTGGTGATGAAGAATTCTTAGTAGTTATGACCTGAAGAGTAAAATAACGTGTCGCAAATTGCCCTGGCTGGTTTGGCTCGGTGGATAAAGCATCGGCCGGGGGACTGAAGAGTTCTGGGTTTTATTCTGGTCAAGTCCAGATTACACTCTTATCCCTTTCTTGGTGTCTTATAGAGTCTTTCTAATTAATGGTTGAATTGATATATAACATTGTATTGGTGAGGTATACAGCATAATGATTTAATGTCTGTATATATTGCAAAATGATGAACACGATACGTTAACAACCACCGTTAAACATCTCTTGTAGATGTGCAAATAGTCTTCAAGCAGGGGCTCTCAGGCTTAGCTGCACTTCGGAATAAGCAGGGAGTTTAAATGGGTACTGATGTCTGCACCCACTCCTAGAGCTTCTGGTTTAATTGGTTGGGGTTGGGCTCACTCACGCATCAGCATTTTCAAAGGCTCTGCCAGTAACCCCAATGCGCTGTGAGGAGTAAGAACTGTTGCTTGGACCGCGAATACGCATGTCAGCTCAGAGCCAGCTCTGATGGGAAGATCCTCTGCACCTGCGGGCCAGGGTGCCGAGAGCTGCAGCAGGAGTGGGGAGGAAACTGGGGAAACGGTGCCAGAGAGAAACGTCACCTGCCTCAACGTGAGGGCCTAAGATCAGTGGGTGTGACCAGTGTGTGTGGAATGTGTGTGACAGAGAAAGAGAGAGTGCCAATGGGGGAGATCGGTCTCCAGTCAAGAGAGCTATGAGGAGGGTAGAACATAGACCTGGGCTTTTAAGCTAATTTATTTTTAATTATAATTGACATGGCATTATATTAGTTTCAGGTGTACAGCACAATGATTTGACATTTATATATCCTGCAAAGGGATCATAAGTCCAGTAACCATCTGTTACCACACATAGTTAAGATGTTTTTGACTCGGTTCCCCATGCTGTGACCTTGACCCAGCTCCCCTGACCCCAAATGTCTCCCCTGCTCCTTCCCAGATGTTGTATATATTGGAAGTTTGTACCTCTTAATCCCCTTTCCCCTCGCTTCACTCCCCAGCCACGATCAGAGCTGGAATGTTTAATGTTCCGTTAAGTTGGACATGCACTCAGCCTCTCTTCACCTGTGACCAGAGCTGGGACAGCTGTATGCACCTGCAGCACAGTGGCAACCCAACACGTTTTCCTGACCAGCCCGCCTAGTTCAAAACTAAGCTTCCTGTTTGATCTTTCCCATCAACCACCGAGGCTGAAACCCCCACTGAGTCTTTCTTTTCGATGAAGCCGGTCCCGTAAATCAACGCCACCTCCTCTGTTGGCTTCAGAACTTGGCTTCATTTGCTTTCTCAAATGCATCTAGGGAGGCCTTGGACAGGTAGGATAGGGGGAGTGGGTTACAGGGCCTTTTCTGGCTTCAGCTCTGAGATGTCCGAATTTTGTGAGAAACAAGTCCCAGCAAGGGAGGAGGGCCTCACGTAACGGACAGATTAGCCGCCACTTGAGGGAAGGATCCTAAAGAGGACGTCGAGGTGAGGTCACCAATGGCAAAGAGCTTCTTTTCCAATTACCTTAAAATTGCAGCTATAATTTGCCCTGGTGAAACCCTTGGGACGGAGAAACGGCTCTGCCCCTCTTTCCTGATTCAGAACCAACTGCTGTTCAAGTTCTAGATGGAATGCAGGGTTTGCTTTGGAAATGTTCTGGCTTGGAGTGGAACTCCTTAATGATTTTCCCATGATGTGGCTCCCCCCACCCGCCCCACTTTTTTTTAAGCATTCTGTATTATTGTATTATTAGTTCAGCATGTGGTTTGTTCTCGTTAAAAAACAAAATCTGATTAGGAGCCACTATTTGTTTAAATTACCGTCAGCAAACACAGTAACATTTATTTTTAATCTGGGAGTTAATTATGAAGCTTGGGGTTTACCCAGTTTTTTTTGAAAGGTCTGCTTTTCCGCTCTGGCTTCGGGCCTGCTGACCATGCCATGCCTGAGGGGTGACCGCTGCCCCTGAGGGAGTGGGCATCCTAGGCGCCCACTGTGCCGCCTGCTGAGGTCCGTCTCGGCCCTGCTGGTTGGAGTGACCTTGACCCAGCTCCCCTGGCACCAAGTCTCTCTCCCCCCGGCTCCCTCCCATGAGGGTGTCTGGGGCTCCCACCACCCATCCTCGCCTTGTGTGGAGCGGTGGCCGTCTAACCTGCTTCGGAAAGGGCCCAACACATACCCTCTGTGAATAGATAGCTCTTTGCTTACAGCAGGCAAACAGCTGCAGAGGAGCAATTTCTTCAGCTGGTGCAGGCGTGCCACTGGTGGTCAGGGATGTTTCAGAGGAATTCAAATGACAGTGTTCAGGACTTTCATTACCATCACATCAACCAGTCAGATGGGCCCAGGATGCACCTGTCAAACAGAGAAAAGCCCATCTTGAACAAGTCACCCGCCCTGACTGTATGGTCACTCATACACAATCAGACTACACCGAGAGTGGCGGGTCGGTTCCTTTCTTCCCGCCTAGGTCCCCCCCCAGGAACAAGAAGAGCGGGTGGCGAAGTCGCCTTCACCTCCAGGAGTTGTCCGGGCCGCCCTCCCGCCACCACCGTGCAGAGGTCTGGCGCGGACACTTAGTCTTGTGCCGGGGAGGAGGGCTTAGTTCGGGGGTTGTAACTGATAGAATCATAAGGTTTTCGGGTTCGCTCAGAAAGTCTCCCGAGGCACCCAGGAGACCCTGGCGTCCCGGAGGCTGGGTCCCTGGAGTCTCCTCCACCCGCCCTAAGGAGGTACCCCGACTTCAGACTCTGCCGCGTGGGCGGCGGGTTCCGCGGCGGGGCGGGGTGCCCCACGGCCCTTTACCCAAACCCAGGCGCCCGGACAGAGGCTGGTGGGTCCTCGCTGGGCCCTACGCTGCAGGCTGCGCGGGGTCCACATGCATCGCGGAAAGCGGCTGACACGGGAGCTGGAGGGGTGGAAACGCGCTGCAGAGGCACGCACCAGAAAGAACCCTTAAGAAATTAGTGCAGAAACGTGACCAGTAAGGAAGAGAATGAATGAAAGTCTATTCCGGGGAGTCAGTTGCCGGCTGGGGGATGTAGCTCAGTGGTAGAGCGCGCGCTTCGCATGTGTGAGGTCCCGGGTTCAATCCCCGGCATCTCCAAACAGCCGCCGACTTTTTTTTCCCCCCCTTTCTATTCATATCCTACGAGGACACAACACATAACTTTTGCTCACATGGTTTATAGGACGTCCCCCCATAAAAATCTAAATGGGAAGCTGAAAACCAGTGAAGCTTAGAAAAACAGCTGTTTCGGTTCTCAAAGTAAAAGTGAAACGGGGAAATTTGCCGAGATTCACTTCCTTATTTGCATAAGGTAAACATTTTGTATCATCACTGAATGTGTTTTGAACACCTAAAGACATGCAAGCTAAAATGAAAGTAAAAGCGAGAGTTGCATTGGCCGGGAATCGAACCCGGGCCTCCCGCGTGGCAGGCGAGAATTCTACCACTGAACCACCAATGCTCATGGGTACAAAGGTCTTCCAGATTCACCTAAAAGAAATATTTCTATATGAGTATTGTAATGCTTCTGAAATTGTATATTGGGTGTTAGAGAAAGCAATGTAATGATTAATTAAATAATCACCAAAAATATTGAGAACGCATTAACATTTAAAAAAAAATCTCATTAATTTGTGTTGGAACTTTATAAGGAGATACTTCTGAAGCTGTCCTTGGTGAAGAAGACAAATGAAAACTTTGCTATGTATATGCAGAATAACACAACTACCTATCTGTATTTTCAGATATTTAAATAATTTAAAATAACTCGCCCCCCTCTCCCCTTTTGTCAAGGATTTGGAGTAGGGACAAGGAAACAGTGAAGGGGTACTGGGATCCTGAACCAAATTATAAGGGTAGATAGTAGGGAACTTTGAAGCACTGGTGAATCTAGCCAAGTGGCCTAATTCTTTAAACTGCCCTTTCTTTCTTTATAAATGACTTTTCAACATTAACATATGAATCTGATCTTTTATCCTTAGTTTCCATGAAAAGTAAAAATTGAAAACCATAGAGAATAGATGAGGAGAAAGTAAAGTGAGAAAATGCATTTATGGAAATGAATCTAAATATAAGAGAGAAAGCTCTGGATTTAGGCATCATTGGCTCTTTATCTCTGAGAAGAAAATTTCCAACAATTTTCAAGATCACTGAAGACCCAGGAGGATTTTAGGGAAAAGTATTAGAAATTAACAGTAAACACATAGCAATGTCTATATGCTAGGCTATGTAAATACATTGCACATGGATGTTAATCCATCGATGTATTATAATTACTCCAACTTAATAAATGAGGAAACTGATGCTCATGGAAAGATTGGAACACAGGTAGTATCATATTAACATCTAGGTGCTTAGTCACACAGGGTGCTGTTTGACCTACAACAGACTAGATCACTGATTACTTGCACCAGAAATACTGTATTTAACTCAGAACATTCTATATGAAGAATAGTAGTTAGAAAGAGACCATAAAAGGCTACTGAAATAATGTAAGAATTTCTGTTAAAAATTATTTTTAAGGACTTTTTAGCATATGGACGCAGAAAAATATTGAAGACAAATACATTACAGCATTATAAAACATAGGAGATATGAAGAGATTAGGGAAGCAAAAAAATCTAGACTATAATTCTAAATAACCTGTTTAAAAAAAAAAAAAAAGGCCAAATAATTTTACCTCTCTGAACCTCAGTTCTTTAAAATGAGAGAACCGGAGGAGAGCTGTGGTTTTTGCACTGCATTCCGAAGGGCTCTCGCTTTCCAGAAGGGCTGCAGGGCCGTTGGCTGGTAAGGCCTCCACCAGCTTATGTTTACACTCGCCCATTTATTTGCATTTGTTTGATAAGTTACACATCTGAAGTAAAAAAATAAAATAAAATAAAATTGAAAAGCCCTGAACTAAATGACCTAAGTCCCTTTGAAGTCCGGACTACTATGATTGGAAATAAAGTAACAATCTAAAAAAAAAAAAAAAAGACAATCTGTGTGAGAAACACTACCAAAAGTTTAAAACAGGTGGAAGGAATCAAAAATCAAATAAGAAGTATGATGTAACGGCAAACATTATTAGTCACCCACCAAAGGCCATTTCGCTTTCTTTCTTACTAAACGTTGGGAGCGATCTACCTCACCCCAGGGACAAATGTGGTACACTAAGCCAGTATCCCATTTTCCTTTCCAAAGATCTATCTGGGGTGGGTTTCTGACAGTTCCTGCCCATGAGAGAGAGGTAGAGTCACCTAGGAGGAGCTTCTGAGAAGGGACGGGAAATCTCTTCTGCCTTATTTTCCTGCTTATAACACTGCCATATGAGATACGCTTGAAGACTGAGGATGGCCCAGAAGAAAGGTGGAAAGATACGCTGTAATTGTATTGATTTAATACACACAGCTTATCCCTGTCCCCGTTACTATCCTGGGGTGTTCTCCTTTCAGACTTTTGGTTAAGTAAGATATGACAGCTCTTTATTGTCCAAGCCCCGTGGAGTTGGGCATTTTGTTACATGTAGCCAAAATCACTCAGGGTGTGTGTGTGTGTGTGTGTGTGTGTGTGTGTGTGTGCATCCATCAGTTCACACACTTTCTTATACAAGTCTTAGACAAATCTATTCTGTAGAGAAGAAATACCTTGAGATTTGGGTAAGGCTAACTTTCCCCCCAAATCTGTTTTCCTCTGTCACAATGGTAGAAATGTGAAACAGGCCTAGCCAAATACTTCCCTTCCCACTGTGTTTAGAGATGGATATGTGACCACACCAGGGACAATCAAATCTTTACCAAAAAATTCTTGCCAGAGCTATTAGCCAAGACTGTCTTTCACCTGAGTGAACAAAAAGGTGTAATTTGTAGCTGAGAAGGCAAACATCTCTAATATGACACTGAGCCCCTAAATAGCCATGCCTGACTGGAACAAATTCTAGATTTTGGTTTATGGGAATCGGTAGGTTGTCTTTAGACAACGAGGGGCCTTTATTTTCTAAAGTTAACGTAGGTAGCATTTATATTACTTGCATCTGAACAACACAAATTGAGGAACTATTTTACCACGAACATAGGAAATTTAGAGAACTAGAATGTGATAAAGGCTGAACCCCAGAATGTGATAAAGGCTGAAACTGTGAAAGTATAAGAAACTCTTAAGAGAAATTCATCCATAGTAGAATTACAAAGGGACAATGAAACCCATTATTTCAAGTTTGTTGAAATAATGTTAATTCTGTAGCAAGGGAAGCCAGTGAACATTTTTTTTTTTTTTTTCCGACAGAAGGACCAGAGCATTTGAAGGGATGACGCGGCCAGCAGTGTGTGAGAGAAGCGAAAGTTTAAAATAGAGAAATCCACCCGGGAGGTAGGTCAGTGGCAGTGGAAAGGCGGTGAGGTCTGAACCAGGGTGAGCACTCTAGCCTGAGGTTCACGGCCAGGCAGAATGAGGAAGAAGAATGAATGTAGGAACTCAGCCTAAGTGACCGGCAGAACAGTGGTATGATGTCAGGAAGTCGGGAGGAGAAAGGCCTGGGAGGAACAGGGCGGAGTAAAGTGTTTACTCTGGAAAAGGCTACACAAGTAGGTGGAGATGCCCGCCTCCTGGGCAGGCGACGTCACGTTCTGGAAAAATAAGGCTGCGGAGGTGGAGCTGGGAGTCAGCTGCACAGAAGTGAAAGGTAGGAATGGAGAGGTGGAGGAGATCACAGAGAGAGAAGAGAGCTGAGGACAGAGCCTTGGGAAGGTCTATTTCAGGGAATGGATGGAGTGGAGGATCCAGAGGGAGAGAAACAGAGGAGTGGGGTGTCAAGGCTCCTTCAGGCCAGCACAGCCTGCTCCCCTTTCCTAAATCTCAGTAACACATTATGACAGACACATGTGCCATTGTATTTCACAGACGTACTCTATATTGATGCTGGTCCACATCTTAGATGCCGTGGCAGACAGTGATTTTGTCATTGGTGTGGTCAAGCAGGGAAAGACCACAAGATAGCCAGCAGTGCCTTCTGGGTGGCACACACCAACACTTTTTCGGGTCTGCCGTGATTCCATGCTCCGTTGAGCGGCCTCACTGAGGAGGGTAGAAAGGAAGAAAGCAGGGAGTTCTAGGACGTGTTACACAATCGTTTCATTTGGGAAACCTGGTCGTTGTGACAGCCCGATGGGCAGGCAGGGGACTGTAAGTTGCCTCGTATCAGTCAAGGCACCTCGGCCCTGACTGCTGCTGGCTCACTGTGCACATGTGGCCAGATTCATACCACCCGGAGAAAACAAACCATTGAGAAACAGAAATAGTTCATATAATATACACAGCCACCAAAGCAATGGCTTTTTTTTTTTTTTTAACTTGTGAGCGATTGTATTGATTTAATACACACAGCTTATTTCTGTCCCAGGTTACAAACTAGCCCTGGGGAAATGGTGGAGCCAGTCATTTGGATTGCCCTTTACTGGCTGGGAATTAAATCATTACTTATTCCGTTTTAGAATCACAAGCAGCACCCCAAGGCCTACTTTCCCGAGGATCAAACCAAGACCTGGAAATGAAGGGTCCAGGTGCAGTGCTCGGGTGCATGCAGATGTTGAGGAGGCAGCATTTTCCCCGGGAAGCCGTCGCTGCAAAAGCGTCCTGCTCCGGATCTGCCCATTCCCAGCTCTGCAGCACGGCTCAGCTAGATGACAGGTCTGGTTTCCCCTATGAATATGGCACTGAAGTTCCCTGGTCCTCCTCATGCCCATCCCTCCTACCTAGTGCACAGCTTTACCCGCTCACTCCCAAGGCTACCTGGGAAATTTATGTCCTTTGCCATCCTGCCTGCTGCTACCAGCTGACTTTTCTTCCTCCCTCTCCGACTCCTTCCCACTTCTCCCTTTCTCTCTGTTTCTGATCTCCTTAATTTTTGAAAATTCAATCATTCCTTTATTGCTGATTCAAGAATTGAGTTACACCAAAACTGGTTTGGCTCAGTGGTAGAGTGTCGCTCTGTGGAGTGAAAGGTCCCAGGTTCGATTCCGGTCGGGGGCATGTACCTTGTGCAAGAGGCAACTGTTTAATGTTTGTCTCTCATCGATGTTTCTAGCTCTCTATCTCTCTCCCTTCCTCTCTGTAAAATATCAATAAAATATATATTTTTTAAAAAAGAATTGATTTAATGTTAAACCCACACAGAGGGCTCAGGGTGGAGGGAATGTGGGTGTGGATTTCTTTTCTCCTTTTCTTGATACCCATCCCTGGGCACAGCGTTTATTTAGATACTTGAGCTGTGCCCCTTGGCTACCCACCGTCTAACTGCAGAAATGGCCACCCTCTCCTCCCCAAGGCCCCTCTCTTCTTCCCCACAAGTCATGTGGTCTTTAAAAATTTGCTTGTTTTTTTTTAATAAATAACCCATGCATAGGGTGCAAAATTCAAAAGTATAAGAGTATGTGTTAAAATTTTGATGGTTGCAAGATAGGGGCGTTGGGATATGGATGATAAAGGGGAAAGGATTAAGAAGTACAAATTGGCCGAGACCAGTTTGGTTCAGTGGATAGAGCGTCGGCCTGAGGACTGGAGGGTCCCAGGTTCGATGCTGGTCAAGGGCATATACATTGGTTGTGGGTGCATCTCCAGTGGGGGGTGTGCAAGAGGCAACTGATCGATGATTCTCTCTCATCGATGTTTCCAACTCTCTATCCCTCTCTCTTCCTCTCTGTAAAAAATCAATAAAATATATTTTTTAAAAAAGTAAAAAATGGTAGTGATAAAATAGTCATAGGGATGTCAATTACAGCAGAGTTAATATAGTAAACTAGAGGCCCAGTGCACGAAATTTGTGCATGGAGGGGGTGGTTCCTCAGCCCGGCCTGTACCCTCTCCAATCTGGGACCCCTCTGGGGAGTCTGACTTCTGGTTTAGGCCCGATCGGACATCCCTCTTGCAATCCTGGATGACTGGCTCCTAACCACTTGCCTGCCTGCCTGCCTGCCTGACCACCCTTAACTGCCCTCCCCTGCTGACCTGATTTCCCCTAACCCAGCTGTGGGCAAACTACGGCCTGCGGGCCGGATCTGGCCTGTTCGGCTGTTCTATCTGGCCTGTGGAGCCGAAAGAGTGGAGGGTTCTCTTGCTCTTCCCTCCGCTCCTTCACCAGCAGCCCAAGATGAGAGTGCCAGCATGGTCAGGTTGCTTTTGTTCCGGCCCTCCGGTCCAGTTTAAGAACCTATTGTGGCCCTCAAGTCAAAAAGTTTGTCCACCCCTGCCCTAACCCCATGCTGCCCTGATCTTGCCCCCAACAC
This sequence comes from Vespertilio murinus, assembly GCA_963924515.1. Lineage (NCBI taxonomy): Eukaryota > Metazoa > Chordata > Mammalia > Chiroptera > Vespertilionidae > Vespertilio > Vespertilio murinus. The sequence continues at coordinate 32,962,825 of OZ004711.1, forward strand.
CCCTCCCCTACCAGCCTAATTGCCCCTAACTGCCTCTGCCTCAGCCCCCACCACCATGGCTTTGTCGACAAGGAAGTCAAACATCTGGAAGATGGCTGGTCGACCCGGTCTAATTAGCATATTACCCTTTTATTAGTATAGATAAATTATATAGGATAGGATTGCTTAAATAGGGGTGGGGGTACTTTTTCAGCAGAAAGAGATGATTTTGGCAGACAAAAACACATAATCCCTATATCTATACTGATAGCCAGCCATATGAACTGTACCACCAAATCAGTCATTAAAAAATTGAATGGCTTTCTTATACCTTATACAAAACAGCTGTTGCCCTTAAAACCCCTCCTCAGCTCCTTCCTTAGGTTCTCCTTTGCAGGTCACCCAGAGAAGATTCTGATTGGTTAGCTTCTATGCCAGTCAGCATCTAAAGCTCCACCACCTAGGCAGCCACAGACACCTCGCAGTTCACCCATATTTGGTTCTGATTGGTTGGTTTCCTTGTCAGGCAGTATCTCTGGGCCTATCTCTGGGCCTATCTTTGGGCCTGATCAGAGGGGCAGGGCTGATCAGCAGCTGCCCCAGGCTGCTGGCCAGAGGGCTGAACTGCTGATCTCTGGGAGAGAGGGAGAGAGGCTTGGCTGCTGGCAAGGCCGGGAGAGAGAAGCAAGGTCTGATCTGTTTCTCTATTCGGGCCTAGCCAGCAGCCATGGCCGCTTGCTGATCAGCCCTGCCTCTTTCTCTCTCCAAGAGGTCAGCAGTTCAGCCGGCAACTACAGAGTCCTCATGAAACATTATGGTATAGTAGGTCATAGAACGGTCTAATTTCCCTGTGTTCAAACCTGCCCTCCCACAGCCCACTATGCTGATGCTGACATATCAGAGCATCTCTTCTTCCAAATCTTGTATTTTTAGGGGTGTGAATTCTGTGGTTTCCTCTTCCCTATTGCCCTGGACTTGTCAACTTTCGTGCTTCTTGGTACTCCCTCTTCTGGGCATTTCTCTCTAACTGAAAGCTCCGTAGGCTCAGTTCAACTCCCTTGTGAGGATCCCCATTGGTTGCCACTGGGCAATGCTTTTTACAACTGTCTGCCCCCTCAGCATTTTGCACAAATTTAGTTTCCTGTCTATACTAACACAACGGACAAATCCATCTTCTGAGTTGTTGCTAAATACCTTACACTTTTTCCTTCCAGGATTGAGTTATCCTGGCAGTGAAGTTGTGGAAAGAGGATATCTCCCATCCAAGTACTAACCAGGCCCAACCCTGCTTAGCTTCCGAGGTCAGACGAGATTGGGTGCGTTCAGGGTGGTATGGCCATAGATAGACGGAAGGAAGGTATCTCAATAGAAACTTACAGATTTAACTCTTATTGGACACTAAGAACCATTAACACATTTTTTATTTACACTCCTTTATTGCAAAGGGCTGTACTGCCAAGTCATCTACCATTTGTCTATTTTGCTCCTTAGCACTCACGGCCATCTTATCTTCAGTTTATGCTTAAAAGGTTAATATTGCTATTAGTTACTTAGAGACCTCTTCACTCTTCCTCTTTCCTCCATAATATGTATACAATATTTACCCAAAAAGGATATTGTGCTGGTGAAAGGAATATTCCATTTGGTCAATTAACCGAATGTCTAACACAGGCTAATTATTTCCAACTTAATGTGATTTTTCTCACTTCTAAGATAGAATCTATGTAGTAGAAGAAAAAGAACAGTGTTGATGAAAATAACTAAAACTAAATATAGTATTTAAAAAAAATACTTTTATTGATTTCAAAGAGGAAGGTGGAGAGAGAGAAACATCAACAAGGAGAGAGCAACATTGATTGTCTGCCTCCTGCAGGCCCCACACTGGGGATTGGGCCCAGTTGAGCCTGCAACCCAGGCATGTGCCCTGACTGGGAATCAAACCATGACCTCCTGGTTCATAGGTTGAAGCTCAATTATATATATATATATATATATATATATATATATATATATATAATTGATTTTTTTTACAGAGAGGAAGGAAGAGGGAAGAAACAACAAAAGAGTTAGAAACATCAATGAGAGAAGAAACACCAATCAATTGCCTCCTGCACACTCCCTACTAGGGGTGTGCCCACAATCAAGGTACATGCCCTTGACCGGAATCAAATCTGGGACTCTTGAGTCTGCAGGCTGATGCTCTATCCACTGAGCCAAACCAGTCAGGGGCGCACATAGTACTTAAAAAAACAACAACAACAACAAAAACAAACAAACAGTCTTTGTTCATCTTGAACTAAGAGCAAAATAATGACTACCCAAAACCAGAACAATTCTAGTTAACAGATGAAAAACCTAGGGCTTAAGTGATTTGCTTAAGGTCTTTGAGAGGCTTGAGAGGCTGCTGGCTAGGCCCGAATAGAGAAACGGATCGGACCTTGCTTTTCTCTAGGCCTTGCCAGCAGCCAAGTCTCAAGCCTTGCTCAAGGCTCCTTAAGTAAGTAGAGGGCTGGTTTTCTGACTGCAGAGTTTATACTTTCAACAACAGGCCTATACCCCATAGCAAATTTACTCTGATGTGTGCAGCTTTTCAGTCATATTAAGCTCCGTATATTAAATAATGTAGCAGTGAACATTTCTAGTAGTTTTTTTCTTTAGCATCAAATAGCTGGAAAACATCAAGCTAATAAGATGTCTTCTACTGTGACCTTAAGAGTCAGCAAAACTGCCGAAACCAGTTTGGTTCAGTGGTAGAGCATCGGTCTGCGGACTGAAAGGTCCCGGGTTCGATTCCAGTCAAGAGCATGCACATTGGTTGCGGGCACATCCCTGGAAGTGGGCTGGTCGATGTTTCTCTCTCATCGACGTTTCTAGCTCTCTATCTCTCTCCCTTCCTCTCTGTAAAATATCAATAAAATATATTCTTAAGAGTCATCAAAACTGAAGTTGTTCCCCATAAAGGTAAGAAATTCTAAATGTAATTTCCATATTCTGACTCTATGATCCTAAATTATAGAACCACGATATATAAAAATAACATTTAAATTTTAAATCATTGATAAGAATTCTTCCCATGGAATTCTTTATAAGTTTTAAGAAATGTGCCTGGCCAGAAAAATATGTTGGGTGAAAAGCCAACCCCACTCAGATATTAAAGTAGTCTCCTTGACTCAGTGTAGCATCCTGAGTGAAAGTGCTTGCTCAAGTCAGTTGAGAATACTGGTAACCACCCAAAGATTCCACTATCAGTGTTGAGTAATAAAGATGTAGGCATTATCAGTCCACCTTAGAAAGTACTGCAGATAGTTGTGTGAAACTCTTGTGGCATGGTATAATGATTAAAAGTACAGGATCTATCCGAAACTGGTTTGGCTCAGTGGATAGAGCATCAGCCTGCGACTCAAGGGTCCCAGGTTCAATTCCGGTCAAGGGCATGTACCTTGGTTGCGGGCACATCCCCAATGGGGTGTGTACAAGAGGCAGCTGATCGATGATTCTCTCTCATCGATGTTTCTAACTATCCCTCTCTCTTCCTCTCTGTAAAAAATCAATAAAATATGTTTTTAAAAATAATAATAAGCTGAAACCTGTTTGGCTCAGTGGTAGAGCGTTGTTCTGCGGACTGAAAGGTCCCAGGTTCGATTCCGGTCAAGGGCATGTACATTGGTTGCGGGCACATCCCCGGAAGTGGGTGTGCAAGAGGCAGCTGGTCGATGTTTCTCTCTCATCAACATTTCTAGCTCTCTATCTCTCTCCCTTCCTCTCTGTAAAATATCAATACAATATATTTAAAAAATAATAATAATAAAATAAAATAAAAGTATGGGATCTAGTCAATACTACCAAGGTTTAAATCCCATCCCCGTCAATAGCTTTGTGGACTTAGGCAAGCCATTTACCTGTCTCAGAGGTCCTTAGCTTGTAATGGAATTAAGGACGGGGAAAGTGATGGTTGATGAAATAAGGGAGATAGATGGGTAAGCGGTGGCCGTGGTAAGGACCTGGGCTTTGGCTCTGAATGATAAGGAAACCCATTCAAATATTTTAATTAGAGGAAAGGTCTGACTTTACTTAACAGGATTAGACTGGCTGATGAGTTGAGAATAGACTGGAGCAAGAAAGAAAGCAATGAGTCAAGTTAAGAGTTTATTAACCCATGCAAAAGATGATGGAGGCTGAAACCAAGATGGTAGGAGTGATGATGCCGGGAAGTTGTTGGACTCTGAACATATTTTGCAACCAGAATCAGGAGTTGGATGCCACCAAAGCTAAAAAATAATTTGTCTCAGATAGGCTGTGGTTTGACTAAGAACAAGTGGCCCGTTACTAACAGAGTTGGCATAGGATCACAAAAGTGATTTTTTTCCCCTTCAGATTTTATATTGAATTTTAGAGAGAGAAGCTTCAATGTGAGAGCAGGACATCAGCTGCCTCCTGCACACACCCCCTACCTGGGCATGTGCCCTGACTTGAAATCAAGCCGGCAACATTTTGGTGCATTGGAGGACTCCCAACTGAGTCACACCAGCCAGGGCTAAAAATGATTCTTGAGTGTCTATAAAGGAGCCAGACCCTGGAGCTTAGCTACAACCTGACTCCGCTGAAACCTCAGCTTGGCTGTCCTCAGTCCCTCTTGGTCACTCACTGCTGTGTCACTGATACACGTCTTGATATGTCTAACACCCTGAATTATATTTATCTGTATAACTGCCTGGTTTCGTCATAACATTTTGAGCACATGGAAGGATTAAGTCTTGTTTTTCTTTGCATTTTCAGAAACTAGCATAAAGCCTCATACCCAGAAAGTATTCATTGAAGGGTGAGTTAATCAAATTTACTCAGAAGAATCTGGCCTTGGAGCACTTCCTGTTTTCTCTTTGATCTAATTCCTTGCAAAGGGAAAGAGCAATAAAAAAGCATTGCTGAAAAGTTACAAAATATTATCTGTATAATAAAAGGCTAATATGCAAATTGACCAAACTGCAGAATGACTGGTCGCTATGATGTGCACTGAACACCAGGGGGCAGATTCTCAAGGCAGGAACTGCCCCGGGTGGTCAGTGTGCTCCCACGGGGGATGGAGGAGGGGGAGGCAGAAGCTCAGCCAGAAGTTGGGTTCACAGCTGGCAAGCACAGCAGCAATGGCTAGAGCCTCTCCCACTTCCACAACAGCGCTAAGGATGTCTGACTGCTGGTTTAGGCCCTCTCCTAATGGACATCCCCTGAGTGCCCCAGGACTGTGAGAGGGTGATGGCTGGGCTGAAGCCCACCCCCACCTCACCCCCAACCCGAGTGCACAAATTTTGTGCACTGGGCCTCTAATTAGCAATATACGTATATAAAAGCCTAAATGACCATCACCACCAAACAACCAGAACGACTGGTTGTTATGATATGCACTGACCACCAGGGGGCCAGGGGGCAGCTCCACAGCCAACCTCCCAAAGTTTCTCCCCCTCCCTCCACCACTTCCCCATGAATTCGTGCACTGGGCCTCTAGTTTTATTAATAAGTACTTAAGTATACTCTGAGACTGCATAAAATTAAACATATGCCTTACAATAAAATTATGGTTCACTTAATGAGTTAGGCCAAAATCTTATAAATAGGCAATGATTTCCCATTTGTATCTTGTATTCAAGTTCCTAAATAAGGTGCTAAAAATGTTAGGATTTATTCCTCAGTTTACCAAATATTTACTGAGCACCTGTCATGTCACAGTTTGCCAAACACTCTAAGTTCATGAGATGCTTTTAGGTGGCATGTGCACACTTTAAAAGCTTTAATTATTTTAATTTGTTTATATTAATGTTTTATTTATGGAAATTATTTATTAGGAAAATGTTAGGTTAAAATTAAATTACTTAAAAGTAAGTTACATTAAAAAAGTAAATTGGGCCGAAACTGGTTTGGCTCAGTGGTAGAGTGTTGGTCTGCGGATTGAAAGGTCCCAGGTTCGATTCCGGTCGAGGGCATGTACCTTGGTTGCGGGCACATCCCAGGTAGGAGGTGTGCAAGAGGCAGCTGGTCGATGATTCTCTCTCATCGACGTTTCTAGCTCTCTATCTCTCTCCCTTCCTCTTTGTAAAATATCAATAATATATATATATTTTTTAAAAGTAAATTGGTTTGAAGAAAAATGTTAATAGCAAAGGAAGAAAAAGTCGTGAGATGGTACAGTAGTGTAACCCCTGACATTTGTTTGTTTTTCCCTTTTGTAATGCAAATGTGACTTGAGCTTTTTATTGTCCTTTCAAAGAGGAATCCTTCAAAGATGGTTATCTGGAATAAACTCATCGCTAGCCACTGACTAGATAAAAAGCCAGGTCACCTTCCCCAACTGAGGCTTCTTTGTAGCAGAGATCTTGGTTGATTTCAAGAACCAACCCTGTGGGCTGTTTGCATTCTCTTTCTGCGATTTAAATCCCTGCTGTGTGCAAAATTTATCAACAAAGAGTGAGCCTGGGGAAACCCCAGGCCCCCACCTTCTAGTCTAGCCCAATAAAAGCAGAACCCAGGGCCCTAAATGCTCTCTTTCTGTGGCCCCAGGTGTGCTCTATAATCTCCAGGTCTAGTAAGTAATAATCTTCAGTCTTTTCAAAGTTTCCTGATGGTCTTATAGAATTTATCAGGCAACCAAAAAATACATAGGAATACTTGGAGATACAGGAAAAACCCATTCATTTTCAGATGTTTTGCATGTACCAGTACAGGGACCCAGGGGAGACTGTTTCCAAATCCTGAGCAAACCAATGTGGAGGAAGCGCTTCCTTTATAGCCTTTGGTTTCTTTGTCCCTCAAATATGGATGGGACTTCTGGACCTTTCATGGGCTTTGCAAAAAGCCCTGTGTGTTGGGATGGGGGCCATGAGACCACACCTAAAGGCCTGGCCTGATGCCAGCACTGATAACCCTATGGGGAGGAGGGGGTATGTATTATTCACAGTTTATGGCCTCTGTAAAATAGGAGTATTTAGGTAAACAGGTCTTGCAAGACCAGATTGTGGAGAAAGGGGGCAATAACTTAATTATAGGCTATCAAGAATGTACACTAGGTTACTGGCACAGATTCAGATTGTTAGCCCCCCCCCCAAAAAAAAAATGCCTCCCCCCCATCATTGCTCCTCTTACCCCCCTGCCCCCCCCCCCCCCCCCCATCCTCAAGCTGATTTTCATCCTTGGGGATTCAATAGAAGACGCAAAGCTAGGGAATAGGGTGTTCAGCAACTTGAGTCTTTTTTCATCCTAATCATCCAAGGGATTGTAATGGCAGTCCAGAGGTCTGGTCTGGAGTAACATCTGGGGCTGATGGGCTTGTGGTAGGTGGGGTACTCTCCCGTGTCCCCACCTATTGCTAGTGAAAGTGGACTTCTTGTGATGTCACAAGAAAAGGAATTTCCTGAGACTTGTTCAGGAGAATTAGTGATATTTATTTGCTTGGAATTAACCCCCCCCCAAGTTTCCAAGGTTCCATTTCGCTCCATTCAGACAAGGAAAATGTCCCCTTGTGAAATAGAAATTTGTAGGGGTGAAAAGGGCAGGTTTAGGGAATTTTTTAAATTAAGGGGGTCCATGGAAGAAACACAGGGCTACGGAGGTACAAAGTTTACATTTCCAGAAGACAAGGGAGTTGGGAGGGGCAGCAGTTACATTTCCATAAGACAAGGGAACTAAGAGTAGCAAAAGGTCTATATTTACAAAATAAAGAAGGAGGGCTTTGCACATACCCTGTGAGATTTGACCTTTGAGTTCAGGGGTTGCTATAGTGACCAAATCAAAAGGGAGATAGTGGCTAATCAGAGGGGCTATCAGGACTCAGGGATTTGCAGCAGAGACTGTAGAAGAAGGGACTAGGTGGGACTCTTTCCCCCTCCCCATGTGAGAGACTGTTCTTCAATAAATTCCCACCTTTGCTATACCATCTCCCATCTTTGGTTTCATCCTTCAACTCCAACGGACAAAGAACCCAGGGGAACACCAAGTGTGCCAGTCCCCAAATCCCATGTCACCTTTGTCTTCAGCAGAGCTAGGGTTCAAGCCATTGCTCAGGAGTTTCTGCTTCATACTGGCACAGTCCAGTCCAGCAGCTGGCTAGGTTAGCTTGTGTTCCCAGTTGCTGTCCATTGTGTAGGTGAAAGATGAAACAGAGTGGGGACCGGGATGCCAGGACACAGGTTTTATTGAAGAGAAGAGTACCACTGCCGGCTGCTTCCAGAGAAAGAGAGCGAGGGCTGGGGTTCAGGCACCTTTTAAGGGGAGGAAAGAGAGGGGACAGAGCTTAGGCACTCAGCACACGCTGATTGGTGGTTTCATGTAAGGTATATGATTAGGGGCCTAGGGGCTTAGGAATGGGGGCTTAGGGTATTTGACAGGTGCTGATTGGTGGTTCAGTGCTCAGGAATGTCCGGCTACAGGTGGAGTTTACGTCATTCTCTGTCCATCAGTTGGAGGAAGGGAGGATCTCTCAGTAGGATCCACATGGCCATGGCCATGGCCAGGCAGCTTCTAGGGCCACATTTGTCAAGGAACAAGCAAATGCAAAAAAATAAAAAATAAATAAAAAAATAGGAGCAAAGCAAGAACAACAAGAGAGAAAGAAAATTTCTTTGTGAATTTTAACCTTCTAAGATTTCGCACACTTGCTCCATCCACTCTGGCCAATCCATAATTCCCTAGGCTACACTGACAGGCCAGTATATTCCCTGTGTCACCCTAATTTACTGCACATATGCCCATCTTCCTCTTTGTCCCATCCCCTCCTCCAGTGATCTGGAGGGAATGGATTGGTGGTTCCCTGAAGGAGTGTGAAATTGCAATTTCCTGGTGAAGCTGCCCAGGTGACCATGCTTATAATATCTGGCCTTCCCTTTGCTTTTTTTTCTATTATTATTAACTAGAGGCCCAGTGCACAAAATTCATGCACTGGGAGATGGGTGTCCCTCAGCCCAGCCTGAACCCTCTCCAATCTGGGACCCCTCAGGGGATGTCCAACTGCAGTCAGACATCCCTCTCACAATCTGGAACTGCTGGCTCCCAACCACTCACCTGCTTGCTTGCCTGATTGCCCCTAACCACTTCTGAATGCCAGCCTGATCACCCCCTAACCACTCCCCTGCCAGCCTGATCAACTCCCCAGCTAGCCTGATTGTCCCCAACTGCCTTCCCCTGCTGGACCGGTAACCTTCTACTGCCTCCCCTGCCAGCCTGGTCCCCCCAACTGCCCTTCCCTGCTGGCCTGGTCACCCCTAACTGCTTTCCTTTGCTGGCTTGGTCACCCACAACTGCCCTTCCCTGCCAGCCATCTTATGATGGCCATCTTGTCACCACATGGGGGTGGCCATCTTGTGTGAAGGCATGTTAGTCAATTTGCATATTACCTCTTTATTATATAGGATTATCTCTTTATTATATAGGATAACTAGCTAATTACAGTGGTAACAGGTTGAGGTCAGTACAAAGCATGTAAAAATATTAAAAGTTTGAGAAATACTATACCATGAATCATAAAATGGCAAACAAGATTCCTACAAACCACTTTTTCTCTGACCAGTCAAATGGACCATGAAGTATTATAGCAGGTAATGAAGCTTAGTTTCATGAAGAAATAGGTTCTTTCCATTTTTAAGAAGAAAAAAAAATCAGCATTTCAATTTATTTTTTTGTGATTGTTGGCATTAAATTTATTCATCTAAGGGACCTAAAGTTCCTCAAATACTCACTTTTTGTTTTCTCTTTTTCTTGATCTCTTTTGTTTTGTTTTTTTTTTCAAGGATAGGTTTGTTTGTTTTTTAATAAGTTTTATTGATTTTTTTACAGAGAGGAAGAGAGAGGGATAGAGAGTTGAAAACATCGATGAGAGAGAGTCATCGACCAGCTGCCTCTTGCACACCCCCTACTGGGGATGTGCCCACAGCCAAGGTACATACCCTTGACTGGAATTGAACCCGGGACCCTTCATTCTGCAGGCCAACGCTCTATCCACTGAGCCAAACCGGTTTCTGCCTCTTTTGTCTTTTAAAAAAAGTCCTCACCCAAGGATATGCCTTTAATTGATTTGAGAGAGAACAAAAGGGAGGGAGGGAGAGAGAGAGAGAGAGAGAGAGAGAGAGAGAGAGAGAGAGAGAGAGAGAGAAATATTGATTGGTTGGCTCATATACTCACCCTGGTCTAGGATAAAACACAAAACCTTATGAGATGATGCTCCAACCAACTGAGCCACCATGCCAGGGCCCTCTCTTTTGTTTTTTGTCATCATTATCTGACTTATCACCAAGAAGAACAAGTTTGAAGAGACAGAATGTTGTTGAATTTGCATTACCAAAAAGGGAGATTGGTTCCCTATCATCTTCTTAGATTTTACCTAAGTTTATTTTTTTCCCCTCTACCCTCTTGACATAATTTTATTTTTTTAATCTTTATTGTTGAAAGTATTACATAAGTCCCCTTTTTCCACCAATTGACCTCTTCCAACCTGCTCCTCCCCCTCCCCCTCACCACTTCACTGTCTGTGTCCATGGGTTACACGTATGTACTTAAGTATTCTTATAGTGAAATAAACATCGATGAATACCAATCAAAAACTTGTAAGTGTTCTCTGGCGATTTCTGTGTCTTTTTTGTTTTTGTTAATAAAAACCAACCATTGTCTTATCTAAAATAAAATATAGAGAATGAGGACAACTAAATTTACATTGCATTTTTTAAGTTCTAACAAACTAAAAATTTCCTGTAAGTGTATTTAAAACATAAGGAATTGTGGGATCAAAATTGTTACTTGATCCAACATAAATTTTCCCTTTGGGTTTATTGCAAATATTACCATAAAGATCTGAAATAATTATTGAACTATTTAATAAAACTTTTGACATCCTAACAAATGTTCAGATTTGCTTACAAGATGGTTATTTTTAGCCAGATTTCTAAAAAGACTAACGCAATGTATTTTACCAAGCTTGCACCTTTTATTTATTTATTTTTAAATATATATTTTTATTGATTTCAGAGAGGAAAGGAGAGGGAGAGAGAGAGAGAGAAACACCAGTGATGAGAGGCAACCATTGATTGGCTTCAATGCACTCCCCACTACTCCCGACTGGGGATCAGCCTGAAATTTGAGCATGTGCCCTTGACCTGAATCGAACCCGGGACACTTCAGTCCAGAGGCTGATGCTCTATCCACTGAGCCAAACCAAGTAGGGCCGAAGTTTGCACCTTTTAAAATATCAACTAGTAATGCTAAATAAAAGCTCCATCATTGCCACTATTTACTTTTAGTTCCAGCTGCATAATTTTACAATTTAAAAGGTTGATCAATAGAAACTGACAAGAAAAATAAAACCAAAACCAATTTTATTTCATTTAGTATTTATTGATCATACTTCAAGCTATTTCAGTCTATTTTTGCTACAACTACCCATAAAGTCATTTATACCTAGAAACGAGTTAGAAATTGATATATAAGCAGAAGGGGATAACTAGGGGACTATTAATAGACCATTTGGTCCTCATTTTTTCTCATTACGTTTCCTGGAATTTGTGGAGTCTTACAAACCACAGGTTTATCCTTCTGGGATTTTTTTTTTCCTCCACCCAGATTACTCAATTGATGCTGGAAATAATTCTGAGATACAAAACTTTTTGCTGAATCTTCCCAGTGTCCAGTATTATCTGAATTCTAGGTCCCCCCAAACCAAATGGATGGGACTTTTACTTTTTCATGGGAATTTTTTGTGTGTTAGATCTACTCCCCAATTATTTACTGACCGCTATCCTATAGACAGGGGTTTATCAAAATTTAATCTACATATAAAGCATCCAGGAAACGTGTTAATGTGCCAATTCTGCATAGCAGGTCTAGGATAAGGTCTGATAGTCTGCATTTCTAATAAGTATACATGCGATGCTTTGGCTGCTTACACGGGAACAGCTCTTTGAGTAGCAAAGGTCCACAGCAGCGTTGTTCAACACGGTGCAGTCTGTTCAGCATGGTGTCGTCTGAGGACTACCTACATACAAATTAGCCGAGGATGCTTATTAGAATGCAGATCCTTCATCCTCAACCTGTTTTTACAGAGGCAAAGTCTGTGTAGGTAGCCTTTACTCCTAGACTCAAGCATTTAAAAAAATTTATTTTTATTGATTTTAGAGAGGAAGGGAGAGGGAAAAAGAGATAGAGACGTCCATGATGAGAGAGTATCATTGATCAGCTGCCTCCCACACCCACATTGGGGATCCAGTTTTGCCACAGGGCATGGGAATCTAACTAGTGACTTCCTGGTTCTTGGTTAATGCTCAACCACTGAGCCACACCAGCGGGCTAGCCTCAGTCATTTTAAAACAAGTGCTCTCTGTTATTTTTACCTACATTTAATATAAAATTACAACAGCAACTTGGCATCAAGCAGCCTGTCATCGGTACTTTTCATGGGAGCAGAAAAAGGTTCTCGGGTAGGTACGGGCAGAGTGGGCTAGGAGGTAGCAGTGGTTTGCCCTTCTTGAAAATTCTGTGTGATGATGTGGGTGATGGAAATACTCATGCTAGCATTTCAAAGGTGCTCCAACTGCTTACACTATGCTTGAGAATTGAAAGGGGGATGGGGGGCGGGAGGAGACTCTACCTCTTTTTCTTTATATCCCTTACCATAGATTACTAGAAAAGTTACCTTTTAAAATTACTGGTCCTTAAAATCTATTTAGCCCCAAGCCAAAGATGCCTTGCTGTAGAGCAGCGATTTTCAACCAGTGTGGCAGGTACACGGTGTACCACAAGAGGCACACCTGTGTGCTGCAAAAATTTTTAGAACATGCAATACCTGACTATTTAGTCAGGAGCACTGACCTTTCCCCCCTTAGATTGTAAAATAAAAAAATGTCCAACAGCTAACACAATAGCATTTCAGTGTGACTGAATCAAAATTATACCTTTTTTGGTCAGATCAGTAAAGACCTATTTTTGGCGTATCGCTGAGTTTTAGTCATTAGTTTATGTGTGCCATGAGATGAAAAAGGTTGAACATTGCTGCTTTAGAGTTCGACCTCACCTCTGGGCAACTTGAAGATAAGGAACTCTTTCCTGTTCGTGTTTTCCTCCCCCAACCTCCCACTGAGCTCAAAAGAGTCAGGAGGCTTTGGCTAAAAGTAAAGGACAAAGATTTATCCAAGGGTCTTAGGACCTGCACATCACAAACACAGGTGGGCCAATACCCAGGGTTACAGAGGAGAAATAAAAGTCTGAGAGATTTTACAGTGAAAAGCACACGTTTGAAACAGTCAGTTCTTAGTCCACAGATTGGCTCAGGATGGTAATCTCCCAGATGCCAGGTGGTCTGGATAATGGATGCCAGGTGGCCTGAATAATGAAATATTCTTTCTGAAGCATGACACGTGGTTATCTGTAAGAGTTATACAGGGTGAGCAAGAGCAGGTTTACAGTTGTTTGTATGGAAAAATACAAGAATTAATAAGTAATAATACAAGAATAATCTGTGTTTTACATACTCACAACTGTGAACCAAGTTTTGACCACCCCCACATACATCTCCAGCACTGAACATTTGTTATTAAGTCCTTCAGAGGTTTATCTATAGGTACGTCCCTGTACTGGTGCACAACTGAATGTTCAAAAGTTGAAGTTTCAGTCATCCTGTGAACCAAAAGGTCACAGATTCGATTCTCAGTCAGGACACACACCAAGGTTGTGGGTTTGATCTCTAGTTGGCATGGTATGGGAGGCAGCCAATCAATGTTTCTCTCTTCCTTTCTCTCTAAAATCAATAAAAACATATTTAAAAGACAAAACGCACAAAAGACGAACAAAAACCAAAACAAAAAACATTGTTTAAAAAATAATAAGTTTAAGTTCCAGACTAGTTAAAGCAAGAATAGAATTGATTCCTTATGCCTCAACCTATTGTTTTTAATAATTTAGCAGCTTGACCAGAGTGACTCCATTTTATTTATTCACTCTTTTCCCTAAACCTCTCTTCTGCTTATCCTTCAACCCCAGCTCTGGTACACCTCCCACTGAAAGCGTTCCTTGGGCAAGCTAGTAACAGGTGTTAAATTTTTTTAAAATGTTCATCATCTTTGACTCAATAATTCCACTAAAAATATATCCTAAAAAAATCAATTGAATAAGAAATACAAAGATATTTAAAGCAATATCATCTATAATATAAATTGGAAGCCATCTTTGTAGGTCCTTTGTATAGGTGATTGGTTGAATAAACTATGGTATATCTTCTCCTTGAAATGCTGTGCAATCAGTAAAAATGACTATATCAATCTATGTTTATTGTCATGGAAGCATATTCTTGATATCATGTTAAATTAAAAGACTTACAGAACATTATATTAATAATTATAATATTTAAAATAAATATCATATTTAGTTCACTGATGTTGGCTGAATTCTTAGTGCAAAGGGCTCTTAATAAACATTTGTTGGATAAGTGATTTCTACTGCCCAAGTTTGTTCTCCTCTAAAAATTATACTTTCATTAAATCATTTATCTTTACAACACTCCACTAAGGTAAGTATCAATACCCATATATTATAGATGAAAAAAAGCAGACGCTCAGAGAGATTAAGCAGATTGCCTGCTCATGAAAATAATAAGTGGTAAGACCTGTTTTGAACAATGTGATTCAAAGCCCAGTGTCTTCGCATATTCTTTTGGCTTTTATTATTTTAAAAAGTTGTGACTATATAGTATAAAACATTCGTATAATGTTCATAGCAAGTTATTAACAGTGGTTAATCATGGTTGGAGTGGTGAGATGACAGATATTTTTCCTCTTTTTTGTCAATATATTTTCATGCTACTAGAATGAGCATGGATTATTTCTGTAATGAGATACCTACATTACCAAGGGCTTTTTGGGTTGGTTTCACCACCATCAACAATAAAAAGCCTCCTGTCTTTCCAAAAGGAATGAATCATTCCCTTTACCACGCTACGTCAAAACCCAGTTCTACATCTACTTTTTGGTCTTTCCATTCTTTTACAGAAATTATTGTTTCAAAGTTGTTTCTTTCAACTTGACAGAGTTGGAAAATGTATTTCATTCGTCCTTTCATTTTTAGGGCTAATATACTAGTAGCGCCGGGCGCCCCAGACAAATATTCACAGAAATTTCTTTCATTGAAAAAGATCCTTAAACTAGTAAAAATCACCACGGGGCATGCTATCTCCCTTTGTCCCTTCCCTTGTGCAGTCACTGTTATGTGTTTGTCCCCAGTCTCTGCCGTGGCAGAGCGAGCCTCCACTGCCCTTTGTCTCCTACTGCTAAGAACGGTAGCCACTCAGTGTAAAAAAAATCACAACAAAGCACTTTCCCAGCTCCCTGAAGGAGTAAAAGCAGCGAAGCCCAAATAATGCTTAGTTACCAAAAGCCACGCCAGGTGTCTAATCGAAAGGGTATTGATTTTAGCTAGTAAATAGCCCTTAATAGAGTTGGAACCCGGGTTGAATATGCAGCCTGGTAATTAGCTAATAAAGCAAACAAGAGCTGGAGAGAGCGCGGCACAGTTGGATAAGCAGCAGCCCGTCATCCAGGAAGCTTGCTCGGTCTGATACCTCCTCACACGGAGCACCGAAGTTCCCTTTAAGACCCCAGGCCTAGTGTTTTCAGCCGTTAAATGAGGGAAAAAAAACTAGAACCCTATCATAGGGGCTGAGATAGAACTAAAAGCAGTTGTAAACGTTTGGTAAATATTACACGCGATAGACATGCTTCCTGAAGACAGATGTTGCAATTTAATAATCTGAAGGGGGGGGAGGTTTAATAACTATTTTAGATCATTAGGATAATGTTTAGTGCCCCTAGGATAATTATTAAGCGATTCTCAGTTTGCTAACTCATGGGATACTCCAGAGAAATCCATAGCCTGATTAATTCTCACATAATCCACCGACTGCTGGGCGAGGCTGCAAAATGGCAGAGGCCAGTTGGTAAAAAAGAAAAGCAAGAGTGAGCAAGGACCAACCTGGCTAGATATCGCTTTCAAAAGGAAGAAAACCCAGGGGAGTGGGTGAGAACTAAGTGGAAAAGAAAGGGGTTAAGGTGCAAAAGATCTAAAGCAGAGATAGGAAGCCAGAGGCCTATGGGTCAGCTTCAGCGTCCCAATGCGTAACAGGCCTGCAGAAGTGTGTTCTTTTTGTTGTTGCTGGGTTTTATTTGTTTTTAAATTTGAGTGTTAATATTTTCTTTCTAAAAAAATATATTTTATTGATTTTTCACAGAGAGGAAGAGATAGGGATAGAGAGCTAGGAACATCGATGAGAGAGAATCATTGATCAGCTGCCTCCTGCACACCCCCTACTTGGGATGTGCCTGCAACCAAGGTACATGCCTCTGACGGGAATTGAACCGGGGACCTTTCAGTCTGCAGGCCAACACTCTGTCCATTGAGCCAAACTGGTATCGGCAATGTTTTCTTAAGTGGAAAAAATATTTTATATACAAAGTTCAGATGATCATTTTCTAAATTTTAATAAATAAATGATTTTTTTTTTAATTTTAAAGTTCAGAGTATCCAGTAACAGTAAGCCTCATTCACCCATGACAATAATGGACAAAAGCTGCATAAAGGCTGCCCTTTTATTTTTTCTAAAGATGTTGAATATGAAAATCTTAAGGCTTATGGAAAAATAGACAAAAGCATCTATGCAACAAATATTAATATGTTGCTATATTTATTATAGAAGTGAGTACTTATATCTATGCATTTAAATTTTTTGCTGAGCCATCTTAAAGTAGATATATTACTTTTTCTCTAAATACTTTAGTAGACATTTTAGAAAATATAAGGACAGTTTCCTACAGAAATGCCATATTATTATCACACTGAAAAAAATTTCGGTTGTAATTCCCTAATGTCTTCTTTACTCAGTCCATATTCAAGTTTACACAGTGTTCCCAAAACGTTTTCTACATTCATTTTCTTGTCAAGCCAGGATCCAATGAAAGCACATGGGTTGCATGTGCTTATGTCGCATTAGCCATTTTGACTCTAGCTCAGGCTCCCCCTTGTCTTCTATGACACTTCCTTATTGAGACGGTCAGTTGTCTTGTGGACTTTGTATCAAAACTCTTGTAGTTTTCTTGCTTTTATTTTATTTAGTTCTTTCTCTGGATATTTCTTCTGTTCTTTTATTTGTGACACATTTCTTTGTCTCCACATTTTGGTGCTTTCCTGTGTTTGTTTCTATATATTAGATAGATCTGCTATGTCTCCTGGACTTGGTAGTCATCTTGTTCAGTAGGTGTCCTGTAGGGCCCAGTGGTTCAGTCTCCCAGTCACCCGAGCTGGACACTCCAGGTATGCCCCTGTGTGAGCTGTGTGCACTGTCCTATTGTAGTTGATGTTGGTGTTACTGGGAGGAACTGGTTGTGAGGATTGGCTGCAACTACAATGGAAGAGCTGATGTGAAAGATCTGACCCTACAGAGCAGGACTTGCTTCAGTGGGGCTTTGGTGCTCACCAAGTTTACCCCTTGAGTGTGTCACTTGGGGAGGTGGTAGGGTTGTAATCCGGCATGGTTGAAGTTGTCCATCGGAAAGAGAGAAAGAAGAAAGAAAGAAAGAAAGAAAGAAAGAAAGAAAGAAAGAAAGGAAGGAAGGAAGGAAGGAAGGAAGGAAGGAAGGAAGGAAGGAAGGAAGGAAGGAAGACAGGAAGGAAGGAAGGAAGACAGGAAGGAAGGAAGACTATGACCTGCCTAGGAGTTGTTTACTCTGGGACCTGGGAGTTAACCTTGAAAAGTGTTCTATTTTCCATATCTGAGAATTGCCTGTCATTATGGAGTTGCTGAAACAATGGAGTCCCCAAATCACCTGCTCTTTGCAACCCCCCGCCTGCCTTACCTGTAACCTGTAACCGTTACACCCATTCTTATTCTTCTTGCCTACTTTCTCATGTGATCTTTGTCCTTCTGCCCAATATAACCAGCTGGCTTATGGTGGTCGGGGTGATGAGGGGAAGGAAAGCAGACTTTTTTGAATGACCTGCTGGCAACGCTGGAAAATAAAACACTCATATACATGTTAACCCTGCCTCTGCTTAATTGGCTAAAGTATTCACAAGCAACTCTGCCGCATTTGTCGTCCAGTTTAAAAAACTATGCTCTAATTTTTTCAGCCTTATTTCGGCATTTCTTTACTTATAAAAAAATAAAGTAAATTAGAAAATAAAATAATCCAGGAAGCTCTCAAATTTTAGAAGGCTCTGGTATAGCTTAACTCTCTCACATGGTAGAAAATCAAGACCAGTTAAAAGGAATATATTGCTTTACGTGGATGTAAATGCTAATAATGTACTGATGGACCAACTCTACAAAGACAGGTGGGCTTTAGTGCCCAAGGGAAGTAAATAAAAAGCTGTATCAGTTTCTGATTGCTGCTGTAACAAATTACTACACAGTTGGGGGTCCAAACAAGAGAAGTATATTCTTCCAGAGTTCTGGGGTCCAGATGTCCAAAATCAGTTTCACTGGGCGAAAATCAAGAGTAAGCGAGGCCTCGCTCCTAGAGCATCTAGGGGAGAATCCATTCCTTGTTTCTTCCAGCTTCTGGTGGCTGCTGGCGTTTATTGACTTGTGTCTGCATTATTCCAATCTCTGTGTATGGCAACTTTCATTATCTCTACTATCTGTGTGAAATTTTACTATCTCCCGATTCTTTTTTAGAAGGATTGATTGCATTGAGGGTCTACACTATGATATCAAGGTATTTAATTCAATCATATCTGCAAAGTAACCCCCTCCTCCCATATAAGGTAGTATTCATGGGTTCCAAGGAGGCCATTCAGACTACCACAGGGTAGCTTTTAAGTCTTTGCTTTAGCCATGTAAGCCTGGGGACAATTTACTTTTTACGTAGCCCAACAGCAGGAATATAAGTTGTGTCTAGGGGGTAAGCATAAGGATAGAAGAGCTAGGATTTCAGCCTCAGTACTCTAAGACCCACTTCAGGAAGGCCATCTTTGTGACTATAGGACTCCCTCCTGTTGCCACACCGGAGGACAGCCAGGCTGATAGCGAAGAGCACATGCTCGGGAGACATTGCCCTCCTCCATGTTTGACTATTGAAATATATTTTTAGAACACGTATTACACTTACCAGAAAAAAATATTTTTAGATGCCCTGACACAAGTTTCTGGCTTCTTATTGCATATCAAGTTGTCTCAGCTCTCAGAAACTTGGCCAGGGTTAAGAGTTAGGCAGAAGGAAAGGAGATTATTTACAGTGTGGTCTAGAGAATTTAAAAATATAGACATACTCCATTAAATTGTTAAATTTCTCCTAGATGAGTTTTTCATTGAACCATCCTCTTCTCTTTCATACGTGCCAAAAAAAAGCTATTTTAAAAGTATTCTTCAGTATGTAACTTAGAGCTAATAGAAGAAAAAGATTCTCTGCTTTTCTGTTGTCCATTTTTTTTTTTGCTGATAGAGGGGGAATGAAGGCGATTTGCTTCTGAAGCCAAGTTATTTGCTGAGGGACCAGCGCCGGTAACTCTGGCCGATGTGCTCAGTGTGTAAAGTGTCTTCCTCTTGGCGAGGCAGGAATTAGGTCAATGTCTGCATGTGTCAAGGCTGCTGAGACACAACATTGTCATTTTAAAACTAGTCATGCACACTCACAAACCCTGTCCCTTAATATTGTTGACTTACCTTTTGCTAATCTGATTCACTTATTTTTAAAACATTCATATTAGACCATTACAAACAGTGGCCAAATTTATGTTACACATATATTGCTGAGACGCAAGCCATTTTCAGGTTATATAACAGCGTATTCAGATGTAGACCTGAACAAATCTCCAGCTTCTCGGGCTGTTTACCCTCTGCTCACTCGTCTCTTCCACAGAATCATAACCAGGTTTACTTACTCTGAAGAACCCAATTCTCCATTTTATTCCAACTCCCCCTTAGAGCCTAATACTTATTCATGATCTCTGCAAGAGTTTTTGGGGACATTTCTGCTTACCCACAGTCTTCCTGCTGCTATTACATAGGAGGTTACATTCCAGAGACAACATTATTCAGTGGACATCATCAGCACTTGCTACTGCTTGTTTTCAGGGCTGCCCTGTTTGAGGAACGAAGTGGATGCTGCCTCGAGAAGTCCATATTTCCTTTACCCTCGAGACCTTTCAACCCAAGGGAGTTTCTTGGTGCCACTTTATATTGATGCTTTAAATATTTATTTTATTTTATTTTTTTAAAAAAATATTTTATTGCCGAAACCGGTTTGGTTCAGTGGTAGAGCGTTGGTCTGTGGACTGAAGGGTCCCGGGTTCGATTCCGGTCAAGGGCATGTAAATTGGTTGCGGGCACATCCCCAGTAGAGGGTGTGCAGGAGGCAGCTGATCGATGTTTCTCTCTCATCGACATTTTTAGCTCTCTATCTCTCTCCCTTCCTCTCTGTAAAATATCAATAAAATATATATTAAAAAATATTTTATTGATTTTTTTTTTTTTTATAGAGAGGAAGGAAGAAGGATAGAGAGTTAGAAACATCCATGAGAAGAAAATCAGCTGCCTCTTGCACACTCCCTACTGGAGATGTGCCCACAACCAAGGTACATGCCCTTGACTGGAATTGAACCTGGGACCTTTCAGTCCGCAGGCCGATGCTCTATCCACTGAGCCAAACTGGTTTCGGCTAAATATTTATTTTAAATATACTTTCCCAGATTTTTATAAAGCAGAAATAAAACTTGAAGTACCCATTAAATATACAGTTAGTATTTTTACTTCATGTTTTTCAAAGATCATATATTTTCACCTCATTCTTGATCCTAACTCTGAGAATCACTGATGTGGGAAGATTTCCCATTGGACATTTTTAGATGTCTGTAATTCTGCTTTTAAGAAGTAATGAGTAGATGGAAACCTACAAATGAGCTGTTCTCATCCCAAAGCCCCAGTGCCACTGGTCAGGTCTTGTTCAAAGATTTGTTTTAAGGTTTTCCTGGATAGTATTAATCTTTTAGAAGTTTTATATTAACTTTTTTCTTTGTAAGTAGAAAGCTGTAGTCTTTGTTTACAAACTTTTTGTTATGTTCTTAGCATTCCCAACTATTGTTAACAATGAATAAGATTATAGGTACACATAGTACTTAAATTATGTAACCTACTCAAATGCACCAGAGTAAAAAACAATATAATGAACATACGAACAAAGTCATTGGAGATTGGAACAATTGGCTCAATGTTCGACCAAGAGTCAGAATGTCTGGGGTTTGGGAAGAAAACTGACATTGGTATACTATTATTAACAATCAATATGCTAGGCATTTCACATGGATTATCCCATTCAATCCTAGTTTGATCATTTACTAGTTGTGTTTTTTTAGGCATGTTACTTATACAATTTTGAATGTCAATTTAGCCATTTGTAAAAATAAAACACCCCCCCCTGCAAAAAACAAAACAAAACAAAACAAAACCACACCTCATAGAGTTACTCTGAGAATTAAAGATTATATGTACCTTGTTAAATAATGTTTGTCAGAGTAAACACTGTGTGAATGTTCACTATTAACATCCTCACTGATGAGGAAACTGAGGTTGAGGGATGCTGGAGAAACAGGTCCAGGTTAAAGAACTTAGATAAGAATGGATTTGTTAACATGAAAACATTCAAACCTGTAAAGAATTTTTGTGAGTTTATTTGAGCCAAACCATGAACAATTGCTGGGAAGCAACATCTCAACAGATTGGGATAATGCTCAGAGAAGGGCTCTTTCTCGTCTATTTTTATACACTGCAATCAAAGGAGGGACATAAGTGGGTTACAAGAAATCCATTGGTGATAGATTAGAGAGGCAGAGAAAGCAAAGCCGGGATTGGGGGGGCGGGGGGGGGGGGAGGAGAACCCCTGGGATTGGATAAAAAGTAAAATGATAGACACATACTTTGGTGGGTGCAGCATAGTAACAGTCAAGAATTAACATGATAACAATAACAATGAAGGAATTTGTGGTAATCTGTCCTGGTGCATAGGCACGTTAGGTTGTGCCCCAGGGAGTCCGGAAAAAGGGAAGTTACACCTTACCCAGACATTTCAAGGATATTATAATAGATGCAAAAAGACAGATAGGCTCAGTTAAGTAAAGGTTGACCTTATCAGTTAAGATACTGGCCTAGGAGGTGACTGTGACTGTGACCCACCAGAACTGCTTTTAGTTCAGACCATCCTTTGTGGTGACTTTAGGTCTCTGAGTTTGTAGGACCATCATGCAGGCCTTCCCTGAGCTGGTCAGGTTAGCATGTGACTCCTTGTGGCTGCAGATTTGAAGTCTACAAACTGTTCTCTTTACCAAGTAGTTTCTCATTTTAATCTTGGTTTTAGGTTTAGCTAATTCAATAATTTCAGACTTCCTGGCCTTAATTTCATCACTTGTAAAACAATAAAAATGTGGGTGTAAATTATGTCAATGGCCCCTTTCAATCGTTTTATTACATAATTTTTACAATGAGTTTTGGTGACTAATGAATACTTGGGGAAACTTTGTTTTTTTTCTCTTGCAGACCTTAAAGGGGTTCTATGGAAAATAACCCCATTGAGTGATCTGATTATAAATTCTTAATGTCAACTGTAATTTTAAAAAAATTAAAAAAAATGTCATGGTGGCTAGCCACATCCAGGCATATAACTTTTTAGTAAAAAGATTTATTGTTGTCTAAGAAAGCCCTATTCATTGTTTTTGGACATTTCAGTTAACACACGTTTGAAATGCCTCTTTTTCAGACCCCCTCTAGTAAAACCATCCTGAAGAGAGCACATAATCTTGTCCTGTAATCCAACTCGCTTTGCTTTCTTTCCCCTTAATGTATTCTTTTTCAATTTCAAATGCATAAAAGAAGCTGCGAACTGCCTTTCTAAAAAATAGTTTCTCAGTCCTTTGACATCTTGCTTCTAGGTGTATCCCCTGTTTGGTTCAAATCCATTTTTTTATAAAATTTTTCCCCCCAGGTTTGGATGTTCTTACGTTGGCACTCTAGAAATGGGCAAGGGCTAAAACAGCTGGCCCTTGGCATTTGGTGGATGTGTCACTGGACAGTCAATGGGTCCAGGCTGCCTGTCACTACGTGAGCCAATTAAGCAGAGACAGGGTTGAATCATATGTGAGCGTTTATTCCAACACTGCCATCCGTATGGGAGAGCAGCAGGTCATCTACAAAAATCTGTTCTGTAACCTCCCATAAGCCAGCTGCTTATATGGGGTAGGACAATGGTCGGCAAACTGCAGCTCGCAGGCCACATGCACTTCTTTGGCCCCTTGAGTTTTTAACAAAGGCCAGCTTAGGAGTACCCTAATTAAGTTAATAACAATGTATCTACCTATATAGTCTTTTTTAATTTTTATTGATTTTTTACAGAGAGGAAGAGAAGGATAGAGAGTTAGAAACATCGATGAGAGAGAAACATCAATCAGCTGCCTCCTGCACAACCCCCACCGGTGATGTGCCCGCAACCACAGTATATGCCCTTGACTGGAATCGAACCCAGGACCTTTCAGTCCGCAGGCCAATGCTCTATCCACTGAGCCAAACTAGGTTTCGGCTACCTATACAGTTTAAGTTTAAAAATATTGGCTCTCAAAATAAATTTCAATTTATTCAATCGCTGTGCTGTTGATATTTGGCTCTAATGAGTTTGCCGACCACTGTAGTAAGACAAAGTTTACCCGGGGAAGTAGGAATTATAGACATGGGGAAGTAGGCTACGTGAGCTGGGGCGGGACTCCATTGTTTAGGCAACAAGGTTGTTAATCTTTCCATGATATCAGGCTGTTCTTGAATGAAAATGGTTGACTCCCAGGTCCAAGGTTGACTACCAGGTCCAAGGTTGACTACCAGGTCCTGAGGACTTACAACTCCCAGCCAGGTTAGAATGTCCTTTTTAAAATCAGAACAAGGCAATCACGGTTGATTGAACATGATTAATATTTCTTACAACTATAGCTAGTCCCCAATATTCTATTTCTGCCCCTAATAGATGGTCATTATGTTAAGCCCAGACTTTGTGATACCCAAGGACCACCAGGGAGCCGAGTCCGATGCAATAAACAAAAGAGCCTCTTCCATGCTAGCATGGGCTCTGCCCCACTCAGCTGACAGCATGGAGGAAGAGAGGCCAGACTTTGACAGGGCAAGGGATTTTATAGGGGTGGTGATGTCACTGCTTTGGCTGACCCTGATTGGTTGGGTGAGGGCTAGGCTCCAGTTAAACAAAATGGAGGATAGCTCCTCCCTGCCCCACAGTACAAAAATGGAGTCAAGAGTTAGCCTTGCTCCGCCCTGCCTTCTCAATTAAAGATACTTGGTAGAATCACCAATGTAAGGTTCCCCCATGTTGGGGAAGGTTCACCCCAGCATTTGGGTTTCAGATATCTCAGCAGCAGGTAGCCTTGGGAAAAAAGGAAGGAATTCTTGCGAGTTTTGTTACACTATAATATGGAAGATAATCTAAATTCACCTCACACCACTACAAAAGCAAGCTAGATTAATTGTGGGCAAAGTTAACTTTGGTAAGACGGGAACACATGGGAAGAAGTAACCTTTTAGATTTGGATGCCCCTGTGAGGCTGAAAACCCATGACTGTGCTGAGGTTTCCTTAGGCACAGGAGAAAAGACTTAGGTGGCACCCAAGTTATTTGACACCCTGCATTTGAAAGACAGTAAACATAGTTTCATTCCAAATGCTGAATCATGACTATGATGACAAGGAGAAACACTTAACTTCCTAGTTGTCAGTAGATGACTTCTGCTGAAGTAGTTACTGCAGGTTTTAAATTACGTTATAGCAAGTACTTCCCTCTTACACCTTCACTCAGTCTTCCATGTCCTTAGCCCTCACCCTAGTTACTTGTTTGGTTTTATTTTAATTCCATGAGCAAAAAGAAGCTGTAGCAAGTGTATGTGTGTATAAAAAATTCTTTATTATTGAAAGTATTTCATATGTCCCCCTTCCCCCCTATTGATCTCTCCCACCCCTGCCTACCACCCCCAAAATTTTTTTTTTAAATAAAAATATTGTGGATCTAGCATAATACTTAATTCTGAATTTTGGTTCCCAAATTAATAATTATTCCCCTCTTTCTCTCAAAACTATCTTAATAATAACGAGAAATTGCTTAGTCATATGGGAAATTATGCTCCTGTTAGATACCCCGATCCGTAACCAAACTGAGTGGAACTCTTGTCATAATATGCAAGATGTAGGGGCAGAGTGTAGAGGCAGAGTCTACTTTAGTCCTCATAAATAGCATACTTAACTTTGAAGCATTATGTATAAGGCTAAAAGGAAAATTTTATTTTCATACTTTATTCCCTCTAGAAAATACCAATGAAGTAAATAGGGGACCATTTGGATTTCATAAGTTTCTGTGGGTTTTAAAGTAGAATTATCATAAATCTTTGTTTTGAAATTATCTAGTATTTATCTTTAAAAATTAACTTTTTAAAAACCATTTTGCCTTTAATAAAAATGGATGCCTAATTTCTGCTGATTAATTACAAGTCAACTACCATATTTGTCGGTGTATAAGACGATTTTTTGGCCCTGAAAAATACCGTATTTGCCGGCGTATAAGAGACTGGGCGTATAAGACGACCCCCTAACATTTCCACTCAAAATACAGAGTTTGTTATATACTCGCCGTATAAGACTACCCCCCACTTGGAGGCATATTTTTCAGGGCCAAAAAATCGTCTTATACGCCGGCAAATACGGTATGTTTTCTTGCAATATTTTACAGCATTATTCTATTAAAAAAATTTTTTTCCCCCAAGGCTGCAGTTGAGATTAAGTGTGTGTACAGAGTGGGGAAGTGGAGGGTAGAGGTGTGGTTGTTTAGAAAACCAAGGTCCAGAGTAAACTGTAGGCTGATCACCTTAAGCTTCCTTATCTGTCCTTCCCAACCTCTCCCATACACACCCTTTTCTTTTGGCGCTTTTCCTGAATTCCACTGGATGTCTAGTGTCCTTATGCTTTCCTTTGGTTGTTTTGGGCTCCAGCTTTGGCAAGAGAAATCATCCAATGCCTCTGACATTTTATCACCTCCTCTAAATTCTCTACCTGCTCCCATGTACTGTTTCCTTAGGATATGACTTGGGTTAGGCCATTATTGATAAGGACTGAATCCGTGCCAACTTGTTAGCCGGCAAGGTTACTAGGACTTGTGGGAAAAATACACAAGTCAACACAACAGGCCCTGGAGCAAATTGTTCACCTAAGCATTAATTTCAAATCAATAAACACTTATTGAACACTTATTATGTTATAGGCAGTGTGGTAGGCGCCAGAGTACGAAAGGGAATAACAGATGGTCTCCATTTTCCAAGCACTGAACTGTTTTGGGTGTATTGGGGGCAAAGAAATCCAGGACTGGCACCTCAGTTCAGCTAGGTTAACATTCTGTGTAGCATGCCGCTCTTCTAGAGTTTGGGATTGGAAAAACTATAAAAGCATTGGCCTTGCATTGGTTCTCAACACTGGCTGCTTATTAGTCACCTGGGCAAGCTTTTAAACTGTGCTTCTCAGGCCGCAGTGTGCCTCCGAATCGCTGGAAAGGCTTGTTAGCTCAGCTGGAGAGGCCTGGCCTAGCGCTCAGGAGTCAGTCAGTCTGGAGTGGAGCCATATTTGCATTGCTATGAGGTTCTCAGCCGAGGCTGCCGGCTGCTGGCTCCCAAGGAACCCCTTTAAGAACTTCAGCTTTAAAATATAAGAACTTCCTGCCGAAACCGGTTTGGCTCAGTGGATAGAGCGTTGGCCTGTTGAAAGGTCCCGGGTTCGATTCCGGTCAAGGGCATGTACCTTGGTTGCGGGCACATCCCCGGTGGGGGGTGTGCAGGAGGCAGCTGATTGATGTTTCTCCCTCATCAATGTTTCTAACTCTCTATTCCTCTCTCTTCCTCTCTGTAAAAAAAAAAAAAAAAATCAATTAAATATATTATATATATATATATATATATATATAGACTTCCAGGTCCCATCCGCAGACTGACTCAATGGATGTGAGGATGGGAACATTATACATCCCACTCTTATTCCAATGTATATTTTGGGGGAGGAACAAACTTTCCTCTACCCTTCTACGTTCTTCTGGTCTAATAATCAAATGGGCAAGAGAGATTAACAAGAGAAAAATAACCAAATGTAATGACATACATATCTGTATCGATGGGAACACCACAAACAGGAGCGGTTCAGAACCAGAGAGGGAAAATGAGGTACATGTGGTATTCGGAGCTAAAATGACACCAGCCCTTGGGGCTTCAGAGGGGAGGAAGGTCATTTGCAGGAAGATAATAGATGTTTAGTAATTAGAATTTGCCCTGCCCTATAGATAAGTTTTAAAACGTTAGTTCTTGTAATACCTCATTATCTGCAAGGCCCCCAATTTAGATTCTTGAAGGGAGAGGTAAAAGTTTCTCCCGCAGCCCCTCAGAGGGTCTCCATTGCCTCAACTTAAAATAATCCACCTGCCAAAATAGCACAACTTGGTGGGGCCTGTTCTGAGCCCCTTCAGTAGCCAAGGCCGACAACCACGGTTCCACCAGATCCACCCCCCCCCCCCCCCCTGGATAGGCTGGTTTCCTGGTTCCTGGGACGCAATGAACTAACACAGGCCTCTGGGTTAATTTCAATAACTATGCGGTACTTAAGAAATTAGTATGCGACTCGATAAAAGAACTGGAAAGAAGACCCACCACTTTGATTCTGGTTGAAACAAATTTGGCTGCCTTCCTTTGGAAGGCCTTCCCCAACCGACCCTGGATATTTTCCAGCACCATAGTAGAAATATTTGTAAAGCGCCAGAGGTCTTGGGAGGAAAGGTCTTCCAGAAAGAAACGGGGGGGATCCATGTATTTGAATCCCATCTCAGCACCCTCCTGGGCTCCACCTGGTCTGGCCTCTCACACTGGTAGTTCCAAGTGAGCTGGGCATGCTCAGTGGGGGGGCAGGGTCAGTTTTTGGGGGGTGCAAACTGGGAAGCCTGCTGCTCTACTGC
Source organism: Vespertilio murinus (assembly GCA_963924515.1). Taxonomy (NCBI): domain Eukaryota; kingdom Metazoa; phylum Chordata; class Mammalia; order Chiroptera; family Vespertilionidae; genus Vespertilio; species Vespertilio murinus. The sequence goes on from OZ004711.1 coordinate 32,990,831, forward strand.
GGGGCTCTTCGCCTCCCCCCACCTGTTCGCGGCTGGGCCCCAGGAGCCGGCACCCTCCCCGCTGGGGCCGGGCTGGGTCCTCCCGGCGGGTCCCCGCGCGGACAGTCGGCGGGGATCAGGAGGCCGGGCGCGCCTCCAGAGCGCGCGGGGGGAGCCGGGCCAAGGCTCTGCGCTCTGTCGCGGGTGGGGGGGGGGGTGAAGGGGGAGGGGAAGTGGGGTTCCCCAGGGGTTCGCCCGCCTCCCAGACGCCTTTCTAGGCCCAGGGCAGCCTGGCCGCAGAGCAGGGGAAGCCAGATTCCTGGGCGGGAGGCGAGAAATCAGGTAAGCCGGCCCACCCCGCGGGCGCGCGTCTCCTCTCCGGGGCGGGCGGCTCGCAGGGCGCACGGAGGCCACCGGACACCTCCACCTCCACCGCCGTCCCCGGCCCGGTGCGGCCAGGCTCTCCCGCCCGGCCAGGCGGGGCGGCGGGCCTGGAGTGCGGATCGGCGGGAGCTCAGCGCGGGCACCGCGGCCTGGGACCCGGCCCTGCCGCAGCCGCCGCGCCGGGACCCCCCACCCGGCGGGCCCGGAGCCCCGGGTCCCCGTCCGATCGCGTTCCTGGGGCCGCGGAGACCTCGCCGAGGCTCCCCCTTCCCTCCCCGCCCCCGGCGCCCGAGCCCCCGCCTGCACTTCCGCGCCTCCAGGCCGGGCCCGGGAGCCTGGGCCCCGGAGCCGGGCCCTGAGGGTCGGGGCGGAGCGGCGGCCGCGCCCCGGGGCGGGGGGAGGAGGAGGAGGAGGAGGAGGAGGAGGAGGAGGAGGAGGAGGAGGAGGAGGAGGAGGAGGAGGAGGAGGAGGAGGAGGAGGAAGTGCGGCGGGCGGGCGGGCGGGCGGGGCGCGGCGCCGCCGGGGCGTCGGGTTTCACCGGCCCGGCCCGCCCCGCGGTGACATCCACGCGCGCCCGGCCCCGGCTCTGATTCCCGGCGAGACCGACTGCGCCCGGCCCGAGGAACCGGGTGTCCCTGCCCTCTCCCCTCGGCCGCAGGACTGGTCTCAGGTGTGTGTTTCCGGGGGGCCCCGCGCCCGCGCCCCCAGGCTGGCGGGGAGCCCCCCCCCCCCCCCCCCCCCCCGGCCCCCGGGCTGCGGCTCCCGGGCTGCGCCGGACTGGGTGGTGGTGGCGGGAACCTGGGGATGCACGTACGCTCTCTCCCCAGCAGCACAAGGTGGACCCGCTCCTATAGCTGGGGCTTGGCTGTTTACTTTGGGGGGTGGGGGTTAAGGGGGTTGAGGGGGTGGTGATACATCCTCTTCCTTAGGGAAGTGGCGGGACTTCGGGGGGGGAGGAGGCGGGGTGCGCTCTCTCGCTGAAAGTTCCCTGCAAACTTTGGGCTGGTGGGTGTCGCTCCTCCGGTGCGGGGACCGGGCTCCCTTCTGAAGCGGGGAGGGAAGGGTGGGTGCCAGAGGGGGGGCTCAGGCTGCTCGGAAGGACCTCACCTGCTGGAGGCTGGCGGTTCTGGGAAGAGGTGGGAGGCGTGGGTGCTCCGATGAGCTTAAAGCCGCCTGCACGCCCCGAGGAGCCACTTGTCCGGGGCCAAAGGAGGCTTGCACCGAAGGCGCTGGCAGGAAGGGGCAGCCCCTTTGGATGGGGTGCTGCCCTAGGCTGCCTCCCCCCGTGTGGGGAGAGGGCCACTGGCTCCTTCAAACACAACTTCTCCCCCAGGTCTTCCTGGCAAGGGCCAGCCCAAAATTGCAAGCACATAGATATCAGGAGAAGAGGCAGCTACAGGAATAGCTGGCAGCTAATTGAGCCAGCTTATGCTTGCATTCCTAGGTGAGGGAGGGAGGGAGGGAGGGAAGGGTAAGTTTGAAGGGTACGGGTCAGCGGGTCTTGATCGCTTAGAATGTGGCCCGTGCTCCAAGTTGAAGAGATGGGAAGTTTCTTTGCGGAGCGTGGAGGCCCATGGCAACTGCCCAGCCATTAGGTGCCACAAGCACTTCCTGGTAGCTAGCTGCTGAGCAATCCGGTGTGGAGTCCTACGGTTTCTGCTGCCCATTTGCTGGGTGCCATTGCCCAATGGATACCACGGGCAGCCCGGGGCACCTGATGGTGCGTTTTTCAAACGTGTGTCAAGTTTAACATTCCCTTGGCTTTACAAATCAGCGCTTCAAATGATGACCCAGTTCCTCAGTGAAGAATAGATGAAGGGTGGGATTTGGGGCTTGAGAACCTACACGGACAGAGCTGCCCATGCCGGTATCTCACGTAGTCACTTGATTTTTTTTATAAAGAAATTCTCAACAGCATTAAAGCTGTGGTTCCTTTCCTCTTCCCCTGATTATTAAAAGGTGCAGGGTCCTGCAGAGACCGGCTTGGCTCAGTGGATAGAGTGCTGGCCTGCGGATTGAAAGGTCCCAGGTTCGATTCCAGTCAGGGGCATGTCATACCTTGGTTGCGGGCACATCCCCAGTGAGGGGTGTGCAAGAGGCAGCTGATCGATGATTCTCTCTCATTGATGTTTCTAACTCTCTCTCCCTTCCTCTCTGTAAAAAATAAATAAAATATATATATTAAAAAAAAGGTGCAGTGTCCTGGCCCAGTAATTGACAGCAGGGCCACATAATGCTACTAAGCAGTGGGCTTTACCTCCAACCTATCTACTTAGTTTTTGCAGCTATTTAATCTCATTATAGATATTAAAAAAAACTGACGATCATTGTACAGAAATCATATTGGTAAACTATTCTACCTCCGTTTGGTTATTTGTTTTCTGTCCTTCATCAAGCGAGCTTGTCAGTTCTGGGAGAGGACTTGGTCAGCCTCCCACAGTTTTGTGTTTCGAATGCCCAGAGTGGTGGCTAGCATGTAACAAGCCCTCCGTGAATGTTTCCTCCATGAGTGACTACCCTGGGACAAACTCTAGCTGAGTGTAGTTGGGGAAGAAGACCAAAGACTTTGGCATTAATCTGTTTAAAATCAGGGAGCCTCAACTATCTCCTTGGCTAACGGTGGATAATAACTCATGAGATAATACATGGAAAGCTGCTAGAGGTGGACTTGTCAGGAAATAGACTTAAAAATATTAGCTTTCTTCCTTATATGTTTCCTTTTTACATTCATAACGGGAAGACTTGGACAAAGAATACAGTTAGCTGGGTAATTTAGCTCTAGCAGGTCGTGCATGAATTATCCAGGCTCTCTAATCTAATTTGGTGTGCCTGATTGAGGGGTGAGGGGAGGGAAGGTGGTTAGTGGTTGTTAAAAAAGGGAAGTAATTTCCAGATCATTATCTAATTTCTCCTTTTTTAAAAAAAATATGATGGTGTTTTCAAAACTTCTGTTTTTCTTGCTTGTCAACCAGACTCACTAGGTTGTCCTAAGTGCAAAAACAACACTTCAGAAAGAGCATTAGAAGTCAAATGTGTGTAACACTTGGCATCTTAAATGAAGTTTTCTGTGGGTTTGTGCAGCATTATAGGTAAAGAAAAAGTATGGTGCCAAAACCGGTTTGGCTCAGTGGATGGAGCGTCGGCCTGCGGACTGAAAGGGTCCCGGGTTCGATTCCGGTCAAGAGCATGTACCTTAGTTGCGGGCACATCCCCAGTGGGGGATGTGCAAGAGGCAGCTGGTTGATGTTTCTCTCTCATCAGTGTTTCCAACTCTCTATCCCTCTCAATTCTTCTCTGTGTAAAATCAATAAAATATATTTTAAAAAAAAGTATGGTTATCCTGCTTTTGAGAAGTTCAGTTTATTTTACAAGGTAAAATATATACATGTAAAACACCTAGAGACCAATGAAAGACCGCGTATAATCATATACCCAGAGGTAGAATGTCAACTTATAACTATTTTAAAAATATGTACTTTAATTAATTTCAGAGAAAGGGAGAGAGAGAGAGAGAGAGAGAGAGAGAGAGAGAGAGAGAGAGATCAGTGATTAGAGAGAACCATTGATCAGGTGCCTCCTGCAGGTCCCACACGTGGGGATGAGCCCATCACGGGGCATGTTCCCTGACCTGAATGGAAATGACGCTCAACCACTGAGCCAAGCTGGTCTGGCTCAGCTTATAACTCCTGGTTATGGAAGGGAGATGTTAACGTGGGTTCAAGTGCTTGAGACAATTTAATGGTGAAGAGAATCTCATATTAGCAACAGAGAGACTTAGAGTTTCCTAAAGATTACAGCAGATCATCGTTATTTCAAGAATGTTTGCTATTTTGTACTTAGTGTATCAAAATGCCAGCCCGAAACTGGTTTGGCTGCGTCGGTCTGCGGACTGGGGGGGTCCCGAGTTCGATTCAGGTCGGGGGCATGTGCATTGGTTGCAGGCACATCCCCGGTGGGGGGTGTGTAGGAGGCAGCTGGTCGATGTTTCTAGCTCTCTATCCCTCTCCCTTCCTTTCTGTAAAAAAATCAATAAAATATATTTTAAAAAATGCCATCACAATCATCTGCTTTCAAAATGAACTATCTGGGGAAAATTATATTAAAAACCTATGGGAAAATTTTGTATGTGTACTAAACAGAACTTTTCACTATGTCTCTGCAATTTTAAAGCCCTGGGTTGGAATTGCCATGGCCTGTTGCTCTAACCAATTGGGTATGATGGAGTATGTAATTTTTATCTGAAGTTTCAGGGAAAGTTACTAGTTATTAGCCTTGGGATCTCTACAACTGGCTAATTTCAGGATCGTTATTTTGGGAGATAGGGAAGGACTGAATGTAAGTAAACCAAGAAGGTATTATCAAAGTGTTTTTCGATGTTTATCAAAATAATTAGATAATTCCATTAGGACTTGCTACCTTTGAGATAAGAGGAAAACTTGGAAGAAGAAACCAATAAAGAGCATGTTGTATATTTCCTTGTTTAAAATTGTTGACAAGATGGGGGAAAGAAATGTAGAATGATGGGATTGATCTCAGAGACATTTATGGAAAAAGAAACTCCAAGAGCTAATGGTTTAAATATTTGAGGATAGCCAAAACCGGTTTGGCTCAGTGGATAGAGCCTCAACCTGTGGACTGAAAGGTCCCAGGTTCGATTCTGGTCAAGGGCATGCACCTTGGTTGCGCGCACATCCCCAGTGGGAGGTGTGCAGGAGGCAGCTGATCCATGTTTCTAACTCTTTATCCCTCTCAATTCCTCTCTGTAAAAAAATCAATAAAATATATTTAAAAAATGTTTCCCTCCTAACAAATATTAATTTGTTGTTACATACGTAGTAACAAAATAGAAAAACATTATTTGGGGATGTCCTTTAATTTTTCAGGCAAATTGAAATTATTACCGATTGTAATACTTTCTTTTTTAATAGATACTGATAATGTTTGGAGATTATATATATATATATATATATATATATATATATATTCTTGTTAATCCTCACCTGAAGATATTTTTCCATTGATTTTTAGGGAGAGTGGGAGAGAAGGAAAGACAGAGAGAAACATTGATGTGAGAGAAGCACATTGATTGGTTGCCTCCTGCACGAGCCCCAAACAGGGCCCAGGCCAGGGAGAAGCCTGCAAATTGAGGTATGTTCCCTTGACCAAAATTGAACCCTGGACCCTTCGGTCCCTAGGCTGACACTCTATCCACTGAGTCAAACTGGCCAGGGCAATGTGTGGGTATTTTTTTGAACAATTACTGTTTAATTTAGATTTTTATTTTTTAGCCTAGTATCTTTAAAAATAGTAATATGTCCTCCGTGGAATCTCATGTTTGATCACCTGCCTATATTCTTCTGTAAAATACTTTAAGATAGAGGAGGAAAGAGACCCCATAAACTAACAGAGCTTTTTGAAAGTGAGATTTCTACAAGCTGCTACTGTCAAATGAGATGGCCTCTGAGTGTGACTTATTGACATAAGCCGAGAAAGCGTTATTACTTACTTTATATCCAACAATGACCTCTAAGGCCAGGTGGTTATACAATAGGAACAAAAGTATATGTTCACAAGAAACACTTAAGAAAAATTTTGGTTAAGATTTTGTGCTGTTATTTCATTAAAACATAATAAACATCTGAGTGTATTTGGAAAGTGGTTAAAATAATGCAGTTCAAAGTATTAGGTTCTCCAGAGTCATTTTCCTTATTTAAGTGGAATAAAGAAAGGATGTTTGGTTTCATTGTGGTGACATCAAAACTGCTTTGATCATATCACCCTTTGCTCCACCCTTCCGAGGCGCACTCAGTCCTGTTGGATAAAGTTCTAAATATTTGTCGTGGAATTTATGGCTTTTCTCATCTTTTCCCCCTTTATTTTATTTTATATTTTATTTATTTCCATCACCATTTTTCCCCCCTATACCCTCTTCCATCGCCACTCTCCACCCCTCTACCTCCGCCGCAATCACCACACTATTGGCTGTGTCCGGAGTCCTTTCTCTCTCTCTCTTTTTTTCTTTTTTGTTCATTTCCTTCACCTCAGTTTCTTGCCTTATCTATCTTGTGAATTAGCCAAATTGGATTACTTGGCATCTCTTTAATCTGTTATTGTACTGCTTACCCTAAGCTAATGATCTTCCTCGTGTTTCACCATTTGAAATCCTACCAATCCTTGAGTATCCTGACCACTGGTTGCCAGTTTCATGATGCTTTCCCTCACAGCCCAGTCAGAAGTGTTATGCACGTTTTTTATATTTTGTCTTAATTTAAAAAAAAAATAGGTATAGTTGGCATAGTTTCAGGTTTACAATATAATGATGCGACACATGTGTAATCACCACACTAAGTCTAGTAATCATCTGTCATTGTGCATTTATCATAGTACTAGAGGCCAGTTGCACAAAGATTCCTGAAATAGGCCTTCCTTCCCCTGGCTGCTGGGACTGGTTTTCCTCTGGCACCCGGCACCCGGCACCCAGCACCCAGCACCCAGGCCATAGTGGAGCCAAGCCTTCAGCCTTCAGATTTGGCTCTGGCCCCAGGGGAGCCTTCAGTCTTCAGTCTTTGCTCTGTGCCCGCATATGCAAACCAACCCACCATTTTGTTGGGTTAATTTGCATACTCATACCTGACTGGCTGGTGGGTGTTGTGGAGGTATGGTCAATTTGCATCTTTCTCTTTTATTAGTGTAGATTACTGACTGTATTCCCCTTTACCTTTTCCACCCGCCCCTCCATAACCCCTTTTTTCTGGCTACCATTAGCTTAATCTCTGATTTTATGAGTCCATTTGTTTTGTTTTCTTTATTTACTTTTTATTTTTTAAAAATCTTTATTGTTGAACTTTGTTTTTTAGATTTCACATATAAGTGAAATCATATAGTATTTGGCTTTCTCTGGTTAACTTATTTCACTTAGCATAATATTATGTCCATGTACATTGCTAAACATGGCAAGAATTTATTCTTTATTATGGCTGAAGAATATTCCATTGTAAATATATACCACATTTTATTCATTCATCTATCAATGGATACTTAGGTTGCTTCCATATCTTGGCTATTGTAAATAATGTTGCAGTGAATACTGTACATTTTCTCAACACTTCAGCTACTCTTATTTTTTCCTGTATATGATAATTAAAAGTGCATCATTTCCTCTCCTGCAGGAGATTATGCAGAACAAAGGCTGGATCTTACACAGTTTTGTAACCTGACATGCCCAACCCACATGTCTTGCATGTAGACACCTAGTAAATAGTTGTTGAATGAATGATTGCATCATGATTTACTCATCACTTAATTGCTCAAGAACTTAGTAGGAATGGGTTGGGCACGAGTAGACGGCAGATAACACTCAGGCCGGTACATCTCAGATAATCAGTTAAAGTGGACACTTTGCTTTTTCAGGCCTCTCCTTTCTCCCTACACATTTGGCAGTTTTGACATATAAAGTATATTTGGGAGGAGGGATGGAAAACTGCATTTGAACCAAATTTATCAAAACAATTTCTGAAAATCAGGGGAGGGATATACAATTGAGGAGGTCATTTGATATCCCCTGAGGACTCGGCCAACTTTGCTAGAGCTCTTAGGACTCTTTTCTGTCACTCATTTAACCCTTCTCCCTCCCCCCCCCCCCCACCTGCCCGATAATCCAGTCTCTTAAAGAATTCAGAAAATAAATTCATAACAAGACAGTTGATAAAAGTTAGCTTGTCACCTTCTCAAAGGTTTCTGGGTCCTAAGGGGACAAAAGTCTTGGGGACCATTTATGAAGGCTAGATAATAGAAGGATATTTTGTGTCCATTGATAGGAGATTTTGGGGAGCTTTCTTGACTTCTATGCATCCCCGAAGTCACGTCTTAGCCACTTAAGTGGGGCTTTGGTCAGCCCTTGAACATTTCAGTTTCTTCCTCTGTTAAATGAGGTGGCTGGACTGCATGGAATTTAAACAAAGTATGGAGTGTTTTATTACTCTTGTCCTGCCTGAGGTTAAATACAGTCCTGACCAGTGGGTTCTGTTCACTGCTGGACCTGCCTAACTTCTCTTACTTCTCTGAGTTTGGGTTTTTTTCAGCCTCTCTAGATGTAGCATTTACTTCTGGGAGATGCTGTGTTCCTTGATCTCCCTCCTGGTTTATGCTAATAGGATCTGTCCTACAAGTATATTTTTATTTACTTATTTCATATTATTTGCTAGTATTAACGTCTTTCCCTCACCCTAACCGACCAATAAATAGCTGGTATATTTATTTAAAAGAATAGAGATTCAAAGGATTTTTTAAAGTAGGAAGGGCGTTAGAGAGCTAATCTAACTTTGTCTTTTTATTATTTATAATAAATAGTAATAAGTATAATTTATTGAGCCATCACATTCTAAGCACTGTGCTAAGCACTCTGGGTACATCATTTCAGATCAGCAATGAACCCTGTCACATCGTACAGGGAGCAGTTCCAGAGAACTGAAGTGAATCACTCAAAGCCACATATAGCTGTTTTCTGGTATGACAGAGACTTCCTTGGAAGCTATACAGAAATAGAATCAATATATAATTGTACTCGCCTATCTGTCATGCATTTCCTGTTCTTTGCTACTTTGGTTTCTATTGCTGTTGTACTCACTGAACTTTGACTTTTAACACTTTCATTTTCTTTTTGTTTTTAAAATATTTTTATGAATTGCAGAGAGAAAGGGGAGAGGAAGAGAGAGATAGAAACATCAATGATGAGTGAGAATCGTTGATTGGCTACCTCCAGCACGCCCCACACTGGGTATCTAGCCCACAGCGTGGGTGACTGGAAATTGAACTGTGACCTCCAGGTTCAAAGGTCGACACTCAACCACTGAGCCATGCAGGCTGGGCTTAACACTTCCACTTTCTGATACTTTACTCTTTTAACACCCATGATACTCTTTTGATTTGGCTTCAAGGATCCCATGACATTTAAAAAATCCTCTTTAGTCTTAATGGATGTGGAAATAACCTATGACTTGATATTAGTCTGCTTTTTGCATTTCTATACCTGGGTTTATGGATGATATTGGGGAAATGAACACTATCATGCTCTTTGGCAATACATACACATTTATGTTCTTCGGCCATAGTTCTTGTACCTGTTTTTAGGCGTCACCTTTTCCCATTTCTTGCCACAGCTTTTTCTTTGAGCCTTTTACCCTACCTGTGCATTTCTTTAAAAACAGAAGCTGATTGGTAGCGGTTAGAGCAGACTAAACTGTCATAACAGAAAGATCTGAAAATAGATAAAAACACAAACACAACAGATCATGGCTTGGTTGGTGAATGGCTTTCCTCCACTGGGTGATTCAGCCATTCTGGAACTTTTCATTTTGTTACTCTGCGATCCCTTAGGGCAACATTTTTCAACTCATGGCACACATGGACTAATTACTGAAATTCTACGGCACACTGAAAAATATACACTGAGTGGCCAGATTATTATGATTTCTGAATGCATAATAATCTGGCCACTCAGTGTATATTTTATATAATAAAAGCCTAATATGCAAGTTGCCCCCTCAACCAGGAGTTTGACCAGCAGGCAGGCCGGCCAACTGCCCATGTTCCCTCCCCCTGGTCAGGCTGGCCAGACCCCACCCATGCATGAATTCATGCACCAGGCCTCTAATTTATATATATATATATATATATATATATATATATATATATATATAGAGAGAGAGAGAGAGAGAGAGAGAGAGAGGCCAGATTATTACGCATTTAGAGATCATAATAATCTGGCCACTCGGTGTATATTTTGCCAATCTGACAGAAAAATAGGTATAATTTTGATTCGTTCACACCAGATGGCTATTGTTGTATTGGCTGTCATTATTTTTTAAAATTTGACAGCTTAAGGGAAAATAGGTCAGTGCCCCGACTAAATAGTCAGGCATTGCATTTTTAAAAAGTTCTTATGGCACATTGGTTGAAAGTCACTGTATTTTCAACTAGTGAAAGTGAAAGAGAAGCATATCTACTTTCTAAATGCTTAGTCTTAAAATTAATGTATCAATTCCAGTCACATACCATTGGCCCAAAATCAGGTGCACAGACACATTTATTAGCAAAGGGAGATTGGCAAAAGTAGTCTAGCTGGGACCAGGGAGAAGAGAATATTGGTTTTTAGTGAAGAGTTAGCTATCCCCCATACAGTGTTCTTGTATCCTATTATACTGAGAAAACACAGATAGGTCAACTTTCAAGATTTTACTCTCCTTTCCACATGTACATATCTGAGTCCATCAGTTCCATCAATCACTACCAACACTGAGGTAGAGTTATGCAAACTTTAGTCTGCTTTCCTCAATACTTTTCATCCCCTCAGATAGCTTACTCCATGGAATTTCTCCATGCTTATCTGCATTTTAAATATTTGTAAGAATGTTCAAGTTTCTCTGCGGGGGCCATATATGGTGGGGATCTCCCTTTTCTGCCTCCAGCATGGAAAGAGAGATCAACAAACCGGTTCTAAGTGGAGGCAGCCAGGGATTGAGAAATAATGAAAGAAAGAAAGATAAAAAGAAGAAAGAAAGAAAGAAAGAAAGAAAGAAAGAAAGAAAGAAAGAAAGGAGGAAAGAAAGGAGGAAAGAAAGAAGGCACAGAGGTAGATTTAAAAGCTGGGAGCTGAGTGGGACGCCATTCTCTCTGATGGAGAGGCAGCACGACCTTGAGCCACCAAGCACATTTATTTTATACCCCCAATACCAGGAAGTAACACCAAAACTTAGGCTCAAAGGAGCTTATTTGCATTCTTAAGTAGGCCCTAGCATTCCTGTTGCTTGACTGGATTTACAAATCTAGACCCGCCCCTGACAACACGTGGGCTGATATGAAGGCCAAACTGATTACACTGTCTGCCATCTTGGGGAAATGTGTACCCAAGATGCTGCTCTGCCAGTGGTCTCGGACTCAGCTGACAATGTAAAGAAATGCCCATGTGCCTTCCTAGGAGGCCCTCTACATTTCTCGACATTAAAAAAAAAAAACAGACTGAAAACCAGCACTATTTCTCCACCCAGCACTTTCCTCTTGCTACATGCTCACTTCCTCCTTTCTTTCAAGCTATGCTTCCTGAAAGCATATTCTATATGTTTTTCTACTTCTTCCCCTTCCATTTACTCTACAGCTGTTAGAAATTTGGCTTCTACCTTAGACTAATCTGTTCTTGTTATGATTACTGGTGTTGAGACTGGCAAGTCAATGAGACCTTATTACTTGAAATGCCTGTGGTGCTGCTCATTCCCTCGTGAAAATGAACTTTTACTATGCTGCTATGATTCGTTATTCTTTGTTTGGACTGCTCCTTGTGGATATTTCTGAAGGTTCTCCTTGATATTGGAGTTCCCTCAATTTACTGTCTTCTCATTGTGGATGTTTTCTGCACTATCAGATTTATCTGCTGTATCCCATTCAGTGATTCAAAAGTCAACCTCTCCAACTGGAGCTCTTCCTTGAGTTCAAACTCAGTGAACATTTCTACTTGGATGTCCCACAGTCAAGACAGCACTCACCATCTCTCCCACTCTCTAAATGCTGTCTCTTCTCTACAATGCTGTTTTCTCCCTTCTATGTCATCTATTCATTTGTGAAGTTTATCAATCACCTAATTATGTGCCAGACTTTCTGCAAATTAAGATTATAGTGATACACAAGACAAATATGATCTCTGCTATTTTAAAAAGATATATTCTTATTGATTTCAGAGAAGAAGGGAGAGGGAGAGAGAGAGAAACATTGGTTGTCTCCTGTGTGCCCTCCACTAGTGATCAAACCCAAGTGACCGGGAATTGAACACTGACCTCCTGGTTCATAGGTCGATTCTCAACCACTGAGCCACACTAGCTGGGCTGATTTCTGCTTTTGCAGAGTTTACATTATGGTATCGGGGAAGAAGTAATAATGATTAAATTAAGAAATGACTTATGAGATGGTGATAGCTCTGGGATTATTTCAGATGTAGTTGGTTTTAAAAGACCTGTCCAAGGAGCTGACAGTTGAGTTGTTTCCTGAGTGACCAGAAGGAGCTAGTTGTGCAAAGATGAGCAGAGCATTCCCGGCAGTGGACACGCTGGTACCAAAACCCTACTTGCATACGTGGTGAATTCGATGGGCACAAGAAGGTGAACAAACCTGGAACTTAGTGAATGAGAGTGACAGATGTCCGTACTGGTTTCCTGGGGCTGCTGTAACGCATTATCTAACCTTGGTGGCTTGAAAGGCAGACATTTATTCCCTCCTAGTTCAGGAGGCCAGAGTTTCAAAATCAGGGTCACTGGCCAAAATCAAGGTGTTGCAAGTCTGTGTTCTCTTCTTAGGCTCTGGGGAAGAATCTGTTCCTTGCTTCTTCCAGCGGCTGGTGGCTTCCAGCACTTACTAGTTTATGGTTAATTATTGCAATTTCTGCCTCTGTGGTCACAGTGTCTTCTCTTCCATGCGTGTCAGATCTCCCTTTGCCTCCTTTTATAATGATGTATGTGGTTGCATTCAGTTTCCTTCCATCTTGGAAGTTTAGGATAATTTCTCCATCTCAAGATCCTTTGTTTAGTCACACAACCTACAGCAAATTATTCCTAACTCTGTATCCTCAGCCAAAATGCCACTTAGAATCTCCAAACTCCATTTAACCAATTGTCTGACATCTCCCAAGAAATATCTAGTAAGTGCCGCAACCTCAACATAGCCCAAAACAGAATGTTATGCCTTCTGTCAAGCCTGCTTCTCTCCCTCTTGGGAGAGTCTTGGGTCCTGGGAATGGTTGGGCACATGGGGCCTGTTCCCATCATCGCGGAGGGGCACTGGGTGGGTTATAGGGTGTGAGCCTGTTGATTATGGCCATTGTGCTTGGTGTAGGGGTGGAAGGCAGGGAGAATCATAGTCCCGGCCATGTCGGTTCAGGCGGCCAATCCTATGGAGCTTTATAAGGCCGGTTAAGGCACTTAGTTTGGTTCAACAGTTATATAAACCATGGGGTGATTCTGTGCCAGTAAGTGAAATGCTGTGGTTTTGCTATAAAACAGTGTCCCTCTTCTCATCATGTCTCTCTAAAAAGGAACAATTAAACAGAAATTAATTAAAAAATTAAATTAATTGTACTCCTAGCAAGAGAGTACTAATTAAATATTAAGGAATAAGGTTTTGTTGGGTAGACTTGAGCTTTTGAAGAACAACAAATCATTGTTATATAAATTATCCCCTCTTCCCCAACTAGTTTTGTCCCCGTGGGGTATTACTGCCCCCATTCAGAATGCATGCTATCAAAGACTGTTCTGATTGCTAAAAATGGACTGGATTAGGGTAGGTGAAGGAAGGAAGCTTGAAAATAGGATTTTAATTAAGAGTCTATTTTAATTGCCCAACTGAGGAATCAGTTGTATGAACAAGCATTGTGTTTGAGATGGAAAGAAGAGAATGGATTTAGGATATGTTTTTGAAGATAGAGTTGGTTGATTGATCTTGCTGATAGACTAATTATATATAGCAAAGAAACAAGAATTAGATAAAGGCTTCCATTTGTTACTTGAGGAACTGGGCCATAAACTGAGAAAGGGAGAAGAGGGAGAGAAGCAGGCTTGACAGAAGGCATAACGTTGTGTTTTGGGCTATGTTGAGGTTGCGGCACTTACTAGATATTTCTTTGGAGATGTCCGACAATTGGATAAATGGAGTTTGGAGATTCTAAGTGGCATTTTGGCTGAGGATACAGAGTTAGGAATAATTTGCTGTAGGTTGTATTTGATACTGGATGGCATTACCCATAGAGAGTGTATATAGAGAGACTGGGGCCATTAGGAACACTCAATTATTTAGAAGAGAAGGAGGAGTGGCCAGTGGGATAGAAAGGAAATCAGGAGGGTGGTATCCCTCAAGTTGAATTCAAATATTTTTAAAGGAGATGTGTCAGTTATAGTTATTGCATTTGGTGAAGTGAGGCTGTTTGTGATTTTGACAAATCTGACATATAGTTTAAGTAGAAGCTGGATGAAAGGTTATTGGATTGAGTTGTGGAAGTAGAGATAGTGCTTATAAATTTTGAATAAATTTTGTTGTGAAAAGAATCAGAGAAATGGGAAAGTTCTTGGAAAAAGAAGATATTGCTTAAGGGAGTTTTTGTTTTTGGAACCAGAGAGTAATAGAGTGAGCTTAAGTAGAGAAGAAATGATGGAATGATTAAGGAACAAGGGAAAACTAATGAAAACAGGAAAGAGGTGGATAAATGTTGGAGTATAATTCCTAAAGGGCCAGGAAGTGAGGAGATCTAGGGTACAGATGAAGAGGTTGGTGGTTACTAGGAACAGGGACATTTCAGTCATAGTAAAAAAGGACTGCAGAGCCCAGCCGGTGTGGCTCAATCATTGAGTGTCAACCAGGAGGTTACAGTTTGATTCCGGTCAGGGCACATGCTCAGCTTGTGGGCTTGATCCCCATTGGAGGGCATGCTGGAGGCAGCTGATTGAAGATTCTCTCTCATTGGTGTTTCTGTCTCTCTTCCCCACTCCCTTCCTCTCTGAAATCAATAAAAATATATAAAAAAAAAAGGATTGCAGAGACAATGGGTAGAAGCTGAACGGTCATGGCGTGGGTTGTGGAAAATGGAGCTCTTACCTGTTTGCTTCTTCTTTCCCAAAGAAGTGTGGTAATATTGGGGTGGGGAGCAGTGAAACAAGTTTGGGTAAAAAGATTTGCAATAGCTATCTGGAAACATCCCCAGGAAGTGCCCGTTACAGATTTGCAGCCATGAATTTAAATTGAGGCTAGTTGTGGTTGTGTGTTTTCCTCCAGGCATTTCTTCAGCTTTGTATGTGGAGGCTTGGAACAGGCCAATGGTAGGGTGCAACTTGAGGATGAGCCAGGTAATTGAGAAGCAGGAAGAGAGGTCTAAGGGACTTAAGGTGCTTACAAAGGAGAGGTGACAGTGATGGACATGGACCTTGACCTGGACCTGGAAGAAATAAAAGTGAGGGTGTAACTAATAATGGAAGAAATTGTAGGGTCAATGGATTGGAAAGCCAGTTACTGCCAAGAAGATGCTGGAATAGAAATAGCAGAATAGATGAGCTGGAAAAAGAAAAGTTGGTGCTCACATTGTGGGATCTTTGAAGTCTCAGAACTGGTGCAAGTAAGTAATCAAGATGCCAAATCAGAGGTTGTAAGAATGAGAGTGGGTGGTGAAGGCTCCATGGAAATGTAGAAGGTGGCTAGAGTGAAGTGAAATGTGATTCTGTTTGATCCTACAAGGAAAACAGCCAGGTCCTCGTCATCAGTGAATGAGGCAAACAGTAGTATGTGAGTAGATGACAGCAAGAAGGGATAATGGGTGGTAAAGTCCAGTGATATGAACTTCAAAGCAGGTACGACTTTTGAAAGAGGACAGAGGAGAAATTGGAAGGTGAAAGGTGGGACAGTCCATTTCCAGGCTGGGGGATTTTTAGGAAAGGAGCTGGAGAGTTACTCAAAGTATTCACAACTCAAGTGGAATGGGAATCACAGAAGCAAGCTTTTGGTCTGTAGTAGGATCCTGGGTACCTTTTGTGAAGGTAGGCTTTTAATTCTTTAATCACTTTATCATAGGAATGTCCCAGGCAAGGATCTACCTACCTCTGGTTCATAGACATTTTGGTATTTTAGCAACTGGTACAGCCATCCCTTTTTACATTGGTTGAACACTAGGCTTAAATCTGAGTGTATAATCAATCTCCCCTTAATGGAATAATGGAAAGACAGTGATAATAAGTTTTAGCCTTAAAATTCAGGTTAAACCTTGCTTTCTCCATGTTTCTGGGTTTTACCTGGTGGAAGGAACATTCAGAGAAGAGAATGTTTTAGAGTTTGTAGAGGGTTGACAGTGAGTTTCAGATGACAGAAGGGGCAGGGGGAGGGCTGAGAAGGTGAAAAATGGGGCAGATTGTTTCTGGTGAAGACTGAGGTAAAGAGGATTGGGGGGCATGGTGGAATTGGTCCTGAGCTGTCTTGGAGGAAGCTGGGTGAAGACCTTGTGGCGGCTCCTTTTGACCTGGTGGCCAGGGATGAGCAAAAGGCTCCTCTGAGTTTCCCTAGCCTTAGGCCTCTCCCCGTGGCCTAATGGCCAATTGGAGAGCAAAGGCCTCCTTGGGCACCACGCTCAGGTGGCAGGAGACCACATTCTCTGAGGGCCTCTTCCTAGCCACCATGGTGGTGTGATGCCTGGGGGAGGTGCTTTCTCCTATTTGGCAGAAACTATAAGGAGTGCTGCTTCTGGAGGCACTGAGCATAGCAATCTTCCCTCCAAGTGGGTTTAGACTAGTGTGCTCTCCACTCCACTGTCACTGTCATAGGCTTAAGTATACACCCTTAGGGGTTCACGTGTAGGTGTTTACACCCAGGCTCCTGATTTCCCTGCTCCCAGACTCACATCCTTTCAGTTTACCTCCCAGCACTGCTTCCAGGAACTGGGAATGGGAGAATGGTCTTTTAAATTCAAATGTCATTCTGTCTGATCCTACAGGGAATGTTGTAAGGATTAAGATAATGCCTATAAACTGACCGGCACAGTCCTTATAACAGCAAATATACCTAACAGCCTTCCTTGCCAATTCATTGCCCACTGGACAAAGGCCAGCGTCCTCCAAATGGCACGTATGATCTCCGGAGATGGTGCCCGCTGCCTGGTCGGCCTGTGCCCCTCCTTCCCCACGTGTGACTGCTGCACTGCTTCCTGTGTTCCAGGCATGTCACACCCTCTCGTTCTGGAAAATGAAATATTCATTCATGGAGTGACGCCTTTGCTCATGTTCACCCTGCACCTGGTCAACCTCCAACAGCATTTGAGCTAATTAATTGGTTTCTCTACAAACCTGTCCTGATGATGTTTCCTGTCTCCCTTTTCCCCCAGGGAAGTTACCTCCCTAGCCCCCTTTCCAAACCTTGTTTGTATCACTTGTGTTTGTTTTAGAATCTCCTCTACCCTATGAATTTCTTAAAGCCAGAAATTATGAATTATTCATCTTTGTTTACTCACAGGCTACCACACTAGGTGCCCGATGAATATTTGTTGAATAAATGAAAATCCAATACATATTTGAGTTTACAAATTATATTTTGTTTATGTATGTATGTATTTATTTTTTGTTTTGTTACTTCAACAGTGGAGGTAAAATTTCTGATAAAGGAGAAGGTGAATGCAGAAGAAAATGAGTGGCCATGAGTTAGGATGGGAGGGAGGTACTGTTATTGGTGTCCTGTTATTATTATTATTTTTTTTACTGGCGGCTTTTATTTACTTGAGTTATAAGTGGTTTTGCTCTCAGTTGTTATTGTTTTATTCTGAATTGGAATCATGAACTTAAAACAATTTTTACATTGAAACATGATTGGCATACAACATTATATATATTTCATGTTTACAACATATTGATTCCACATGTGTCTTGTAAAGTGGTCACCATACTAAGTCTAGTAACCACCTGTTGCCGTGCACTTGTTACAATATTTCCTGTGCTGTAAGATGCCTGCCAAAGAGTTTACTGCTGATTTGTCTTCTAGGAATTAAGTGGTTTTACACCTTACATTTATGTCTTTGATCCATTTTGAATATATATTTGATATGGTGGAAGCGAGTGGTCCAGTTTAATTATTTTGCATTTATCTGACCAGTTTCTCCAACACTACTTATTAAAGAGTATGTTCTTGACTCCTTTGTCATAGAGTACTTGACTAAATAAGCAAAGGTTTATTTTTGGGCTCTCTGTTCTGTTCCATTGATCTATGAGTCTGTTTTTGTGCCAGTACCATACTGTTTAGATTACTATAGCTTTGTAATATAGTTTGACATCAGGGAGTGTGATACCTTCAACTCTGTTCTTTTTTCTCAAGATTGCTTTGGCTATGCAGAGTCTTTTGTGGTTCCATATGCATGTTAGGATTATTTGCGCTAATTCTTAGAAAATGCCATTGGCATTGCCTGAATATGGAGGTTGCTTTGGGCAGTATGGGCATTTTAATGATATTAAGCTGCCCAACCCAGGGGCATGGTATTTCCTTCGTTTTATTTGTATCCTCTTCAGTTCCTTTCACCAATGTCTTATGCTTTTCTCTTTTTTAAAAATATAAGTTTATTGATTTTTTTTACAGAGAGGAAGGGAGAGAGATAGAGAGCTAGAAATGTCGATGAGAGAGAAACATCAACCAGCCGCCTCCTGCACACCCCCCACCGTGGATGTGCCCGCAACCAAGGTACATGCCCTTGACCGGAACTGAACCCCGGACCTTCCATTCCGCAGACCGACGCTCTATCACTGAGCCAAACCGGTTTCTGCATGCTTCTCACAGTATAGGTTTTTCACTTCCTGTAATAATTAGCTTTCTAAGTTTCATATGCTACATCAAACAAATGTAGTTTTCTCACGGTGTTTAAGTATGATGACAAGGCAGTTTCCAGTGCCTTCTTACAATTGCTGGATTACTGTGGGGAACCTTTTGGAACCGTGGTTAAAATATCCAATTTCTTTTAGCTTTCTTCATATCTTGGGTCTTTTGATCCTGCATGAACTGGTTAATAACAAAGAATTGAGGTCATATAGATCAGACATCGGCAATAAGAACCAAGAAGAATGGGAAGGGCCCATGTGAAATGAGGTGGCAGGAGCGAATAACTTCTTAGTGCGGATGGGTGGGAACGATGGGTGTTAAGGGGAGAGCTAGGGTATATGGAGGGGAGGTGGGGGAGTCTGTGGGGAATGGAAGGACTTCTATGGGTATGGGGAAAGGTGGTTTGGGGAACACAGTGCACTATTTGGCAGAGGTGTGCATGAACTGAATGAGTGATCAGACAAGATCCATTTTGATACTTCAGATGGGGTCATTGACCCTGGCTCCCAGGTTCTTGCCATCAGGTTAACCAAAGTCAAGTACATTTTTTTTTTTAACATCAGACATCAAGATATAATATAAAGGACACATGTAAAGAAATATCTTGATTTGTTTAAAAATATCAAGTCAGAGCTGACTGTCTTGACGTTTTTGCTTTACATTAGTATGTTCTCTATAGTAAATGGTGTGCAGGGTTTATGGTTGAGCCAGAAAGCAATTCCTCACTTTCTTTGATCTAAAAATAAATTCCAAGAAATATTCTGAATAGAGGGGAGAAATACACACTCTTGTGGGTCAAAGTTGTCCCAGTGACTTGGGTGAACTCAGGCCACAAACCTTTGCTCAAGCCTCTTCTGGGGAATGTTTTAAACCCATCAGCTGAACCGCTCCAGACCGATGAGATAGACGCGTGAACGCTAGGCTCCCTGCGATCGGCGCTTGACCTCACCGGAGAGAGAGCCTGCTGCCCTCTGACCTCTGTACCAGGTAACCTGTGGCCTGGGGTCAATCTGTGTTAGATCCTGGGCTTTACAATTTTTTGTTTTGTTTTGTTTTGTTTGTTTTTTTTTTTAGAACAAATAACAGTATCCATTCTGTTTGAGAGAATGTTTATTTTGGAGAGCGATGCTAGAGAAACAACGGAAGAGGCACGCCTAGTGTTTTTTTCAGGGGAGTGGTGGGATTTATTTCCCAGGCCGTGGGTCTTAAGTGCCTTTGCTTGGTCTGAGACCAGCTCCACGTCAGCTAAAGCAGGTTCTGGCCCTGGGTAGACTGGCTGCTTTTGTCCTCTCCTCTGACCTGCTTTTCTCTATCACTCCAATTCAGCAATGCAAATGTGGGAGCCCGGTGTAGGTGCTGAGTAAAGGGAGTTGTTGATGGCAGGGGCATTGGTACACCTTATTATAGGATCTCACTTTCTCAGTACAACGTGTGAAATAGGTGAGATTTTACGGATGAGAAGACTAAAGCTCATAGTCACACAGCTAGTAAGTGGCTCAGTTGGAATTCAACCCAAAGACAGGGCTGCCTGTCTTTGAGGGCCTCTACACTGACTGCCTCCCGCCGAGAATGTTCTCTAGCCGTGCCTCCTGCAGAGAACGTTCTGTAGCTGTGTTCCTGCATGAGAGCACTG
Organism: Vespertilio murinus; assembly: GCA_963924515.1. NCBI lineage: Eukaryota > Metazoa > Chordata > Mammalia > Chiroptera > Vespertilionidae > Vespertilio > Vespertilio murinus. The sequence continues at coordinate 33,011,196 of OZ004711.1, forward strand.
GATTGTCCCAGGGTGGGGAGACAGAAGGAATGTTGGCCCCGTCGAGGATGGCCTGTCCTTTTCGAATCGGCACAGTGGTTGGGTGTCTTCCCCCCGCCTGCGTTGTTGGCTGAAGAGTTAGTTAACCTTGGGGAACACCACATTCTAGCAAGTTCCACCAGCTTTGCAGTCACTGATTTTGTTAGTTATTGGGATTTTTGATGTTGTGTTAAACTTTAAACCCTTCACTGGGTGTACTGTAAAATAACACATTTCAGGACTAGTTTATATGTAGTTTAACTTGGTTTAAATAGTTATTGGGTTGGTGCTCAACGCAAATTCATTCTAGTCAATGTAGAGACGGTTCTTTAGACTATGGCAATTTTGTGACATTTTCCAGTTTTTGCTCTAAGATTTCTAATAAATTATAAAGGCAAACGAGTCTTTTCTCTGTATGGATCTTTTACTTTAGTTCATTAAAGATGAGAAAGTTGTATAACAGGAAGATCACTCAAGTTATGGTCAGATGATGTGGGATTTAGTCAAATGCCAGCTCTCTGCAGGGTGCTCTTGAGAATTTTTACTTTTTTCCCTTCTCCCTGCTCTACCCCGCCCTGCCCCGCCGACCCCACACTGGACTTGTTTTTATTACAAGAATAATTCACGCTTACTTTAGAAATGTTAAAAAAGGACTCACACAAGGAAGAAAATAAAAATGACCTGCAACCCTACCATTCAAAGATGAAATGGGTTTTAAACATTTTTGGGTACAACCTTCTAGCTTTCATGTATGTATGGGTGTGTGTGTATGCACATGTTCTTAAAAGAAATACACGCCAAAACTGATTTATGTACCTTTGCTCTCTTCACAGTTAATTTTCTACTTGCCCATCATCTCGTCTATATCCAGAGTGTAATTAACACGGGATGATTTAATTCCTAAGCTATAAAGAAATTCTAGAATGTTTAACCTACTTAAGGCTGTCTGCTTACTTGTAGATCTCCCTTCACTTTATTATAATCATTACCAGTTAACAACCGTTGCTTTTTCAAGTCAGGGTTGGGTAAGAGATGCTGATGGCAGACATTTTGGGGGCGAGTTTGGAGAACAGGAACAGTGGCCAGAGACCCCGGAGAGCAAAAGGCCAGGGCTACGGGATCTAGAAGCGGCGTGCCAAAGCAAGAGTACCGATGATCTCAATCTTTTATATGAGGAGACTGAAGTCCAGAGAAGTCTGGCTCTGTGCAGGCCCAGATTGCCCTACATAGGGTGGAGTATCAAATCCAGGCTGAAAAAAACACACCAAAAAAACCGTGTTGCAGGCAGCCGCCAAACTAATGACCCAGGAAGTAGGTACAAGTGCACTGGGTGAGGTCTGGCCTGAAGGTCACTGGATTGATATTGGAGTCTGGAGTTCTGGCAGGAGTTCTATTGGGAATTTCATTTTGTGAGTCACTTGCCTCCCTGAGTGCCTCATGGTAAGCACACTGACTCCACCTCTACGGGCTCAATTTCTTGGGTTAACTTTGGGTGTCGTTAAACATTATCTTGAAATTTATGGTTGAGGAGAGGCTGTTGAGTATAAATTGCCAACGTGCGCTGCTGATTCCCACCAGCGATGTGATCCGATTGACAACGGCGTGAGCCTAGCCCACCGGGGTCCGGTGAATGACATCTGCCGAGCCAGAGTGCGTCTGGAGCTGGAATTGAAATGCATGGCCCCTTAGTTTCCATGTGATGCCAACACTCAGGCAATTGACTTTTGCTCTTCAGTCTCCAACAGGGGGAAGATTATGAAATAAAGTGGGGAGAGGCCAGGCATACTGAAGACTCAAACCCATAAATATAAATAACCGCAATTAATCATTTGCAGCCTCTCGTGTCTATTAAATCTATGCTCAGTGGGTCAGCAAGTGGCACACGGCTCTTCAGCGCTCAGCCCGTGGTTGGTGGGGAATGTTCCGGGAGCAACAGCTTGTTGAGATGTGACCCCCGGTTCTTTTCCAAGACGAGTCCAAATCACTTCAAGCTATAATGAGTTGTGGGGGGGGGGGGGGGGGGAAATTCACTCCCAAACAACCCCAGCCCAACGGGGAACAGAAATAGAAAGAAGACTTCTGCTGTTGGCATTTGAGAGGCTCTCTCAGTCGACACTTAACTCTTCTTTGCTACCAGCTTGTTAGACAGAATAAGATAAAACAGTCTTTCAAGTGCGAAAGCTCAACAGATATTATATTCTAGATGATCCCTGAGGTATTCGTTTTTCTATTATGGAATCCTGTTTTTGATTGTGGCTTATATTTTGACTATTTTCTCATGCGATTTATTGATGTTTTCTCTCTCCTTGGTATGTCCTTTTTTCTTGCTTTCACCTACGTGCTATGAACATGGCCAGTCTTAGGTAAAAAAAATTACTGTTTTTACTCTTAATACCTCAAAAGGTAATAAGGGGCGATCCTCCCACCCCATCTCCCTCTTTCTCTTTCTCCCTTTCTTCCTTTTTTCCCTTCCTACAAATTTCACCTTGTCATTGCACTGATTAAGACCATCCATTGATTTTTATAGCTCTGTCTTTTCAGAGTTTAAGTGCCTTACGAGGAAGAAGTCTTGTGTGGCTCAGCACCCGCCTTGCTCTCTGACCTCTTCTGTGACCCCTGCTCCTCTCACTCATTGGGCTGCAGCCAGGGCGGCTTTCGGTGGCCACGGAGGCCCAGCGTGCGCACCTGTTTCCTCCCTGTGCCCCGCCCTTCTCTCAGCTCTCCGGGTGGCTGGCTCTTCCTCCCCAGTTACCGTATTTGCCAGAGTATAAGACAACTTTTTGGCCCTGAAAAATATGCCTCCAAGTGGGGGCTAGTCTTATACGGCGAGTATATAACAAACTCTGTATTTTTAGTGGAAATGTTAGGGGGTCGTCTTATACGCCCAGTCGTCTTATACACCAGCAAATACGGTACATTTTTGCCTAATCACTTTCATGAACATTCTATCTACAGTGGATCCCCGCTAACCCCAGCCAGTCTCTAACCCAGGGCTGGGCAAACTATGGCCTGCGGGCCGGATCCGGTGAATAAAACTATTGAATTAAAAAAAAAAACCCAAAAGACCATACCCTTTTATGTAAGGATGTTTACTTTGAATGTATATGAGTTCACACAAACACTCCATCCATGCTTTTGTTCCGGCCCTCCTTCTTAAAGTTTAAGAACCCATCGTGGCCCTCGAGTCAAAAAGTTTGCCCACCCCTGGTAACCTCATAGTCTGTCTTGCTTTCTTCATAGCACTTGCCAGTTTCAATTTGAAAATTGGTCTACCTGTTTAATTTTTGTTTTCCCCAATCTGTGAGAGCAGAGAGCAGTGCTGAGGACACAGCAGGCGCTCGGTACTGGGAAATCCCGGTTGAATGTGTGTGCAGGACTGAATGTTTGTTTCTCCTTTCATTTTTCTTACTGGTGGAGGCCCTCAGGGAAACTTTCCTGAGTACTCAATTAAACTCTTGCTTTGGTTATTTTCTTAGAGTCACCATTGCTTTCTTTCCCTCACCAACTGTAAATGTGTTTTTCATAAGCCAACTTTTGACAAGGAATATTGAAGTTTCTTAGGAGTGGCAGATAGATGTTTTTGTTTTTGGCAAATTTATCGGTAAACTCTTCTTTAAATCCATGAGAGCATAGAAAAATGGTTCTAATTATTTCTTGATCAGAAGCAAACAACTTTGCTGCATTTTTTTTTTTAAATATCTAGAGAATTTGGGTTCTGTTCAGATGAGACAGAATTGAAATAAGAATTTTCTTTTTCTAATCTTGGACTGTGTGCTTGTGTCTGGTTTGAAGTTCTTAATCTTCATGCTTTTATGAAGTTGGTAGTGTTTGTTTCATCCACATTGTGTACAGCAAACTTCTATGTAAACTCTTCTGACCTAGAACTCAGGAAGGAAGGGAACAAAGACGTTTGAATAGATAGAGCCAGACTGTTGAAAACCCAAAAGCTAAAATGCTGATAAGTTGTTTCTTCTGCCTTGCTAAGAACTATTTATTTGTATTTTGAATACAGTTTTAGCTAACCTGGCTCTCATTCTTCTGACCACAGTGGGAACAAGTTAGAAGTGAGCTGGAGAGTTCCAAGATCAAAAGGGAAAATTACCAGCAGCCCGGCAGTTTGGAAGAAACAGGAAAACGTTGTAAAGCAGACAGAAGAGGAATTCAAGTGGGACAGGCTGTTGGCTGGGGGCTCTTAGTAAAGGGGTAGATACTGTTGTTGCTGGTGCTTTTCCTGAGGGCACGGCCCTTAGCTAGCATAGGCTGATGTTCCTATGGATGGCTCTAAGTCATCAGTAATTGACTTAATGGGAAATATCCTTTATTTAAGAAGAAGACTATAACTTGTATTTTTTTAAAATTTAAGTTCTTTATTGTTTAATGTATTACATTAGTCTCCTTTTAACCCCATTGATCTCTCCCCAGCTGCCCCAACCACCAGCACATCCCTCACCTCCCCCAACTCCGGTCTGTGTCCATTGGTTATCCAATCTAATAAAAGAGTAATATGCAAATTGACCATCACACCAAGACACACAATGGCTTCCCCCATGTGGTCAAAGATGGCTGCCTCCATGTGGACACAAATGGCCACCACAAGATGTCCTGCAGGGGATGGCAGTTGTGGGAAGTTAGGGGTGATCAGGCCAGCAGAGGAGGGCAGTTGGGGGTGACCAGGCTGGCAGAGGAGGGCAGTTGGGGGAGACCAGGCCAGCAGGGAAGGGTAATTGGGGGGCAGGCCCAACTGCAAGGGAAAGCAGTTGGGGGGGGCGCTAGGCCTGTAGGGGAGGGCAGTTGGAGAGGGACAAGGCCTGTGGGGGAGGGCAGTTTGGGGGCAGGCCTGCAGGGGAGAGCAGTTGGGGGAGACAAGGTCTGCAAGGGAGGACTGTTGAGGGAGACCCAGGCCTGTAGGCAAGGGCAGTTGTGGGGAGACCAGGCCAACAGGGGAGGGCAGTTGGGAGCCAGCAGTCCTGGATTGTGAAAAGGATGTCTGACCGCCTGTTAGTGGGATTGGACCTAAACGGGTGTTCAGACAACCCTCAAGGGGTCCCAGATTGGAGAGGGTGCAGGTTGGGCTGAGGGACACCCCCCCCCCCTTGCACAAATTTTGTGCACTGGGCCTCTAGTGCTAATATATAACTAGTATTTTAGAGATGTTTTAATTCAAAAATAGTTTAGACATAAAAACACATACCCGTAAACTTCACTCACATGTAAACTCTTGCAGAGCAGGTGTTTTGTATATTTGTTCTCAGTTGTACGTTCAGTGCCTAGCACATGTTAGACGATCTGTTAATAATTACTGAATGAAAGAATGAACTCAGGACTTATTACCCAATACAGCTCAATAAATAGGACATTAAGATAGTATCACCTTTAATGGTTAGGGTTTTGTTTTGTGTGGTTTTTTTTAATTTTTAAATTTTTTTATTTTTCTGTACCCATTGAATGAAGAAAATAATGAAATAATGTCAATTGAAAGTTAAAATAGCTCTGGACGTTTTCAGAGATACTTTATTTATAGGAGGCATGAGGAAACACATTGAAATGATTTGTCTGAAATCACAAAGCAAGCTGGTGGTAGAAACAGCATTACAAGGCAAGTTTTCTTAATCTCACCTTGCTGGTGCTTTTTTTAAAATCTTGTTTTGAGAATAAGAATAACATGGAGTTATTTTTTTTTTCTTTTTGTAGCAATAGCAGCTCTAGAGAAAATATTGAGTAGAATCCTTTATCTTCTCATGTTTATGCTATTTAACATTTTTTTCTTATTTTTTTTAGAGGGGGCGAGAGAGAGAGCAAGTAAGGGGGGGGGGAAGAAAGAGAAAAAGAAGGAGAGGGAAAATACTGATGTGAGAAACATCAATTGGTTACCTCCTATCTGCACCCCAACCTGGGATTGAACCCACAACCAAGGATGTACCCTGACTGGGAATTGAATCTGCAAACTTTTGGTGTATGGGACAACACTCCCCCCAACCTGGGTGTGCTATTTAAATTTTAGAATGTCAAATGTGAGGGTATTTGCTGGGTAATGTTGGCACATGGCTACCTCATGCACAGTGACTAGACTTGTTAATAGTCTAGGACTTGAATGCTTTCCACTTAGGGCGTGTGCCAGTCCTTTTCAAGAAGAAAAGAAAAATCTGAAGGGAGAGGCTTGAAGAGGATGCCTTGTTCAAGTGGGGAAAATAGGATCTTATGACCAAGTTTGTTTTAGCCAAGAGGACTAAGGAGGTGGAGATATAGCTTTGCATAGTATTTTTGCGTAGGTGAAGGAAGGTCTACTGTTTTTTCTTTCCCATTTTGGAGGATGGGGGGGATGGAGCATTTACAATAAGTTGTATGATTTGTATTTCATACTTTGAAATGAAATTGTTGTTAGAATCTGTCTCTTCTCTTGCCTGATTCTTATTTCCTTAAGGGTCAGTCATTTTTTAGGGAGTATAATTGCTAAGCTAAAAACACAATACACGATTATTTGAATGCTAGTACATTTTAGATTTATTTTGCATGAAGCTTTATGTGTGTAATTTGACTCTTTGTTGAGAGTTACATCTATACATGCAACAGGTTATTAGTTAGATGTGTAGGGGAATGAATTTTATTTTATTTTTGCTAATTCTCATCAAGGATATTTTCCCATTGATTTTTAGAGAAGAGTGGAAGGGTAGGGTGGTGGGGAGAGAGAGAAATGGCCATGTGAGAGACACATCAATTGGTTGCCTCTTGCACAAGCCCCCTGCGCTCTGAGCCCTGAATGCGTCCTGGGATTGAGCCTGCATGTGCCCTGCATGTGACTGGAATTGAACCTGGGATCCATCAATCCATGGGCAGATGCTTTAAAAAAAAAAAAAAAAATATATATATATATATATATACACACACACACACACACACACACACACACACACAAACACATACACACACACACATACACACAGAGACACACTCACACACTATTTCAGATAGAGAGAAACATCAATGATGAGTATCATTGATCGGCTGCCTTCTGCATGCCCCCTACTGGGGATCGAGCGTGCAACCCCGGCATGTGCCCTTGACTGGAATCAAACCTGGGACCCTTCAGTCCACAGGCCAATGCTCTATCCACTGAACCACACCTGCCAGGCGAGGAGTGAATTTTACATGTAAATTTCAGCAGGCAGAGGTGTGGTTAGCTTTATTTCCTAAAGATACTCTCAAGCTGAAGGAAGCAGAACAATGCTCTCCCATTCCAGCATACTTCTTTGTCTCTGTTATAACTCTCAGCCATGGTGTGTGCGTTAATAGAGCTGTCATCAAATTTAGGACTATTTTTTTTTTTTTTTACAATGTAAGTAAGTTAACTGAAATTATTGTGATATAACTAAATATAAAAAAATTACCAGTCATAGTTTTTATTAATAAGCTCAGGATTTCATGAACTATGTTCAACAAGTATTACCTAAAATGTTTTTCTAGTGATAAAAATATAATGCAATTGCAACTGAACTTCTGAAAGAAGTGGCACTTTTCCCTTTCATTCAGTGATAAAAATAATTAGGGAAAGTTAAATCAATTGTCATCAGCATTTGAAAATTTTAAAAATTCAACTTTTCAAAGTTTTGTATGTTGGAAGGCAGATTCTCAAACCTTCATCTGTGCTACTAAAAAAAAATATTTCAGAATAACGATCTTGAGTTTCTTTAAGATTTTTTTGAGACTTCAAAGAAGGGTGACTACATTTAGAAATTTTTTTTTTTTTGTTAATGGTTAGAGTGTTGGTCTGAGGACTGAAAGGTCCTGGGTTCGATCCAGGTCAAGGGCACCTGCCTCAGTTGCATTCTCCATCCTCACCACAGTCTGGGCTCCTGCAGGAGACAACCAATTGATGTGTCTTTCTTATGTAGATGTTTTTCTCTCTCTATCTCTTCCTTTCTCTCCCACTTTCTCTAAAAATCAGTGGAAAAAAATATCCTCAGATGAGAATTAACAAAAACAATAAGAGATATCTGTAATTAAGATCCAGGGCAATAGAAACTTAATTATTTGCCCCATACAGTGGCCTCCCTACTCATTTTGTTGATGGTTTCTTTTGCTATGCAAAAGCTTTTTATTTTGATGTTTGTTTATTTTCTCCTTAGTTTCCTTTGCTCTAGAACAGTGTTTCCCAAAGTGTGGTAAGTGTACCCCCAGGGGTACGGGAAGAGTTTGGTGGGGGTACGCATTGCACCGGAGTTTGGTGGGGATATGCACTGCACCGTGCTTAGCTGCGCCTAATTCTACGTTCTCATGAGTCAAGACAGTCTTGTGAGGCGTGAGATGGTCTGTTGTGCAAATAAATGTTATTTTTAATATAACTTTTATTTATATTTTATTATGAATAATTTTATTTTTCATTTATTATTATTTTGTGTATGTACCAAAAAATAAATATATTTTGATTGTTATTAAAATACATCCATTTTTTTTTACGAGGTACTCAGCGTTATGAAAATTATAGAAGGGGTACACATATGTCAAAAGTTTGGGAAACATTGCCCTAGAAGATGTATCTGTAAACATATTGCTACGAGATTTTGCTGCTTATGGTTTCTTCTAGGATTTTTATGGTTTCCCGACTTACATTTAATAGACCTAAATTTAAATTGTGTATGATGTAAATTAGTGGTCTAGTTTATTTTTTTTGCATGTATCTGTCCAATTTTCCCAACACCGTTTATTGAAGAGTCTGTCTTGACTCCATTGTATATGTTTGCCTCCTTTGTCAAATATTAATTAAGTAATGAGTTGGGTTGATTTCTGGGTTCTCTGCTCTGTTCCATTGATCTATATGCCTGTTCTTGTGCCAGTATACTAGGCTGTTTTGATTACAGTGGCTTTGTAGTATAACTTGATATCTGGTATTGTGATCCCTGCAACTTTGTTCTTCTTTCTCAAGATTGCTGCAGCTATTAGAGGTCTTTTTTGATTCCATATAAATTTTTGGAGTAATTTGTTCTAGAGTTGTGAAATATGCCATTTTTATTTTAATAGGGATTATATTGAATCTACAGATTGCCTTGGGTAGAATGGGCATTTTAATGATATTAATTCTGCAAACCCATGAACACAGAATATTCTTCCACTTGTTTATATCTTCTTCTGTCTCTTTTTTCAACGTCCTGTATTAACCGACTTATTTTCAACGGTTGCTGACCTTGTTCTCACTCTCTTTTTCTGGTGGCTTTTTATTAAACTGATTTGAACCTCTGGAACCAGCTCAACCCTGTTCTGTGCCAGCTCCTCCTTCTGTCAAGTTTCTAGGCTCCTGCCCTGTTTTGAGCCTGAGGGATGGTCCTGGCTAACTTCTACTCAGTCATCGGTAGCTGTGTATTTGACCCTGAAATACTCTAACTCACCTAACAGTGCTCAGGGAGATTAGGAGGACGTTTTTCTAAAGCATCTTGCTAGAAGCTCTGTGAACCAATACACAGGTAATGTTAATTGTCTTTCATTTTCTCTTTGTTTCCTGATTTTTTGTTACTTTTTTGTCTTTATGGAATCCTCTTTCTTTGATTATATTTTACACCCATACCCCTACCCCCACACCCACATCTTTGGGTTGGGCCCTTCTGGTTTAGGACCTCCTGGGGAAATTGATGGGAAATAGAACATGCCTTTCCTTAGGCAGCCTGCCTTTCTGATAGGTTGTGAAAGGCCAGGACAAAGCCAGGGCGTGGATGCTGAGCCAGGAATGTGTGATTATGTAGCTGCAGCTTCCCAATCAGCCACAATCCAAAATTTTGGCCATCCAGAATCTGAGGATTTATTGTATGTCTAACTTTTCTGCTGACTTTTTGCTTGCTTCTTTCACTTATTTTGTTTTTATCAGGAAAATAGTTTTCTCAATAGCTTCAGAGAGGTTGTCATTGCTATTGTTGTGCTTATGGCTTTGAAAATGAATTAATTACACAACTTACTTATTTATAATAAGGGAAAGGCAAGAAGAAGGTGAATAAAAGATAAAAGTGTCTACTGTTTCCTCTTGACTAAGTATATCCACTCATTTCTATTGGGATAATCTTTTGAGGATAACCCATGGGTTAATTTTCTATCCAGATGTGGCCTAAATTCTTTCTTACAATGTTTTAAGTTAAGTTTTCAGTGTATGGGCTAGGACTTCTCTCTTTTTCCAAAGAAGAAGTTGGGGCCTCTGATGTTGACTCTTTTGTTCATTTATGTCCGACAGCTTTCAAAAAGCGTGTGCATTTCTGCAGGACCACATGCTGCCTTGTGAGCTGTATGTGCCTCTGCCTCACTGCGGATTCCTTTTCGGTCTGACAGTGCAGTGTCAGTCCTGGGGAAAGAGAAGGTGGTACGCGGTGTGCTTTGATACCGTGTTAAGCACTTTACCAGCACGTTCTTGGTGTGCCAAACCAGGATGTTCCTTCGTGTAGAGAGGTGTACAAAACATTTGCTGTCACACCAATTGGGATGATAAAGGGCTTGCTTTGTTGCAACAGGTTGAGTTCAAAACACCCAGAAACCTTGGCTTTTATGGTTTAGATGAGGCAGCTGGGTGGGAAGGTGCTTGAGAGCTCACTCCCCTTTGTTCCATTTTGCTGGGGAGTTGCTGCAAGTTCCGTGGTTGCATAGGAAGGACTTCCTCTGTTGAGGTCCCGCACCCTTATTTTGTAAGATTCCTGTGACCGTCTCCTGTAAGTCACAGATTTCGTATACAAGTGGACCTTGAGCCTGGCCCTTTCACTGGTACCTTCTGTGGGTTAGACAGGGTGTTATGACTCCAAGTAGATGAGGGGGCGGGCGCTTTTCCTGCACAGCCATCAGGTAAGCGCCTGCACAATGGAAGTACGAAGAGCTTCTTGTTACTTTGGGAACCTACCTGCACATGCTATGCTGGTAGATTACATCCTGGTGTTTTCATTTTATGTTTTATTTTAATTATTTAAAAAAATATTGTTTATTTATTTCAGAGTGGAAGGGAGAGTGAGAGAGAGATAGAAACATGGATGATGTGAGAGGATCATTGATTGGCTGCCTCCTGCACTCCCCCCCTCCTCCGGGGGGGGGGGACTAAGCCCACAACCCGGGCATGTGCCCCAACCAGGATTTGAACTTGAGCTCCTAAATCATAGGTCAACACTCAACCACTGAGCCACAACGGTGGCTCATTTTATGTTTTAAATGCCTCACTCATCTGGGTTCCTCAGTGAATGTGATCAGAGTGGCATGGAATCCTTTCTGTTTTGCTAGAGAACACAGATCCCAAGGACTGTAGGGCTTATGATTGAAATGACTCTTCTGAAAATGGTCTTTGAGCTGTACCTCCTTCTTCTCAAACACACACTGCCTACTCTTACATCTATGCTGGCAAAAGACTCAAAACCTCGAGAAGTCCCAGTTTCTCTTAAGTTACTGGAGAGCTGAAGATTGGAAAGGAAATTGCTATTTCTACACCAGAGGCCCACGGATAGGAGCATTTTTGTAAAGGTGAAGGCCCTGGGTGGGTATGCAAGGAAGAGTGCTATATCCATGTGGATGGGTTTGTATTTATAGTAAATTAGGAGAGAAGCTAGGGCTGTAAGGTAGGAAGAGGAGTTTGTGAACGCTATTTCAAGAATTCAGGGGCCAGGAATTGTGCTCTTGTTCTGGAATAAATTTGCTGGTGGGTGGTTGCTGAGGGGACCTCAGCTCTTTTTCAGTGGGTGGTTATTTCTTGTTTTAAGTTTAAAATGTGTGGTTAAATCATTCAAATATATGATTTAGCTGAGAGAGTAGTCTTCTGTCTGAGTAGCAGGCAGAAAGGGTGAACATTCAAGGACTATATATATATATATATATATATATATATATATATATGATATGATATATTTTATTGATTTTTTACAGAGAGCAAGAGAGAGGGATAAAGAGTTAGAAACAGTGATGAGAGAGAAACATCGACCAGCTGCCTCCTGCACACCTCCTATTGGGGATGTGCCCGCAACCAAGGTACATGCCCTTGACCGGAATTGAACCTGGAACCTTCTGATCCGCAGGACGACGCTCTATCCACTGAGCCAAACCAGTTTCAGCTAAAAATATATATTTTTGATTTCAGAGAGGAAGGGATGGGGAGAGAGAGATAGAAATATCAATGATGAAAATCATTGACCAGCTTCCTCCTGCACACCCCACACTGGGGATGGAGCCCACCCCCAGCATGTGCCCTGACTGGGAATTGAACCACGACCTCCTGGTTCATAGGTGGATGCTGAACCACTGAATCAGCTCAGCAGGGTGGAGTCACTGTATTTTTTAATGGGACTCTTAAAAGACAGCTAAGAATGAAGTTGAGCCAGGTAAATTGCAGGTTTATATAGAAGCATGGGTTAACAGACTTTGAGGAGTGGCAAACCCAGTTTTTGTTTGCTCAAGTACATGAATTGTGCAGGTAAAGCTGTAGTTCTGGCGGAAGATTCCTCAAACCATAGCTTTGCCTCTGACTACTCTTGTGAGTTTGAGACCCACCTGTCCATTTTTTTTTTTTTTTACCGTTTTCTCTGAGTTAGTGTTGTAGATCTCAAATTTCTTTAATTCCAAACTAAGCTGTTCTTCCTTAAGCCTACTTTTCTTTCTAAAACTTAATATTGTAAGTTGAGAGCAGTCCCCAGTTACCAGGGGAAAATCCCTTGTGGCGTTAGGTCTCTTCCTGCTTCCTTTGTAATCGGTTGTCAGGTCCTGCCCTGGTTTCTGATTTGGCGCTATCATTATATTTCTGCAAAGCATCAATCTGAACTTTAAAAAAAAAATATTTTATTGATATTTTACAGAGACGAAGAGAGAGAGATAGAGAGCTAGAAATGTCAATGAGAGAGAAACACTCGGTCAATGAGAGAGAAACACCGACCAGCTGCCTCTTGCACAGCCCCTAACGGGGATGTGCCCGAAACCAATGTACATGCCCCTGACCGGAATCGAACCCGGGACCTTTCAGTCCGCAGACCGACGCTCTACCACTGAGCCAAACCGGTTTCGGCAATCTGAACTTTTGAAATAGTTCTAAACTAGGCTCATTCTCTCACATGGGGACTATTTCAGTGCCTGCCACTGGTCCCTCTGTGTTGATTATAAGCTCACTCTTTGTTTCCTTCTAGGAGTTTTATGGTTTCAAGTCTTATGTTTAAGTCTTTTTTTGTTGTTGTTTAAAGGGAGCTCTCACATTTTTATTTACTTTTTACTTTTATTTTTTTGTTAATCCTCACTCAAGGATATTTTCCATTGATTTTAGAGAGAGTGGAAGAGAGAGGGAAAGACAGAGAGAAATATTCATGTGAGAGAAACACATCAATTGGTTGTCTCCTGCATGAGCCCCCAACCAGGTTCTGGGCTGGGGAGGAGCCTACAACCTATTTACGTGCCCTTGACTGGAATCGAACCCGGGACCCTTGCATCCGCAGGCTGACTTTCCATGTATTGAGTCAAACCAGTTAGGGCTGTGTTTAAGTCTTTAATCCATAGTGAGTTGATTTTTGTGCGTGATGCAAGATAGTGATCCAATTTCAGTCTTTTGCATGTGGTTGTCCAGTTTTCCTACCACAATTTATTAAAGAGAGTATCTTTTTCCCAATGGATTATTCTTGACTCCTGTGTCAAAAATTAATTAACAGTATACTTGTGCATTTATTTTTTGAGCTCTTTATTTTGTTTCATTGATCTCTGTGTATTTTTATGTCAATGCCATACTGTTTTGGTTACAATAGCTATGTAATATAGTTTGAAATCAGGAATTGTGTTATCTCCAGCTTTGTTCTTGCTCAAGATTGATTTGGCTATTGATGGTCTTTTGTCTATCAGAGTATTAACAGCACTCAATATACCAGTATAGCACAATTCGTTATAAGACAGAATTACAAGACAGACTTTGATATTTAATCCTCCAAATTGATTGTGATCCTCTTCAGGGTAGTTGATACACCCACATATATATTTAAGAGTCTCATGCTCTACCCACTGAGCGAGCCGGGCGCAGTTCACATATATATTTAAATGAGTCCCCTTTCACTTAGGGTTTCGTTAAGTTGGGCTGGTGTTCTTGAAAGAGTTAGAGGTCTGGCACTCGTCTGTGCAAATGCAGGAGTCACTCCTGAGCAATGTATTTGTGGTTTAATTCATGGGCTGTTAAATATGGACATCAGGCTATGCTGACTAAGCTAATTTAAAAAAAAATATTTTATTGATGTTTTACAGAGAAGAAGGGAGAGAGCTAGAGAGCCAGAAACGTCAATGAGAGAGAAACATCGACCAGCTGCCTCCTGCACACCCCCCACCGGGGATGTGCCCACAACCAAGGTACATGCCCTTGACCGGAATCGAACATGGGACTTTTCAGTCCACAGACCGATGCTCTACCACTGAGCCAAACTGGTTTCGGCTAAGCTAATTTTTTGTTGTTGTTCATCCTCACCCAAGGATATATATATATATATATATATATATATATATATATATATATATATCCCACAATTGATTTTTAGAGAATGGAAGGGAGGGATAGAGATAGAGAAAAACATCCATGTGAGAGACATATCGATTGCTTGCCTCCTGCGTGCTTCTGGACCAGGGCGGTAATCGAACCTGCAACCGAGGTACGTGCCCTTGACCAGAATGGAATCTGAGACCCTTTAGTCCTCAGGTCAATGGGCATTCTAACCATTGAGCACCCGGCGATTGCCTAAGCTAAGTTTTTGGATGATTTTCCTACACCTTTGATTTTCTCATAGTTTTAGTTGCAAAATGTAAAAATTTATTGATATTCTTGTTCCCCTTTGCTAAGTTACTGGTTGTTGCTTTTACTTAGAGGGAAACATCTTATCTTTTTATAATAAGTGCAAACTTTTCTCCTTATAATGGAATGTAAGTGGGTATAAGAAGTCCAGAGCATGTGGTTTATATTTATCTGGTTTTACATTTCTTTCAGCATTGAAAGAAAGTTCTTACATTATCTGGCAGAAGGTTACCACTAAATATTTCATGAGAGGGCTCTTCACTGCCTTAGTCAAGGGACTGTACGCTTTGAGTGGGTTTTGAGAATAGGATTTTCCTTTGGGAGTAACAGAAAGATATGGGGCGTCTCTTTGAGAGCAGAGGCAGGGCGGAAACACTCACTGCTTAAGCACATTCTAGTAGGCGAAGTTGTGGTTTTGTCACTTACGAGGGAGTGGCCTTGGGCAAATCCCCTACTGCCTCTTTTACGAAATCAGGATGTTGTAAGGTTGATGTGAGCTTACATATATGTAAGTTTTTTGGTTGAGAATCATAATAATAAAATCGTAGCACTTATTATATTAGCAGATAATAAATGGTAAATATTAATCATCATCCTTGTATCATCATCATCATCATCATCGTCATCATCATCATCATCATCTTAGGAGAGCCAGGTCAAACTGACTGATTCTGTGCTGTGTGTGTGTGTATATGCGTGTCCTTTTGTTTTTGAATTACCTGTAAGAGTGATTTATTCATTACAACGAGCTAGATGATCTTAGGGATGGATTTGATCACAATAGAAATAACGATTCCCTAAGTATAGATTATCCTATGAAATTATTGAAAAAAGAAACTATTGATTCTAGTCAACATTATTACTAACTTTGCAAAATAATGTATTATTGCAGTTTTTTTTTGTTAGTATTAGTGGCTTATTGAAAAATCCCATGAAAATATGCCCCTTAGCAAGGTTTGGTTTCAGAAAAATGAAATTTCAGCTGCATAACAAGGTGAACAAGGAATACAGGAACCTAGACAACTGGAAAAATTGTCTCCAAAATTAACTGGCTGAGTGATCCCCTTGGCTGAAACATTTTCATTGACTGTGTTATGTGACATCCCTCAGCTGGCTGTGTTGAGGTGTGGTACCCTTTCTGAGGTCATAAATGGCATTATCAACAAAGACATAGGCAATGATACTGAGCTCAAGTCAGTCAGCTGTAAAACACATCCAAGGAACCACCAGGCTGCTGTTGGTATGGGGAGGGCAGATACACCCGTTATTTAGGTAAATCGAAGTAGGTCTCTGTTGTCTGTCCCTGCTTGTCAGAGGGACCCGGTTAGCCTGGATATCGTATGCTATCCTGTCTGGGCTGTTAGGGTTCTGTTGTTGATCGGCACTCGTGTGAGCACTTACAGCAGGTAGTAGAGATGGTGCTGGTGAGCTGTAACAAACGGATGCCTTCCAAATAGGCTAAACCGTGGTTTCTACTATCAGAGGAACCTGGGACAGTAGGTTTTGTTTGTGGTTGACGGAATGGTGAGCGGAGGCACCTAGCCAGCATATACGAAGTGTTGTGCACAGCTTGGGAGAGAGGGGACGGTAGATGGGGAGAAGGGACAGTCAAGATGCCTCCAGCAGCTGAGCACGTACCATATTTGCCGGCGTATAAGATGATTTTTTGGCCCTGAAAAATATGCCTCCAAGTGGGGGGTAGTCTTATACGGCGAGTATATAACAAACTCTGTATTTTGAGTGGAAATGTTAGGGGGTCATCTTATACGCCCAGTCGTCTTATACGTCGGCAAATACGTATTTTTCAGGGCCAAAAAATCGTCTTATATGCCGGCAAATACGGTATGTATGCCTGTGAAATAGTGTGTTTTTTTGGTGAGAATCTTAATAATAAAGATGAGTCTTAGACTTGAGGAGTTTGGGAGAAGGAATGAGATCAGAGTAAAAATAAAAGTTTTAAGAAATGCCAGCTTTTATTTTAGCAGATAACTTATAGTATTCCAGAATAAACTTTCTGTGGAATCGTAGTTACCAACTGCACTGCGGTTCTGTGCGTTAGAACCCAAACATGCTAGCTGCCATAATTTACATTGAGATGATAAGTCTTCTTTATGATCCTCGGTTAAAACGGACTTCGTATCAAATACTCTCTTGGGGCAAGAAATATCTGTAGAGTATAAGGTGTGCGTGTTGTCCAGACAGGCCAGACCTCCGCCCATTCAGGAAATAGGCTAGTGACTTCCCCGAAAGATGTGGGTGTGCCGGCTCCCTTTGTGAATAAATCTCAGGTGGGTATTATGGACTCTAGGTTCCAATTCTTCTTAGGTGATCTCACAGTGTTAATCTATTTTTGTTTAGAAGAATAAAAATTGGCAAAAGGTTTTGTGTTTTTTTTTTTTTATTGTGGACTTTTTTATGTATTTTATTTTATTTTATTTTTTTGGTTTCTGAAAAGTAAAGAATATTTAAATCTTTAAAAAAGCTTTAAAAAATGCCATAAGTCTAATAGCAGAAGTATTTTTACAAAAGGTGAGAAGAAAGACAGTCAAAGCTAACGCAATGCAAAGACCCTAGAAATACATACAGTGAGCACAAAAGAGTTCTTGGTCTGGAGGGTTTTCCCTTGAAATAGGGGTGTCAGGCAACTTTGGCTAGAGATAACTTTTTAAAATTTCTTTAATGAAAGGAGCTACAGCAGTGTCAAAACCGCCACCTTGTGAAAGGATCAAGGCATGGCTTCCCGGGGCTTTTTGTCTGTAAAGTGTGGACTCCTTTAGGGATAGAAATGCAAGTGTGTGGGCTCTGGGCTCTCCTGAGAACTTCATTAGGAAGGGGAAAACTCGGGGAGTTGTACCACAAGGGGAATTAAACACTTGACAAAGAACCCGAAGGGGTCATGGAGTTCATTGTCACGTTGAGTGACAGAAGGCTTCTCCTAGTTCTCCTGGCCGAGGGGATTAGTGGTTGAACAAATCTGCGAGGACAGTGCAGTTTTTGTCAGATACACAATGGCATTTCTTTTTTACAGTTCCCTTGACTTCATACTGTTTAAATAGCTCCGGTTGTCCTTTAATTTGCTTTTCTTAAGTCCCATTGGAAGGGAGCTTTTGTATAGTCAGTTCCCGTGTTTTATGTTTTTGTTGGTTTGCTTGTTTATTGTTTTTTAACCGAAATACTCAAAATGCCATGTTAGTAACTTACTTTATATTTTCTTTTCTAGGTTAACATAGTCTTATAAATACACAATCTCTTTATTATTTGGACTGTTCATGCAATGAAAATCCTAATTAACTTTCTTTGTTTCCCTTTCCTTTTTTTTTTTTTTTGTAGGCTAAGAAATGGCATTTAAGAAGGCAGTAAGAGGGACTATTCTTGCTGGAGGAGGTGCTCTTGCAACTATTCTAGGCCTCTCTCAGTTTGCCCATTACAGGAGGAAGCAAGTAAGTAATGGCACGTGTTTTGATTATCCTAGGAAACTTAAATCTGTGAAAGAATTGTGTGTGGGGCATGTGTATGCTAATGGATTTATTTAGGAACTAGAGGCCTGGTGCATAAATTCGTGCATGAGTGGGGTTGGGCTGGCCCGCTCTGGATCAGGGCTTATTGGGCTAGGCCAGCTAGGGGGAGGAGCTGAGGGGTGGTTGGCCTGCCGGCCGGCCCTGCCCCCTGGTCAAACTCCCAGTGGAGGGGACAATTTGCATATTAGCCTTTTATTATATAGGATTACTGTCTCAGTTTGATCTGAAAGACACTAATTTAGAATATTGCCTTAATGATCCTTGAGAAATGCATGTATCTGATTTAAAAAAAAAAGTAAATTTCTTTATCAGAAAGTATTATATAACTTAGCCTCTGTTTGTTCTTTGGTTTTAAAAGACTGCTTCATTTCCAAGTGCCAGCGTTTGTTCATTTAGACTTCTCCTTGTTTCATTCTTCCAAATGTCTGGATACCTTCTGTGCTCCTGCCAAAAGTTTGTCTTATTAGAAGGCAGGCAGCTGAAAACGGAAATGGAAAAGAAAGAGCCCATATAAAAGGCCCGAATTTGAATCTTGGTTTTGTTTCTTAATGGTTTAGTTCATGTAGAGCTAGTTTATATTTGGTAAAATTTTTATGGGGGAAATACATGAAAATGTGATTGGTATGAAGTTTCCAAATAATTTCAAGTGTTCAGCTTATTTTTAATTTTATTTTTTTCCCTTTGGAGAAAAAAGGCACCACAGCTATGCCTTCCTATAGTTTAAATTAATGCCAGGAAATAATTTTGGTGAATGGTTTCACTTTTTTTCAGGCTTGAAATTCTGGTAGCCACCTCAGTAGTCAGTGTAAGACTCTCAGGACCTAAGGATGTTTTGCGATGACTGCTGGTGGATTCTCTCCTTCTCTTTCTTTTGTGTTTGGGTGGTGTATTCTCTAAGCAGAGATGGAGATGTAGGAATGTGGGAAGCTATTTCTGGCTGAGTTATTTATGAACTACTTTTTTTTTTTTTAACACTTTTGTGATAACCTTTAAGCTAAGGTTGTCTTACATTGGTTGTTTTGGTTGCTTTTGGCTATAATGCGGAAGAGCCAGCCACAGGGTTGGAGTCCTATATCCTGAATGGGAAATAATACTTTAAAAACACATATTAAGAAAATTCAATTTGCTGGCTTATAGTTTAAAAAAACTTTTTTTTTTTTTTTAAATTGATTTCTGAGAGGAAGGGAGAGGGAGAGATGGAAACATCAATGATAGAGAATCTTTGATCGGCTGCCTCCCGCACGCCCCCTACTGGGGAACAAGCCTACATCCCGGCCACACGCCCTAGGATAGAATCATGATCTCCTGCTTCCCAGGTCAACACTCAACCACTGAGCCAGAGCTAGTTATTTTTAAGGCTTATTTTTAAGTGCTTCCTCCTAAAGATGGACAATGTTGAACAGATTAGTTAGTCTTTTTCATTCTTCTCTTTGAGTACATTATCTTAAGGTTTCCCCCGGAGTACATGTTACAGGTATTATTAATTGCCTAACTTGTTACTGAAACTTAACTTTACCCATTGGTAATTTTCGATGCACACTACTTTCTTTTAAAATGTTGTCTTGGTTCCTTAAAAGTGAATGTGAAAAGACAAAAACAGATTTATATGTGATAGTTTTCCTTCTATTCTTTCCCTTGTAAATATAAGCTAATGTAACCAACTTGGCACCTTGAACACTTACAGAACTATTCAGTCACCAAATGTGCTTTAACCATGGATCAACTCTGAGAATCAACCTGTTTGTATTTAGAATACAATCCCCGTCTGCATTTTAAGAGGGGAGCTTTGTGCCGGAAATAAGAAATGAGCACAAGCCAGGAGCTGGGAGCCAGGAGAGACAGCACTGTGGGTCCAGAGCAGGCTGCTGAGGCTATTTCAGAACCTCACGTTTGAGACTTGGACTTTAATGGATTTGATTACTTCTGCCATCCTTAACTAGCGCTGTCTTGTAATGATACTGGAAAATGCCAGTGTCAAAGGTAACGACATTTAATACGATGAGTTGTTGCTAAATTTGTGGTTTATGACTTAGCCACAGTAAGCATGTTCTACCTCAGAGCTTATAACTTAGCTTTGTACCGGGGTAATATGTTGCTGTTGCTGTTTTTTTAATGTTTGATTTCTTTTTAATTTCAAGGGATAGAACAAACAGTTGGTATACTCTCCAGGTAGAGGTGAATTTTAATCATTAAAATAAAAGGCAAGCAAGGGTCTGTTGATTTCTGGGACATTTTATCATTTTCTCTTTCCTACATTAGGCATCCTGACCATCCTAATAGCCAAAATGAAACAGATATCAGCAGTTCCAGTCATTTATAATTTTAAGCTGACAAGTGTTTTTGAGAAAAATCACCATAGGCATATTCAGTCAATGAGTTGCATATGATATGCATCCAAGTGTGTGCATTCTTTTGTGGTGATTGCTGTCCCTGTAAGCCACTGCCGTGAGCATGTTTAGGGTAGCAGGCTGAGATGTAGCCATAGGGATTGCAGGAAAAGGGAGAGAGAACGGTGGGAAGGGAGCAAGGCGGAAAAGGAGACCAGCTCACTTGAGCCATTGACATAAAATGGCCACAGGCCTCAGCTGTCCTTTCTCAGAAAATATCTGCCAATCAGAACCATCCTGGGCAGGAACATTGTCTTGACTTTAATAATCAATAAAAACTTGCCCCTTGATGGCCATTATTTGGCTGAAGCTTGTAGAAGTTTGGCCTTAAATGTGACTAGGCATGCTCCTTTTTTTTTTTCTTTAAACAGAGCAATATTTTATAGTATTGGCATATATATATATATATATATATATATATATATATATATTTATATATATTTCAGTTTTCTAAGATGATTCCAACTGTCAAACTCTCCTCCTTTAAGAATAAGTTGGTGTTGAAAGCCCAAAATGATGATTCGTGAGAAAGCTGACTTTAAGTTGAGGCACATTTTGCCGGCATTTCTGTGCCCACAGTTCTGTCTCCCCTGCCCGCTGGCTTGTGCTCATTTGATATTCCCAGCACAAAGCTTCCCTCCTAAAATTCAGACGGGGGTTGTATTCCAAATACAAATCAAATGGGTTCATTCTAAAAGCTGATCAATTGTTAAAGCACATTTGGTGATGGCATACTTCTGTAAGTGTACAGGTGCCAAGTCGGTTATATTTGCAAGGGAAAGAATTTTTAGAAGTGAAACTATCACATACACTACTTTTCTTTGCTTAATTGAACAGAAAACAGTGAAATTGAGTAAGAGGTGGTTCATTTCCCTCGTCCCCGGTTACTTGAATAGGTGAGGAAATAGAGACATTTGTGCAGATGCTGGCAATTCTGGGGGCAGGTTGGGAGGGAGGGGGTTACAGGTGATAGCAATGGTTTTTTGGTCTCACTTTACTTCGTAGTATATGGCTTTTCTTTTTACAAGCACATTGATTACATTTCTTTTATGTTTCCAATGGTGAATAGTGTCCACTGTTAATTCAGGTGAAGCCTAGAGATTTACTTTTTTCTTTTGAGATAAATGAAGTTAGATTTATTTTTATTTTATTTTATTTAAAAAAATACATTTTATTGATATTTTACAGAGAGGAAAGGAGAGAGCTAGAGAGCTAGAAACGTCAATGAGATAGAAACATTGACCAGCTGCCTCTTGCACACCCCCTACCGGGGATGTGCCCGCAACCAATGTACATGCCCTTGACCGGGATCGAACCCGGGACCCTTCATTCCGCAGACTGACGCTCTACCACTGAGCCAAACCGGTTTTGGCTAAAGTTAGATTTAGAAGAGATGGAGATCATGATGGAAGGAGAGAGTGATTATTATCATTATTATATTTTATTTTAGAACTAGGCAAAGTAAATCTTCATTTCCGGTGAGGAAGCTGATAGAGGAAAGGAGGTGAATGGTGGCTGACTTTTCACTGTGTCCACCTGCAGGGGAGGAGGTTTGTGGTCACACTGCACCCCCATTCCTGGACCCCTCCATTACGCATGCAGTGGTTGAGTGGTCTTAAAGAGGCTTTCTGTTCATCTCCCCACTTCTTTTATTTCCTCACCCATAAGTAGGTGACTAAGTTTCCACAAAAAAAAACTTGTTAATTTTTCCTCTCCCCAGACCAGCCATATGTCAGGGGGCAGGAAGCTGAGGAGTAGGGCAGACACATCCCAGCTCTATCTTCAGTCCCACCAGGGATGTAGCAAGCAACCAACTTCTGCAGTGGTGTGCAGATTTTCAGGAGCAAGGCATTTGTCACTTCCTATTTAGTATACGTCTGTTTAATAATAAACTGTTAATGGGAAGGGACTTAGAAGACATCCAATCTTCCTCTCAGTACAGAATGTTCTGCTTGTGGTTCTTTAATATCTAGTGAAAGGAAAGGATTACTTTATGGGAGGCCTTTTTTTTTCTCCCCTCCTCCAGCCCTCCCTGCTTTCTTCTAATTCCAAGCTGATAGGAGAATGGAGCTGATGAAGAGGAGGGTTCATATCAGGGGAGAGGGCCTTGGGTATTTCTAAGCCACTGAACAACCTTAGTGGCAGAGGGGTGGAGCGGAGAGTGTATTAGTCAGAGTTGTCAGGGGGGCGGGAAGGACGGAGTTAGAAGGAAGAGAATGGAGGCAAAGATAGGGTGGGAATGCAAAGGTTTAATGAGGGGCCCCCTAGGCTTTTGGCTTTTCATAACAGACCAAGGCACTTTTTGAAAAGCTTTTTTTTTTTTTTTTTTAAAAAACCAACTCAACATTTATTTCATACCTTGTAGGTCCTAACTGGAAACATTGGTGTGATAGCGTGGGTTTCTTTTCAACCCCAGTGGTGTGGCTGATGTAACCAAGACCTATTTAGGTCTGAGGGTGGGCCCTCTCACGTAACACGCACTGGGCTGGTTCCTTCCATTACCCACGCTTGAGGTGTGGTGGGCTTTGTGAACCAAGGCTGAGGTGGAACCTGAGAGCCACTCAGAGCTTTCTCAAAGCCCGGATGTGAAAGTCTTTTCTTTTTTTTTGCACCAGACATAGGCAGGGAGTGGGCTTAAGAGTATGGAAACCGAAGTCTCTTATCAGTGGAAGGAGGGGTATTAAGATCAAGGAACTGAGAGGTTCCAGTGATGGATGTTTTATTCCTGAGCAACGTAACGGAGAGGACAAGAGCATGATCTTTGATGCAGTCTTTGCAGGCTGCCTGGATCTAACACTGCTTCTTAAACATTAAGTGAGTATGGGAAAAATTATTAAATTCTCTCAGCCTCATCCCCTCCCACCCCCTGAAAAATGAGGAGAGGAATGGAGCCTAGCAAAGAGTAAGTCTTTGCTAGGTTCTGTGACTTTAAGTGAAATGATGTATAAGAAAACCAATGTTACCATAGGCTAATTGATATACATAAGAGTTAAATTCCTATGAATGGACCTTGAGAGTGTCATGCTATGTGAAATAAGTCATATGGAAAGGGACAAGAATCATATATGGGATATAAAACAGAAAGCAACAAATGAACAAAACAAACAAACTCATAGACACAGACAACAGCATGAAGGCTGCCAGAGGGAAAGAGGAGTGTGGGGAGGCAGAAGAGGGAAAGAGGGTCAACTACATAGGGACGAAAGGAGCTAGACTTTGGGAGGTGAGCACATAACGCAATACACAACAATGTGTTACAGAATTGTACACTTGAACCATGTTATTAATCAATGTCACACCAATATGTTTAATTCTTTTTTAAAAAAACGAGTTAGTTTCCTATGGCATCTCATCAACTTCATAACAGAAGGGTGTTATTGGGGGTCTGCTGTACTTCCCTCATGGGACTGTATAAGAGCAGTGAAGCCTGGGAGGGTTTCTGGAACTTAGTCAGCTTTCAGAGACCATTAGCTATGATTAGATTCCCAGGTGATGTGACTCTGAAGTGTGGCTTGTAGTTGGCAAGAAAGTTGTTTTTGTCACCTGGGAGTCTTGCATTCAGGGCACCTTTTTAAGACTTCGGGGTTAGTAGCAATCGGTATGTCTTTCATCTGAGGTGGGTGGAGAATGGGTAGGAAACAGTTATACAAACATCCTCTTGTTTTTTCTTCTCCTTGCTTTCTGATCTGACGATGAGCCAATAACAAGGTGGGCAATCCCACTTATTGACTTAAACTCTTTTCCGAAAGTTGTAAGTAATAAATTTCATAAAGTTTCCACTCTTTCTTCCTTCCTTCCTTCCTTCCTTCCTTCCTTCCTTCCTTCCTTCCTTCCTTCCTTCCTTCCTTCCTCTCTCTCCTTTCTTTCTTCTTAACTATGTAGGCTGATATGAGTTGTGGCAGATTTGATTTATTTGTTTCATCAATGTCTCTCTCTCTCTCTCTCTCTCTCTCTCTCTCTCTTCCTTTCTCTTTAAAAATCAATAAAAAATTAAAACTTGCATTTTTTTGGTAAATCAGAATTTTCATGTACCATTTTAGCTTCTAGTACAACGCAATTCAACTTATTCTTTCCTAAAATCAATGATGTAGTGATAGTTGTTGGTGACAGGATCTTTCTGCTTTGCAAAAAACAGTCTCACTTTGCAAGACAGAGCAATTCACATACTTTTAGTGGCTTCCTAAATATTGTAGTTCCTTTTGCTTTGTGTATTACTTAAGGGAAACATGGAAAAAGTCATAGTGACAATGTGTTAGGTGGGTTTAATTATAGGTAAGCCTATGCCACCTTTGTTGTTAATATCATCAGAACCTATGAGGAAAAATATTTATGCTAATGAGAGGCAAAGTGATACATGAATTATTAAAATCTGTGGGAATTTTGAGGTAAAATCTCCCTCAATACATTATTTGTAAGGGAGTCTAACAAACCGAGGCCTTTTTGATTGGTAGTGCCAATGTCTCAAATTTCAAAAGGTTGACAAACAACAAAGAATAGAATGATTGTAGCTAATCAAAGAAAGTCATACTTTGCAGTTTATTGTAATGGATATTCAGATGAAAAGATGTTTAGCTTTCTGAATCTGTACAAGTGCAGCCAGGTTTTGATGAACTTGTTATTGCGCACGTTAGCTTTTAGAACTCTAGTTTGTAAACTAGAACTCCGGTTTCCTCACAAGGTGAGGATAATGTCATTTACTCCCAGCTCTTTCCCCTGCCAAGCAGTCAGTCAGTCAGTGTATAGAGGCCAGTGATCACAGTACCTGACACATAGCAGGTCTGTTGTACTCATTTCCCTTTCCGTGACAGAGGATATGAACATTTGGAACAGACCTAGCCTTGTTAGGCAAAATAAAAAAAACTATGACACCAGATTTCTTTAAATAGCTGAACATTTGGTTGATATTATATTGCTTATATTAACTGCTGGACAGAGAAACTGGTAGACGTCAGAGAAACGTGAAGTCCAGATGAGTAATGATAGAAGAGAAACCAGAATCCTGAGCATAACACCAACTGCTGGTGAGGATGTGGAGCAATAGGAGATCTCGTTCATTGCTGATGAGGATGTAAAATCTTTGGTGGTTTCTTACTAAACTAAAAATGCATTCTTACCATATGATTCAGCAAGATTACACTCATTGTTATTTGCTCAAAGGAGTTGAACATTTATGCCCACACAAAACCCTGCACGTGGATGTTTACAGCAGCTTTATTTATAACTGCCAAAACTTGGAAGCAGCCAAGATGTCCTTCACTAGGTGAACGGAAAAGTAAACTGTGGTACATCCAGACAGTGGAATGTAGAAAGAAATGGTATCAAGCCATGAAAAGACATGGAGGAACTTTAAGTGCATATTACTAACTGAAAAAAGTCACAATGAAGAAGCTACATACTATATGGTTATAACTGTATGATGCCTGGAATAGGCAAAACTCTGGAGACTAAAAACAAAAACAAAAACAAACAAACAAACAAAAAAAACAAAACAGTGGTTGCCAGGGGCGGGGGGGTGTGGGGGGGGTGGGGACAGATGACCAGGCAGAGCACAGAGGAGCACTAGGGCAGGAAACTGCTCTGTATGATATCATAATGATGAATATGTGTCACTGCATATTTGTCCAAACCCACAGAATGTACACCACCAAGAGTGAGCCCTTAAGGAAACTATGGGCTTTGGGTGATTATGATGTGTTATGTAGGTTCAACCTTGGTAAAAAATGTGCCATTCTGCTATGCATATGTGGGGGCAAAAGTTACATGGGAAATCCTTTAATTTTCCTCTCTTTTATTGTTAACCTAAAACTGCTCTAAAAAAAAAAAGCCTTTAAAAATATACTTAAAATCTTAAACATAGCTTCTAGAACATGTCAATTAAGAAATTTAAAGTCGCCGAAACTGGTTTGGCTCAGTGGTAGAGCGTTGGTCTGTGGACTGAAAGGTCCTGGGTTCGATTCCGGTCAAGGGCATGTACCTTGGTTGCGGGCACATCCCCAGTAGGGGGTGTGCAAGAGACGGCTGGTCAATGTTTCTCTCTCATTGACGTTTCTAGCTCTTTATCTCTCTCCCTTCCTCTGTAAAATATCAATAAAATATATTAAAAAAAAAGAAATTTAAAGATTATAAAAATTCACTTCAGCATTACTTTTCAATGGTATCTAGATTGAATATAACTATATGCATATATATAACACATTTAATATCTTTTTTTAAAAATCCTCACCTGAGGATATTTTTCAATTGATTTTTAGGGAGAGTGGAAGAGAGAAGGAAAGACCGAGAGAAACACATCGATTGGTTACCTCCCACAGGGGCCGGTGCTGCAACCATGGTTTGTTCGTGCCTTTGACTGGCATCGAACCTGGGACCCTTCGGTCTACAAGTTGACGCTCTATCCACTGAGCCAGACTGGCTAGGGCAGGACATTTAATAACTTTAAGAATTTAACCTCAGTTGTAAATATTTTCTTGTTCCTAAGCTAAAGCATATCTGTGGGTTTGAAAGGAGTATAATTTTTCTTGAGCACTGATGTAGCTGAAATTATGTGACACATTTGCTTACCAGATTGCTTTTAACTTCGTGAGTCAATTCAGGCTAGCAGACTTGTTTGTTCTCTATGAGTAAATAATCTTCCATCCCCAGAGGCATTTTTCATAGTTTCATAAACAGCCTTTCTCTGGGGAGAAAAAGAAAAAAGAAAGAAAGAAAAGAACAACAAAAAAACCCCACTAAACAACACACAAAACTTACAAAGTACTGTAATCGCATATGTTCTTAAATGGTCTTCATTTTTGTTGATTTTAAAATTTAGGTGGAAACTACATTGTTAGAGGAATGTGTGTTTAGGAGGAGAAAGGACTGGAGTTGAGTGATAGGGGTCTCGGTCCTCCTTGCCCACTTAAAGTGCTGTCAGCACCACTTCTGTGAAATATGAAGGAAGAACCACCTCTGCACCATGGTCCGGAGGAGCTTGCATCTGATGCTCTCTCTGTCCTTTTGGAGCTTCTCTGTGGATTTATTTTTCTGTAAACAATGGGCCCTCACCTATCCCAGGAAGATTCTGGACCACGTACAGACTACATACAAAGTAGGCAAGTTGTGCATCTTGGGTTAGAATGCCACACATATCTCATGTTTGGTGTATTTAGTGGAGTAAGCTATTTAGTGTAATAAAAAATGCCCAAACCTCATTACAGTGAAGGTTTACTTCTTGCTGCATTAAGGTCCAGGGTGGATAGGTTGGGGACTTGTTTCTTGAAATTATTCAGGAAACTCTGTCTAGTGGCTGTTACACATTATAGGGCTTAAAATTATACACACACACACACACACATACACACACATATATATATATTTTATTGATTTCAGAGACGAAGGGAGAGGGAGAGACAGATAGAAACATCAATGATGAGAGTGAATCATTAATCGGCTGCCTCTTGCATGCCCCCTGAGGGGATGAGCCTGCAACCCACACAAGCACATGCCCTTGCCTGAATCAAACCTGGGACCCTTCAGTCCGCAGACCAGTGCTCTATCCACTGAGCCGAACCAGGGTTTTGTGACCTACAGGATCATTTTTAGCTAATCGTAAGGGAAGGTGGGAAATGTGACCAGTAGTGTTCTCTGGAAGAAGAGAAAAAGTTTGATTACACACTCATCCCGCCATTACATCTGTGTCCTGACTAGTTTTTGATGTAATTTCTTTTGATGAGAATTTTATTGTGAGTTTGTGCCAAAGATGCTATCATTCATTTACTTCTCTTGCTTAGAAACCCTGTGCATAGATTCCTGGAAGGACTGTTTTTCCTCCTAGAAACACAACCAAATATATTGAGGCTGTGTCTGATATCTGAAGCTTGATGAAGATTCTGAATGCACTGTATTTTCGATAAGGCCAGTTGAAACTATTCTTAACTGCTCTGTATGGTTCACTGTTTCTTCAGAGGCATGTTTCATCAAAGCACTAAAATTATGCAGACAGAGTTGGAAATGTTCTTTGAAGAGCATCCTATCATCTTCCTTATAATTTTGGTTTTTATTTAACACTTAGCTCCCAAAGTGGGGCCATGGCAATATCTTTGCGTTCTAACTCACACTAGGCTTTCGAGGAGTTTGTGATGCTATTTTACTGCTGGCATACAAAATCAGCGAGGTTACCCGTACTGTTATAGGTCACACAGTGAGTCAACGGCTGAGCTATGATTAGCGTTGACAGCTGGTGAGCTTCTAGGGCTGTCGCAAACTGAGCAACACTGACATTCATTTTGATTTGACTTTGCATTTCATTTTCAACTATTTATTCATTTTAAGGTCTCTTTCAGAAACTTTTTGGGGATATTGTGGGAGTTGGGAAACTTTCTATAAATGCGTTGGGGAGAGTCCTTCAGCTTTTCCCTTCTCCATCTTCCTGCTTAATCGTTAAGCTGTGTTTATGTTAGGCCAGCTTCCTCTAGTTTTGCAAATTAAGAAGAAAGTAGATACTTTAAGATGAGTTAGCCAATATTAATTTTACGTGCTTATTTTGAAATTTGTGATTTTTTTCAACGATGAAGTCTTGAGATCTAATGATAAGCTTGTGAGTACAAACTAGAGAAGTTATAAATATGTGTAGTATATTCGATGAAATAATTCACAAGGAAATTGAAAGTATGCATCACAGATTTGACCCAAAATGGTTTTGAACATAAGATTAAAATGTAGCCAATGGTCATGTGGATTGCTTGGTCATTTGATTTGTTGGGTCAGCATTTTAAAAAATATATGTTTTTTTATTT
The DNA here is from genome assembly GCA_963924515.1 of Vespertilio murinus. Lineage (NCBI taxonomy): Eukaryota > Metazoa > Chordata > Mammalia > Chiroptera > Vespertilionidae > Vespertilio > Vespertilio murinus. The sequence goes on from OZ004711.1 coordinate 33,040,642, forward strand.
TATTTTATTGATTTCAGGCAGAGAGAGAGAGAGAGCATCAATGATGAGAGAGAATCATTGATTAGCTGTCTCCTGCTTGTCCCTCACTGGGGACTGAGCCCATGTCCCAGGCATGTGTCTGACTGGGAATTGGACAGTGACCTCCTGGTTCATAGGTCGACACTCTGCCATCGAGCCATGCCTGCTGGGCTGGGTCAACATCTTACTCACCTGAGAGGGATGGGGGAAGCCCTCTTATAGTTCTGTATCCGCTTCCGGGTATATGCATTGGGGAAAGTTTTAAGGAAAAGTGCTGTTTCTTGGAACCTGGTTGTCATCTTCACTGCCCAGGGTGGCTGGCTACAGGCTGGGCAGAGCCCCTGGGTCTTCTGATTACACTGTCATCAATACTCTCCTGCATTGCTGGTGTCAGAGAGGCTGTTGGATCTCGGGGCCCAGGTAACCCAAACATATAGGCAACAATAATCTAACAGAGGTGAGGACATATGACTTAGAGTCAAGCGTGGGATCAAAGTGTGATTCCAGTGACTAAGTGACTTTCCTAAGGCATCACAAAACCCAGTTCCTCTCTGGTCAAAGGGCGCCTCCCTTCTGCAGTAGTCATGGCACCTAAAGGAGCTAGCATGTTAGAGTGTGTGGTCTAGCAGCAGCGAGGCGGTGACAACTCTCATCTCTTCCCTCTCTGCCTCTCGAATCCCAGGCTTCCTGTCCAGATCTTCTAATCCTCAGCACCCTATGGGAATTGGAGAACAATGCCAAGTTTAGACACCTCTAAACACATAGTCTATGTTTTAAAAATATTTATTTGAAAACCAATGAGACATATTTCTTAAACCTCAGCTTATGTAGTCTATTATGATGTGAGCTTATTTGAAGGCAGACAGAGCCAAAGGGTTTTTCCTATTTTTCAGCTATAAAAGCTTTTATAATGATACTAGAGGCCCAGTGCATTTAATTTGTGCGTGCGTGCGTGCGTGTGTGTGTGTGTGTGTGTGTGTGTGTGTGTGTATGAGGAGGGGGGCCCTAGCCCAGCCTGTGCCCTCTGACAGTCAAGGAGCCCTCGGGAGATGTCTGACTGATGGCTTAGGCATGCTCCTAGTCATCCTTAGCGCTGCCACGGAGGCAGGAGAGACTCCCACCTCCACCGCTGCACTCACCAGCCATGAGCCCGGCTTCTGCCCCCTGGTGATCAGTGGGTGTCATAGTAGCTGGTTGTTCTCCTGTTTGGTTGATTTGCATATTAGTCTTTTATTATATAGGATAGTATGATTGCTATTAAAAAAGGTTTCTCTGTGATTTCTCAAAGGAATCCCCTCCACTTAAAGGTTGGATAGCACCTTCAAGGTGAACTAGGACTCCATTCTCAGCCACCCTGGATGGACTTTCTTGTTTTCTCTTGTCTGGTCCCCAATGGAGATAACAGTCCACCCATTTGCAACCGTTCTTACAGAGTAATCATGTATTCAGCCATCACCAAGTATGTTTACATTGAGAAATGTTGCTTACGGTCATGTAATTACAGGAAAACCACCAGTTTAAGATCACAAAGTGACTCAGAAGGTGAAGACCATTAAAACAACTTAAGGTTCACTGTTCGGAGGTGCTTGTTGCATTTTACTTTCCAGGAATATACAGATATTGTCAGCCTGTTTCAGTGACAACAAAACACGAGGCAGTTTCCCTTAAATTTAGCAGTTCCATTATCAATGTGTGATTGAATCACATAATATGGGAGAGAATTATAGTTGCAGCATGAAGTGATTTGCATGAAACCCTACTTTATACTCCAATTATTACTCTCCATGATTACAGGACAACCTGGTTGTTAATTGCCTGTGGTCTTAAATATGCACTTCTTTTCAGAAATAGACACTAATTATTAGATCTTGTTTTTGGTCTCACCCAAAGTTGCAAGTGTCTAGGATTTTTTCTTTTTCTTTTTTAATTTGCAAGGCTAATGGTGCACAGGCATAGTGAAACAGATCTCATTCTGACTCCCATTCTGTTCTCTGGGACGCACGCTCTCAAAGACTATGAGCTTGGCTTTCAGTCCCATGTCGGTGTTCAGGGTGCCAGTCTGTCTCTTGACAAAAGCTGTATATTTTCTATCAAAATGCTGGAAGGATTTTATCTTTTTCAAATGTATAAAAAATCTACTTATACATTAATAAAACAGCTACTTCCTCACAGTCCATAATAATTAACTGTAGCCAGATATAACAACACGAAAAATAATATTCTATATTAGATCTTCTAATTCTTCTAAGATAAGCATTTTTTTGTTGGGGAGCTGTGGTTGGAACTGCGCCAGGCAAAAGGCATTTTGCTTTGTGTGTTGGGTTTTCCTTCCTCCCGGCATCAATGGCTGAATTAGGAAATAGATTCTGGATCTGGGAGTCCTGGGCCTGTCTTCGATCAGGGCTGGCAAGCTTCCGCTCCCGTAAGGGCCAGACTGGTCCCATGAAGCCAGTCAATGGGAATGCTGGGCTAACAAGAGCACAGGTGCTGCCGAAGGGAGTACTACTGTCCACTTCCAGCAGGTGGGCTTCAGATGGACATTTTCTAGTTATAATGTGGAACACATCAGGTTTCAAATATTGGAAGTGTAGCTAATGCTTTTGAGAAAGTATTGTGCTGACTAATTCGCTAGTCTGACTTCCAGTTTTAGCACATGCCGTTGACTACTACTTCCTTCCCTGGTATTGTCACCCAGATAGTGTATTTGTCCATTTTGACCCGATTCAGCTGTAATTTCCAGGACACTTTCTCAGGTGTGGACTAGGGGTGCCACTTGTTGCTATGGTAGCCTCTTCTCTGTCTTCAACCCAGCTGTTCAGCGATATTACAATTTCCTTTATATCTTTTTGTTTTGTCCTCCAGTGGGTAGATCCTTTGAGGGCCTTCTGTACCTATTGATTGAGTAGCAGTGGGTGAGATGTCTTCCCAGGACCCAGGAGAGAGGTGGTCTCTCAGGTGATTTAGAACCGGTGGCCTGTCCCAGGCTTCTCCCAGGATCTGGCATCAGTCCCGGAATGGAGCCTGTCTCCCAGATCCCCATTTCCTCAAACTGCCTTAGGAAGAAGGAGCGTGAGAAGAGGTTGGGGGGATTGGGAGCACAAAGGCCTCGATTCTCAGAGCGCGCTGTGATTTACCACTGCTGTCTCCTTCCTGCTGCTTCTCTTCTCTATTTCCCCTGCGTCAACATATTCTAGGGAAGGTAGAGTGCAGATGTGTTTTTGTGACTCAAAGCCATCTGAAGCCAAAATGAGTCTTTCTCTTGTCATAATTAGAAGTAGGGCCTTAGGCTGTTTACTGCCTCTAAAATAAACGCGGTGCTTAGCTTCTCAGTTGCAACACTTTCCAGCTTTTAGGAAAAAAGTAAACAAAAATAAAATCTTATTTTAAATGTAGTGGCAGAAATTAAATAAATCATCCTCAATAGTGCCATACAGTTAAAAAAAATTGTTTTGGGAGGACTGCTCAGCAAAACCTCCACAACAAAACCACACAAAACAAAAAAACTTTCCGCATTTGGCAACCGGTGATAACTCATACTATTATAACTATTTAGTCTGTTTCCTTATTTTCCCCCTCATTATGGGTAGAGTCCGTATGGTATAGCAATATAAAACTTAGTATCCATTGCCAGGCGGTGTGAGTTCGATTCCCAGCTCCACCATAGAGAGTGTTTAACTTCTCTGTTCCATAATAGTGCCTAGATTACAGGGTTTATTGTGAGGAGTAAATGAGTAGGAAAAAAAAAATCTTTATAATAGCGCCTGATACAGAATGACTATAATATATATATATATATATATATATATATATATATTTACCTATTGTCTTTTTTTTAAAAATATACTTTATTGATATTTCACAGAGAGGAAGGGAGAGAGATAGAGAGCTAGAAACGTTGATGAGAGAGAAACATCGACCAGCTGCCTCTTGCACACCCCCTACCGGGGATGTGCCCTCAACCAATGTACATGCCCTTGACCGGAATCGAACCCGGGACCTTTCAGTCTGCAGACCGATGCTCTACCACTGAGCCAAACTGGTTTTGGCAGTATTTACCTGTTGTCTTTTTAAGTCAAGTTTATTAATGTATAACTTGAGGTGCAATTTTTATGCAGTAAAATTCACACTTCTGGGAGTTTTGACACGTACATAGAACCATATGACCACCACATAATCAAGATATAGAACATTTCTATTATCCTTAAAAGTTCTCTCTTATCCTCTTTGTAGTCAATCTTTCTTGCCCCTAACACAAAATCCTGGCAATCACTGATCCATTTTCTGACCCTATACATTTTTGCTTTACAGAATAGCATATAAGTGGAATCATACCATATATACACTTCTGAGTCTAGCTTCTTTCACAAGGATTGGCAAACTTTTCAATAAAGAGCTAGGTGGTAAATGTTTTAGGCTTGCCGGCCATATCTCTGTTGATACTCATTCTGCTATTGCAATCATGGATGATACATGAATGATAGTGTGTAGTCATGTTTGAATAAAAATTTATTAAAACAGGTGGTAGTTGCCCTGGCCAGTGTCTCGGTTGCTTGAGCATTGTTCCATGAACCAAAAGGTTGCAAGTTCCATTCCCAGGTTGTGGATTAGGGTGCATAACCAGGTTGTGGATTAGGCTCCTGATCAGGGTGTGTATGGGAGGCAACGGGTTGATGTTTCTCACACTGATGTTTCTTTCTCTTCCCTTCTCCCTTCTCCTCTCTCTAAAATCAGTAAAAACACATTAAAAACAAAACAAAACAAAACAAAAACACCCTAAAACAAAAAATACAGGTGGCAGCCAGATTTGGGTGGAAAACCATAATATGCTGACATGACTTAGCATAATGAATATGAGATTTATTCATATCGTGTATCTATCAGTAGTTTGTTCTTTAGATTGTCAGTTATCCATTGCATAGATACATGACAGTTTGTTTTGTCAGATGAGGGATATTTAAGATTTTCCTGATTTTGGGAAATTATAAATAAAGCCACTGTAGCCATATTCCTACAGGTTTTTGTATTAATATAGGTTTTCATTTCTCTTGACTAATTACCTAGGAGAATTGCTAGGTTGTATGGTACGTGTATGTTTTCGTTTATTACAAAACTCCCAAACTGTTTTCCAAAATGTCTGTATCACTTTGTGTTTCTTCCAGCAATGTAAGAGGGTTTCCAACTGTGTTGTATCCTCACCAGCACTGGTATTGTCTACTCTAAAAGACTGTGAAGAATCTTGGAAACTAAAGTAAAGATATTTACCTTTAACTTAAATTAAGTTGGAAGCTCTTGAAGGGTTTTACACTTGGCAACAATATTAGTTGGATTTAAAAATTATTACCTCAGGTGCAGTGTAGAGAATGGCTTGGAAGGAGACATGGCAAATGTGTGAAGACCTATAGGAAAATATCATATTAGTATAGGAGAAAGGGAAGACACTGGCAGTGAAGATTAAGTGATTAGATGTGAGAATTTTTAGGAGGTGGAGTTGGTAGAACTCAGGGATTCATCAGATATGGGACTTGAGAGAGTGATACACCCAACTACATGTATAATGGTACCTTCACTGAGATAAGGAACATTGACAGGGAAAAAAGTATGGGGAGATAAAGTCATCAGTTCAATTTTTAAATATATGTGAGATGTCTAAATGGAGGTACCAAGTAGGAAGTTTGATATCTGGCTCTAGAAAAGGAGAACAAAATTGGAAGTCTGTGGTATAAAAGATATCTGACAATATGGAGGTTGAAGAGATTTTTTAGAGAGAGTTTTTAGTGATCTGAGAATAATGATGGGGCAGATCCAAGAGAAATCTCAGTGTTTAATGTTAGGAAGAGAGATATACTAAGGAAAGTAGGAGAGAGCTATTAAAAGGAGGGAGAGAAAGAGAGAGAGAGAGAGGGAGAGAAGAGAGAGAGAGAGAGAGAGAGAGAGAGAGAGAGAGAGAGAGAGAGAGAATGAGAATATATGAATGAATTTGAAGTTATAAGATTGTAGAAAGAGAGAGAATATGAATGAATTTGAATTTATAAGATTGTATCCCAGAGAGAGAGAGAGAGAGAATATGAAGGAATTTGAATTTATAAGATTGTATCCCAGATACCAAGGTGAGTGAAGAGTTATGTGTGTGTTAAGATGACAAGTAAATCAGGGATGGAATATGCTCATAAAATTTACTAGTAGAACTATAGTGGACATTAGCCAGTTTTGCTGGTAACGGCGGTGGTGCTAGTATATATGTAAAAGTCTATACTAGAATGAATTGAGGAGTGGGTAGGATATGAGGCAGTAGAAAAAGCAAGGGCATAAAGGGCTTTTAAGGACTTTCAGGTTGATTATTAGAAATGTGTGTTAAGAAATGTTTTTGATTGTTCAGATGAGACAAATTAGAGCATGCTGGTGAGAAGGAAGAGCAGGGGATGACAACAGAAGAATCAGTGTAGTCAATGGAATGACATACCCTCAGGGCATGAGAGATACCCATCAATCAGACCTAGTAATCTGTGGAAGTTCAGTTAAATTTAATATTCATAGTTATGACCTGTGAACAGAGAAAAAATATGGGTCTTTTAGCATTACCAAATTCTAATGACGTATATCAATATATATTGCATTAGAACTTGAATTTGTTTTTCAAGTATTTCTTAAATTTATTTTTCAAGTATTTCTAGAAAACTTACCAAACAGAAAATATCAGGAAAATTCTTCTGCTGTGTGAAAACACCCTGACTGTTTAGTCACTTGTCGGTCTCATGGCCCATTTGAAATCCTCAAATGAAAGACTTCCTCATCTGAATGGCCATAGCTCGGTGCTGTGTGTGTGTGTGTGTGTGTGTGTGTGTGTGTGTGTGTGTGTGTGTATAAATATTTTTCCTCATTAAATGATGGAAGGCATAGATCATGACTGAAAGTGATTTTAGTCTCCATAGTACCTAGCAGTTACATTTATTTAGTTTGTTACCTTAAATGTATGTAAATGTGAATACAGAGAAATGGTTTTTAGCAGATAATTAAGGTAAGTTATATGAATGAGAATATGATTTTTGTGGCTTAGCATCAGAATTAATAGCCTGAAAAATTATGGTACCTGATTATAAGCTTTTGTTTTTATGATACTTAGTAAAATATGTTTTGAAAGTTCCCCTTTATATACTACTAAGGAATCAAACAACAACAACTCTTTGGTGGTGATACTTTATAGTTGACCAATTACTTTAATGTTACTGTATCATTCAGATGGAGGTTAACTCAGAGAGAGAGAGATCACAGGATAGGATATTATCCCATTCTACAGGTGAAAAAACCAAGGTCCAGAGAGTTAATGGCTCAAAAGTCACATTACTAGTAAACAAGAGTGCTAAGACCTAAACGAGGACCTGTTGACCCAACTCTAGGTTTCTTTCAGTGTACTCGATGGCTTTTATAGAAATCCAATTGGCCTGATTATCATTAAATCTGACCTCAAGGAGGAATTTGGTTTACTTTAAGTGAGTAAAAATCACTTAGAACAATCTCTTGGTCAGCCATAGATCACCTTTTCTTGAGCTAGCTGTGGCCTGTGGTTCAGAGCATCATACGGGGTCCCTGCAGCAGAATTGGGAAAAACACTGCACTATGGCTGGTCCAGATGCTGTGATTTAAAGAAAAGAATACAGAAGTGATATATTTGTCGGTAATGATTTCTCAGAGCCACGTTAGCCAGCACTGTTTATTATATTTCTGACTTATGACAGCTTTTTTTTTTTTTAAAAAGATCAACCATCATTTTGGACTTAGGATGAAAAGTTACATTCTAATGAGAGAAAGTCATTATTCTTTAGGGGGACTATGGCTGGATTTAATTATATTATTGTTAGAGCTTTCAAAAATCAAAACTGTGTATATTAAATGTATAAAATTTGTAATTTTATAGTAAAACATTTAATGGGCAAAGCTCTGACTACAATTTTTGAAAAATATCATTCCCACTGGCCCTAGCTGATTATTTAAACTTGTGTTAAACAGATTCTTTTTAAACTTATAGACCCTCAAACTCTAGAATATATTTTTATCAGGGGAATTAAGGAATGAAGAGCACATACTTTTAAGAAATTGTAGAAAGCCATAAAGTGCTCTTGAAAACCTCTTCCTTTCAAAAATTTTAAATGCTATTTGAGTGAATTGTTGCTACTGGATAAAAACATATCCTTATGTTCTCTATATACTGTCTTAGACAAGGTATTTGGGAATTGCTGTATGGTGTGGGGAATAATTAAACTTCTCTGTATATGAAACCAAACCAAGCAGTTGAGAGGTTAAATCTGACACCAAGTGTTCCATGGCTCAGTAGTTGTGATTCATGGGGGGAAAAAAACCCACCTAGATTTTAAGGACTTTTTTCTTCCCAAGACAGCTGGTCGTATGACTCTGTGTGGACTGTAGACTGTGGTCTAGCTCTGGTATTCCTTATCTCCTTGCAAATCTCTTTTAGTGTGTTGTAAAATTTATTAAGTGAACATTCCAGACGAACAACTGAACATGGTCTCCTTTTACTTCAGATGAGCCTGGCCTATGTTCAAGCAGCCGAGAACGTCTCAGAACCCATCAACAAGGATCCTCCTTCCCGAGAAGCTCAGATACTGACTTTGAAAAACACGTCTGAATTCGATGTCCTTGTCATTGGAGGAGGAGCGACAGGATGTGGCTGTGCACTGGATGCCGTCACCAGAGGTGAGTCCTGGTGTGGATGGATGGGACACAGATCAAGAAAGTTTTCACCTTTCTTCCCCAGTGCAAACACACAGTCGGCCTCTATGCTGGTAGCCACGTTTCTGTTGCATTTACTAAATTTCCATCCTTTATGAAGCACCTTCATATATATTTTTTGATATAGGTGCACAATTTTAAGATTAAATAGAAATTGTTTACACCAAAATGAATTTAAAAAGGAAAGTTTGGGGGAATTGCCTTCACCTGATCACCGGGTCACCTCCCGCCCCTGAGGGCTCTTGGACTGTGAGAGGGGGCAGGCCAGGCTGAGGGAACCCCCTTCTCCATTGCATGCATTTTTATGCACCGGGCCTCTAGTTTATTACATGAAAGGATTTTCTCAGATTAAGTTACTCCACAGCCATCCTAGATTTTGTTACCTTACATACTTGGTAGAATTTATTCTTAAAGAAATGAATTAAATTTAAGATTTAGGGTCCATTTGGTGTGGCTCAGTGGTTGAACATCGACCCATGAACCAGGAGGTCATGGTTCAATTCCCTCAGTACACATGCCTACGTTGCAGGCTCGATCCCCAGTCGTAGGTGTGCAGGAGGCAGACGATAGATGATTCTCTCTCATTATCAATGCTTCTATCTCTCTCTCCCTCTCCCTTCCTCTCTGAAATCAATAAAAAGTATATTAAAAAAGAAAATATTTAGGTACACAAACAAGCAAAACAGTGCCCTAGATTTACTGTGCTTGCACAGGACACACACTTAAATTTTAATCTTTATAGATTTGCTAGCTAGGTCATTCCTGTCACTTCGAAATAATGGCAAATACAAAAGATAGGCCCTGGGATCTATTCTGTTGCCACAAACCCCCATTTTCATATAATTTCCTGGCTCCATGGTTTATAATTTGAGCCAGATAATCCTTGGGCATGCTAAGGGAGACAGAAAGAATATTTATAGTTGTCTCAAGGTGTTTGAATTCAACTCTTTCCCCTGGAGGCCTGGGAAGGACAGTGGAAAGAGAGGACACCTTCCAGAAATAATGGGAGGCTTGTCTGGGACTACCCCAACCTGTCCTGGGACCATCCCAGGAGTTGGAATTTACCAGGTGACATTTTTCTATGTCAGAGGGGATAATTTCTCCAGTAGCATTCAGAAAAAAGATGTTCAGTACGTGCCATGTATTGAAATATATAGTAACCCTTTTTATTAGTTCCACAAATATTTCCTGAGTACCTGCTGTATGCATGGCAATATGCAAGGCACTACACGAGACTGCAAAGATGATTGTTATGGTCGGTGCCTTTAGGGTGCTCACCGTTCTTTAATGTGTGTATGGACTGAATGACATTATAGAGATTATGTGTCTTTTAGAATGTTTGGGGCCATTATGGATGTGTAAAGGTGAGGGTGGTTATAGCTACAAAGAATGGTCGACAGAAAGAGAGCTGCTGCTTAGCATAGGTAGAATTTTTATATTTTTATTCATTACAGAGAGGAAGGGAGCAGGAAAGACAAACATCAATGATGAGAGAGAATCATTGATAGGCTGTCTCCCGCATGCCCCCTACTGGGGATCAAGCCTGCAACCTGGGCATGCACCCTTGACTGGAATCGAATCTGGGACCTTCAGTCTGTAGGCCAATGCTCTATCCACTGTGCCAAACCAGCTAGGGCAGCTTAGGTAGAATTTTAATAGGCAGACATCGCTGGCTGAAAGTGTTCCAGTCTGAAGGAACGTGCAGAAGGGACGACATGGAGACAGTGCATGAGGGAGACAGCATGTGCTTCAATTCAGAGTACCCAGGCTGTGGAGGGGACAATGAGAGAAGGGTGGACAGGCAAAACGGGTCCTTGTGCTCCAGGGAGAGCACTCTGGACTTGGCTTTGAGATCCTGAAGTGCACAAAGTTTGATGAAGAGGATGGACAGGCAGCAAGGAAGGAGCAGGCATGGGCATGCACTTTTAAGAGACCCAGACACATAATGGAAAGGAGATCACTTGATAGTAGTAGGATGTAAAGAAAGGAGGTAATATGTACAAGAATTGTTCTCTGTCTCTGTCTATATTCCACCTCCCCCCCCCCACCCCCCCTGCTTCAAGATAGGAGCAATCTGATTATTTCTATAGACTCAGATAAAAGCCTAATCAGGAGGGCTTGACTATGCAAGTAATAGAAGTCAGCGTGTGGAACAAGATCTGGTGAAAATACAAGGGATGGGATATCAGAGATGTATCTTAGCTTTGGCAGGGAGGTAAGATGCATTTCTCCAGACAGAAAAAAAGGGCAAAAATTCTAAGATATAAAAGAGGAGATTGTGTGACTATGAAGAGTGGTTCTATTTGTAGGTAGGATACTGGGCTTCTTTGTACAAAAGATTTGAACTACCTTATAGAGGATGTGATAGGGTATAGGTTACTTTGCTGAGATTAGTAAATGTAAATTTGTTATCTACCCAGGATATTATGTGTGTGTATGTGTGTGTGTGTGTGTGTCTGTTCCCATGTCTGTCCAGTATTGCTCAGAGTGGAGGCAGAAACATTATATAGTTTGGTAGAATCCAGAATTGATAAATAATTGGGTGTTAATGATAGGAGGAGAAAATGAGAAAAGAGTCTATGAGGCAGAGGAAAGTGCTTAAATGGAGACCTAGGACTGACAGGGGAAAGCTAGGGGAGTGGAAAGTCAGCTTCCCTTGAAGTGTTAGGGTTGTTAAAGGACTGTGAATGAAATAATTACAAGCCAACCACCATTAGATGCTTTTTATCCCTTTTCTCCTTTTGAAAAATCTTATCTATGCTCACTTTTGTGCATTATATATATATATATATATATATATATCCTTTTAAAATATGTTTTTATTAATTTTAGAGAGAAAAAGGGAGAGAGAGAGAAACATCAATGATGAGAATCATTGATTGGCTGCCTCCTGCATGGCCCCTACTGAGGATCGAGCCTGCAACCCTGGGCATGTGCCCTAACTGGGAATTATACCAGTGACCCTCTGGTGCACAGGATGATGCTCAATCCACTAAGCCAAAACAGCCAGGGCTACATATATATTTATAAAAATACAAGATCATACTGTAGTTATTGTTTTGCAGTGTTTATTTCAAATCCTATCTAATAAAGAGGGAATATGCCAATTGAGCCTCACACCATCACAAAGATGGAGGGAATATGATAATTGACTACCATGCCCTCAAAGATGGTGGTGCCCAGAGCCACAAGATGGCAGCGCCCATTCCCCTCAGCCCCACCAGGGAGGCAGGCACGTGGATGCTCTGCATGCTTGCCTCTGGAGTCCTCCAGTCCTCTCAGTCCCCAGCTGCCCACGGCTGGCCTGAGGTGCAGGCAAGCCTTGGATGGCAGCTGCCTAGTCGCCCAGGGCCACCCAAGGCTCCGGTAACCAGGGCCGTCTGAGACCTGTGCTGCCGGCAGTGGCAGCAGCAGAGGTGTGATGATGGGGCATCGCCTTCCCCTGATCATCAGGTCACCTCCCACCCTTGAGTGCTTCCGGGCTATGAGAGGGGGCAGGCCGGGCTGAGGGACCTCCCTCCAGTGCATGAATTTTTATTCACCAGGTCTCTATATTATATATTTAGTATATATATTAGTATATTTAGTATATTTTAGTATATATATTAGTATATTTAGTATATCTATATTAGTATATTTAGTCAGTCTTTAAGTGTATTTAATATAAATACACATTATTTTTTATGTGAGCCAAGTACTAAATCAGCTCTGAGAATACAGAATAAGAAGATGTGGCTTTGCCCTCAAGGAGCTTATAATCTATTAATTAATATTTGCTGAACAAATACATTTTTTTCTTTTGGGCAGTGGAGGACAGTCAGTAGTGATCAGGACATCATCCAGTTAATGAATAGGTGATTGTGGATAGTGATAATTTTGGAGAGATAAGGGTTTCCAGAGTCTGAATGTTGACCAGACTTTTAATTTTTATAGTTAGTAACAGCCAAGAAAGTGCTGTACTTTTAATATTTCTTGGCTTATTGACTGCTGTCTTTTACAGTAATTGACTGAATGTGTTATTTGATATATGTGGAATTGTGATTTATAAAGGGGATGGATGGACCTTATTTGTATTTCCTTTTTTATGCTGGCAGCTCTCTGGGGGTAGCCTTTATAATTAAAATGTATAGAGATGCTGAACTTAATCTATATTTATCCTTTTACTAACATCCCTGATCACATCAGTGGCCCTCTGAAGTGTGAAATAGTCATGGGCATTTGGTTAATGAATTGTGCATTGTTGCTGTTCATTCATGGAATTTGCTCTTTTATTATATTTGATGCTTCACTTAACAACAAATTTTGCTTTCTCTGCATTTGATATGTTTTTACCAAATTATTCCTGATTGTATCCATTAATCTTTAGTCACATTTGACAAAAATAAATTACTGTGATCTTTTAAAGTTACCAGTAATAATTAGATTTTTCAGGAGATCAAAGTTTTTGGGGAACACTAGATATTTAAGGGCTTGTATAAACATGTTTGTACAAGCTTTTTGATAAAATACTATGCCCCAGTGCAATTTGGGTAATGGATAAACAAAGAGTATAAGGAAGAGGAAAAAGTCATGAAGTCTTCATACTACACATTTATTTGCATTCTTACCATCTGCATTTTTGGGGAATCCATTTTCATTTGGGAATATCATGTTATAAACGTAGTTTGCACAGTTCTCACGTTCTCCTATAGGTCTCTGGGGGTCCTTAGAAACTGTTTCACTGTCGAACACCTCTGTGTCCAGTTCCTGGGCAGAAGCACAGCCTGGACGCCCAGTTGTGGCCCTTTGTCCCCAGAGAGAGCTGGAAGGAAGGGAAGCTGATACATATGTTCACTCTCTCAGCATTCTTCAAGTTTTTATTCAGTTCTTCATGCTCTTCAATGTGACTTTACATATATATCAGGAATCACCTAGTACAGTTTTGGTTTAAAATCTGATTTATAAATGTAACTTTTATGGTTTCTATTCAAATTCCAGGGAAGACTGCTTTTTTTTTGCGAGAGGAAAGCATTAATTATCGGTCTCTTGTTTAAAAATGTATGTATAGTTTATGAGTACATCTAGCTAGCAATTCTGGAATTCTCACTACAGTTCCATCAAGTGTAAGGCAGTAGAGCAGGGTGATTAAGGACTCAGGTTGTAAACTTAGAATGAATTGGGATCAAATCTTGGCTTCATCCTTTACAAGCAACACGACGTTCCACAAGTGTCTTAAAACATTTCATTTTTTGTAATTGATTTTGGAGAGGAAGGGTGTGGAAAAGAGAGAATCATCAATGATAAGAGAGAATCATTGATCGGCTGCCTCTTGCATGCCCTGCAATCCTGGGCATGTGCCCTGACTTGGAATCAAACCGAGACCTTCTGGTTCATAGATTCATGCTTAAACCTATGAGCCACGCCTGCTGGTATCTTAACCTTACAGAGAACCTCAGGTTTCTCAGGCACAAATGAAGGAATGTAACAAGATTCTTTTCTTAAAATATATTTTATTGATTTTCTACAGAGAGGAAGAGAGAGGGATAGAGAGTTAGAAACATTGATCAGCTGCCTCTTGCACACCCCCTACTGGGGATGTGCCCGAAACCAGGGTACATGCCCTTGACTGGAATCGAACGGGACCTTTCAGTCCGCAGGCCGATGCTCTATCCACTGAGCCAAACCGGTTTCGGCAGTAACAAGACTTTTGCATAAGTAAAGATTTACAAAAAGCAGGAGGTGTGTGCATTGCAGACAAAATGCAGAAAAGGGAGAGCCTTGGAAAATTTTCTACCCCTTCACCATGTCCACCTTCTCCCACCACAAGGGAAGAGAAATTCCTGTTTCAGGACAGTAGAATCGCAGCTGGTGAAAGTTTGCAGGACACTGCTAATTAGATTAGATTGAAAGTTTCTATTAAAGTTAATGTGGAGATCTAATATAATTTTAATTAATATAGTGATTTTCTTTGGCAGGAGTAGAGAAACCTGTGCTAAAGTTTATCTGGAAAAATAAGCCTGTGAGACTTACTAGATTAATTTTGAAAAGGAGTAATGATAAAAGAGATAGAGATCAGATATTAAAGTGTCTTCTAAAGCTAGTTTAATTAAAATAGTGTTTTTCTTTTTAAGGAATAGGGAGATCAGTGAACAAAAGTAAGATTCTAAAATTGATCTAAATACATAAAATTTAGAATATGGCAAAGACAACATATTAGGTCTTTCATTACTACCTATTAATAGGTGATGCTGGAGTACCCAATTCCTCAAACACACACACACACACACACACACACACACACACACACAAACACACTCACTCACACACACACATACACACACACGCATTCTGTTTATCTTAATTCATGTGGATCAAGGATTTAATAAAATACTGTAAAACTATTATAAGAAAGTATATGAAAAAAAATTTTTTTTGAATGGAGTAGGAAAGATGCTTTTAAGCAAGCCACCAATAAAGCCATTTTTCTTTTGGAAAATCCTGCTAAATTTGATTTCATAAATATTTAACTATGGCAGAATCATAACAATCATGTGATTCTGGGAAATATTTGTAACATCAAACGGGGTTTGTGTCATAATTATTTTCAACTTTTCTACATCTAATGTTTTAGCATGTTATGTAAGGTACACTGCATATACCAATTGTTTATGCTGCAAAGAGAGAATCCACCTTTTAACAGGTGAATTGGATCCATTCCCATTTATCTGATTCCATATGCATTTATTTTGTTTTGTTTTTTAATACTTTTTCTTTACTTTTTCCTCATCCTTTCCTTCTTTTGCATTAAAACAATGAACATCACTTCCTGCTTCCGGACCTTCACCCCTGTAGATAGAGTTCCCCACCACCCAGGCCCATCGGAGACTTTCCCAGACCCAGAGTGAGGCTCCTGCACCCGTGTTGCTATCAGGAATCCTGCCGACCAGCTGGTGGTCCAGGTGCTGCTCCCGGGGGTGGTGGTCTGCCTTCCTGCCTCCTGGGCATGCCCTGCTGAGTGGGCACAGCTCAGACAGTGGGTAGGAGGAGCCTTTCACAAGAGCCAGAGCCTTTCTTCAATCCTTGCATTCAAGTGCTAATCTGGCATCCCTACCTTTTCTTCCTGGGAGCTCTCTATTCCTCTTACCCTTTAGGGACAGAAATCTTGGTTTCCTTTGCCTGTTTCTAGCCCCAGAGCCCAACAAAACAGAGGCTGTGGGGGCTTAACTATCTGCTACATTTCTGTTCCATGGAGTGTGTGTGTGTGTGTGTGTGTGTGTGTGTGTATAAAACTTTGTCTGAATTTAGAGGATTTCAGAGCTGGAATAGCAAAAATGGGTGCCATGGATGCCTGGATTAATAAATTAGGTACATTCAGTTATTGAAAAACAATTTATAGGGAAAATGGCTACACTATATTGTAAGTTGAAAAACAATTTGTGAAAAATACACACTAAAAAAACATGTTATGAAGAGCGAGTTTGTTAATTTTATTTGTGTTTAAAGCTAAACAGAATACAAGTTGTATACTTTCATAAGCATGGGAAGTTTCTAGTAAGATAAAGGGGGCATTTTTATATTACCATTGGTTACCTCTGGGTTTTGTAACTAGGAAGCCAGAGATCCTAGGAAGCCAGTGATGTATTATTCTCTCTTTTCATCCTTTCATATTGTTTGGATATTCTTCTTCTCATTGAATTTTGGTTGTTTTTATGATAAAATTAGAGGCCTGGTGCACGAAATTAGTGCACAGATAGGGTCCCTAGACCTGGCCAGTGATCAGGGCTGATTGGGGCCTTCCTTCCCCTGGCTGCTAGCTGCCGGCCAGGGCCTTCCAGGCCTTCCAGGCCTTCCTCCCTGCCAGCTGCTGGCTGGGGCCTCCCCCCTCCTCCCCTCTTCCCCCCCGACCACAGTGGTCAGCACACGTTATAGTGAGCAGTCGAACTCTTGAGGGGACAATTTGCATATTAGCCTTTATTATATAGGAAAGTAAAAAGTAAAAGCAACAAAAACTACTCCCTTGATTTCCCAAAATTATATTATTACAATTTAATGTTATGGCTTAATACATTTTTTGAGCCTGCTGTGTTTTTAAGGAAAACAGAGTATTCAAATGATATGTTCTAACTTCACAGAGTATCTCCATTAATGGTTTATCTGTTTCCTAGTATAAAAATAGAAATAGGTACTAAATAATCCAATATTATGCAATTCTATAAAATGCTAACATTCACTATTAGAAAATACTAGTCCAAAGCACAGGATTATGATCAGGAGGATTAAAAAGCCAGGATTACTTGGCAGCTTTACAGGAGTGTTATTTTTTAGAGAAATTGATCCTTCATTTAAAATATTTAGCCTTTGGGTTAGTTCCTTTTCTTATTAATGGCAATGACTTTTTGAAATACAAGGGTAAGTGCCCAAAGCTTTTCTAAAGATAGATAAACTCCCCATTCCTTAAATGATATCATTTTTTTTTTCATGGCACATGTGGCTTTAATACCTGTGCTATAGTACCAATGTACAGAATGTCTCAAGTTATTACCTTGATGCCTGTGATGGTTATTTCATAGGGATTACTCTTTCCTTTCTATTGAAAAATAGCTAAAGTATGTCATATATGCCATATCTAAAAATTTATTCTAGTGAAATAATTTAAGATGCAGAGTTTAAATGAAAATATAATCTTGCAGTTCTATCTGTGACATGAGGTAGGAAATAACCCAAAATTGAATAAGTGAGTCATTATAAATAGTTAGTGTAATATTATCCACACATTAAAATGAAATAATAGGAAAATATTTATTGACATGGAGAGTTGTTTACACTAAACATTGTTAAATGAAAAACAGAAAAAGGACATCATATGATCTTAATTTGGAAAAATGTATGTATGTGATTATATACATGCATAGAAAATGTGAACATTTAAACACCCAAATGTCAACTGTGGTTGTCTCTGAGTGGTGTGATTACAGGAGAGTTTTATTTTGTTCTTACTTTTTTGCATTTATTATATTGAGCATATTTTTATGCATAATAAGATAATCAGTAAAAGGCATTAAAATATACTTCTGTTCTATTTTATACTGTGAAAGTTAAATGTCGTATCATTTCTCCCCTTAGATGGTAATTATCCATCTATATTCATCCAACTCCTTTTTTTAAAATTAAAAAACTTTAAAAAAATTTAAATTATAGTTGACATACAAAATTATACTAGTTTCAGGTGTATAACAGTGATTAGACATTTATATAACTTATGAAGTGATCTATATACTGGGTTTATCACTTCATGCAGCTGTCTTATTTTAATTTTAATTTTTAATGTATTTTTATTGTTTTCAGAGAAGAACGGAGAGGAAGAGAGAGATATAAACATCAATGATGAGAGAGAATCATTGTTCGGCTGCTTCCTGCATGCCCCACACTGTGGATTGTGCCTGCAGTCAGGGCATGCAACCTGATCATGGAATTGAACCATGACCTCCTGATTCATATGTCAGTGCTCAACCACTGAGCTATACTGGCTGACCACCCAGATGTCCTGATTCATGAATTCGTTTACTTGGAAATACTTGGTAGCTAGAACTTCTCATTGAAGTTGGAGAAGACAAAGCTATAAAGAGTTGTATTTAGCCGAAACCGGTTTGGCTCAGTGGATAGAGCGTCGGTCTATGGACTGAAAGGTCCCAGGTTCGATTCTGGTCAAGGGCAAGTACCTTGGTTGCGGGCACATCCCCAATAGGAGGTGTGCAAGAGGCAGTTGATCGAAGATTCTCTCTCATCGATGTTTCTAACTCTCTATCCCTCTCTCTTCCTCTGTAAAATATCAATAATTATATATATATATATATATATATATATATATATATATATGAAAAGAGTTGTATTTAGTCCACATCCCTGCCCACACAGAGGATACAATTTTAACTTGCTAAGAGATGGGCTGAAAGGTAGAGTTCAAGGTGACTCTATTCTTCTACTGGAGCTAATCCTTTTATTGTTTCACCTAAGCATTTCAGAGTAATTTTACTCCAGTATTAATACTTCACCACTGTCATGAAACTCCTGAGAATACTTACTAAAAGCAATCAATAATAAAAACAGATAAAGCAATAATAGCATCGTAAGTGTTCTGGTTCATCTCAGCAATGATAGAGCTTATTTATTTCCATAAAGAAGCAATATCTGAAAAGAAAAGAAAGAAACAAAAACTATTTCTCATAAAGTCTTGAACTCGTTGAATGGATTACCCAGACGCAGGGAGGCCAGCCCTTCATTGCCGGCCGTGGGGGAGGCGTCCTCTCTGCTCTGAAGGAAGGCCTGTGAGCGCTCCACAAATGCAGCCAGGAGTAGAGGCTTGAAGCCTAGGGATGCTATTTCTGATGTCCTTCAAATGGAATTGTTCTCCTTAAGAATTCAAAATCTTAGCATTGATTGTAACTTAAAAATGTTGTTCATTCTCTTTGAAAAGATAAAATAGCACCCACTTTTTACTTTATGCTTAATGTATCAGGAAACAAAAGTCTTTTTTTTTTCATATATATTTTATTCATATTTTACAGAGATGAAGGGAGAGAGATAGAGAGCTAGAAACGTCAATGAGAGAGAAACATCAACCAGCTGCCTCTTGCACACCCCCTACCGGGGAATGTGCCTGCAACCAAGGTACATGCCCTTGACCGGAATCGAACCCGGGACCTTTCAGTCCACAGACCGACGCTCTACCGCTGAGCCAAACCGGTTTCAGCAGGAAACAAAAGTCTTAATATTAGATCAGGATTTTGTTTTTCTATAGATCAATAATTTTTAAGGGGAGGGAAAAAAATGTGCATTTTTGTAGAGGTGGAACAGAAAGGAACATCCTATATAATAAAAGCTTAGTATGGTAAGTGTCTGGTCATCTGGTCACCCAGTCAACCAATCAAAGCATAATATGCTAATGATATGCTAAGGCTACTCAACCACTTGCCCTGACGTGCACTGGTCACCAGTGGGCAGACTCTCCAACCAGTAGGCTAGCTTGCTGCTGGGATCCAGCCAATCAGGACTGAGCAGGATGGGCTGGACATGCCCTGGAGCCCTCCTGTCCTTGCTCTCTGGCTGGCCAAACTCTCATATCCCTCCCTGTCCCCAGTCGTGCACTGGTGGGGTCCCTTGGCCTGGCCTGAACCCCCCCCCCCCCCCCCCCCAATCCAGGACTCCTCCAGGGATGTCTAGTTTTGGTCAGATCCCACAGGCCAGGATGAGTGTTAGATAAGTGGTAAATTAGCTAAGGAATGTATTTGGAGAAAGGGTTATAACTTCTAGTAATGTCTTTTTAAAAATATATATTTTATTGATATTTTACAGAGAGGAAGGGAGAGAGATAGAGAGCTAGAAATGTCAATGAGAGAGAAACATTGGCCAGCTGCCTCTTGCACATCCCCTACTGGGGATGTGCCTGCAACCAAGGTACGTGCCCCTGACCGGAATTGAACCCGGGACCTTTCAGTCCGCAGACCGACGCTCTACCACTGAGCCAAACCGGTTTCGGCTCTAGTAATGTCTTGACTTTACATTGTCCCACACTCTCCATCTATCATTCCTGTCAACAAAGCTAAGAAATTTAGAACATTTAGCATACAGCACCAGTTTAAATTTTTAAAATATTTCTGTTTCTATAATATTTAGTTTTTTTTTGTGGTTCCCCAAAACTTTTGGTAATGCATTTACATTGCATTAATATATCAATGTAGCCACAGTTTGATTTTTTTGTTTTTTTTGTGTTTTTTTTTTGCTCTGGAAGGAGCAGTACCATTTCTGCCCAGGAATCCTGGTGGGTGGCTTGCTGATATGACACTGGAAATAATGGGACAGGAAAAGCAGCGTGGTTTGACAGAGAAGCCCGTTTTAACTTTTGTTGGTATTCACTAGGGTTTCTCACATACGTACATGTGAACAACTTTTTAAAATGTCCAATACTTGCAAAAGCAGTTTTGATGCTTTAAAGTGTTAGGTCTCACTTATCTATCCTGAAATATCTTCCTGAGATGGCTTGCTAATTCCTAGAGTAGTTCCCTGCCTTGCGCCGTCAGTTTGGGAAAGGAAACAAAAAAAAAGTATTCTGTTAATACAAGTCCATAAAACTCTCTCTTCCCTGTCCCACTCCATACCACCCTCCACCTGCGAAGCTGGAATCATTTCCGCCCGGCTCCTGCTCTGGCGGCCCCCCTGCCTAATGCCCTCCTGCCTCCAGCTCTTCTCCTCCTCCAGCCCTGCCCTCCCGGCCCACTCTTAGAGAAATCTTTCTAGAACATTCATCTGATTTCTCAGCTTAAAGCACTTTGGTGGTTCCCCTAACAGGCAGCACAATAACATTTCTCAAGAACAATTGTGCTTGAGAACCTAAGTGCTTTAAGAACAATTATCTGGAAATTGTTCTTGAGAAACTCTGGAAGATTTTCAGTTTTATTCTTCCTTTTTGTATTGATAAAAAAAAAAAATCAGCAAGCACACCCTTGTTCTTCCAAATGGATACCTGGTGACCGAGCACAGGATTCAAGTTCATGCTCACGTGAGAGAATCATTGATAGGCTGCCTCCTGCACGCTCCCTCCTGGGGGTTGAGCCGGCAACCTGGGCATGTGCCCTGACCAGGATACAAATTGTGACCTCCTGGTTCATAGGTCGATGCTCAACCACTGAGCCACACCAGCTGGGCTGATGCCAGATCTTGTACTGGAAGGCATTTGCTTCTCAAACTGATCCATGACTCTCAGCCATGTTCCCAGAGGCATCTCCTTTGGAGGAGTTTGGATATTGCTTCACTTGTGAGACAGTGGCCCACAGGACAGGGTCCAAGTGCCCCGAAGTAGACAAAAGGCCCCTTGTGATGGGCCTTCCACCTCTCCCCGCTCTGGGCCCTTCCCATTGCCCCTTGCGTTCTGCACTCCAGCCCCTGAGGAGGGACAAGTGGCTCCTACAAAAGTTAGGCCGTTTCAAGCATTTGCCTTTCTATTGCTCAAGCTGATTGTGGCCAGTGATCCAGTGATCCACCCCCCCCCCCACACACACACACACTCCACCTCTCTACAACACACTCCTCTGTAGACTCAGCCTTTCTTGAAACACCCACCCAGGTATTTAAAAACCCCTGCCTTGGCTGTCGTTCTTGTTCTTCCAGGGAATTGCCCCACCAATAAACTCCTCTAAAATGTAGTGGCTTGGAACCACATCTATTACCCCAGCTTCAGCGGGCCAGGCCTCTGCGTGTGCCCCGGCCGCCGCTGGCCCGGAGCCTCTCTCCGGAGGCATGCTTCCCAGCACGTCATGTGCTTGCTGGCGGGACCAGAGCCTCACAGGGTGCTGGCTGGGGCCTCCGCTCCTCATGACCTGCTGACGGGGTGTCCCGCCGGTCCTTGACTCAGCACCGGAGCTTGCTGCTTCTGAGCGAGTCAAAAGGACAAGGAAAGTCAGTCTTGTGTAACTTAACACACACGTCACGTGCCGCCCTCCTGGCTGTGCCCCATTCATTAGCAGCAAGGCACGAGGTCCAGCCCACTCACCGGGGCGAGGGATTAGATACTAGGAAGTGGGGATTATGGGGCACTACGGTGCCCTCTGCCACAGCCAGCAGCATGCCTGTGGGCAGGCCCAAGTGGGGAGCCAGGGCCTGGCGTGGAGGCTGCTTGACTAGTCTCAGTCTTAGGTCCCTGCCTCTTGTGGCACGGGCGTCTCGATGCCAAGACTCTGGTTCTGAGGTTGAAAGAGAGGTATATATTACACAATCTGGCTCTTAAATGTCATTTGAAAGTCTCTCTCTCTCTCTCTCTCTCTCTCTCTCTCTCTCTCTCTCTTTCTCTTTCTCTTTCTCTCCTCTCTCCTTTCTCCTCTCTCCCCCTCCACCCAATCTGATCACATCTGAAGATACACAGTCTATTTTAGAGCTGGAAACACTCCCTATGTTGGACTTACTAAGGCAAGGTGATATAGCTCACCAAGACAGTGCGCTTGTAAGACAATGCAAATGTAATCTTGATTACACACTTTGGGGCTTATGTCCTGAATTTACGTGCTCAGCCAGAGTCGGGTAAGCGTCCTCTGTCTTGAAGAAACCTGTAGGCGCTTTCTGCACCTCTCTCCGGGCCGGGAGCCACTGGACAGCTCAGTCCATGCTTAATTCATTTCCGACATCACCACTCAGCTCTACGTTGGCATTAAGCTCTCAAGATTCATAATTGATATGGTTTATTTTTTACAATACACCCAGTACTACATTTACTAACTTCTGGTAGGGCATTCATACTTGAGAATTTCACAGATCTTTCTCTGCCATAAATGCTTGAAAAGAGGGGTCTGGGTCTGCGATGCCGGTAGGTTCTGTGTTATTTAGTTCCTTACTTAGAGCATTAGCAGCTTTTGCCCTTGAATCAAAGTTCTCTCCTTTCCTCCCCACGGCTCCCAAATATTTTGTCCTTTTGAGTCAAGGGAATTGGCCTGATTTTATGATGACATTTGGGTACGATATTTAAACTGTTAAAAGTTATAAAAAACGACCCTTTGGTATTAAATGTAATGAATGGCTCTGAATTGAATACATGCACACGTTCCCTTATATGAGCTTTGTGCGCCCAAACTGCTCCGGTTACATATTCTCATTGTAATTGGATTCCATGACATTCTCTCTTCCCCAAGAGTATGCCAGGCCGTGAAAATTCCTCATGGCTTGGTGTTGATATATACTTTGGGTCTTTTGAAGTTTTGAATTTCATCTCTAACTAGTGTATGGGCCTCACGGCACTGCTGGTCCTACCCAGTCCCGGAGAGGTAGGGGTGTCTCTGCAAGAAAACCAAACCAAACCAAACCAAACCAAACCAAACCAAACCAAACAAACCAAACCCAAACCCAAACCAAACCAAACCAAACCAAACCAAACCAAACCAAACCAAACCCAAACCCAAACCAAACCAAACCAAACCAAACCAAACCAAACTCAAACCAAACCAAACCAAACCAAACCAAACCAAACCAAACCAAACCAATTTAATCTCTAAGAGACTTATTGTGACCCTCAACGAAAGGGGGAGAGGGAGTGACTTCTGAAACTGACCTTTCTTTGCTCAGCCTCCCCTCTACCAAGAATATTGTCCTTTCTTGGGTTCATTTTTCTTTGTAAGTCCACAATATTATGTTTGGATGTCTTACATTAGACCAGGAACTCCTCAATATCAGGGGTTAATTTTCTTCTTCTTCTGTTGTGATATCTTTGGTCTCTTTCCCCATTTCATAGCCTCTGTCACACCATTGTAGAAATAGGAGCCAGCACGTATGAGGGCTAGTCTCGGCTCGGTGATGACGCATCAGAGTGGGATGGAGGTGTGGGGCTGGAGCAGGTCTGGCCTCTTGGAGTGAGGGATGAATGGGAGTTCCAGAAGGACTTGGTAGCCGCCTGGGTAAAGGTGGGTAAAGGTGGGTGCAGGCTCTCCTCGGACCCTCTAAAAGCACCAGAGTTTGGTACTGCCCTGAAGTTGGGCCGCAATAGTTCCTAGTTGTGATTCATTCACCGTTTAATATGCGTCTAGTTCGGCTTTGACTTTTCCCCCAGGAAGAGACTAAAAATCTCTTCATTATAATATAGACAGTGTACCGCACTCGGAATACAAATGTATCCATGTTCAGAGTAATTTTTCTTGTGATTGTCTCTACCCTGGAGAAGGGCCTTTAATGAATTACATACAAATTGTGTAATTTAAGAAGTTAATTTGGTTTTCTGGTTACACAGGACTAAAAACAGCCCTTGTAGAAAGAGATGATTTCTCATCGGGGACCAGCAGCAGAAGCACTAAATTGATCCATGGTGGTGTGCGATATCTTCAGAAGGCTATCATGAAGTTCGATATTGAGCAGGTAATTGTGTATGCTGGCTGTTAAACAAAAATTGCGACTATGCTTTTTTCTACCCAATTAAATCAGGCTTTTTTTTCCTTCTTCTTCTTTTTTAATGGCTCCTAACATTTCTTCCTGTTGGAAATACCTGTTTAGTGTAGTCTGCTGGAAAATCTGCCGGGAGAGTGTCCCGGTTCTTCCCTGTGGTATTACGATTATGGGCAACCAGGGGCTTTTTCCACACAGGCGTGTCAAAGTGGCAGATTTACAAAATCACTTTCCGAGGTGTTGCCATTTAACATGGTGATTGCTTTTTCTTCTTCTTCCTCTTTTTTGTTTTGCTTTTTGTTTTGTTTTGTTTGTTTGTTTGCCAGTAGCCACCCAATTGCTACTTCCCCAGCAATTTCGGGGAGCTGTGCTGTGTAATACGGGGGGAGCATTCCATCGATCCTCTCCACTCACGCTGCAGCCGTACGTTAATCTTGTCGCTGACATATTCTTAAGGAAAGATGATCTGAGTCATGCTTTTTTTTTTTATGTCACACATTATTGTGTCCAGTCTGCCACCATTCGAAAACTGCCAAGGCAGCGTGGAAGATGACATTTCCCAGAGGGCTGAAAAAGAAAAAAAAAAAAAAGAAAAAAGCCGAACTCCGTATCTGTCTTCTGTACGGGGGGAAAAACACAGCGGCACTAACTTGACATTGTCACTTGTGAATCTGTCCCCTTCTCTTAGGTGTCGCTGTGACATCGTGGTGGCTTCAGGGAAAAGAGCACAGGGTTTAGAATCAGATGGCTTGGGATGTGTTCCAGTTTCCCACCCAATTTTGAGGAGCCTCAGCACTCTCATTTTTAAAAAAAATATATATTTTATTGATATTTTACAGAGAGGAAGGGAGAGGGATAAAGAGTTAGAAACATCAATGAGAGAGAAACATCGACCAGCTGCCTCTTGCACACCCCCCACCGGGGATGTGCCCGCAACCAGTGTACATGCCCTTGACCGGAATCAAACCTGGGACCTTTTAGTCCGCAGACTGATGCTCTACCACTGAGCCAAACCGGTTTTGGCAGCACTCTCATTTGTTAAAACTAGTATCCTGCTTGTAATGCTGGTTCTTCAGAGGGGTATAAAAAGACCAAAGGAGTTAAGAGATAAGCTTTTTTAAATAATACTCTATAAAATTCTGGGCAACTCCTGAGCACCCTCTCTGCTTGGGTGAGCGGAGGCCAGAAGGGGATGGTTAGCACGCATTTGAACAATCAGTTCTCTCTTACACGGGGAAATATTACAGGGGACTGAGGCAAAGGGACAATACAGAGAATGCAAGATAAATGGTTATAAGAATCTTGTAACTCCAGTCAGGAAAATACCTCACACCTGGGAGCGCTGACAGCGTGTTTTTCTCCTATGCAAATACAGTTAAGGTTTCTAAAAAATCTCTCCGGTTGACAGCATGATGTATTATTAGAAATTTGATTAGGAGGGAGCTATGCTAGCTCAGAGGCAGAGAGGTTTCTGTGTATCAATCAGTTGGCGGGGTGTCTATTTGCCATTTGAAAATATTATGATCTGTTACTGCCAAACTAATTTTCTCTGTTTTGCTTTTCAGTATAGGTTGGTGAAAGAAGCCCTTCACGAGCGCGCCAACCTGCTAGAAATCGCTCCCCATTTATCCGCCCCGCTGCCTATCATGCTTCCAGTTTACAAGTAAGCATCTTGGTAGCATCCATGCACACCTGCTTCTCTGAGGTGAATAGAGAACAACCCACAGTTTTAATGGAAACATTCCCTCAGTTTGTATTTCTCGATGTAGTTTTAATTAGTTGCAATCTTTTTTTTTAAATATATTTTTATTGATATTTCACAGAGAGGAAGGGAGAGAGATAGAGACTAGAAACGTCAATGAGAGACGTCCAGCTGCCTCTTGCACACCCCCAATGGGGATGTACCTGCAACCAAGGTACATGCCCTTGGCCGGAATCGAACCCTAGACCTTACAGTCCGCAGACCGACGCTCTACCACTGAGCCAAACTGACCTCGGCAATTAGTTGCAATCTTTAATCACGCTCAAATACTTGCCTTTGCTGTATTTAAAAGGGTGGCTTTTCCTAAATCACTCCCTACCCACCAGCCTCCAAAGGCTGCGTCTTGAAGGCAAGGAAGCTGTGTTCTGTATCTGTGATTAGTAATTTCTTACGACAGTTTCCGGCGGGATGTATAGAGTTGCTCTGAGGAACGTAAGAGGCCCGTGTGGAGACTAAAGTGCAGAGCCCTAAGGTTTCCTGCTGCAAAATCTGAGCCTCGCGTGTACCGACTCCAAACCTAAATCATTCCGGGTCATGTTCAATGTGTGCTTTGGCCGGACTCTGTCTAGAAGTGTCAGGTGTGGCCTGGCAGGCGTGGCTCCGTGTGAGCATCGACCGGACACCAGGAGGTCCGGTTTCAGTTCCCGGTCTGGGCACGTGACAGGGTTGCAGGCTCCATCCTCAGTGTGGGCGTGCAGGAGGCAGCCTATCAAAGATTCTCTCTCATCATTTATGTTCCTTTCTTTCCCTCTCCCTTCCTCTCTGAAATCAATAAACAATAATTCTAAAAAAAAAAAAAGTGCCAGATTATACATTATAAAACCCATTTTCCTAATATTGTTAAAGCTATTCATGAAGTTGCCTTAAATTAGAGTACAGGTAGCATGAAAAAGTGGATTCTGTAACTTTGTTAGTCTGTTTCCAGGGGGACCTAAAAACAGACTTTACAATTGTCCATATCCTGTCATAGATTGCTTAGGACACCTTAAGCCAGTGATTCTCTCTCTACCCTGGGGATTCATTAGCATCACCCAGGCCCCTTCCTAGTGTAGCTAAATCTATCTGTAGACACGTGAAACCTACGCAGTTGTATTTATTGTTGATGCTCTTCCAGAGAATTCTAAGATGCAAACAAGGTCAAGCGCCATTGCCTTCTCAGGTGATTCATCGGAAGGCTCACCGCTTCATTCACTCACATGGCTCAGCTGGGCTGGTGTCAAACCCAGCCATGCAGTTCTGTTTCTTTGGCAGTCCACTTCTAGACATGTTTTGCTTTTCTTAAATGAAATATATCTAATAACATACAATGGCATGCCGTGATTGTTACACACTGTTTCTAAAGAAACCTTCTCCCCTGTTTCTGCTGTAGGTGGTGGCAGTTACCTTACTACTGGGTAGGAATCAAACTATACGACCTGGTAGCAGGCAGTAATTGCCTGAAGAGCAGTTACGTCCTCAGCAAATCGAGAGCCCTTGAACATTTCCCCATGCTACAGAAGGACAGGCTGGTAGGAGCAATCGTCTACTATGATGGTATGTGTGTGTTTTTTTCTTTTCTTTTTTTGTTTTTGTTTTGTTTTTGTTTTACAAGGTACTTACTCTCACTCATGACCCTACCAGTATATTATTAATGAGATGGTTTTGCATTCTTCATTTTAATGTGAATCTTACACGACACTCAGAGAGACACACCCACTCACCATTTTCTCTAACACTAGCTAAAAACCTCCGCATTAGGTTTTGCTTTTCATAGGTTAAATTTTTGCATATTTCTTTTCTGCTTGGATTTCTATTTTGTATCTTATGGTTGGTTTGGTCCATTTTCCCTCATTATGAAGTTGGGCCCCCACCTCCATGTCATTTAATATGTTATATGCTTGCCAGTGACTACTTGCCTTATGAATATATTATACTGTGGAAAGGAGCTGAGAATCTGTTAGGTTTTCTAGATGAAACCTCTATTTTGAAGGGGTTAGAAACCGAGAGAAAAATGCCCCCTGGGCTGAAGTTGACATGTTTGTAGTTTGCCCAGGACACAATTCTTGAACAATATAATTTATGATGAAGGTGGATGAACACTGCATTTATTAAACCAACCCCTCTGTTCTTATTGCTTATTTTATTGTTGTTGGATGTTTTCTAATAGTGACATTATATAAGTATCCATTTGCTATGTGTTCAATGTTCATTTTGGGTGTGAGCAATATAATTTTGTATACTTTTATTTGAAGGAACTCTTATATTTCCAGATGGTCCACAATACAACATAAAGTAAAAACAGGAAAAGCCATTTCTGAAATTCTTCATAGTTTTAAAGGGTGTGTGGAATTAGCAAATAGTCCAAAGATGTTTATTTACAAGGAAATAACTGGATATAGATATTATATATGTTCAAAAAGTCTTTGAAATTTTGTGACACAATAGGTTCTGTAGCTCAGTGAGTTTTTCAAATCTCCATAATGTGATGTTTGTACTTCATGTTAGGTATTTAAACTCTTAGTGTGAAAATATTTATATGTATTTAGGAGGCTTTGATATTTATGTTACTTCATTTTATAGGATATCCTCAAGACCACCCCGCCTCCCCCCATTGTTAGGTTTCTGAATCTACTTAGCTGGCTGTTAGGCTTTCATGTGTGAATACAAAAAGTATTCACACATGCAATGGGGACAAACTCAAGAAAATATCCTAGGAGCAACATTAGGGAAATGCTAAGGGTCTTAGACAAACATTAAAAGCTAGACAATTCACATTTGACAGTGCCCATCAGGATGTGAACACCATAGAGGGTGGGGCACTTACCTACACTTTTGGCACCTTTGATTGAACCTGTTCGTTAAGGACAACCTTCACTGTGAATTTGCTTTCTCAGTATGAGACCCTAATGCTAGTCCATTGTAGTGTACTGGGTGATTACAATGAAGAAGGTTTGGTCCAGGAGGAGTAAGAAGGTCCATTTTACTCATCCTGACGTGGAAGTGTTGTATTCTTTGCCTCTTACGGCTAATCCCTCCTGCACAGACCCTCTAGACTTGTTCACCTGAGGATGCTAACTACTTTTACTGTTTGTTTGTTTTTAATGTGTACATATCTGAGTCTCCTTAAGAGGATTTTTAGTGGATATCATATCTGATTTGGTGGCATCTTGTCTTATGTTGGTTTTAATATTGTTATGAATTATAAATTCTTTTTTTTCAAGTGTTTTTATTGACTTCAGAGAGAAGGAGAGATAGAAACATTAATGATGAGAAAGAATCATCGATTGGTTGCCTTCTGCATGCTCCCCCCTCCCCAAACCCTCACCACACCTAGGATTTGAGCCCAAAACCTAGGCATGTGCTGGGACTGGGATTTGAAACGTGACCTCCTTCCTGGTCCATGGGCCTTCCTGGTCCACGGGTTCAACCATTGAGCCACACTGGCCAGGCTAATGAATTTAGATTCTTAAAGGGAAATCTATGTCACATATGGAAACACACACACACACACACAAAAACAAAAAAACAAAAAACATAACCCTATTAGAATCAAGGGGATCAAAAATTTCTTTACTTTAGAATTGGCTTTTACAGTTTGTTATAGGTTGCAAAATTGAGTTTAGCAAAGATTATCGAAAAATTTAAAGATCATTATGAAAACAATTTCATGTTGACATTTGAAAATTTATTTTAAAATCTTAAGTCTTGAATGGAAAGGGTAAAAATAATTATATTCTGGTCCTTTGAAATAATTTTCTTTTAATCCTTATTTAGAAATGATACAGGCCCAACTGTGTCACTAAGTTGTTCAGTCATCCAGTAAGTTAAAACTAGAATGTGGACCAAAGAGTAGTTCTGTGGTTTTCCAACTGTGCTCACAGATAGGACAACTCCTGTTTTACACAACATGGTGAGGAGCAAATTAAATGTCAACATGGAAATAAGATACAAAAGGGAGCATATAGGTAAAGGAATTAAGTGCAGAAAATATATGCTTAGAGAAAGGAAGGAATGCCTTACCCCTTGATCAAAAAATAATATCAGCATCTTGTTACCAAAGTATTTCAGAGGAAAAAATGACTTCCTGAACATTTACTTTTGCAAACAAGGTCTAAAATTGTTATTTGTAAGATAAACCTTTCTTTACAAGAAAAAAAAAAATTCTCCATAACTAACCATTATGAGAATGTAGTAACAGTCACCCAGATGGTTTAAAAATGCATTTGAACTTCTTGAAATAACTTTTTTTTAACTTAAAAAATAATTTATGGAGGTGAAATTCACATAACAAAATTACCATTTTCAAGTGAACAGAAGTACTATTTATACCTCTCATCTTGGGGGAGAATCTTGATTATGATTTAAAAAAAAAGTGACACAAGTAATTGAAATAACTTTTAAATGCTACCAGAAGTTTTGTGAACAAAAAAACTCTTATTAGTGATACATTAGACAGTTACATCAGCACCAGTGAAAAGTGAAATGTAGGCGTGTGGAAAGATAGTGACACAGACTAGAAGACATTGTCATTCATTTGGACTGATGGCTGAAACAGTCTAAGGTTCCTTCCACACTGAGATGTTGAGCTAGCTGAAGATATCCCCTCTGAAGTATGAAATGTATAAAGGTAAAATTTTTTTTTTAATTACTCATAAGGATATTTCATCCTAAATAAATAGGAATAACCATTGCATATGATAAAAGCAAAATATAGTCCCTCCACACAAGTCCAAAAGGTCATAAAAATAATTCCATATTTTTTAAAATGTAGCAATTTTAGTGGCTGGGCTCAGCAAAGGTATGATCCATTGCCATGTTTTGTTGTTAACTGCTGAAAACAAACTCACACATATAGAGGAATAGCTAGCTACCTTTTCCTTTTTTTTTCTTTTCCAGTGCAGACAAAGTAAATGTCAGATTTCTCAGTAAAATCCATATGAAATGAAAGTTGGAATAGGAAGTGACATACAAGCTTGTATTTTCCTCTTATATTCTGTTAGAGGAAACATACAGTCAGCTCCCTGGTTTTCTGACTGAGACCTGTCCGAGTGTTTCCTATCTGCTCCTTGTAACCTCCTTCCAAAGAGCCATCAGCTGGCCCCGGCCGTGGCCATGGCCGGATAGAGTGTGTGACTGATCAACTCTCCCAAGGCAGCGAGGAGCGTTGAAGGCCTGACAGGCCGGGTGACCTGTCCGTTGGTGGGATTAAGTGAACCAGCTGTGGAGAGGAAGCAAGTCTCCTCAGCACTTTATTTTGTCTTCTTGATCTTCGATGCCATTCCTCTTGGACTCCAGTCATCCGATTGAGTGCACAAAAAGTGAGATGTAATTAAAAATCATTAAATATTTAAAACCATTAAACCCCTCCATCAAGCTTCTCTAAGATACAACCGGAGAACAAAATTACAGCTCTAGATTCTTTCTTTTGCGAGTCCAGTCATAGACACAGAGAGTTGTCTGTTATTTCCTACCTGGGAATGCCCTCAAGTATTCCTTGTGCACCTATGAAAACCGCAACCTACAAAAAAAATTACATTAGCTTTCCCTAATGTAGATAAAAGTGGGTTATGTCCATGTTTCAAAGGGGGAGTTAAAACCCAGGTTTTGTCAGAATATTCATTTTTTATTCCACCGTAAAACTCACAGCATCCACGTAGATAGATTCTGCTGGCGAGAGAGCAAAGCTAATTTAATCTCTGGCTCCCCTGAGGTAAATGTAGTTCATGGTCCTGCCCCCGCCCCAACCTCAGCTATAATCCCTGGCTCCTGGAGGTAGGAACGCACTGAAGTGAGGAAAATTCTGCAGCAGGATATAATGATCCAAAATGACAGGGACAATAATGACAATGAATTTCATGTCTCCCAGTCACGGGTTGGAGATGCTTGACTAGGCTGACTTATACAATTAAATTGTTACAGGTACAGCAGGAGACGCAGTTAGCTGTGCGCTTTGGGGAACGATGCCTCTGGCAAGAGGCATATTGTGGCATTCAGACTCTTTTGTTAGGAACAAACTATTGCTCCTCTAGGCATGCACCTGCAATTGTACACTCGAATAAAGAAAGCCCCGGTTAAAGACAAGTCTTTTAAGGGGCTGATTTTATCTGCTTTGAAAGCTTTAAAAAAATAATTATCCAATAACAGAAAAGTGACATTTTTTGGTCTTACTGGTTTTTGTTGTTGTTGTTCTTGAAATCCTGGAACATAAGTCAAATCTAAAGATGGTGCTTTTAATCCTCATTTACATTATATGCAAACAGCATCGTTGAACTAATTGGGCGTCATCTACTTTGCATATGACAGACACATTCATTTCTTCGGAGGAATAGGTTGAATAAGTAACTGGATGATGTGGATTTATAAACAAAATAGCAGCGCTCTTATGCAAGTTTGGCTACCTGCTTCTATTGCAGCTCTTGTAAGTGTATCTCGACCTCTAATGTGGTGTGAGCGAGCCTTCTGGGTGCACAAGACCATCCTCTGCTTGTAGGAAGAAGATATTAGAATTCCCACTTACATCTACTTCTATCAATATTAGAATTCCTACTTAGATCTATTTTATCCAATTCCATATAAATGTCCTTTCATAGTGACTCAGTAGTTCAGGAGGTCATGGTTTGATTCCTGGTCAGGGCACATGCCGGGGTTGTGGGACCGATCCCCAGTAGGGGGTGTGCAGGGGACAACTGATCAATGATTCTCATCACTTATGTTTCTCTCTTTCCCTCTGCCTTCCTCTCTTGGGATATATATAAATCCTGTTATATATGGTTCAAATGTCTATAACGTATAAGTACACATAATGATACAGACATGTGTTTATATGTTTTGGTAACTGACTAATTTTACTCTTATCAAGATTGATGTATTCAGTGAGAAGAAAAATTTCTCTAGAAGACTAAGCATTATCAAATCCTTTCTTCATTTCTCAAGGTTTGATTTCTAGGAACTTTGATGGAGGGGTCTAGGAAAAAACAAACCTAAAATCTATTAACTAAGAGGACTTACTATCGTGGGAACCTCAAAATTATCAAAATTTGACATGATAGATTAAGACTTATTTATTGTTTTTATTTTCATTCTAAAGTAAAGCTATAATAAATTTATTTTAAAATGTAAAGTTCTATTTGCCAACAATTTTCTAGGCTCCTTTTCACATCCTTATTATTCACATAATGAGGTTTAAAATCACAGATATTGATACATACAAAAGACTATAACACATATACAGTCTTCTTTATTTTATCTTATGTAAATATTTAAAAATTGTTGTTTATTTTTATTTTTAAACTTTGTAAAAGTATAATGTGGTCAGTCATATAAGTTGATATAAACACTTTGGAAAAACAGTTAGGCCCTCGTAGTAAAGCTGAGCATGCCTATAATACCTCGTGATTCAGTAATTCTCCTACTAAGTTTATGCCCCAGAAAAGCTTACAAAGTGTCCACCAGGAGATAAGTACAGAAAAGTTTATTGCAGCACTGGGTATAATTTCAAAAGAGGAATAATTCCAACATCTACCAAGAGACAAATTAATAAACATCCTCTAAGTGTAGTCACAATATGGAGTAAAACACAGCATTGAAAGTGAATGAATAAAGCTGAAGTGAACAACACAGATGAGTGTTAGAAAAAGAATGTTGTAAATGCTAAAAAAAACTAGTCTCACAACTGTATCACAATCATACGTGAGAACTGCTTTTTCACAGTATTGTAGTGCAGTTGAAACAAAAATATGGAAACAGACGCCTTAGGTTTACAAACTTTATTGAGTTTTCAGCCCCACATTCCATATTGATGACTTTAGGTTTTTATAATGCCTAACTCATAGGCTGTTTTGAGGTTTAGATGAATTAATAAGTGTAAAATAACATTATTCAGATATTAATTATTTATTGGACTTAATTTTATGGGTAATCTACAGTATATCAAATTCTTCTTTTCATGAAAATGTTCCAAAGGGAAACATCAGTTCCATTAATGTCCCTTTATATATTTAAAATCTGAAGCTTTCCCCAGAGAAGTTTGTAAAGCATACATAAGAAAAAGGCACATGTTGTGCAGATAAACATGTTCCACATAAGTATATAACCTTTGAAATTTAAGAGTTAAGAAAGACACATTCTAAAAGAACTTACTCTAAAATTTTCCACCACTTAGATACTGATTTAAAACACATTTGTTTTAATAGTTCTCCTTGCCCATCTGCAGTTTTACACATACATTAAATGTGTAATTTTTATCTTGAGTTCCTACTACCACTTTTCCATTGTATTTCTTCTCTTGTTTTCTGCGAGTTACATAAACGAATCTGACATTATTGCTCATATAGCAGGCACATTTTTTTTTTTTTGCCCCCGAATGTTGCCTTTTTGCTGTTCAATCTATCTGGATACCAACTAATGCTAAATGAAGTTTGACATGTACCCCTAAGAAACAAAACTTATAAATTGTGGCTTCAAAGGAAACCTTGAATAAATAGGACACATTTGTGTCCACCCAGGCTAACATCTAACATATGGTTTAGTTTCCTGATGATGAGACAGAGCAAAATAGCCCCTAGGAAAGTTTACAGTTGTTTATTGCTCATTTGACTAGTATGTATTAAATACCAGGCTTTCCTTCTCTTATAATTAGTTCTATTAAAGAAAATGAAAAGCACTAACAAGTAGATTTGATCAGGAGTAGGATATTGAGAAGGTAAGTCATCCATATTATGCTCTGTATATAAAAGCTTAAAAAACAGTGCTAAATCCACCAATAGTAGGGTTTTTATGCATAGAATTTGTTTGAGCATGTAGTTCTGGTATATTTATGTAAGTTATCTACTTCTCACTGTTGCTAGTTGACCCTTTAAAAAAAATTTTTTTTTTAAATTGATATTTTACAGAGAGGAAGGGAGAGAGATAGAGAGCTAGAAACGTCGATGAGTCAGAAACATTGACCAGCCGCCTCTTGCACACCCCCTACCGGGGATGTGCCCGCAACCAAGGTACATGACCTTGACCGGAATCAAACCCCGGACCTTTCAGTCTGCAGGGGGACGCGCTACCACTGAGCCAAACCGGTTTCGGCAACTAGTTAACCCTTTTTGAAAAGAGGTAGGGTCAAAGGCAATTGCTCTTGTATTACTCCTTCTCCCCAGTTTACTCACTCACCCAAATATATACTAGTATTTATGGGGCTCCTACTATTTTTCAGACACTGTGCCTGGCATTAGGGCCAAATGCAGTAAGGACGGAGTTCTGAGCTTTCAAGTTCTGAGAGAGTTCACTGCATGGATGCCGTATCTTGTGCCAAACATGTGATCTCCACTACCAACAGTGTTTTACATTTGTAGAGCAGAGTATAGTTTTCTAACCATTTGTCCTCCATAAATGATGTTAGTTGACCCTGTTGTATGATTCTTGGGAGGAAGTTGACTAAACATTGATATGCATTACTTCTGCATTGAAGTGTGCCTCATAGGGGTCTAGGCATAGGTTATATATTGCCTCAGTTGTGTAGTCTCTAAATATAAATGTTAATATTTCCTAAGGATTTATTTTTCTATAGCTCTGTACTTAATTCTTTTTCAAGATTGACCTTTATGTATTAGTCTCTGGAAATTTGGAATGATTAAAAGGGAAGCAACACTGTGCACAGCAAGATGAAATAATTTGTAGTTTCATATCTTTCTAGATGGGATAGTAGTCTTAGTTTTTTTTTTAAAAAAATAACTAGCAATTTTATTTATTTATTTATCTCTTCAGTAACCATATACTAGCACCGCGCATATATATAGTTCATGTGATCTGCCTCGGAGATGCACAGACTACCATAATGTTACCTTTCCTCAAAAAAGTTATTTGAATCTTATAGCAGACCAATGACTTTCAGTAACGGTGGGAGTTCTGCGAGAGGCACACACCTAGCAAAGCTTCCCAAGTATGTACCACTTTGCTGAATTGTAAGAATGAATAGGACAGTCATTGGAGAGAATGTGGAAGGGAACATCATGGCAGAGGCAGGCAGGCACATGGACATAGACGCAGTTGGAGATAGATCTTGAGCAGAGCGGGTTGGAGAGGTGGGAGTAGCAAACAGGACGTGGATTATGGAGGGTCAGCCATGCCACACAGTAAAGAGTTTATTTTGAACTCTGCAGGCAGTGGGCAGCCAGTGAATGGAAACAGCATTTAATGCCGGGAACTCAGAACCTAGGGGACACATTTGGGTGGTTAGTAGGAAGTGTTTTGGATGAGATTTAATGCTAATTTGAAAGAGCCCAGGCCGAGACAGAGGTAACAGCACAAGAAAAAGAAGGTATGACATGGAGCAGTATCCTCTCGTTGCTTACAACGCCAGTGTCCACTGATTAGATTTTCTTATTCTTGATAATTAGCTTAGCTTTTTTTTATTTTTCTGTCTGTTCTTTCTAGGCCTCTGTTAAATTTCCCTCAATTTGGAAGTGAATTAATAAATTAATGTGAAGCGTTTTCCACACTTTTTTTTTTTTTAAAAAAGGAATAATCTAGATTTTTAAAAACTTTTAGTAATGTGGGCTTTTAAAAACAATCTGCACTTGCCCAACTGGTTTATGTCAACATTTTGGAAAGAATATCAGTCTTTAAAATGGCATTAGAGATATAAATCCTCGGGGAGTGAAGGATGCCTGGTGCATGCTAATTTTGTTCTTATCCAGGTGCCGGAGAGAGAGGAGTAGCCAAAGCTATAGATAGAACAAAGGGATGTCAGCTGCAACCTGGTCTCGGTTCGGGCTTAGCTCTCTGCTCGCTAATCCCATCTCAGAACGTTCCTGGTTTATTTATTTATTTCTAACCTGTATCATATTAAGATCTTACTTTGACAAATCGCATTTTGATTTATAGTCTGTGCTTTTGGCATGTGCTTTAATGGCATTAGCCAACTCTAGGCACATACTGAATTCATTATGTACCTTATGTATGTAAGTAGTAATACTTCCTTTTAATGAACATACGGTCACACCAAAGTGCTGTGAGGTGGTTTTTACAAAAGCGTGTTTGTGCAGTGCTCCTCGGAAGTAGGAGACGTGTGTTAAGCTGAAGATTAATATGCTGTATTTAAAGTTATATTTTAATGGAGTAACATATTATAATTTTGCTCCCTTTTTAAGGCAAATAGGCTGTGATGGTCTGGGTCTTTTAGTCACATGGCAATAACACAATAAAAGACCATTGTATTATGTTTATATGTATGCCGTGTTTTAGGCTCCAAAACTCTTAGAACTAACAGTTATTCAGATAATAACGTGACATGTGCCATCACAATCTCTGTCCAGAGGGAAACTTACACTCTTAGGAGAGCTATGTACATATATAAAAATATTTTTTTTTAATTAAAAAAAATTTATTAAGGTATTATATGTGTACATAGCTTACCATTGCCCCCCCCCCCCATACATGCCCTCCCTCCCCAGAGTTTTGTGTCCATTGGTTGTACTTATATGCATGTATACCAGTCCTTCGGTTGATCTCTTATCTCCCCCAGATCTCCCTACCCCCCCCCCCCCCCGCTGTCATTTGACAGTCTGCTCGTTGTTTTACTGTCTCTATATCTATCTTTCTGTTCATTAGTTTATAATGTTCTTTAATATCCATAAATGAGTGAAGTCATGTGATGTTTCTCTTTCATTGACTGGCTTATTTCACTCAGCATGATGCTCTCCGATTCCATCCAGGTTATTGCAAATGATGAGAATTCCTTCCTTTTTATGGCCGCATAGTATTCCATGGTGTAGATGTACCATAGTTTTCTGATACACTCATCTGCTGATGGGCACCTAGACTGTTTCCAAATCCTAGCTATTGTAAATTGTACTGCTATGAACATAGGGGTGCATATATCCTTTCTGATTGGTGTTTCTACATATATAAAAATCTTAAGCAGCCTGGCTGGTTGTGGTTCCGCGGTTGAGTGTTGACCTATGAACCAGGAGGTCGCCGTTCGATTCTCAGTCAGAGCACGTGGCCTGGGTTGTGGGCTCAGTCCCTAGTAAGGGGCATGGCAGGAGTCAGCCAACCAATGATTCTCTCTCAACATAGATGATTCCGGACTCTATATCTCTCCCTTTCTCTCTGAGAAATCAATAAACGTATAGTTTTAAAAAACGCAACAATTTCTGGCTATTCATTTTGTATCCTGCTACATTGCTGCTCATTTATCAGTTGTAGTAGTTTTTGGTGGGATCTTTAGGGTTCTCCGTATAGAGTATCATGTCATCTGCAAATTATTTATTAATTTTTATGGAAAACAAAGCATCATGTGGCTCAGATGACTCATGATGGCTGTTTAAAAATTCCATTAGGGCAAACATATTTGATTTCACCAAATTATGATCAGGATTCTGCTTAGTATATATCAAAGTTGAGCAGAAGCATTTGAATGTTATTGTAGCTTCAAACAATATCAGTTTAAAATATATTTGTGACGTGAGCCTGAAGGTTTGTTTTTGCATTGAAAAAGAATTAAATCCTTACTTTTCTGCCTCTTTGAGTTTCAAACCCCCCAACATGTTTTGTAGTAAACATTGAATCTGGATGGCTAAGAGATTATTCTGATAACTGAGAAATGTTAATGACTTGGATAATAGATTAAAGACTGTCTCAAAGGAAGAGGGAAGGCAAATTAATAGAAGGAAATCTTCATGAACCATAATAGCTTCATTCTTTAAAAAAAATATTTTGATTGATTTCAGAGAGGAAGGACAAAGAGATAGGAACATCAATGATGAGACGGAATCACTGATTGGCTGCCTCCTGCACGCCCCACACTGGGGATAGAACCCCCAACCCCGGACATGTGCCCTCCCTGGGAATCGTGTGATCTGGCTCATAGGCCGATGCTCAACCATTGAGCCATGCCAGTCGGGCAGTAATAGCTTCATTCTTACAATGGTTCCAGTTTACTAGTGCTTCCCCATATGCTCTACTTGGATTAGTTCAGAGGCTCTCTAGAAGAGTGGCCAAGGAGCTGGCGTACACACTCTGGTGCCGATGAAGAGCAGACTGAAGGGTAAAGTGCGCGTCAGCTGCGTCCCCATCTCAGGTATGCGGGGTCTCCAGGCCCGCTGCTCGCCCTGGGCTGCCGAGACTTAGCCAGATGTTCATGTCAGAGTGATAGCGCACATTTTTTTTTCAGACTATCAGGACATCGGACTTTAGTCAGGGCTGATTCGATAACAGTTTGATAAGGCGTGGAATATTTCTGTGATTAGGGAGAGAAATTTGATAAGATACCGACGGGACCAGCCCTGCCACCGATAAAGATTCTCCAAAGGCTGCTCCCACTTAGAATTCCCCGGCTGGTCCTGAGCACACGCTTCCAAGTATTTATTATGTGGCTCACACTCGGAGTCACCCCTGGGGCAGGCTGAGCCATTCCAGCAGGTTTGTAAAAAGTTGTGCGCATGCACTCACACACAAATGAGCAGAGGAAGACGGGCACCGGGTCCTTTGTCAGCGAAAGGACTCACTTTTGCCAGCCCTTTGTGCAAAGGTGCATTGCTTTCAGAAAGGCTTCCTCTACTTTGAAGTAGATTCTTAAGTTTTCAGTTGGTTTATTTGACATTTTGAGATTGCAACTTATAAAACTGGGAGAGCACGGAGGATCCTGAGTGATGGTGATAAAGTTCCACTTGGTGGCTTAAGCAAGGAGGAATCTGAGGCACAGAGGTCGGACTTGCCCAGATTTTCCGTGTTAGGCAAAAAATAAATAAATCTGGCTGGCCCTGGCCGGCTTGGCTCAGTGGATAGAGCGTCAGCCTGCGGACTGAAGGGTCTCAGGTTCGATTCCAGCCAAGGGCACATGCCTGGGTTGTGGGCTCGATCCCTAATAGGGGGTGCGCAGGAGGCGGCCAAACAATGATTCTCTCTCATCATTGATGCTTCTAGCTCTCTTTCCTTCTCCCTTTCTCTCTGAAATCAATAAACACATATATATATATATTTAAAAATCTGGCTGATGTAAGGAGAAAAGTGTCTTTTAAGAGGACATTAAACAACAGGCAGACATATGGGAACTCTGAAGACAATTGAAAAATAAAGGACCAAAAATGTTTTGCAGCAACTAAAGCCACAGGCAAAATCCTGTTCCAGAAACGGAACATCATTGAGGTCTAGTGCTGATGGCCATACATCGAGGCTTGTTCTGTCACCACTGTTGACATTTCTGTCACTGCTGCTGCTCTGCCTCCACCTTCAGATTGGATTCCTGCATCCCATGCTCTGGGTCATTCTCTCTAGATTGATGTCTATATTGAGAGCATCCAATTGCTGGTGCCAGGTTAGAGGCCTGAGTTTCTCCCGTGTGCCTTCCTTCTCCTGAGGGTGGGGCAGACTGCCTGTCTTCAAGGCTTGCATGAAAGGGGGGTGGGGGTGGGGGGGGAGGGACGGCGGCAGAGACAGGTCTGATGTTGAAAAGCAATACCAAACAAACAGAACCCAGACAGGTATCTTATCTATCACAAAAACACAGCCAGTTAGTGACTGTTAGAAGGATTAGAATGTGAGCCTTTTGACTTTTCCTAATTTTTTAGCAAGTGTTGATTTCCTTTGTAAAAATGGAAAGAGAAATAAAGTCCCCTAGATCACTCGAGAGCCGCGGTTTGCCCACCGCTGCCCTAGATTAAGATTTGGTGATGCTAACATTTTGAAGCACTCTGCTCTCCTGTTAACACTGTTTTCCTCCGGATGGAAAAGCGTTCTCCGGCCTTCCTATCCTCCGTGATGCGCGCAAAGGAGTACCTGGCTCGTCAGCCGTGAAAAGTGAAGAGAGAGAAAAAGAAACAAAAAGAGCAAGCAGTGTTCCCGAAGTGCAGAGATTAGAGACCGTTGTGTCACATTTCGGGGAAAAGTTGGCTGCATTTTAAAAATATTTCAGGCAACCATATCTTTTAATTATGGTATAAAGTGGTCTTGACTTTCTAGTAAATTTTAAAATATTTTAATAATGATAGTTAATATTTGTTGAGAACTGTTATGTTGTAACATACATCGCCTGTCCCCTTATTCCTCACGTTAAACCTTTGTCAGTCCCATTACTTCCCCCTTGTAGAGACGGATAAAATCTTAGATGAAGCAACTAGAGTGAGGTCTCCCAGGGGCTGAGGGTGGGACTGGAACTTAAGCACACTGTCCCTTGAAAGAACCTTGCACATCTTCCTGTCACACGAGGCAAACAGAGAGATGGCTGGAGCACTGTGGTTGGTGATATTTTAGGAAAACTGCGCAGGAAAGAGAAAAGACGTGTGCTAAGCAGCGGAGAGACTTTTTGGAACTCGCGACTTTCCCAAGTTAGACC
This sequence comes from Vespertilio murinus, assembly GCA_963924515.1. Classification (NCBI taxonomy): domain Eukaryota; kingdom Metazoa; phylum Chordata; class Mammalia; order Chiroptera; family Vespertilionidae; genus Vespertilio; species Vespertilio murinus. The sequence continues at coordinate 33,082,362 of OZ004711.1, forward strand.
GTTAACTGCTCTTGTAGCTCAGAGTCCTGGAGCAGCTGAGCCGGCCTGCTTAATAAATGTTTGTAAAAGAAACAAATCTCGAGCATTTGCAGAACAACACCTTGGGCTAGGATGCCTTGTGATCCAGACTGCAGTTTTCAGCAGAGCGTGACCTTTGCCCTCAAAGCCAGGCATTCGAAGAAGGCTTGTCAGCGAGTGTTGTGCATTTCACAAACCACCAAGGCGGGCGGGTGACCTGTGGCTTCGGGCCACATGGTTGAATGGTCTGCAAGAGTCCCTCGGCTGGGTCACGCTTTCTGACTTTTCACCTCATTTCAGTTCATTGCTTTTGTCACATTGCTCCCTTCCCTTTTTTCTTAAAAGTCTGAAAGCCTGCCCAGAGAGGGAATGAATTGTCCTGGGTAGTCATCGGACATGAGGGGTCTTCACTGTAAACTGACCCAGAACGTTTTTGCACCGGTATAGCTGATGAAAACCCAAACATTCTGTTGTTTGTGGTGTACACGTGGTTATATTTGTTCAGCTCTAGCTAGATTTCTAAATATCTGAAAGGTAGAAACCTTACTCTTTATTAGATTCCTTTAAAACTTTTTCAAGAAAGGAACGTCGTGAGGGAATAGAAGCTCTTTATGTGCTTAAATATGTCACGTTGAGGCACTTCACAATGTTTCGTTTACACGGGGCCAAAGACCACAGATCCACGCTGATTGCTAATTATTGAGATTGTAAATAGCTTATCTGAGGACTTCGGGAGAAACAAAAGAAGCGTGAAGGAACAAAGGGCCAGGATAATGGGAAGGATACGGCGAAGAGAAAGGCCGGGCGGAATTATGATGCAGGTCACATCCTGTACCTGTATTTAATTGTACCTTTGTATTTAATAATAAAAATGATTGCATGCTTAGTGCTAACGCGTGCCCCTTCCTGAGAACCGTAGTCTGGATAAGTGACAGCAAATTACTCCAATTCATAAACTTGGAGTATTATGCTTTTGTTTGGAGTTTTTAACCAGTCTATTCTAGAAGACATTTCCTGGAAAAGTGTACATTAACCCAGGAAGATTTTTAAAAATTTAATTCCTGATAAGTGTATTTAAAATATAGGTGAGGGCTTTAAAGCATTATTTTTAAAAAAAAAATCCTTTTCCCAGCAATTTTTAAATCAAATGGAATTGTGTTAATACCATAGTCGCATTTCTGGTAGTTTTGGATATAATTTGGATATAACATTAGCAGTGATGACAGTTTATAGAAGGTGGTCTTGCTGTTAGAACTTAGCTTCTTTGCATTTTCTCTACCTCTTGCTCATCTGGACCACTTCCCCTAACAGCCAAGTCTGAAATGTCACCCTGACCCAGGGAGTCACGCCCCCTGCCACCTATTCCCCCCTTTATATTGCCATCATTGCAATGTTTAATAATCTTATTACTTTATTTTGGTTGACTTTTTTTTTTTTTAAATGTCTTCCCCATGTGGGTCCACAGGGCAGAGACGAGGGCAGTCCTATTCTCCTCCTTGGTGGCTCTCTAGTGCCTGCCATCATGCCTGGCTCACACTATGCACTAGGTCAATATTTGTTAAAGGGACCTGCCACTTGCTGTCCTAATCACACACCACACGCTTGCCTTAACTTTATCACTGGCCTTCCCTTTTCGCTTCTGTTTTCACCAGCGATTTTGTGATAGGAGACTTGTCTGAGTAGCTAGGTAGACAGAGGATAGCCCCTTGGTTTAGTGGAGGACACAGTCTTTAGTGGGATGGGGGTGGGACTGAGGGGCCGGGACTGTTCCTAGAATCTCTGAGCCTCGGCCACATTTCCTTTATTTGACCAGTGATTACGTTCCATATTCATGTCCATTAGCTCATTCATTCATTTGTTCAGCAAATATTTGAATATCTACTGAGTAGCAAATGCTGTGGTAGGTGCTGTGAAAACAAAATTAATAAGATGCTCTCTGTTCTTTTGGGAACATCAAAGCTCCCTAGGTCTGCACTGACTATTCGGGTGCCTGTTGTAAACCCGGTTCCTAGGATCATCCCTGATACATTAAAAGCATTGAGTACATGTTTGCTCAATTAACGAGTATTCAACGCAAATGTTTAGAAAATAGTTTGTGCTGCAATAAATGTGCTTATAAAGTGTGCCGTGGAAGCGCAGAGGAGAGGAGGCTCTTGTGGCTGGTAGGAGCCAGGGCAGGTCTGTGAAGGAAAGATGAAAAGTGGAGGAGTGTCGGTAGGGCAGGATGTTTTGTGGAGGAGGGACACCATGGGCAACAAGCCAGAGGTGTGAAGGAGCAGAGCTGTGTGTGAGGATGGGCACTGGGGTCAGCCCGGAGATGGAGGGTCAGTGAGAGGGCGTGGTGGGCATTGAAGCTTTGGAATAAGGACCAATTCCCTTATTCAAATACCATATGCACTAAATAGCTCTTATGGCACAAACTGATTTAGTTATAGCATTTTTACAGGAAAATGAATTGTGTCTTTTTTTTTTATCCTCACCTGAGGACGGATATATATATATATATTCCCCCCCCCCCCAACCCCCTTTCTTTTTTAAGAGAGAGAGAGACAGAGAGAGAGACAGAGAGAGAGAGAGGAAGAGAGGGGAGAGACACAGACAGAGAGAGAAACATTGTGAGACTGGGACTGAGAATTGAGCGTGCAACTGAGCTATGGGAATTGAACCTACAACCCTTCGGCATGAGGGCCAACCCTCTAACAACTGAACAAAACTGGCTAGGGCTGGATTGTGTCCTAAATAGCCATCTTATAATGCAGTTTTGAAGATATAACCCATTGTTCAGTGGGGACTATATAAGATAATTGGTTATGTTGCTTGTATAAGTTAGCTATGGCCACAATCCCACACAACAAACAGCCCTTAGTCCCCAGTAACCCCAAAACAATTGGGATTGACTGCTAATGCACTGGAACAGTCGGGTCCTTCCCATCTTGCCTTGGGTTGGCTCAGAGATGTTTTGCTCTCGGCTCAATGTGCACACAGGTCTGCCAGCCGGTGTAGGAAGGCCTGGGCTGGAATGAATGACTCAGCAACTTGCCGCACGCCTCTCCTCTCCCCCTGGCTCCATCAGGCCAGCCGGGGGCTGTCCTTGTCACAGCGGTTGAAGAGCCTCCCTTTTCCTTTTTCCCTCACATCCAACGACATCCCATTGGCCCAAACAATTTCACATGGCTGGGTCCAGAGTCAGGGTGGGAGGAGATGCTGTGGAGACACGTGGCCAAGGGCGTGGCTGCAAGGAGGGGTGAGAACTGGGACAATTTTTCCAATATACTACACATACATAGCCCATAAAGGCCAATCAAATCATGATTGCATTATAACTCCATATCCAACGTAAGAACATGATTTCTGATTTACTTTATAAAGGACACGTTTTTGGTCTCTATTAATGCCCATTCTCTTTTCAAACATATTGGGGCAAAGCCAGAGAAACCAGAAATGAAAAAAATTGAAGTATTTATGAAAAGAGTGGTAGCCAGCCATATCCTCATTGTATATTTTCAGAGAGGCCACCCAACGCCTCCCCTTTTATAGGGCCCTGAAGCCCAGAGAAGTACCTAATCGTGTGGCCCAGTCATTCCAATCCAGAGCCACTCACCAATATGTCCTGTGAGGTGCTGAACTGTTTCCCTCACCCCTGCCATTAGCCGCAGTTTACTTACGGAAATGCATTGCTGTCACAATTTACTCTGAAATAGGCTCTCGCTTTGAGTTTTCCTCTTTACTTAACATAGTTTTACTTTACATAGTTTATTCATCATATGTCCTTAAACCAGAATTTAGTCATCTCTTTACACACACACACACACACACACACACACACACACACAGTTTTGCTTTACATAGTTTATTAGTTTTAACATAGTTTTACTTTACATAGTTTATTCATCATATGTCCTTAAACCAGAATTTAGTCATCTCTTTACACACACACACACACACACACACACACACACACACACTTCTTTTTACTCTGCCTCTATCTGCACTCTTCCCATTAGCCAGGGAGACTTTAAATATAATGATTATATGAAATCAGCCTGAGTTTGGTAGCTTATTAGCCTTTGAATCGTCTCTGTCTGTCTGCTAAGGAGAAGCTGCCTGAGAGGTCACCGTGACACGGTCGGTCTGAGACGAGGAAGCGTGGCCCTGTGCGTTTTGTGGGAAAAGGGCCGGAATCTTTGGAGAAGCGTTCTTTCTCTCATGCATCCTTCCCCCTCTTCCCGAAGTAGGGTCAGGGCACAGGGAGATGGAAGGAAATGTTCTCAACATTTCTTGTGGCCATTTTAATTGCTTATGAATTTTTGCACAGGTGTTATTTTAATCAAGGACTATTTTTCCCTCTAACAATTAGGCTTTCTGTATGAATTCCTGAGTGTGTATTCATAGGTCTGTGCACTGTACATGCCCATTAAAATATATATATATTTTATTGTTTGTATTCCCCCCCCCCCCCCCCCCCAGAGAGGAATGGAGAGGGATAGAGAGTTAGAGACATCGATGAGAGAGAAACATCGATCAGCTGCCTCCTGCACACCTCCTACTGGGGATGTGCCCGCAACCAAGGTACATTCCTGGGACCCTTGAGTCCTCAGGCCGATGCTCTATACACTGAGCCAAACCTGTTAGGGCATGTACATGCCCGTTTTAAATTATGCTGTATTAAAATATGATTGTATGTAGGATTTCACAACACCGTAGAATTTTAGATCCAAAGGACCAGGAAAATGCCAGGTAATTTGTTACCTAGGGCTTTTCATATTTACTCATTCTTCATGCCGTTTACACATTCAATGACTACTTCTCTTTTCCCAACTGTTTTGCATGATAACGTAGCTGCCAAACTTTGAAACCCTCTGAGTAGAGCAATATTGCTATGTCTTCAAAATATTTATTCTTGAGGTCTATCCTATGACTACATCCTAAAATATTTTCCACCCAAACTATCTCACACTAACCTGTGTGTGAGGCCACTGAGGATTGAGGACGAAGGCAAAAATCTTCCTCTACCACCACTGACCTACATTCTGTTCAGTGGGTTGGTTGAACATTTTGTTTTTCTAAACAAGGGAAAACAGTTATAGTTCCACCTCTTCTGTGCTTCCTCTCAGAAGCACTGCAAGTTCAGAATGTGCACATATGTAAGATTTCAAGTGCAAAAGGAGAAGAGTAGGAAACAGATTTTCACGGTCCCCGTCTGGGCGCTTGTGCAAGTGCCAGCGTAAAGCTATTCGCTGATTAGTGAATAGTATGTCGCCTGGCTCTGAGGAAACAGATTGAAAAAATCCAAACTTAATAAGCAGATCGATTGGGTGGGGGAGGTGAGATTGTTGTAGCGCATTCCAATGACATGCACTGTTTGTCAAAAACTTTTTATCTCCAGAAAATGAAATTACAGGAGGCATGCAAAATGTCAGGAATGGGGGCTAGGAGGAATTTAGTTAAGAAGAGTGAAGATAATACCACTTATCCCAGGAAGCATACACTGCAAGCATCTGGGTATCTCAGGGCACAGGCTGACTTTAATGTGGGTAGGGGAGGAGACCTATCCTGAATCCAAGGAGGGAAATGAATTAAGCTGAACGTCTGCAAAGAGGGGGAACTTCTGGGTGGAGGTGTGAGCTCCTGGGCCCAGAGGAAACTCAACGTACTCATCCATTTCTAGAAGCTTATGATAGCTGGATTTGCTTTCCCCTGCAGAGGAAGGAGAAATGTGTGGGATAACTCCTGAGGGAATCAGACATAACCATTTCTCCTTTCGTCCCACTTTGGGTTTAAGTTCAGATTTTACATTTCTGGGTTTCTCTGCTGTCCTTAAAACCTCTTGCAACCAACTCATGGAGGTCTGAAGTTCTTTAACACTAGACAAAGCATTCCACAGTTAGAGATAACACTGTAAATCGGTATACTAGTAGATGAGAAAATTTTATAAAATTTATACATATGCTGAAACCGCTTTGGCTTGGTAGATCGAGTGTCGGTCTGGGGACTGAAAGGTCCCAGGTTCGATTCCGGTTAAGGGCATGTATATTGGTTGCGGGCACATCCCCAAAAGGGGATGTGCAAGAGGCAGCTGGTCGATATTTCTCTCTCATCGATGTTTCCAACTCTCTCTCCCCCTTCTGCTCTGTAAAAAAAAAAAAAAAAAAAAAAAATCAATAAAATATATTTAAAAAAACACACACACAAAATAAAATTTATATATAATCATGAAAAAATTATATAATTAAGACTATATATCTAAGGCTATAAATAAATCTCACTTATTTGTGGATTTTGGCAACACTTACTGGATACCTGTTCTGTGCTTGGTACTAACAAGAAAAAAGAAAGATGAACAAGTAAAGCTTCCTGACTTCCCACGACTGGAATGAGGGAGCATGGCCAAGCATACGGTAATTACAATGGGACGTGAGTTCTCTGAGACTGGAGACACCTGTATCTCTCTCACCGTTGGGCGTTCGCTGCATTTGTCACAGTGTCTGACTCATAGCCAAAGCTTATTGTTTTTTAAGCTGATGGATATATGGATGAATGTAGCATCACAAAGATTATTAAAAAGGCACGTACACACTATAATGGTGACGCAGAAGAAGGAATGAATAACGTCGCCTTGGAGGGATGCAGAGAAGGGGAGACTTATGGAGAGATGCTTGAACCAGATCAGGAGAGATGAACAGGAATTGCCGGGAGCTTCCACCATGATGCTGCATCCAGAAGAATGAGTGTGGGCGAAGGCAAGAAGTTGTGAAATAACACAGATGCTCAGGGATTTGCAAATAATCTCACAGCCGTAGGTCGTGAGAATGATGGGAGAATGTGGCAGATGAAGCCCTTCATATATATGTATATTTTAATATATTTTATTGATATTTTACAGAGAGGAAGGGAGAGAGATAGAGAGCTAGAAATGTCAATGAGAGAGAAATATCAACCTGCTGCCTCTTGCACATCCCCTACCGGGGATGTGCCTGCAACCAATGTACATGCCCTTGGCCGGAATCGAACCTGGGACCTTTCAGTCCGCAGACCGACGCTCTATCCACTGAGCCAAACCGGTTTCAGCAAGATGAAGCCCTTCATAAATGAGTGACGTACCTGATTGGAGGCAAAGCAGGTGCTGCCGGGTGTCAGGCAGGTGCGCAAAAGAAGGAGCAGAGGAGCTGGTCTCCCCCTCACTCTTCAACTGAGCTCGGTCTGTTTACCTTCACAAGTGTTGGGACTTAGTGGGAACTTAAACCTCATGCTGCCTGATCAGATAGGCCCACTAGAAAAGAAAATCTCCCAACGGAGGAAGCAAGGGGGCCTATGTAATACTTTCATTAATAGAGATTAAATAAATGTATTGGGATTTGAAAGCTAATTAGGGAGGCATTTCTTAGTATAGAAGCCACAGAGCTTGATGAACTATACAAGTACTGCTCCAGTGAGATTTTACATTTTCAAAGGCATTAACAGAAAGATTTTGTATTTTCAGAACTTAGAGAGTTTTATGACTAGATGATTGTGTAGTAGAGATACCATCGAACAAAGGCATCTGTCATTTAATAAATGGGATTTCTGTCTGGTTCCTTTGAATAGTGCCTTCACGTAGGGTTCAAAATAGCCGAGTCACACATGGCTTTCCAGAGTCCTGCCATGTGTGTAAATCAAGGCGCATCTGGATGGGTGAGGGTTTCCCACTGCACTAACAGGTCCTGGGCTTTTTGAATTGCCCGCGATGTGTTTCATTGTTATGTGAATAAATCTACTAGAAAATTTTGGATGGGATGGGTACTCTCGTTACTTTAGATGTATAATTTCTTTAAAGAGAAGATCTGTAGTACAATTTTTAAATAGTTTTTAATTTATTTTATTGATTTCAGAGAGAAAGGAAGAGGGAGAGAGATTGATCTGCTGCGTCTTGCATGCCCCACACTGGGGATCGAGTCCACAGCCTGTGCTTGTGCCCTGACCCGGAATCCAACCGTGACCTCCTGGTTCCTAGGTTGATGCTCAACCGCTGAGCTAGGCCGGCTGGGCTATAGAGGATTTTTTATTTTGTTGCTTTGGACTCTCTGTGTACATTTAACTTTGTGGAACATATTCCAATTTTAAGTAAGGCGCCCTCCATTAATAAAAGTTGATTTCCTTAACATGAAACACACCCACTGACTGCTCTAATAACAACTTTGGGGTCACGCTAAGTTGACAGTGATAGACACGCTCCCCTTCTTCCTACGTCTAGCTCAGGTCCCAAGGCTGCTGTTGTTTTCTTTCTTCTACTTCTACTAATTTTTTTTTTTTGATAAAATAACTTTCCATTCTGCATGTTGAGGTTTAATATGTGCTCTCCGCTTGATAAGAGGGTTTCATTTTGAAGTCCTAGGCGGATTGTATTAGCCCAGCGGTTTTAGAATAAGATGTTTGTGGGGAGGGGCGGCGGCGGCGGCATCTCAGTCATCGATTCTCTCTTTATAACTTTGCCCTTTTAGCTGGAACAGATTACCTGTGTGGTGCGTCTGGCTCTGCACAGGCTGAATCACAAGGAAGAAACTTTACATAAACCATTTATACTAAATGTTTGGTATGCTGGCAACATAAATCAACAACAATATTCATTACAAATTCATCCCTTTATCGGTATTATCTTGATAGAACCGATCCCAGTGTGTGGGAATCTGAACCCTGCTTCAATACATCTAGCCCCGGGTAATTAATTATTCAGGGCACAGAGAACCTGGCCCCTGCAATGTAGAGTAATTCTTCCTGGTCAGCGTTAACTCCGCTGGCAATAATAAATAGAAAAAGTCTCTAGTGATGCCAGTATTTTAAAGTGATTAATCATCTTCCCCCCCCCCGCCCCCTTCTGCTCCCCCTTAGTTTTCTTTAACTAGGATTTTTTCAGCAATAAATCTTTAACAATACAGGTAGGAATTGTTCTGTAATTAAATTTTGCCCTGCTTAATTTCTTACCTTTTATGTGTGCGATTAAGAAGAAGAAGAAAAAAAAGCTACATGTGAAGGAGCTCTGATCAAAATTCAGAGCCAGAAGGGGAAAAAAAAAATCCTTGTATAGAATACTGAGAGGTTCTGTATGGAAGATTAAGCTCCTGATTTTGAATATTAGATAGCGCACATACTCATAAAAATTGTTAATCAGCACCAGTTGGGGTGTCACAGATTCTGAAGTTTCGGATTGCTTCTCTTTCCTGCAGAAGGGTTGTCTGTATGAGGAAAAGTCTGACATACACATATGTTCCCCACACTGAGAGAGTAATTACTTAGTGCTTAACTTCCAGATAATCGGTCTGAGCGCTGCAGGAAAGGGAATTCTTCGCCCTCTCCGCGGCACAAAAGTGCGCTCGCTGGAGTGGCAGGTAGATATGCCTGGCCGAGGATGACTGTGTATTTTTAAATCCTGCCCTCCGGAGCTGAGCAGCCATCACTTCTATCCTGGGTGACAGGGGCAGATGTGACATATCTGTTGTGACACACTTGGGTACCACCAGCCTGTGGCTGGAGGTGACTCCTGTCCCTCCCCTCTCCCCGCCGCAGGACAGCACAACGACGCCCGGATGAACCTTGCCATTGCTCTCACTGCTGCCAGGTACGGGGCTGCCACGGCCAATTACATGGAGGTCCTGAGGTTGCTGAAGAAGCCGGACCCCAAAACGGGGAAGGAGCGCGTGAGCGGCGTGCGGTGCAGGGACGTGCTCACAGGTACGCCGGGGCTCCGGCCCGGAGCTCTCCGTAGCATCCTGCCTGGCCTGTATCGCGACTGAATTATAATTTTCCTGTCACTCCTCTTTGACTTGAGCAGATTTCAGAGTCCTCTTCATTCTATCCTTATTGTCAACTGAAAATGTTCCCCTTGTAGGACCTGGCGATTTACCCCGAATAATGACAATGATAGTAACGATAATAAAATGCGGTCGCAATAAATGCCCACAAAATCCCCACAGCTATGAAACGCATCTGTTTTCTTTGCAGAAACACGTTGATAAAAACAAACGCGCAAGGGTCGGAGTATCATTTACACGACATAAGCAGTGCACTCACACTCGAGAGTCAATCACTTCACTTTGGTTGGATTTTCATTCTTGTCCTGAGCCTAAGGCCACGTAGGCACTCTTTCAAAATCGCGCCCTTTCTCCAAACAAAACCAGCAACGGGAGATATATTGTCTCACAGCAACACTGCTTACACGGTTGAGGTTTAAAGAGAAAGCAGCTTATTTGCTCATCTCCTTTTCTTCCTGCTTGGCACTTGGATGCTGGGCATTTTGCAAAATAACGGAGAGCTGAAATGAAAAAGTGGCATGCTCTCTCCCCCTGCCCCCCTCCCCCCCTGTCCCTCCCCTCAAGCCCTCACTTTGGACTTGGTTCATTTACTCAGGTGCCAGCCTCTGTGTGTCTTTTCAATAACTCTGGCTGCTCACGTCACTTAGTGCGGTAGACAATATACTCTGCCATAGGCGGAGCTAATAGATGAATTAATAATCCAAAGCCCCCGCGAGCAGAGGAACAAATGGGGTGTGTGATTGATGCTGCTTTCTTTCACAGGACAGGAATTTGATGTGAGAGCCAAGTGTGTTATCAATGCCACGGGACCTTTCACAGACGCCGTGCGCCAAATGGATGATAAGGACGCCTCGACTATCTGCCAGCCCAGCGCCGGGGTCCATATTGTGATGCCTGGTTATTACAGGTACTGGGTTCCAACCGTGGTTGTCACCGGAGAATGAGGGGCACAGGCATTGTCTGTGCTTAGTCTTTCAGCTCACCTCTCTTAGTAACGGATGAGGGGAAATATGTCTAGTCTCTATGTGGTACACCAGAAATGAATGTCGTATTGCCTATCAACTATAATTAAAAAATAAACTTAAAAAAGAAAAGAAAAGAGGAGAACTCATCCAGAACACAAAAAATATGGGTTCTTAGCTTGATGGCAATACTTCTTTCTTCGAGTTACCCGTGATGATTTGGGATCCATTTCTGTACTTTCTTTAGTGTGGTCATCTTCAGAGAGTTAGCCTTAGTGTTTCCGAATTTTCATTTCCATTAAAACATTAAAATTTAATTTTGCAAAAATTTCCACAAAGGACTTAAAAAAAAATAGTTTTATTGATATCAGAGAGGAAAGAAGAGGGAGAGATAGAAACATCCATAATGAGAGGGAATCATTGGTTGGCTGCCTCCTGCCAGTCCGCCATTGGGGAATCGAGCCCACAACCCAAGCACGTGCCCTTGACTGGAGTGGAACCTGGGACCTTTCCATTCACAGGCCGATGCTCTATCTTTCTTATCCACTGACCCAGACCAGCTAGGGCTCATAAAGGACTTTTTAATTAAAAAGTTAATTTTATAAAACATCCAAATTTACTTATGAAAAATTTGAAAATAAGAACCACTCAGGTATTATTTATAACTTCTGAAATATATTTTGAAAAATATTATAGCAAGTGAAAATCAGATATCATTTCTAATTTATCATAATAACACAGATAATCAGAAACTGAGAAATGGTTAGGGTTAGAGATGAAATAAAAATATCGATTTCCCTGGCTGGTTAGAGTGTCAGTTCACATACTGAGAGGTCACAGGCTCAATTCCCAGTCAAGTGCGTGTAGTTGGTTTGATCCCCAGCCCTGGTTGTGCAGGAAGCAACCAATTAATATGCCTCACATCTCTCTTTCTTTCTTTCTTTTCCCTCCAACCCCCTCCCTCTCTTCTACTCTTTCTAAAAATCAATGGGAAAAATATCCTCAGGTAAGGATGAAAAAGAAAATCACTTTCATTCTACTTTGGGAGAAATAAATATCCCCATGATTAGTTAGCACTTTGACCTGCAAGTACTGCACAGCCTGGTGGAATCCTTGGAGACATGGTCAGCTGCCGCGTTTCCTTCCAGCTCTGTTATAGTTGAGCCTCTTGGCTTGGGAATGCAACTTGGATTAAGAGTTTAAAGGCCTTGGCCTTGAGCAGCTGTGATACTGGCAATCCAGCTGTGATACTGGCTCTCCATATCAAGCCATTCTCTTGGGTGGGGTGAAGAGATCTCAGATGGAAACATCTCTCTGAGTTCATCAACCAGTCACACTCAGCAATGACATGTAACTCAAGGCTTTCACTAGGTCCTCAGGGATGAGTTAGACCGTAGGGGGCTGCCCTATAAATGGTCTGATCATAGCTGAAGACCTAACATTTCAACTAGAACCTGCTCAGTTTGAAAACGCAATGAGCTCATTAGCCACCGACTCCTTGCGTGGAGGCTACTAAATGGAGAGCAAGGACTATGCGTAAGTCTGTCTTGTTGGGTTGTTTTCGGAGTATCTTTATGGCATTTAGTAAGCTTGTCATGACCCTAACATTCCACGTGTGGAATTCTCTTGGGCCATGGTAACAGCTCTTTAAAAATTATTTTAATGCCAGAAAACCCAACACACAGAAAATAATTTCTTTTTAAAGGTACTCTTTAGTTAAGAAGTCTGGAATTTTTTCAGAGTTGTGGCTATGCTATGCTCTTACCAAACAACAACAATACACCAAGTGGCTGAAATGCATAAAACGCATCTTCTCATAGCCTAAAGATTTTTTAATTTTTAAAAAAATATATTTTATTGATTTTTTTTTTACAGAGAGGAAGGGAGAGAGATAGAGAGCTAGAAACGTCGATGAGAGAGAAACATCAACCAGCTGCCTCTTACACACACCCTACTGGGGATGTGCCCGCAACCAAGGTACATACCCTTGACCGGAATCAAACCTGGGACCTTTCAGTCCGAAGACCGACGCTCTACCACTGAGCTAAACCGGTTTCGGCAAGATTTTTTAATGTATTTTAACTACTGACAAGAGGTCAGTTTTTTTTCTATAAGTGTCTGACTACCACTGATTGCTATGTAATTAATAAATTGATTTCAGTTTAAATACAGGCACCTTAGGCAGGCAATCGTCTGCGTGAGAAAAATGTTCATTCCATTTAATCCTACACACACACACACACACATTAGCAGGAAGCTTTTTTGCTTCTGATGTCAAGTGAATCATACATATTGGAAAAGACCTATGCCTCCCTCTGTTATATATACCATCACCATAGTTGATATCCATTTTCAAACTTTAGTGTAACAGTGCAGAATTAATTCTTTATAAGAAAACAAACTTTTCCCTAAGGGAGAACATGAATTAGGTAATTTAGAACTGATGAAAGCTATTTCCAAATGGATTCTTAAATTTTTATACCAGACATTAATAGCTTTGTCTTCCCTCTGTGCTTGTTAATTCCGTGTTTGACACATATGTCTTCACTTAAGCAGTTGATTCTCTACAGGTTCCAGTTACGTGTGTTGGTAACCATCACCTTCACCCTTTAAACTGCTTTTTATTGCATTGGAAGGTTTTAAAGGATTCAGTAGTTATGCTTTTCTAACAGCATTTCATGTCTAGGTTGCCATATATCATAATTTTACGCTGAAGTTGATGAGGTTTATTGAGTTATATAGGTGTTTCACACAATATCTAGCCCATAAGATGACCCTATATAAAGATATGCCAACGTATAATTTGTTGGAATATGGAATTTAGCTTCTTGTTTCAATGTAGTACTACTTATAAAATTGAAAACTTGAACTCTGAATGAGTTACATTTCCAACCCCAAAGTGACTGATTTAATGTAAGGGCATATTATACCCTTGGTTAGCACATCATCCTGTACACTGAAACTAGGATCAAATTAGGTGCTTACAAAACACATATTTAACTAGTTTCTTTAAAGATTTTAAGAGAATCTTATAATAAATCAAAGAAGAAAAAAAGTCATACAGAGACTGAAAATACTCCATACTTAGAGTTTTCAATATATAAAAATGAAAGTGAAAATATTTTCTTTAAGTTACCCTGAATAAAGATGAAATCTTAGTTGAAGGTTTAAATGGCTGATATATTTCTATGATGCTTTTTGCATGTGCTCAGTGGGGACTCTGGCCCACTCTCTCCTGTCTTTCAAGTAGGTTGTAGAAAGTGATTTCTTTTCCCCAAAGTTGGTATGGACATGGCAGGCATATCATGAAGATGATGGATTTTGCAAAGAAATGTTAGTCTTCTTTGTGGTTTAAATAAAGAAAGGGCATTAGCTGAGCTGACTGTGGATTTCCTTTTCATAAGACATTAAAAAAAAAAAAAGATTTTAGAGAAAGCAAGAGAAAGGGAGGGAAACAGAAAGAGGGAGGGAGGGAGAGAAACATCTATGTGAGAAACATTGATCGGTTGCCTCTCCTAAATGTGCCCCGAATGGGGTTTAAACCCAAAACCTGGGAGTATGTTCTGACTGGGAATAGAACCCACCACATTTCAGTGTACAGGATGATGTGCTAACCAATTGAACAACTCTGACAAGGGCAAAACAATTACTTTTTAACAGTCTGATCGCTGCTTCTCTGGGAGTTGTTACTAATATTTCTATATGTGAATCAATCTGGGTTAAAAAATTTTTTTAAAGGGAATACTAATCTAATAAAAGAGAAACATGCAAATTGACTGTACCTCTGCTTCACCACAAGCCAACGCCCACCAACGAATCAGGAGCGAGTATGCAAATTAACCCAACCAAGATGGTGGCAGCCACTGAGCTGGAGCAAGCAGGAGGCTTGGGTTGCCCCTGACAATGGAGGAAGCCAAGCCTCTACTGCCCTGGCCTCTGCTCAAGGCTACAAAGTTTCAATTATAGAGGATAAATAAATCCTGGATACCTGCTTCCAGCCTATGCTTGGGTCATCGGGAGGTGTGGCCGGCTTGTAAACTATCACAGTTCCTTCACCCAGGCTGCCCCACACCCCAAGGGAACCCTGACCCTGATCTGGGACAACCTTCAGGGCAAACCAGCCAGCCCCCACCCATGCACCAGGCCTTTATCCTGTCTAATAAAAGAATAATATGCAAATTGACTGTCACTACAACACACAAGATGTCTGCCCCCATGTGGACACAAGTTGACTACCAGAAGATGGCCAGCAGGGAAGGGCATTTGAGAGGGACCAGGCCTGTAAGGAGGGCAGTTGTGGGCAATCAAGCCAGCAGGGGAGAGCAGTTGAGGGGGACCATGCCTGTAGAGGAGGGCAGTTGGGGAGGGGACCAGACCATCAGGGGAAAGCAGTTAGGGGCAATTAGGCTGGCCTGGGGAGGGCAGTTAGGGGTGACTGTATGAGCACGGGAGGGCAGTTAAGGGGGACCAGGCCTGCAGAGGAGGGCAGTTGTGGGTGACCAGGCCGGTAGGGGAGGGCAGTTAGGGGCAATTGGGCTGGCAGGGGAGCAGTTAGGCATCAATCAGGCTGGCAGGGGAGTGGTTAGGGGGTGATCAGGCTGGCAGGCAGAAGTGGTTAGGGGCAATGAGGAAGGCAGGCAGGTGAGCAGTTGGGAGCTATCAGTCCTGGACTATGAAAGGGATGTCCGACTGGCCATTTAGATCCGATTCCAGTAGGGCAGTCAGACATCCCTTGAGGGGTCCCAGATTGGAGAGAGTGCAGGCTGGGCTGAGGGACAACCACCACACCCTTCCCCTGTGCACAAATTTCATGCACCAGGTGTCTAGTGATAAACATAAAAGGTTGACTATATGCCCTTTTAAGTTTGTGGATATTATAAGAGAGATTTCTTAAAAATTTATGTAAACCAAATAGAATTGTGTTTCCTATTGCAGAAGTTGCTTTAATAGAAGCTGAAAATAGCTTCTGGTAAATCCTGTTAACTCTGGCTTGCTTTGAGAATTCAGTCAAATAGAAACAGCTTTCTGAAGATTTGTAGTGTTCTATTTGAATATGCTACTTTCAGATTCCTTCCACTCCTTTAACAACTTCTCCAAATGTCTTTGAATGGTTAATGATATATTTAAACAATGGTTTCTGGTGATTTAATAACACTATTGAATGGGGTTTGTGTAATTTTTTTTTATAGTTGCCTATCCTTTCAAGTGTGTTTTCTAATTTGGTTTTAGAATATAAGCACACGTTAGTGAAAATTCTTGATGAATATTTTGGAACATTTTATGTAATCTGTCAAAAGAGGCATCCTTGAACTTCAATTTCATAGCATAATGCATTAGTGCTGTCTCTCTAAATATTTTCATCACATTCTCCTTTTTGGCCTTATCCTAGTACATTATTATTTTAGTAGCAGTAGAAAACTGAGCCCCTTTCTTATGGCTGTACTCTTTGTAAAATGAAATAAAGTAAGAAATCGCATATTTGGACAAATGGTACAAGTTCAACTAGGCAAAAAGAAGTGAAGAACTTTTTGGTTGCATTTTAGTTTCTAGAAAGTTGACCCTTCACTTTTCTCATGTGCTTCTGAGACCTTCTACTAAAAGATGTGCCAAATGTCAAATGTCCCAGGAAAATTTAAAAAAAGGTTGAAGAGCTATCTTTAATTGACCATCATAAAATAAATTATAGACATTTATCTCACTGACATTATCTGATGTGAATTGTCCAAGGAATATAAAATCCCAAACAATTGTAAGTTGAAGTCCACTTTTATAATTAACCTTGCATTTCTGAGATGGGGAAGGTTGGTTCTGTTGTGGAATATTATCATTATCACACTTTCTCCATTACTTTTTGTTACCAAAGTTCTCCCCCCCCCCCCCCAATATTTAAATTGATTTTTAGAGAGAAAAGGGGAGGGGAGAGAGAGAGAGAGAAAGAGAGAGATTGGTTGATTGCTCTCAATATATGTACTGATTGGGGATTGAACTCACAATCTAGGTATGTGCCCTGAATGGGAATTTAACCTGTAACCCTTTGGTGTATAGGACGATGCTCCAAAGAACTGAGACGCAGCCTAAACCAATTTTGTTTTTTAAAGGAATTTTTAGGTTAGTTTAATGGCAGTAGAAATAACAGCTCATGTTCTTGTTGGTTTATATGTGATGAATGAAATAGGCTGTAGATTAAGATGAAATCTTTACTAATTTCAAAAATAAAAACATGCTCCTTTTATCTCAGCCCAGAGAACATGGGACTTCTTGACCCAGAGACCAGTGATGGGCGAGTTATTTTCTTCTTACCGTGGCAGAAGATGACTATAGCTGGCACCACCGACACTCCAACCAATATCACACACCATCCTATTCCTTCGGAGGAAGACATCAACTTCATTTTGAACGAAGTGCGTAACTACCTGAGTCACGATGTTGCAGGTAATGTATCCATTCCCTTAAGCTTGTCTTCTCTCTTTTATAAATGTCTCCCGAACCATTCCAGCTCCCCAGGTAACTGCCGCGTCTGCAGTCTGACTCATCTTCACACCTGCCTGCTCCAATTCCTTCTTCTTCCAGAAAATTTATGAGAACCAAATTATAACACCGTGGGAAGAGGTTGCCTTTCTTTTCCTTCTATTTTCTGCATCCACATGAATTCACACAGTCCTTTTCTGGCAATTTTTAGTGGCACAATAGGAGTGCTGCACACGAGCTCTAAACATACATGCTCTTTGAGAACCGAATGAAATATTTGCGCTGCTAGTTGAATTCTAGAGCTTGGGAAGGTCTGATTTACAAGCACAGGGTATTCATAGGAAATAATTGGAGAAATGAGAGCATAGAGGTATATTTTAAGAAGCTTCGTGAGCTGTCACCATGTGGGAAGTAGAGTTTTGACTGTGGATCTAGCAAAAGAAGGGTATGTTTGCTTGAATTGAAAATGTCCAAGCTTACTAAATTCCAATGCCAACCTGGGCGTGCTTTTATTTAACTTGAATGTCATAACATTTTCTCCAATGAACATGTATAATGATTTAAAAAAAAAATCCAGGCTAATTTCAGAAGTTTCTAAATATTATACTTCGATATTTCCTCTGTCACTTAACAACCATCCATCTAGTCACTCAAGCTAGACATGGCATGTTTTTTTTTTCTTTTGTTTTTTTAAATATATTTTAAATTTAAAATTATATTTAAATATATTTTATTGATTTTTTTACAGAGAGGAAGAGAGAGGGATAGAGAGTTAGAAACATCAATCAGCTGCCTCTTGCACACCCCCTACTGGGGATGTGCCCGCAACAAAGTTACATGCCCTTGACAGGAATCGAACCCAGGACCTTCCAGTCCACAGGCTGACGCTCTATCCACTGAGCCGAACTGATTTTGGCTAGACATGGCCTACATTTGTCTTTGGTGATCCTTCGCTTTCCATATCCATTCCGGTTTCTATCAGTGCTCACTCCTCACACCCTCTTTCCCTTTATTGCCCTGGTTCGCCCCGTCATTTCTCACTTGAACAGTTACATTGGCCCCCAGCTGGCTTCTATTTGTCAGGTCTCTGGCCCCACCCACTCTGATCTTTCTAACCGAACTGTCTTTCTAAAACACAATTCTGATAATCACTTTCGTGCACTAAAATATCCCTTGACTGTCTCCCCATTGGAAAAGTTCTAAACTACCTCCCCCCATGGAATCCAAGGCTTTTCACAGTTAGTCTTTGCAGGTTTATATTCAACTGCACAACCTCTGTGCATTCTGTGGTCTAATCGTTGTATTACCATATCATCAGGTCATGCATTTTTATACCTCCTCCTCATTTAGACTGAAGGCTCGCTCTGGGATGCCTTCCCCGCCGACTTTTCATCTTGTCTTTTTACCTTAGATTCCCATAACATGCTGGCCTAGTATATCACATTATATGACAGGTAGCACTCTGAGATGTATTTTCACTTGGAGCTCCTTGAGGGTAAGGGTTTTTTTTTTTTTTTTTTACTCAGCTACAAAGCTTGCTGTCAATCTGTTATGGCACTCATGATTGTTTTGAATTAAAATTAATTAATAATAGGTGTCTTCAAGGTTTTTGATGCATTAGCAGCTTGGAAATATTTCTGTAGGTAGGTAGAAGGTTTAAGATTTAGTCTCCATTTATATCAGGAATCTTATAATGCTGGCTTCAGTGGGAGACATGCAAAGACAATTTTTGTCATGATGCGACTCACTGGTATCTATGGATCCTTTTTTTCCTAGAGGATTTTGTTCACTGTGTGATCACATATTTACAAACCGCTTTGAAAATGGCTCAGGTCACTCTCTTAGTTTAATTGATTGATCCACATTTTGTAATTTTAGTTTCTTCTAATGTTAAGCAATGGGTTTTATTTTGAGTAGAGTCTCCTTTGATATCTGTAATAACAGTATAAATACATTGAATACATGTAATCGAAATCTATCTCACTAATCTATCTCACTTAGGTTCACACACAGTTTTTAGGGAAATAATCATGATTTGTTTAATATCCATATTTAAATAATCAAAGTGCTTTGCAATTTTAGCTTGATCCCTTTTTCAAGGGAGGAGCTTCTTCTGGCTATGATTATATTTTAATACATTGCTTATTGTTAACAAACCACGCTTCACTTCACATTTACGTAAAAAAGTAGGTTTATATCTCGGCCTTACAAACAGGAAGTTTGGTTGTTGGAGCAAGAAATAAAATTAATTCAGGAGCAGAGAGCTCTATGTTGACAGTTTCCAAATTCTTTTTTAAAAAAATAATATATATTTTATTGATTTTTTTACAGAGAGGAAGGGAGAAGGATAGAGAGTCAGAAACACCGATGAGAGAGAAACATCGATCAGCTGCCTCCTGCACACCCCCCACCAGGGATGTGCCCACAACCAATGTACATGCCCTTGCCTGGAATCGAACCTGGGACCTTTCAGTCCGCAGGCCGATGCTCTATCCACTGAGCCAAACTGGTCCTGGCCAGTTTCCAAATTCTTAAAGTTCAAATGCAGTAACCACGAGAAAGCTAAATGCTTACATTTGCTGGGAGGCTGGATGTGCAGGAAACAGATTTGGTTCCAAGAGGCTGTCATGCATATCCCCGTAGGTGGGGATTTCCACCAGTGACAGCTCTGGGCTGACCCTGCACCCTGCTCTTTCATTCTGCCTGTCAATAAAGGGAAGACTTTTGCCATACCTGATGGGAACTGGTTGATCTGTAAAGCTTGTTTCAGTTCACATGCCTTTTGGCAATCAGGGAATTGGTGAAACTAACAAATAGTTTTTGTCAATTCTGATTTCTGATCAAAGTGGTTGATTGAAATGAACGAACATCTAAACACTAAATGCAGCCTTTCTCTGGTGGTCTGGGGACTTATGAGAAGAGGAATTCTCCAGATAGCAGATACCTGGGATAAAAGCAGAGATCCCAGCTCTTTCACATACTTCATCCATTTTCCTGTGCACCCCATCTGTCACAACTTCCTGCTTATACACGTACCCTTCATTACAATGAACAATGAATGATTCTTTATATTTGCTCTTCATTTTTATTTCTAAGTTATCGAGAGCCTCATACTTGAGGAATTACCATCAGTCTTGGGAGAGTGTTAGCGGAAGGATGTCTATATCTTAAAGTGAGACATTCACATTTGTATTTTTTCCAAGGAATTTCTCTTCTCTCCTGAGGAAATGTGGGAGAAAACTCACCGTCAGGAACCACTGAGTTATTTGATGACAGGCTGTAGCTACGCATACTTTAATCTTTCCATTTGTATATAATGGTTAATACATGCTTTATTTTTTTGTAAAGTCTACCATTATTGAGCACTTTTTATCCTATACACTCTGCTGACCATTGTGTTGCCTATATTATCTCTTTGATTCCTCAGAGCAACCCTAAGAGGTATATTTTAATTCCCACTTCATAGATGAAAGAAACTGAGTCCCAGCAGTCTGAAGTTTCTTGCCAATAAATCTTTTGTGTTGGAGACACGGTGTGAGTTGACTACAAGTCAGTCTGGTCCCAATACTTGTGCATCTTGAAACGGTACAATTCTCTGATTGGTAGTTTCCGGTTTCATGATGTGATATTGTATTTACTACGGAGTGGATTAAGCCTCAATTCATTTTATGCGAGCTGCTCGACACTCTCAGAATGATAACAACCTTTCCTCTTCACTGGCCTTATTTGATTTTGTATATTAAACTAGAGGAGATTCCACGGTTCCTCACTAAAACCTTGGGCTGAGCCATCTTCTTTACAGATTCAAAATTTTTTTAAAAGTTTGATTTAGATCCTAGAGCAATAATCATTTTTAAAGGATTTATTAAATGGATGAAGAGTAAAACCCTGACAACAGTTTCTGAGCCTCCCCAAATGGCTATATCCTTAAGGGGGGAAAAAAAAAAGTGTCAAATCTTAACACTCCATGCTGTTCGCAGCAGCTGCCACACTTCTGCAAAATGCGCCGGAACAGTTCCGCAAAGCATTTTGCCTGCTGGGAATAAGACCCATGTCTTCTTTTACGACGCAGAAAGCTTTCCATTCACAAGCTGAATTTTCTAGATGGCTTGTTTGTTCTTTTTCTGAAACGAGTGGGTAATTGATAGTTGTGCGGTGCCTATCTGGTTAGGAAGAAAAATGATCCCTGGAAAAATGTATCATTAAGTCTGCTGTGTGCAGGTTAATCAGAGGGATGCAGTGGCGAAACTCCGCTACGACTAACAGGGATTGAGAGAGACAGAAGATTTGCCAAGTGCTTTATCCATGTAGTTTTTTTTCTGGAGTGCTTCTCCAGGCAGCGTTTCTAGTTGTGCACAGGTTTTCACATGTGCAATTAGGAGTGTTTATAGATTGCCTGCTATTCAATTAACAACTGCACCGGCCCTATCAACTCACTGCAGACCTGCCTTTTCACTGCCAGAGATTGTACCAAGGTTATCAACTTACACAGGCTTGGATGTCTTCCAGCTGTTTAATTATGGTGTCACATGTTTTGCTTTTTCTAGTTTCATTAGTTTATAAATGTAATATGGTATCTTATTTCTGTGATTAACACTTCATTTCAGCAGGTTAAC
Source organism: Vespertilio murinus (assembly GCA_963924515.1). Lineage (NCBI taxonomy): Eukaryota > Metazoa > Chordata > Mammalia > Chiroptera > Vespertilionidae > Vespertilio > Vespertilio murinus. Next base: position 33,104,211 of record OZ004711.1, read on the forward strand.
CATGCTGGTGGAGGAGTATTGATTTCTGACACGATTTCCCCTGTGCTCACTTAGATATTTCACATGCTTTTTATTGATTTTTCGAAGGTGGCACACACGAGAAAGAGCACCCCCGAACGTATGGCTGAATTACTGATGTGAAACACAAACACACATTTAGCTCTTAATTGTCACTTCCCAGGGGCTTCGTTTTCTATTAATGTTAAAACAAACAGTTGCCTTGCCAAGTTTTTAAGAGTAAAAATATTAATTATAATTTGAAGAATCACATAGTATTTAGTCTTTTCAACCAGCTGTGAACAATGCCTGGGCAAACTTTACTATTTCTGTGGTATTTTATTTCGTATATGTTCTATATACTAAAACCTGAGTTAGTTGTTTATCAGCATTGTAATAATACTTCTTAGACGTGATGATAGGACAATTTTATTTTCTAACTGCCCCTTGGAAAATATTGCCAAGGACTTATATACACTCTGGAAGTCCTCATTGTTTTTTGTTTTTTTTTGTTATTTTAAATATGGGCAGTTGACACTTAAAAATCAACTAGGTGCCATCCGGTTAAGCCACTCTAAAAAAGTGGTGTTTAATGGGCTTTTTCTCAATGTTATCTTCTGTCATCCTCCTGCACTGCTGGTGGGATTGCAGAATGTTTGATTTTTAAAAAGATATATTGTATTGATTTTTTACAGAGAGGAAGGGAGAGAGATAGAGAGCTAGAAACGTCGATGAGAGAGAAACATCGACCAGCCGCCTCCTGCACACCCCCCACCAGGGATGTGCCCACAACCAGTGTACTTGACCGGAATTGAACCCGGGACCTTCCAGTCCACAGACCAACTCTCTACCCCTGAGCCAAACCGGTTTCAGCCAGAGAATGTTTTAATATGCCATTATTGATCACTATAATCTACTCCCCACTTAATATTTATTGATCATATATATATATATATATATATATATATATATATATATGAGAACTGTACATATTATACATTGATACAATATATAAAGTCTTAAGAAATAGTAGAATTGACATTGATGAAGCCTCAACATGGTAAGGGATAGGAGGCAGTAATGAAACCTTGTTTAGCTATCCTGACAGTATGAGAACCAGAAAAATCAAGATGAAGCATTACCACCTTGAGCTGAGTTATTTGCTTTACACATTGTATCACTGAGAGTTAGAGTAAGTGATGTTCACTACCTACTCTTGGCTATAACCTGAGTGATAGAATGGATATCCAGTTAAGAGCTTGAGGGTAGGAATACTAAACTGCATAAAATTACGTGTGTGTGTCTGTGTGTGTGTGTGTGATTAGAAAGAGAGGAGGATAGTCTGAAATGGCAAATATGGAACGTGTTATGACAGTAAAATTATTCGGCTGAAAGGAGAGCAATTACAGCAAATTGTATTCTCCTGAGTGAAGGAGGTGCGGTCACATTTCACCGAAAAGTTGCTCCTCTGGAGATGTGGGTGAGGGGGCCCTGGTGGCAGTCACCAGCTTGATGATCTAGAAGGATAAATCTGGATCTACCACTTGGCAGCTTTTACTCTAGAGCTGTGCAGTATCATAGCCACATGTGGCCAGGTAAGTTAAAGTTAGTTCAGATGAAACACAGTTTGGAATTCAGTTCTCATGAACCACATTTCCAGTGGCCGGTGAATTGGACAGTGTAGGTGTGGAACACACTCATCACCGCAGGAAAGCATGGTGGGCAGTGTCCCAGCAGAACCTGGAAGGATGTATGTATACCTTTAGAGAAGGCAATAGTCAGTTTATTAGAGTCATGGAATTTGTATTTTTTTTGTTCTGTAAAATAATGTGTTATCTTGTAAAAGAAGAACTCTGGTTATAAGAGTGCTTAAGAGGTGGTTAATTTAGTGACTCCGCAGGATCTAAAGTGCATGTCTCTTATTTCTCTTCACTCTGCCATTCTCCAAGTTGGGTTCATCCTGAGGCTGTGTCCCTCTGGTTCAACATGGCTCAGCAGTTCCAGGCGATAGTAAAAGGTTCTCTACGCCGTTGGTCTACTGCATAGAAATTTATTTTTTTTTCCCAGAGAACTTTAGTTAGTGATTGTTTAACAGTGTACAGTGTTTCCACTGTGGGTGAATACTGTGGGAAAATATTACCGTGGGTGATAACGAGAGAAAGCTGTTAGTTCAGTTAGTTGCTGTCTTTTATACAAGTGGTTAGAGTTTATGTTTCATGTGTTTCACCATGCTCTGTCCCATGGACTTAGTTTATCACTCGAGGGCTGATCTGTCATTACTTAAATTTGAGTGGTGAAGAGATACAAGCACTTTGTTCTTCAGCAGTAAACAGCTGAAGAATAATCCCTAAAAATCATTAAATCTCAAGGCTGAAAGAAATCTGGTAGGGAGATAGCCTGATCCAACCACCCTCTGGTTGAATAATATAAAAATTTTACAGGTTATGAAGACGGATTCACATTTTAAATGTGATTTAAAATTTGATTATCCTTTTAGAATAAATTTAATGGCAAAATTTATCTGATATAATTCTTGGGCTAAGAAAGGAATGTTAAGATATCAAGCAAAAAAAAAAAAAAAAGCAAGTTCCTAATACATTATGAATTCTTCCTGGTAGTGTTTTCCTTTATTGAGTGTCAGTTTCAAGAGTAGGATTAAGAATGGTATCAGTATGCCTAATGCTTTAGTTAATGTTCCTCTATGAATGAAAAAAAGTGTTTTAGTTCTGTCTTTTTCTTTCAGATAACGTAATTTCATAGAAGTATTTTTCTTCCTGTTATACCAGAAAAGGGAAAGCATTCGCTACCAAGATTATTTGCATATGCTTCAGATTTACTCTAGAAAGCCTAATTTTCCATGAAATAATTTTAGAGTCAGTCAGAGGGCTTTAAGAGTTGAAACCGAATTCCTGGTCAGCGTGGCTACCTAAGGAATGTCACAGACACACTCTGCAGACTTGTGGTGACCACAGTGACGTTCTAGTGGTTGGCTAAGTTTTATTTTTAACTCAGGGTGATTTGAACTCTAATGGAAAATAGTGGTAATTTCCTAGTTGGGCTTTTTGTAAAGATTAAAACATTACATACTTTAATGTGATATTTTGAAAGACTTGTGGAACCCTTTGAAGCAAGAATTAACCCCTATTCCATGTGAGCCCCTAGGCCTAAACCTATGAAAGAGAGTGCACAAATGCTGTCCAATTTTGTTTTTATAGAATCAATTTTTGGTATTGAGAGGTAATCTATTTTGGCAGAAGATAGTAAGAAAAGTTTCATAGTATCTTGACTTTTCAAAGAGTTTCCAAACACTATAACACAAGTATTGTGAAGAGACATATCTATTTTTGTGGCAATTATAAAGATAATGGAATGAAAAAAGAAAAAAAAAAGTAGAGTATGGATATTGCCAGCAGTTGAGAGACGGTGATTCAATGGATAAGAATGTGCTGCTCTATCATTTATAAGATGTTTGCTTTGGGCAAGTTGGTTTAACTTTTCCAATCTTTTTCCCCCCATCTGTACAGGGAGAATAATAATAACCAATGCTATGGGGCTTTGTGAGGTTAAGTGAGATGAAATGTGTATGCCAAGTGCTCTGACAAGGCTAGGCCGGCTGGAAATGCTCAATTAAGGATCTGTGTCTTCCCTGAGAAGAGATAGCAAGACACATTCTAGGAAAAATACAACAAGTCATAAGTCTATTAGCTTGTTTTTATTTTGTTTCTGCCTTTTTTCCCCTCTGTTCTTTTTAACCACTTCTCATTATCCCAGTTGAAGCTTGCTAGCATTTGTTTCTTTTGTTTCCTCTTTTCAAATGTTTTCCCCCATGAAGATTATCTTTGTAATAAAATAAATTGATTTTTTTCTTGTACTTATCTACTCCGATCTTGTATTTAAGGACTTTCTCTCCCCCACTTTCCCATTTTTAAAACATTTAAAAAATATATTTTATTGATTTTTTTTTTTTTTTTTTCAGAGAGGAAGGGAGAGGATAGAGAGTTAGAAACATGGATGAGAGAGAAACATCGGTCGGCTGCCTTCTGCACAGCTCTTACTGGGGATGTGCCCGCAACCAAGGTACATGCCCTTGACCAGAATTGAACCTGGGACCTTTCAGTCCGCAGGCCGATGCTCTATCCACTGAGCCAAACCGGTTAGGGCACCCACTTCCCCATTTTTAATTGATTTCAAAGAGGAAGGGAGAGGAGAGATAGAAATATCCATAATGAGAGAGAATCATTGATTGGTTGCCTTCTGCATGCCGCCTACTGGGGATGGAGCCCACAACCAGGGCACGTGCCCTTGACCAGAATCAGACCCCGGACCCTTCAGTGTGGACTCATCAGTCCACAGGCTGATGGCTCTATGCACTGAGTCAACCAGTTAGGGCTTTCTCTCCCTTTAGCAGTGCATATTCATGTGTTCCTTTTGCTGTACTCTCTTCTGCTGATTAATTATTTCATGGTTTTGTTGAGATGTCTCTGAGTAATCCTCTTCCCCCTTGTCATGACCCTTCCCAGTGAGGAGAGGGGATGTACTGGCAGCGTGGAGCGGCATTCGTCCCCTTGTGACAGATCCCAAGTCTTCAAACACTCAGTCCATCTCCCGTAATCATGTTGTGGATATCAGCGAGAGCGGCCTCATCACAATAGCAGGTATGGGCATCACCTTGATACTCGGGAAAGCTTTAGAGAGGACCTCGTATTCAGTGGTCACACTGGCACCTTTTTGAACTATAATCAACAGGATTTTTTTTTTTTTTATGATTCTGAGTAAAGTATAACCTCACTTTGCCATATTTTCACCAAACAACAGGTGGATTTGTTATGCATACGTTGATGACTGATTAAGTATAAAAAATTAAGTGTCGTAACCTAATGAATTGTGTATTAACTTGTTTGCAGGGGGAAAGTGGACAACCTACCGCTCCATGGCAGAAGATACCATCAATGCCGCTGTCAAGGCTCATAATTTGAAAGCAGGTCCGAGTAAAACAGTTGGGCTTTTTCTTCAGGGGGGCAAGGATTGGAGCCCCACACTCTACATCAGGCTTGTCCAGGATTACGGACTGGAAAGTGAGGTGGGTGTGTATGGCTACATCTTTACCTGCCTACTAGTCATCTCACTGTTACCAGTAGCAGAATCAGCAACCGTGTCGCCTCCCTTAATTAGAATTTCCTCTTGTGGGGTTCATTCCTGTGTGTGTACTGTGGATGTGAATTAACGGAGAAAAGAAAAGAAAAAAAAAGAGGGGCTTATTTGCTTTAGTGGCCTAAAAAAAAACAAAACAAAACAGAACAGAACAAAAAAAAGAAAAAAAAAAAAAAAGAAAGCGAGAGAACATTTTAGTTTCTCTTTTAAAATCTAGGGTCTGTTTGCTTTGTTCCCAGCAGATAGGACGCCCTAAATGCTTTCTGGCGTGAACGTCAGGGGAGCTGTTCTTTAGAAGTGATACTGGGAGCAGAGTGAAGCTGACGCTCCATCCGTCACTGATCCAGTGATACATGTGCAGTCGAGTTCATGCTGGCCTAAGCATTTGGGGCCCAAGTGGTTTCCTCCTACAAAATCAAAACCTAATACTTTCCCAGAACTATTAGTTACAGGCTGTAGAGAGCTGACAAGACAAGCTTGTAGTTTTTCTTTTTTCTTTTTTTTTTTGCTTTGCACCCATAAGTATTGATATTCAAAGTCCTAATGCAGTTTTGTTTCCCTAGGTGGCACAGCATCTTGCCTCCACCTATGGGGACAAGGCCTTTGAGGTGGCCAAAATGGCAAGTGTGACTGGAAAAAGGTGGCCCATTGTTGGAATCCGGCTGGTGTCAGAATTTCCATACATTGAAGCAGAGGTATGTGAATGGCCATATGGGAATCTTCATGGGGTGCCATTCATCTGTTTTTTTTTCATCTTTTAAAACAATTAAAGTATGGCTAAGTTTTAATGCACATATGTGAGCTAAAACCTGGAGTAGAGTGTCTGCTCAGCCTAGATATTTTTCATTTATTTTTTTTTCCATTAAAAAAATATATATATATTTATTGATATTTTACAGAGAGGAAGGGAGAGGGACAGAGAGCTAGAAATGCCGATGAGAGAGAAACATCGACCAGCTGCCTCCTGCACACCCCCTACCGGGGATGTGCCCGCAACCAATGTACATGCCCTTGACCGGAATCGAACCCGGGACCTTTCAGTCCACAGACCGACGTTCTACCACTGAGCCAAACCGGTTTCGGCAATTTATATATTTTTATTTTAACTCTTAAGTTGGTATTGATAATGGTAACCATGATAGTAGAAAATAAAGGATTTCTTTCTCCTTCAAGAGCCATCCCATCTTGTTAATTCACAGTTGCTTGCCTTTTTGTGAATTTGTAACTCTTGTACCACTCATGTGCTACCTGATGGCATGTCTTGATTTGACATTTAACTTCTCAAAGATTTATGCTTTGTTTCTCAGCAAGGTTTCACATTTTATGAAACAGAGACCATGCTTTATATTAACTTATAATTCACTTCACCTTAAAACCTGGGTGTCCAGTAAGCATTTTGGTTACTCGGAGACTGAAATCTTGGGACAGCTTCAAGAGATGAGACCATATCTTTTTGATACTTGATCTTTGCCTACTCAGCTATGTAAATTGACATCCGTGCCATGTATAAGCAAAGAGATACTCCATTACTGCGGTCAGTAAATGAGAGCGAGGCCGTTTGCTTGTTTGTGGCAGGCTCTATTCAGAAAGAAGGCATCAACTCTTGACCAATTTATCCCAGTTTCCAAAACTTGTGGCGGGCTGATGGGCAACTTGACTGATGTCACCATTTGTCCCATGCCTGCCATAGAACCAGAGTTTGTAAAGAAAAATGTCACCTTTCCTGAGCATGATTGTTTCCAGTAAAGTTTTATTTCCTCTTAAAAAAAAAACACATAAAAACAAAACCACAAACCAACCTAAACTACTAATTTTACTTTAATTCAAAATCAGGTGAAATACGGGATTAAGGAGTATGCCTGCACCGCGGTGGACATGCTGTCACGTCGCACTCGCCTGGCTTTTCTAAACGTCCAGGCAGCAGAGGAAGCGCTGCCCAGGATTGTGGAGCTGATGGGCAGAGAACTGAATTGGAATGAATCTAGAAAACAGGTATTTATGGAAGTCTTAAAAATTATAGTGACCATTATAAACATGTAATGTCGTGATCTGTAAGTAGAGGCCAGCATAGTTTTTGTGGTGACTTTAGATTTCTTGCCAGCTCCTGTGAGTGTGTGTGTGTGTGTGTGTGTGTGTGTGTGTGTGTGTTTTATATTGCCAAGTCTTAGGAAACCAGAAAGAAGTTCTTGTATCAAAATGTGTTGGTTGTTTCTGGAAAAACCCTTGTAGAAAAATGCTATCAAATTCATGGTCATAATTCCTGATAAAAATGACATAATTATTGTGGGTAGATCTTTTTCTGGTTTTCGCTGAAAACATTCTTAGAATTTGCCTTTGGTAGGAAACCTATTGCCAGCAGCTTTACTGCTTGACCATTAAGTGCATATTGATTTGAATCATTTGAAATTTTGTATTTACGCCCAAATTAGAAAAAGAAAGCCAATGATACTCAGATGCCCACAGATACAGCCCTGGGTTTATTATAATAAGCAGAAGATCTTCATTTAAAAAAAAAAACTATTATGATATGCAAAGTCACTTTCATGTATTCATTCAAAAAAGTACTACTTTCTGTACTCACTGGTTTACTTCTTTCCCTCCTAGTCTTTCTTGAACCCATTTCATTTAGACAGTTTTGCTGCCGCTTTGTAGTAGTGACTCTAGTCATACTCACCAATAACCTCTAGCTTGTTCAATATACTTGTCAATGTTCCATCCTCCTTTTATTCAACTAAGTAGTGGCATTGACACACTCGATTCCTCCTTGAGCTACTATTTGGAGCACCACCTATCTTAGTCTACTCAGGCTGAGACAATGGAATGCTGGTATTACAGACTGAGTGGCTTCAACTGCAGGCATTTATTTCTCTCAAGTCTGGAGGCTAGAACTCTGAGATCAGGGTGTTAGCATGTTTGGGTTCTGGTGAGAACCCTCTTCCTGACTTTCAAACCACTGCCTTCATGCTGTGTCCTCACATGGAGGAAAGAGAGAGAGATGGAGAGGGGGAGCCTACTGCCCAGATGCATTTAAACCTAATTACTTCGCAAAAAGCTCCATCTCCGAATACCATTACATTGAGTATTAGGGCTTCAGTGTACGGATTTTGTTGATGAGGCCTAAAGCTTGATATCATAACCTGATCTAAATCCATTAGCAAATCTCATCATATTTGTCTTCAAATCATGGCTTGAACTCAACTATTCATTTATTTAGATATTTATTGTTGAAAGTATTACATTATGTCCCTCTTTTTCCTCCATTGACCACATCTAGCCTATCCCCGTCGACCCTTTCTTAAACAGATTTAACTGCTCACCCTAATTCCTCATCTCTTACATGGATTGTTGTAATAGTTTCCCTCCCCTAAACCAGGGTCCCTGCTTTAACTACTTCAATGATTTTATTAAAACATAAGCCAGATCATTGGATATGTCAGTCTGAAGCTGAGAGGGAGCAGTTGAGTTGGTATGTTCGCCATCAGACTGAATGAGATCCAGGGAGTTCATGTGGTCCAAAGACTGAGTCCAAGGCGCTCCGTAATTTAGAAGCTGGAGAGAAAAGGAGGAATCTGGGAGAGAAAAAGGAAGTTGTAGCTAGTGAGTTTGGAGAAAGTGTGAGAAGCCTCAGGAGAGAGCTGTGACCAGAAGGGAAGGAAGTATTTTAAGACAGAGGGAAGGAATCTGCTGTATCGAATGCCACCGATGGGTTTAGTAAGATGAGGACTGACAATTAGCAATTCATTGGCTAAAACTTCTTTCTTTTACTCACAGTAAAGCCAAAGTCATGATGGTGGTTTACAAGACCTTTGTGATCTGGCCACCACCTTTCTGATCTCTAGTCTTCCTTTCCGTTATCCACTCCCCTTCAATCCACAGGTCAGGTTGCTGTTCTTCATTCACATCCTGCTGATGCCTCTGCTTGGAATGTTCTTCCCTGGATATCCTCATGGCCTCCTCCCTCACTTCCTACTGGTCTCTATTCCAGAGACCTTCCTTAGCTGGGCAGAATCAAAGAGCCCCTCCTCCCATTTGAATGGTGTTTTCTACTCCATTTCCTACTTTATTTTTCTCTTTAGCATCTCTTCCTATTCACTCAGGGCCCAGCATATAGAGGGGGCCATAAATAAATATGTATTGAATCAGTGAGTGAACATTATTGAGCACCCGTGTTATCTGTGTAAGGAAGGATTGGGCATAGATTCTGTCCTTGCATTTTTCTCAGTTCTGGTATAGATTCCCAAAGATGGTTGCATATCAGTCACCTGGGAATGTAGGGGAAAGGGCAGAGTTTGAGTGTTGTCTTTAGACCATCAGAGTCAGAGTCTTCGGTGGTGAAACTACGGCCCTCCGTGTAAAACTTCTCTTGTAATTTGAAAGCATTGTATGTAGTCTGCTGCTGGTGGAACTCACCAGTTGAAGGATCTCCTTAAATCCGACCACAACTCTATCAGGCATAAACCTTTACCCCCATTTTATAGTTGAGGAAATAGGTTTAGGGAGTAAGTCCCGGTCAGAGTTCATGCGACAGTAGTAAGCTGTGCAACTGGGACTGAAAGCAGTGTTCTGATCCCAGAGCATAAGCTTTTCCCACCTGTCCTGCTGCCTCTGCTTTGGTGGGAGGACTGGTTTATAGCTCTTCCTGTTTGGAGTTTTGATTTGATCAATTAAAGCTATATATGGAGGCAACACAGAATGAAACTCACTCCTGTGCTACTGCCAATCATTTTTAGCATATAGAAGGACTGAGGATAATGTGTTCCTGTAAAAATTATGGTTGGAATGATTTGAATATGCAGGAAGATATTTTGTGCCAGGAATTCAGGCTGTAGGAGGTAGGAAGGAGGAAGAAATTTCTGTAAACTGGTGTGTTCGGCCCTCCCGAGGAAACTAGATTTAACTTCAGTTCAAATTTTATGAGCAGATTTATGTACTCAGGAATATTCTCCCATCCCCCTCAACAAAGAAACAGAAATAAAAGATCTAAAGTTATTACTCAGTATCCGAGACATTGGAGTGTTGTTAATGAGGTCTGTGGACGGTCTGGAGAGAACAAAGGAGAAGGGGAAAAAAAAGAATTAAAGGTTAGAAAGCTGGACTTCTGAGAAAAGGTTAAAAGCATTGGGATTATTTAACCTGCAAAAGTGAAAGAGGAACAAGGTGATAAATAGCCCTCTGTAGATGAATTGTGCTTGTTTTCACCAGTCAATACTTAATGAGTGACTCGTATGCTGAGCATTATACCAAATATTTTAGGGGAATAATAAACAGCTCATAGTTTCAAGGACGTTGAAATCCAATTGAGTAGTTATAACACACGTGTACCTCAGAAATGTGTGTATGTTTTCCACAATGTAGGGAAGTATTTAGAGAACTGTCATTCAAGACTAAATTTAACCTACCTGGAAGAACCAGTTAGGGAGAAAAGCATTATCTAAGGGCAGTGGGAATCAAGAGAGGAGTTGCTGGCATATTTAAAAAAATAGAACACTGCCAAATTGTGTCCCACAGGGTATAAATAATATAAGTCAAAAGATGACTACATGGTCAAAGGAGTGGAAAATTATGAGTTAAACAAGTGAAATCATTTTCTTCAATGCAGATGATGTGGTGCCTTTAAAATGCTTATGTACACTGCCAGTCTCTAAAAAGGAACTTACTCGGAGACAGACTCAACTCTCACATTTTGGAAGGGCTGGGGAAAAGGAGCCTAGGAAATATTTTGGGAAATGCCCCCATAGGATTTGGTAAGGACGTTTTATAACTTTCAGGCAAAGCATGCCTTTCACTGAGAGACTTTAAAGGGAAGACCACTTAAATAGTTGAGGAGTCTCACAAAAAAATTTCTTTCAAAATTGATTTCATTGGGGAAGAAACCAGTGAAGAAATTAAGTGACTGAAAAAAGCACGATGAGAAGCAGCAAATTTAAAACATATGGGAGATAAGTGCTCAAGAATGAAAAGGGAAAAAAAAAAAAGAATGAAAGGGGATGTAGGAATGATATGGATGCATATAAATAGTGTCAGGGATTGGCTGACAGTTGGGGGGGAAAATGCTAAGGACAAAAAAATACACAAAAAACTCTCACAAGAAACAACTTTTACAAATGGAAAAAAATGCCTGTGAGGCTTAACCTAGAAGATTGTTTGATGAGACTAGCACCATATTCTTCAATGCTGGAGAAAAGGGAGAACTTTCCAACTTATAGTTTAATACCAAATTGTTTTTTCTTTTTGGTCAAGGAGAATGATTTTCAGTGTGAAAAGAGAAAAATAAATATTGGTAAGAGGAAATAGATATTTAAATAGAAGGTTGCTCTAAATGAGTTTGTATGCCATCCCAGAAAGATTTTTACCTCTGGCCACTCACAGAATTTGCAGATGGAATTTATTTAACCACTGTTGAGATTTCAAATATGTGGCAAATAGAAATAGAACCAGAAGACAAAAGATGGGCAAATGTAGCACCAAATTCCAAAAAGGAAGAAGAGAGAAAAATATAGTTTGTAACTTATAAAGTGGTAGTCTTAGCATTACTCTTGGAAAGTTTTCTAGACTATGGCATTTTAAGTTTATTATTGATTTAACGAGAAGTGTAGTGATCATTGGAAGCTAGTAAGGAATTATTTAGGAAAAAATCATTTCAGATACCTCGTTTTCTTTTCATAAAGATTAGCAATATTGTTAGATGAAGGAAATGTTATAGAAATGTATTTGAATTCCTTAAAGCATTCTGTGAAGCCCCATGCGGTATCTTTGTAATCAAATAATCACTTTGTCTCAAGAGGTCTCTGAGGATTCTGTCCTTGGTTTGACCTAGTCTACCTTGCTTCAAGTGCTGAGATTACAATGTTGGTGGCATGCATCTTTGGCACACCAATAATAACTGGAAGGAGAGTGAATGTTTAATGACAAATGGAAGCAAGGTGTGAAATTTCTTTAAGTATAATTAGAGATAAGTGGCAAACCTTGCAATACATAGAAACATGACTCCATTCGTTCATGATAGATTTCACAAGGCTTACCAGTAATACATGCAAAACTGAAATATGGTTTCTGTTATCTGTAAATGCATAGCAGTTAACAGTAAATCATGGTTGCCCCCAAATGCAATTGTAATCCTAAACTACATTAATAGGAATCTTATCTGTAGATGGATGAAGTTGTATATACTCCTTCCTAGGTGCTTTCTAATCCCAAGCAAATAGGAGCAATTACAAAGAGATGGGTTTAATCTCAACATAAGAGTTTTTAGCAGTTGGAGCCATCCCTATATGGGCTACTTTCAGTGGCATTGAGTTATAACCCTATTGTGAGAATTTTTTAGATGGAGAACTCTTGCTTCCTTTTTTTGGAATGTTGTAAAGAAAATGTGAAGCTAGGAAGATGCATTGGGTGGATTCTAGGGAAAAATCACTTCCAACTTTGAAATTCCATGATTCTTTGCTTGATGGTGTATGAATAAATCGCATGGGCAATGAAGGAAGATGAATTAAAGACCTTGTTCTTGGAGGCAAGCACCAGAGAAGCTATTTCCAGGGAAATGAATCTTGAATGAGTTTTATAGAATGTGACCTGGTAAAATCGGTGCAATGGAGATATGCTGTTTTTATTATAACTGGTAGATTTTCTTGTCTGAAAAGAGTAATCTGTCAATGAAGAATGCCTTTTGTAACTTCAAAGACAAGTCCTATAATATACCTTATATATCATGTGTGTGCATGATATCATATATGGTATATTTTGATAATATATAGTATATATTAGCTGAGAATACTTTAGCATTTCTAATTTTATATATAGTATATTTTGTCTTTTCTATAATATATAATATGTATTTATTTTATTTCTATGTTTACATTAAATATGTATTTATATTATATAATATTTCTCCTAAGAGAAAATAAAGTAGGAAGGAAATAATCTCAGAAAAATAAGTTTGTCTTTGCCTCTCCAAGAAAAGGCATTGTCATCTGCATAACATTGTTTGATGGGAAGTCTGGGGAATTTAAGAGTTGCATTAGTGCTCTATAACAAACAACTGCAAAATCTTATTAGCTGACAATGGCAACCATTCACACTCATATTACATGAAGCCTCCATGTTAGCTGTTCTCGTTCTTTTCTGTATGCCAGATTATCTTCAGGTGTCTCTGATTTATTCTCTTGTCATGGCAGAGATACCAGGGGGGCAAAGTTGTGCAGATGCTTTTAAGTTTTTACTCAAAAGTAGCCGATGCCATACCTATTCATGTTCTGTTGGCCAAAGTTAATCATCTGTCCAAGCTCACATCCATGGGTTGAAAAGTATATTTATGGCAAGGGGAGGGAGTTTGGTGTGTATATATAATATATATATGTAGGTAAAATGGAGGAAAGGAAACATTTGTGAACAATATACAGTACAATAGAGTTATTTTGTAAGTTCTTTGATGAGAGACAGACATGATGAAAACTAATAATGGCTGCCTGGCCAGTATGGCTCAGTGGTTGAGCATGAACCTATGAACCAAGAGATGATGGTTCAATTCCCAGTTAGGGCACAGGCCTGTGTTGCAGGCTCGATCCTCAGTAGGAGGCATGCGGGAAGCAGCTAATCAATGATTCTCTCTTATCATTGATGTTTCTATCTCTCCTTTTTCCATTCTCTCTGAAATCAATTGTGTGTGTGTTTGATTTTTTTTCTTTTAAAGAATGACAGTGTTCTCAGCAATAATATCAATTGAGTCTGGAACATTTGAGAAAATACGTAGAGCTAGTCAGGATAGCTCGTTTCTTCTTATTACTCATTAACTTCCACCCAATTATCAGAATCCTAGTGACAGAATTTCAGAATAGCTAATCTCATGCTGTCTGTCTGGGTATACTGCACACTACATTATAAGTAGTTGTTTAAATCCTATATACCTTCTTCACTTCTAATTGCTTTTTTTTTTTTTTAACCCATACCACAAAATTTGGTCCTGTAGATTTTGCTAGTGGGAGAGTATTCTGCATTAAAAAAAACACACAAAGTAATAAAACATGCAACAACATGAATGAATCTTAGAATCATTATGCTGTGGAAGCAGTAAATGCAAAAGACTACCTGCTATATGAGTCCTTTGATGCACTAGAGGCCTGGTGCACAAAATTTGTGTATGGGTAGGGTCCCTAGGCCTGGCTGGCAATCAGGGCTGATTGGAGCCTACCTTCCCCCAGATGCTGGCTGCCGGGGGGAAGCCGGGCCTTCCTTGATTCTGTGCCTCCCCTTGGTGGTCAGTGCTTGTCATAGTGAACAGCTGAACTCCTGGTCGGTGGAACTCCCGAGGAGACAATTTGCATATTAGCCTTTTATTATATAGGATTCTAGAAAAGGCAAAACTTGTGACAAAAAACAAAACAAACAAACAAACAAACAGAAAAGCAGATCAGTGGTTGCCTGGGGAAGAGATGAACTGCAAATAGGCAGGAGGGAGCTTTTTAGAGTGATAGAAGTGTTCTATATCCTGATCATGGTAGAGTATGCATCAAACTACGTACCTGAAACAGGTGGATTTTGTTGAATATAAATTATACTTCAATAAGTCTGGAAGAAGTAAAAAAATGTGCTGGTCAGGTAAGTGAGGATGAGCGAGCTTCTTTTTAGAATACCTAAAGAAAAAAAAATCAATAGATTTTACCATAAGTCTTTGAAATTTGTGTATGTGTCTGTGTTTTAGGAAGAACTTGAAAAAGCTAAGAAGTTTCTGTATTACGAAATGGGTTATAAATCTCGATCAGAACAGTTAACAGATAACTCTGAAATTAGCCTGCTGCCTTCAGACATTGACAGGTACTTCTAATAAGTTTCTTTTTCTCCCCCTCCCCCCCCCTTTTAACCTACATAAGTATATTATTCCATTATTCAATGTTGTATTCCAGGTACAAGAAGAGATTTCATAAGTTTGATACAGACCAAAAGGGCTTTATTACAACTGTTGATGTTCAGTGTGCATTAGAGGTAATAATTTTTGACTCAATATCTTGGATAGCAAAAGAATGCAAAGATTATATTAGATATTTTTTCCTTATCTAGGTATTTCTATGGGTAATATTTCTCTCTTAATTTTTGAAAAGTTGGTAACATTATTAAAACGATTTGCATAATTTTTAGTTAATCTTTATTTTGTGGTTTAATATAGAGTATCAATATCCGAATGGATGAAAACACACTACATGAAATTCTGAATGAAGTAGATTTGAACAAAAATGGACAAGTTGAACTCAATGAATTTTTGCAGGTGAGTTGTACTGAAAGGAAACAAATGTATTTGTGGTGGCTTTTTTTTTTTTTTTTAATCTTTTGGTTGTTAATGGTTGCTCCAGAATAGAGTTTGATGGCCACACAGTTGTCAGTTCATTCTGAAAAGAAGAGAGCTTGAAGCCAGCAAAGGTTGATATGTCTGCCTTCAAGGATTCATGTTCCATATTCTTTTTCCTTTTTATGAGACACATTCTGTTATATTGGACAATTTAGATTAAATTTAATTATGGCTTATCGGGGGTGAATAAAAAGTATGCTTTTAAAAGAAGTATGCCATGGAATACCACTGCCAGACCATTCTTTGCCTGCTTCTAGAAGCCAGGAACACAACATTTCTAATGTGAAAAGTATTTTTTTTTTAGGAAAAATTTTAAAAATCATTGTTGCATTCATCTCAGAATCATATTCACTTGAGACCCTGAAATTGAATTATTATATTATTACATTATAAAGAACCTGAAAAAAAACCAAAAACCAAAAAACAAAGAGAACATGCATTCTGGGGTCAAGACTATATAATTCAAGCATTTCTATTTTTACTTACTCGCGGCTCCGTTCTTTAATCGTAACCATGAAGGAAATACATTTTGCTACTTTAACTTCGCACTGGATGCTGCACATCATTCCTTAAAAGAGAGAAATTAGAACAAGCCCATACATTATTGCGGCTGTCCGTTGGACTCCGATAATGTGAAGTATGTGTTGGTTTCCAAGCAGCCAGGGATTTTCTGTAGTGCTCCTTGGGCAGGTATTTCAAATGAATGCCAGGTCTTGCTTGCACCATGGCAATGATGAATGCTGAACATGAAATAAATTAATGCCGGGGATTTTGGTCAATGTCAGCCCTTTCTTCACTGTGTCAAGTTAAACAAACAAGATCAAGGCGAAGGAAATGGTAATTGTCTCTCTGGAGATGAGCTGCAGATAAGAGCATTGTTGAATCTAAACTGCAGAAAATTTTCACAGGTTGTGTCCAGCATTACAAAAAAGGATGTTTGGTTCTTTAGCTTAGCTTTAGGCTAACTAAGTTCACGTTTTGAATTGAGGTTAAACTGTGTGCTTGGCGATTAGAAATCATTTAGTACATTTTTGTCTAGCTTGTTTTTAGAATATTTTATGGTTTGTCTCAGTCTTTTAGAAAACTTTAAAAAAATAGTTTATGGTTTATTTCATGTGTGGTAAATAAGCAATAATGCTTAAGTTTGGAAGACCTAGGGTTTTAGAAGCAATAGGAATCTAATTTTATGGATACACTCTCTGGTTTGAGTTTTGAGTAATTTTTTTAATGCAATAGAGTTAAACACATACAAAGTAATTTAAACCATCTGTGGGTTTTCTTGCACAGTTTTTAAAAATTGAGTATTTCTTTTTTTTTTTTTTGGTCCAATTCTTAATGAAAGAGATGCTTCATGCCTCTACTAAGTACAAATAGAGTCTAATTCTCAACGTAAAAAATGCTGATCATATTTCTCATGAAATACATCCACACCCACATGTTTGTTTTCCTCCTCCTTATAATATGGTTTCAGGATGCATGTAAAGTTTAAAGAAACTTTGAATTTTTAAAGGATGGTACATCATGTAATGTTTACGGATAAATAAAAAGCTCCAGTCAGTTCTATCAGATTTGTTAGCTCTGATAAACTTTGGAGGCCTTCATGCACTCAGAGACAAAACAATAGACAACAAATTGCTCTGTATTTAGATGTCAGCATTCTTTATGTTACATCATTTGTCATATGTAAAGTATCTTGTCAGGGTTGTTTTCTTTTTTTTTATACATGTTTGAGTCCATGTTTACCTCATTAAACACCCTTGTCAGTATAGATTTGGTTTCTCAGTAACCCCCACCGGAAGGATCACTGCAGGGAGCACGTGGTTGCTTGACTTTATTTTTAGGTTTGGGCTCTAATGTCACTCCTGCATGCAGGAGCCAGTCTCTGATGGGCAATAGCGTGTGAAGCCGCTTTTAATAAGGTCAGGAGGTTCTGGGCCTGCACCTTGGCGCGTGCCTCTGACTCTTCTTCAGAGCCAGTTAAAGAAATGTAGTATCTCTATAAGCTAAAGACTACAACCCTAAACAATATTTGAGTGAATGGCTGACTCAGTTCTCTTTGAAATAAGTACCGTATTTGCCGACGTATAAGACGATTTTTTGGCCCTGAAAAATACGTATTTGCCGGCGTATAAGACGACTGGGCGTACAAGATGACCCCCAAACATTTCCACTAAAAATACAGTTTGTTATATACTCGCCGTATAAGACTACCCCCCACTTGGAGGCATATTTTTCAGGGCCAAAAAGTCGTCTTATACGCCGGCAAATATGGTAAGTAAATAAATAACTGAGGAAGTGATACTCAGTTAAAAGCAAGTAGTTAAAAATCACATGAACTTGAAAAGGAACAACAACAAAAAAATCCCCACACGCATAATGGTGAAGTGCCTTCGAGATTAAAGGCCTTTGCCCACTGACTGCGTATAATTTTAAGACTAACTCTGGTTTTTATCCATTGGATAAAAACGAATTAGCTAAATTTATCTGGGCTGCGGAGTGCTTTTAATTCGTCAGGTAGGTCTCTGGGTCTATTTTCAGGTACTTAAATGTAAATTACTTTATGAAGTCTTTAAGAATTTGGATTTAGGGGGATTGAAGTTATAAGTACAGTAGCATGAAAAAAGAAGAGTAGTTAAATATAGACCATGGTTTGTCTTTGTTCAATCCCTGAGATTCGTTTTTAAGATTTTTAAAATGGAACTCAAGATCCAATATTTGAGTTGCTTAAAAAAAAAAAAAAAAAAAAAAGAGAGAGAGAGAGCCCTGAGCACATTAAAGGCCAAAAAAAAAAGAGGTATTCTATTTGCATTTAAAGGCAGGTGGTTTTGCTAGATGAGTGTAGTTTTTACAGCAGTGATAAAATACCTGCCTGTGCCCTGTTTCTGAAATATTCAAAAATGATCCCTTTTCGGTGTGAGCTGGAGGACCTGGGATGGCTTTTGGTGGAGCTCTTGATGACCTCTGCCTACAGCAAAGGCGACCATTCCAACGCCGTGATGAGGGAGGGAGGGAGGAAGCCGGTCTGCCCTCTGAATCTGTTGCGTGTTTTCTCTTTAAGCTGATGAGTGCTATTCAGAAAGGAAGGGTGTCTGGAAGCCGGCTGGCGATCCTCCTGAAGACGGCCGAGGAGAACCTGGAAAGAAGGGTCCCCATTCCGGTGGACAGAAGTGGTGGGGGACTGTGAGTGTGGGCGGCGACCCCTCGGCCAGCACACACAGGAACAACCGGTCACCGTGTACCAACAGCTATGAGATACAACACTCCAAAGCAGGGGATATGGAGAGCTGCTTAACAACAAAACAAAACCGGGAAACATTCCAAAGCTTTAGGATGTTGCTGTATACCCCTTCTTTGCATCTCCCATTCACTCTAGCTTCTGAAACGTGTATTTTCTCCCCTTTCCTCCTTTTTGATGCACGCTGCCTTCATGTTTTGTATCCATTGTGTGACCGATTAGACTGGACATGCTCTCTTTTTGTGTATGTGTTCATTTATTCTAATTCAACTCTGGAGGCAGAATGCTTTGGCTGGGACCGGAAAAAAAAAAAAAGACGCTGGAAGAATTTCATAACATACACAAAGCTTGATGTTGAGTTTATAGGTCGTATTTGTTTCTAAAAGAAATGGAGCTGAGCGTGGCCTCTTAAGAGAAGACCTCTCAGCAGCTCCTTCCTCCAGCTTGTCTGCCTTCCCTCTCCAAACCGCCGCACCATTTTCTATGCAGAGCTCGCCTGGCAAAGCTGGAGAGGGAAGGGAACATTTAGATCTGGTTACAGGAGCAAGTCTGAAAGAGAAACTCTGAGAGCTTCCAGAATCACAGGTATAAGATAAGGATAGCATTGACATTTCTGGGAGTTACAGTGATAGTTTCATCTCAGCAATTCGTTGTGGGTTTTTTTTTTTTTTTTTCTCCCCCTCCCTCAGTCACTGCTGGTTTTTCTTTGACTATTATAGTTGCCAGGAAGATTCTTGCTTTTTTAACTTTCAGAACCGGCATTTCAGTGGTACGTTAGATGTAATGGGATGAGACTGAGTTCCTCAAATCTTTACGGGAGTAATTAATACATTTAAAGGTTAAAACCCTGTGTTTATTAAAGACCCACATATGATAACACAATTTTTAATCCCCACATCCTAAATGTTAGAGCTTGTGACACTGCCAGACAGGAACTGTTTTGCGTGGTTTACTGCATCCATTTGGGGGAGTATTTGTAAACAGACGGCACCGAGGTTAGAAATAGCCCTTCGGTAACTTTATATTCGTAAAAAGGCCCGACACTCAAGGTCCTTTTGGCTACCAAAAGCCTCTCTCATTCTGTACTCCGTGGAAAAGTTCTCAACCAACCAAAAAGAAAAATATAAAACCACACAAACATAGACTCACACACATTCCCCCAGCACAGACACACACACACACAGACACACAGACACACACACACACACACACACATACATAGACACAGACACAAAACAAACAAAAAATCCAATCTGCATTGTATTTCACAAATAATGAATGGAATTTAAAGGGCTATTTTGGTAGGCTTTTGCAATATTTTGTTGGCATTTTAGCCAGTCACCTGAATATTTATTTTTTGTGCTTCCTCTTGTGACGTTAACTACCTATTTTTTTGTGTCTCCAGATCAGGTTGTGTATGTGAAAATCTGACCCTTTATTTAATGTCAGGTTTTCACTTCACACACTTAAAGTCTTAGTTTTTTTAAACTGGTACATGAAACGCTTTTGCACAGTTATTTCTGCTTATGTCAATATTGTAGACTATCTTTATGCATCTTTCGAGTGGGGTCTGAGCCTGGATGTCATAGTATAAACACTGGAAATGCACTCACGTCAGCACCCATCCTCACTCCTGAAGCAGTGAAGGTAGCATCTTAACCCCTTTTGTTTTTAAAGGATGTTTTAGACTTGCCAGTTGGGAAGCAAAACCTAAAAGCAGAGCAAGGGATGCTCCGAGGTACCACTGTGAAGTCTTTCTTCCAAAACCGGTGTGATTTTTTTTTAAAAATAAATACTGGCTATTTTATTTTTTTAAATAACGGAAGCTTATGGCTTTGTAATTTAGTATTTTTCTATCAAGACAATACATTTCACTGTTTGGAATCCAGCGACACTGAACAGACAGAGGAGCTGTCCTTTCACACATCACAGGTGATGTACCACGACATTGTACACACGTGTCCTCTGTCTTAACCTTTTTCTAGTTCGAGGCGCTGAGGATGACTTGTATCCTCTCTGAATCCGTTACATTAGGGACCCGGCTTACGACCTGACGGGCCCGGGCAGAACTGTGTTTGTAACTCACGCCTTGTTTGTGCACGCTTTGCTGCGAGTGAAGTTCCTTTAAGGACAAAGAAAAGCACACGTTTCTTCTTTTGAGCATATTTGCTTTTGCTTAAAAATCTGCTAATTCTAAAACATACGCTCCTTCATCGATCCCAGAGACTCCTCTTGGAAACTGGTTCCAAGCCTCGACTGTGAATAAAGCACCCCCCCCCCCCACACACACACACACTGTGGTGTACGTTCTTAATTAAACCTGTGCAGCAGCTTCACCTGATTTCAGAAACGAAGCAAGAAATAGGGGGATGAGCCCCTGCAAAACCTCCTCCAAGTGCAAACGCATGCTTTGCCTTTTTATATAAATGTGATGTGGGCGATGCTGTGGGGGTGGGGTGGGGAGTGCAGCGACTGTCTTTTGTCAATCAGGTGATTTCTTTCAAGAGCCTTTTAAGGGGATTCAGGTGAAGGAAACCCCGTCTGTGGTGGAGACCTGGATGCCCCCCCTTTAAATAGCTCGACCGCAGTCATACAGGAGTGATCATGCTGGATTATTGTTAAGCCAGGGTTGCCTTCCTCATCTCCATCATGCTGTTTGCAGAAATTCTTGCTTTTAATCAGTTTATACGGAGTGTAACTTTAGGGTTTCTACAACTCAATGCATGCTCCCGATTCTGCTTTAGTTTCTAGCTTCGTTTCGCCTTTTTTCAAATTATGTAGATTTCTCTTTTGTACAATGAAAACTGCACTCTGACTTACACTAAACATACTGTCAGAATGATCATTGATCTTATTCCCTTTTGTATGTCTTTGTATTTTGGCCTATGAATGTAATAATATCGATGTCAGTGACACTACAACTTGCACTGTTTTTGCATTATGTCAGCCCTTTTTAGGGAGTAAAAAAAGCCCTACTGTGTTTTTAAAGAAGATCAAGGATAAGCCCAGCACTGAAGGAGAGATACATACTGCATGTTTTCCTGGATCTTTTATGTATCGTGTTGGGTTATTGTTCTAGATTGGACTGTTAAATACTGTGTTTGAGGCTGGGTTGTCATTTTTATAACTGTCTTGGTGTTTTATCGCCATTATTTATTACTTTTGATATACGGAATGAGCTGCATGCATTTATAGAGCAATAAGAGGATGTATTTAATGTGCCTTGTTTTTAACGGAATAAGAACTGAAAGCATGAATCAATAAAACTGATTAAAATGGTCCATTTGCTGGCATTTTGATGTTACTTGCAGTCAGAGAAATAACTTTGATTACTGTGGAAGTTTTTTTTTTTTTTTTTAAAGTTTGAAAATATGTTTACAAACTCTGTTTTTAATACCACTTACACATTAATTCTTTTAGCTTGAAATTTCATAATCTGATCTCAAAAGTAAATCTCTGCATAGACGGATGTAATTTTTTGAGGCTGCCAGGATTATTTGTATTAATTTGTTGCTACAGCCTTTAGGGCATGATTTCTGGATTTGTACAATCCTATTCTAAAATTACATTCATCCTATTACAACTAACAGCTGAATTCTTTTTTTTTTTCTTCTTTTTTTCTTTCGTTTTTTTTTTTTTTTTTTTTTTGGTCTCCAAGAGCCTTTCAGCCTGAGGGTTCCCAGGCACACTGATGAATTTTATCATAACTAAAATCAATAGAAATGAATGGGAGAGATTACATAATCCATTTTGATCATCTCACATGTCAAGTTAGTACAGGGTTGCCAAGTGTTGATAAATGCTCCGACAGAAAAAATGCTATATATTTTCATTGTCGGTAAATCAGTAAAGCTGTTATCAGTTTTAACACAAGTTTTACAATGCCCGTGTTATTTTATAGGTTTTAATTTACACACGTACGTGGAGCATACCGTACGCTCCGTTTGTGATTTAGATGCACTGCCCCCTGGTTTTTGGTGCTCAAAGCATGTGTGAGCTTCTGAAGTTTCTTTGGAATTGCAGAGAAAACCCAAAGCTATACCCCCCACCCCCACCCCCACCCCCACCCCCACCCAAGGCAGACTGGTAACAATGAACTGTTTGTTCGGCGCCTGGAAAAAAAAAGTAATATAGCAGCTCGAAACATTGTTCATTGATCCAGCTTACCAAATTTTATAGCACTTTAAAATTTGTCAACATAACATTTGTCAAAGTGGATTGCTTCCGTTTTTCGAAATGTGTGTATACAATTTCTGATAATCAAAGGAAAATGGATACTAACGTTGATATTTGCAAATCTCCCTTTGCACCACATGATCATGGGTGTTAGATTCCACCTGATGACATCGGACTTACGAAGGAGGCACAACAGAGATTCTAAATTGAGACGGCACCCTTCTAACGAGAGGGTTTCTCACGGGAGATGGAGCTGATGAGCCTTTTGTGCCGGCACTTTGTATTTCAGGCCTCTAATGAGCCACCAAACCTGTGAGATACGCGCATAAACACGATATATGTGAGCCGCGATGACACCAGGATAGTCCTGTAGATGATGCACAAAGAAAGTTGTGAGCCCTTTGCAAAAAAAACCCGCAATAATTATCTTTGCATTTTGTTAAATATTTGACCCAGAATAATAACATTTACATGATCTAAGCAAAACCTGCTTTAGCAAAAATGATCAAGGCCATCTTTGTTCTCCACAGTTGGCATTAAATCGCATTGCTTAGTACACCCTCCCGGCAGTCCCCTGCTAGTCACCTGCATGCATACTGGAGTTGCTTGAAACCCAAAGCTGAGGTATGTGTCTTAGAGTCCTAGATAGCATATCATATTTCAGTGGGAGAGATGGGAGGGTGGAATCTCAGAGTTACCCACCTGGGATGTTAGGGCCTGGCACATGGCACAACTGGTTCCACCAGCTTCTGAGCCATTCAAGCCCATTCTTTTGTGTCTTAGAGTATCTGCTCTCATTTTCCAGGTATAGTGACTCCCTAAGAGTTCAAGTTCACTTCTTGAGTGGGGGCTGCTAGCTTTCCTTCAGGCAGGTTGGTGTCGCAAGGAGTTAGGAGGTGTCAAACATTTTTTTCCCTCTCTTTTTGGTCCTGATACTTAGGGAAAAAAATAGTTTTGGTTAGGGAGAATCTTGAGTTGGAGGCTGTTTTGAACTTATACTGTGAAACCGGGTCTTAACTTTTTTTGTGACTTTAAAAAATCCAATGTAGGCATATCTGATTTTGATTGAAAAGCTACCTTCCCGTGTCTGTCTAAGCCATCTGAATGTAATGAGATCGGATCCACATATCACTTTTCTTTAACCTGACCTCAGGACCCTCTGCTAAGCGAGCAGTCAGTCCCCTCTCACAAAAATAGCTGCTCCTTCTCCCTTCTAATTTGTTGCTTGTTAGATTCTCTCTCCTTTACTTAAAATCAGTTGTTTTGCTTTTCATCTCCCTCATTAATTGGTTGACAATTCATTCTTATGCATGCGGAATTTTTCCTATCTAAGTTAAGAAGCTGTACATCTTAGATCCGTTGAAATGACAGTGAGAAATATTTCATTTTATCCCATGAATCACTTGCCATCCTTATTGTAGAAAAATGGCAAAATTATGGTGTACCATGTTTTCATAAATTACTCGGCCCTCCCCCGCCCCCTTCCAGTTCATTGCGTTATTTGTTTGGAAAAAAACTGCAAGAGTCCAGACACTTGTGGTAAACCATTCTGATTTTTTACAGCAGGCTAATCAACATTTCATAACATCACAAGTGAATTCCTCTGGAACCATGAGGAATTTAATTCATGTACAAATAGATTGTCTATTTTAGAACTCAAAAATAGCTTGATATTAAAGTATATTCTGTGATTTGCTAATGTAACAAAAGGGGAAGAGTGTCGAGTTCCTTAAATAATATATATACTTTTCAATGGGTTTCATATGTCAAATTAGTCATTTATATCTCAAAGGTGTGTGCTTTGCACTATGTGTTTGAACAGTATTAAAAAATCATGGCTTCTTCCAAAAAGGACAAGTCATGGGTTTGCATTTCACATATGACCCTAGAATGAATATCTAATATGGAGATTCCTTCTCCCTTAGGAATATCCTCCTAAGTAAAAATGAAAAATATGCCTAGGGATAAACATGTTTAAAAGCCATCAATTAGATCAGTTACGGCAATGTTATAATATTGCTAAGTGGACAAATTTGTCTGCTGCCCTTAATCTCTGGTTTATCATCAGGTCTTTCAAGAAGCCCAGTCCGTTATTTATACAGTTGGGGGAAAAGTCAAGTTTATCCCGGTAAATATATTTGTCATA